>JAVIAB010000059.1:32671162-33368662 GCA_032433765.1 Megaustenia siamemsis
TCCTTCGTTTTTGTGTCTCCTGTATCTTCTGTTTTCTGCAACTTCCTGTTCTGTATAATTCTTATTGCTTCTATTCTATGGGTTCTGTCTTAATCTCTGCGTGGTACTTGGCAACCTACTCTTTGTCTGTCATGCATCTTCCTATCATATTTAATTTGTTGCCCCCCTTATCTTTAGTCTGTTTTTCTTTGTTCCATTTTTCTTCCACAGTTACTACCCTCTCATTACTAATATCTACCTGTATTCCCTTATCATTTGTGTTTCTTTATCTGTCACTGTCCCCTTATTTCTTGTTCCTTTCTTTATCATTTGTGTCGCACTATCTGTACATTCCGTTATTTTTGTTTGTGTGTACTTTTGTTCTTTTTCATTCTCTCTAACATTGTCCGTACCTACTCTAATATTAATATATATTTTTATGTCCCTATCTTCTAACCTTGTCTGTGTCTCCCTTGTCTTTTGTGTCTTCTTTTTTTCTACCCTTTTTAGATTTCTTACAGCCTAACTTTTCTACTACATTCATGTCATCTTCATCTGCCGTCAAAAACGCTTCATTATCTGATATGTCTGCTATTGTGTCCATTGTCCTAATACATTGAACCTTTTGTTTCCTTATCGCCCTGTTTATCTTGAGACCATACAACCTATTATTTATTCTATTATCTAATCCATCCCTTCTTTCTCTAATGCTTAACATAATATGGTTTTGTCTTTCAGTTTTCTTCCTGTCTCCTTTCTATGGGTTTAAACACCTTCACATTTACCTTATAATTTGCTATCTTATGCTCTTGATTTATAATCTTGTTTACTATTACACTACTTCTGTACAGTATTATTGCTTTATTTTTCCCGTCTAGTCTCTCTATGTATTTACAAAACATTATCTCCCGAAACTTACTAAAATACCTCATCATCTGTTCCTCTGTAACGTCCCTCCTTAATTCCCCTACTATTGTCTTCCAACTGTTAGTTTTGTTTTCCCTTAACTTACATTGATTCACTCTGTTTACTATTTCATTACATGTGTAACCTCTTTTATTCTCTTGTATTATTTCTACTCCTTCTCTGTAGTTATGCTCCTGGTATCTCTGTCTCCTGTGGTCCCTTCCTAACTCCTCACCTACCTCACCCATTTTCTGCCTGGCTTGCTGCCTATATTCCTCCTGGGTCATTCCCTCCATCTTCGTCTACGCCTCTGTTTTACATACCTCATTTTATCGTAATACCCTGTTATCTTTACTATCCTGACCCCTCCTTATATTCCAACTACCCTAATGCCAAAATTATGTTATTTCTCTTACTTCAGTGTCGGATCCCTTGTTCTGACTTTTCCTACTACTTTTAATCACTTGTTTAACCTATTTGGACTGTAATCTCACACTCAATTTGTCTACATTATCATATTCATTGCACTTTCAAAACAATACATCATCTCACTGTATCCCAGCCATGTGTGTCATATTTTAATAATCCTACTTCTTTCTCTATTCTACTCCCTCTTCCCTTATTCAATATGTACTTCTCCTATTCTATCTGCTAACAAATTGGCTGACACACACGACTGTGATAACTTTCCTTATTACACTTCTTTCCTCCTCTCTTCTATTTTAACACCTGTGAACACACTTTTTCCACTCAACCCATTCATCTTCCATAATTAATACTTTATATATTCTCTCCCACCCCACTCATTCCTCAACACAACACTAATTACCAATTACTAATTAACCCTTAACTAATTAACAATTATTTAATTAACACTTAACTAATTAACACTGCACCTCTTTGACGATCCTTAGAATTTGTCTTTGCTCTGTTGCTGCTGTTCGTCTGATTGTGATCTTGCGTTGGTCACAGCCCAATTGTAACGGGGTACTTTTCCCGTTATCACCTTGAACACCTTCACAGCTGATCTGTGTAGCAGAAAGCTCTCTCCGATTTGAGCCTTTACTAACTTGAAGCTGGAACCTCTCAGGCAGAAAGCTCGTTCAGCCTTCACGATACTTGAATGTCAGCCTACCTGCCGGTTGTATCAGGTTACTGCCCGGACAGTGGCCGAACTGGGTTCTCTGCTATCTGATTCCGCCTTTGGCCTATGCTCGATTCCTGGTAGACTCCGCGTTGTTACTTCCGTTAACCATAGCACCACAGCGTCCGTTCATCGCTAGGGACAGACAACACAGCTAACAATTGACAAAGCCTGTTCTAACACCAGTGAAAAAAAGTTCATACTTCTGAATTTATTCACACATTGACCATCTTCCACAGCAAGGTTACGATCATAAGTCGACACAGTCTATTACTACATTACTAATATCTCTACATGATTCACACACGCACATGATGGTGCGAACACTCACATTCTACCAAAATCTCTTTCAAATGTTTTGTAGCTACCACTACAGTATTAATGTCTCTTATGGCTTACACACAACCTATAATGATAAGAACACTCATATTCTACCAAAGTCTCTTTCAAATGTTTTGTAGCTATCACTACCATATTAATGTCTCTTATGGCTTACACACAGCCTATAATGATGAGAACACTCATATTCTACCAAAGTCTCTCTCAACTGTAGTGACTACTAATTACAGTAATAATGGCTATTTGTGACTCCCATGAAGCCTGATGGAAATGAGGACACTTCCATTCTATCTACTGCTAGCTATAGCAACTGAGTGTGCTAACTTATACTTTCTAATTCCTCCAAGGCGCTACCATGGCCCTCTATTCTAGTGCCACATTCCACTATCTATCCTATCCTTCTCCTGAAATACATCTGACTATCTCGACGGTCACACATCAACTAACCTGCGATCACATCTCCGAATCACTCGCCTTGTTCCCAGTGTCCGCTGTTACAAACATAGCCGTCTGGATTGCACCGTCGCCTTATCTCGAATGAAATCTCTATTCCCTATCCTTTGTCTAACTTAATTCTCCCCGCCTCGTTTTCGATTGTCCCTCAATCCTCGTGATCCACGATCTGTTCACCCTCTCAATTTCCACGTGGACCTCCCCTGATTCTATGTTACTCACCCTCTTTATCTCCCTTTGTTTATTACCCCACTCCCCACTTGTCTTCATACAACTTATCACTGCTATACCCTGCTTCACGTTTGTGACTACCTCTACAGTTTTGCTGGGATGGAATTTTTAATAAGTATAAGAATTCCACCCATGTGACCTTCCCTGGCCTGTCTAAATGTTTGGTAGACTCTTCGACTTAAAAATAGACATTATTCCGTTGTCGTGTAGAAAATGTTTTAAAAGTTGAACTGGCTGTTCATTTGGCAAAACAAAAACAGTAAAATGCGCTCCAAGTTTTAAATCTTATATACTGAAGCTCATCAACTCATCAGAAAAGTACAGCAACTCTGCTTCACCTTCCATCTTAGTGAGTGTCACTAATGTTTTATTTTTTAATCTCCTGATAACGTTTTGTAAGCCTATATAGTTAGGTGTTTTAATTAGTTTTTTAAATATATGTATTATTTACTTGAAAAAGGTGAAAGAAATTTCATTTTATTGATGGAAAATTTTAAGTCAAATTAATCCGTTCCGGATTGATTAGGGTTTCAAAAATATGGTTACTTTACTTTTAACATGCCCCCAAAAAATTCTTTTCTTTTGCCTTGTTCTAATTGTGTTTAGTAGTTCTCTTTTCATTTGTAATTGTTTTAAAACTTTTCGTTTGTTTACTTTTCTTTCCATCCAATTCTACCTATTCTTCTATAAATCCACATTTCAAAGGCTTCAATTTTTCTGTTCTGTTTTCTTGGCTAATATCCTTGTTTCTGCACCATACAGGAATATTGAGAAGATGTAACATTTTGCTATTCTTTGTTTTAATCCTGGTGTTATTTGTTTTGATGTTGGTATACTTTTTATGGCATTAAAATTACTTTTTGCCATACCTATTCTTTTGTTTATTTCAATTTTACATTTTCCATCACTGTTCATAGTATAAATAAGGTAGCTGTAGTTCAGAACTGTCTCCAGGTGTATTCCTTCAACTTTGATATTTATTTGTAGGTCTTGTCTGCAAACTAGACACATTGTTTGCATAAGTTATTTTTATAGGAAAATACAAGGTAGACGAGGTAGTGAAAAATACTAGGTGGAGAATCAAGGGAGACTCAAGAGATGAGAATGAGCAGCTGTGGTAGTGTATCCAATCAAGGAGAAAAGAGAGGGGTAGGAACGAAATGATGATCCACTGTGAGCAATATTATATAGGAAACTGCACATAATAATAGTGAATAATCATATATTTGGGAACTTTGTTAACCTCAGACGGAAGATGTACAAAAGAGGACAGATGCAGAATGGCAAAAGCAGCTTTCGAAAAAATGAGGAAGATACTATGCAATCCATTTTTGACAATAGAAACAAGAAAAGAGTTCTTAAATGTTATGTAGAGCAAGTCTTAACATATGGACGTGAATCATGGACAATAGGACAACAGACAAGAAAATCACTCGAGTCTGTAGAAATGTGGTTTTACAGAAGAATGTTGAGAATACCATGGACAGCTAAGAAGAGTAATGAAAATGTTCTGAAAGAGGTCAAAGCAAGAAGAGAGCTAATTTCCAATATTAGGAAGAAACAATCATCATTTTTTGGCCATGTAATGAGAAGAGAACAACTGGAATATATTGTAACAACTGGGAAAATTGAGGGACGAAGAGATAGAGGGAAGTAAAGAGAAAAAATAACAGACAACTTAAGAGAATGGCTTGGCAGAAGGTCAACAACAGAAATGATAAATAACTGTCGTGATCAAAAGTTGTGGAGAATAATGATCACCTACGCCTTAGGCCCGGTACTTGATGATGATAATAATCATTTCTCATTCTGTTTTATCCAAGTAATATTATTAATGATTGTTTTTTTTTCTTCTTCATTCATACACTATTTCAGTCTGCCTTTCCAAGTAATATATTAATTATTGTTTTTTTTTTCTACTTCATCCATACCATATCTCAGTCTCACAGCTGTGCTGTCATTCTTATTTTCTTGTGTGTGTGTGTGTTATTTAATATTGTCGGATAGCAACAGAGCTGGAGAGCTGTCAGGGACTCACAGCTGATGGCTTGCACCAAGATAGGTGATCCAGAACCATCTAGACCCTACTGCACTTCTTTGGGGTATCTCTCTAGACGTCTTCTTCTTCTGCAATCATGGCTCATTCAGACTAGGACTTTGGACTCTCTAAGAAGGTAGCTGTCTGTTTAAGTGATTCGGTTGCCCCATAGAGTTTCTCTTCCAGGAAGGTGGGTGTGGGCTACATTGTCCTGCTGAGGTCTATGAGCTCCAATCTAGACTAATCAGTCTAGTCAGGCCAAGTGAGTAGAGATCGAAGAGCGATATAAGTGTGTTAGATATTAGCAAACAGTCTGGAAAGAGACAGACCAGCTTGGTCAAGCCGGTAACGATGTTAGAAGGAATTTAACTTAATTTAGCTTAGCTTAGCTTAGACCAGCATCATGGGCAATCAGGTAACGCTGTTAGAAGGAACTTAACTTAACTTAGCTTAGACCAGCTTGGTCAAGCAGGTAACGATGTTAGAAGGAACTTAACTTAGCTTAGCTTAGACCAGCTTGATCAAGCAGGTAACGATGTTAGAAGGAATTTAGCTTAGCTTAACTTAACTTAACTTAGCTTAGTTTAACTTAGCTTGGATAGCTTAGCTTAGCTTAACTTTCTTTTTTTCTTTCTTTCTTTCTTTTTTCTTTCTTTCTTTCTTTCTTTCTTTCTTTCTTTCTTTCTTTCTTTCTTTCTTTCTTTCTTTCTTTCTTTCTTTCTTTCTTTCTTTCTTTCTTTCTTTCTTTCTTTCCTTCTTTCTTTCTTTCTTTCCTTTTATTCCTTCCCTCCTCTTCGTCATCTCCGCTTGCTTGCATTCACCCGATGACTGTTAAACGAAAGAATAGTTCTCATCATCATCCGTCCTTTAAAGAACATTAATTGGGTATGGATGCGTTGTAATGTGGCTTATTTGCGCTTTTCGGTCCAATCGATCCGATTTTAGTGCAACGTTTTTTAGTACAGAGTTGCCTTCCCTCTTTGATCTCTACTCGCTTGGCCTGACTAGACTGGTTAGTCTAAAGAGGAGCACACAGACCTGAGGAGGACAATGTGGCTAATGATCCACCTTCCTGGAAGGGAAACTCTATGGGGCAACCGAATCACTTAAACAGACAGTTGCCTTCTTAGAGAGTCCGGAGTCCTAGTCTGAATGAGCCATGATCGCAGACGAGGAAGAAAAAGTCTAGAGAGATACCTCAAAGAAGTGCAGTAGGGTCTAGATAGTTCTGGTTCACCGATCCTGGTGCAAGCCATCAGCTTGAGTCCCTGACAGCTTCCAGCTCTGCTGCTATCAGGCGCCTTGCCTCCAGTTGTGTCTATTTACAATTCTTTTAAAGAATGTAGATGAAGAGGTGTGGTTGACTGGCAAACGCAGCTGCTGAAGAAGGTGAGGAAGAAGAAGGAGACAGTGAGGAAGAAGAAGGGGAGGAAGAAGAAGGGAACTAAGAAGAAGAATAAAGTGAGGAAGAAAAAGGTGAGGAAGAAGGGGAGGAAGAAGAAGAAGAAAGTGAGGCAGAAGAAGGGGAGGAAGAAGAAGAAGAAAGTGAGGAAGAGGAAGGGAGGGAGGGATGAAGAAGAAGGGAAGGAAGAAGAAGAATAAAGTGAGGAAGAAAAAGGTGAGGAAGAAGAAGGTGGGGAAGAAGAAGAAGAAAGTGAGGAAGAAGGGGAGGAAGAAGAAGAAGAAAGTGAGGCAGAAGAAGGGGAGGAAGAAGAAGAAGAAAGTGAGGAAGAGGAAGGGAGGGAGGGATGAAGAAGAAGGGAAGGAAGAAGAAGGTGAGGAAGAAGAAAAAGAAAGTGAGGAAGAAGAAGGTGAGGAAGAAGAAGAAGAAAGTGAGGCAGAAGAAGGGGAGGGAGAAGAAGAAGAAAGTGAGGAAGAAGAAGGGAGGGAGGGAGGAAGAAGAAGGGCAGGAAGAAGAAGGTGAGGAAGAAGAAGAAGAAAGTGAGGAAGAAGGGGAGGAAGAAGAAGAAGAAAGTGAGGAAGAAGAAGGGAGGGAGGGAGGAAGAAGAAGGGAAGGAAGAAGAAGGTGAGGAAGAAGAAGAAGAAAGTGAGAAAGAAGAAGGGGGGGGGGAAGAAGAAGAAGAAAGTGAGGTAGAAGAAGGGAGGGAGGGATGAAGAAGAAGGGAAGGAAGAAGAAGGTGAGGAAGAAGAAGAAGAAAGTGAGGTAGAAGAAGGGGAGGAAGAAGAAGAAGAAAGTGAGGAAGAAGAAGGGAGGGAGGGAGGAAGAAGAAGGGAAGGAAGAAGAAGGTGAGGAAGAAGAAGGGAGGGAGGGAGGAAGAAGAAGGGAAGGAAGAAGAAGGTGAGGAAGAAGAAGGGAGGGAGGGAGGAAGAAGAAGGGAAGGAAGAAGAAGGTGAGGAAGAAGAAGAAGAAAGTGAAGCAGAAGAAGGGGAGGAAGAAGAAGGTGAGGAAAAAGTAGGTGAGGAAGATGAAAGTGAGGAAAAAGAAGGCTAGGAAGATGAAAGTGAGGAAGAAGAAAGCGAGGAAGATGAAAGTGAGGAAGAAGAAAGCGAGGAAGATGAAAGTGAGGAAGAAGAAGGCGAGGAAGATAAAAGTGAGGAAGAAGAAAGCTAGGAAGATGAAAGTGAGGAAGAAGAAGGCGAGGAAGATGAAAGTGAGGAAGAAGAAAGCGAGGAAGATGAAAGTGAGGAAGAAGAAGGCGAGGAAGATGAAAGTGAGGAAGAAGAAAGCGAGGAAGATGGAAGTGAGGAAAAAGAAGACGAGGAAGATGAAAGTGAGGAAGAAGAAAGCGAGGAAGATAAAAGTAAGGAAAAAGCAAGGCGAGGAAGATGAAAGTGAGGAAGAAGAGGGCGAGGAAGATGAAAGTGAGAAAGAAGAAGGCGAGGAAGATGAAAGTGAGGAAGAAGAGGGCTAGGAAGATGGAAGTGAGGAAAAAGAAGGCGAGGAAGATGAAAGTGAGGAAGAAGAGGGCGAGGAAGATGAAAGTGAGAAAGAAGAAGGCGAGGAAGATGAAAGTGAGGAAGAAGAGGGCGAGGAAGATGAAAGTGAGAAAGAAGAAGGCGAGGAAGATGAAAGTGAGGAAGAAGAAGGCTAGGAAGATGGAAGTGAGGAAGAAGAAAGCGAGGAAGATGAAAGTGAGGAAAAAGAAGGCTAGGAAGATGAAAGTGAGAAAGAAGAAGGCTAGGAAGATGGAAGTGAGGATAAAGAAGGCGAGGAAGATGAAAGTGAGGAAAAAGAAGGCGAGGAAGATGAAAGTGAGGAAGAAGAAGGCGAGGAAGATGAAAGTGAGGATAAAGAAGGCGAGGAAGATGGAAGTGAGGATAAAGAAGGCGAGGAAGATGAAAGTGAGGAAGAAGAAGGCTAGGAAGATGGAAGTGAGGATAAAGAAGGCGAGGAAGATGAAAGTGAGGAAGAAGAAGGCTAGGAAGATGGAAGTGAGGAAGAAGAAGGCTAGGAAGATGGAAGTGAGGAAAAAGAAGGCGAGGAAGATGAAAGTGATGAAGAAGAAGGCGAGGAAGATAAAAGTGAGGAAGAAGAAGGCGAGGAAGATGGAAGTGAGGAAAAAGAAGGCGAGGAAGATGAAAGTGATGAAGAAGAAGGCTAGGAAGATGGAAGTGAGGAAAAAGAAGGCGAGGAAGATGAAAGTGATGAAGAAGAAGGCGAGGAAGATAAAAGTGAGGAAGAAGAAGGCGAGGAAGATGGAAGTGACGAAGAAGAAGGCGAGGAAGAAGAAGGAGAAAGAAGAAGGAGATGAAGAAGAAGGAGAAAGAAGAAGGAGATGAAGAAGAGTTTGATTAATCTACTAAAAGCAACTCAAGAAGTTAAGCATGTTCTGAGTCTGTTTCATCTTCTGTATTAATTTTCATTACCTTTTTATTCTTTTTCTTCATTTCAGTTTTCTTTGGAGCATAAGTATTCATAAAATACTGAGTCCTTTTTTTGTGCCATTCTCTTAAGATTGCTCCATGTCTTTCACATTGCTCAGAAACTTAATCTCTGCATCCACGAGTTCTCCAATAGTACTTTACCTCTTCCCTTGTCTCATCTCCAGGGAATTCCACAAAAGGACCTGTCATGTAATACTGTCAGTTAGCTTCAGCAGTGTGTGCTGTGATTGTCGTTTTTGTTGCTTTCTATGTTTTACAGTCATCATCATCATCATGTGCCACACTGGTTGATTTAATCGATCATGTCTCTTCACAATTTTCTATCTACAGTGCAACGTATTATACTCTGTTGTTGACTGTTTTCCGTGTCATGACACCAAGCTATCTAGTATCATCTCTATTTGTCGTCCACGATATCTCTTTCCCTGTATATTGTACAGCCATATAAAAGAATTTTACATTATGGAAATACATTTTCAAATCTTCCTGTTAATATATACGATAAATTGCAATGATGAAGGTCGCACATCCCTGTTTCACAACTGTCAACTCGTATGCATCGATTGCTCCATAATCTTGTAAAACAGCCCAACATTTTACTGTTATCAGATTTACCAGTAAAATGGATGTTCTTTAAATAATGATAACATCCCTCAACGCTATACGTCTATATCTAGTAAGGGATACTGCACACCCTGTATGGGATACTGCACGTCCTGTATGGGATACTGCACGCCCTGTATGGGATACTGCACGTCCTGTATGGGATACTGCACGTCCTGTATGGGATACTGCACGCCCTGTATGGGATAATGCACGTCCTGTATGGGATACTGCACGCCCTGTATGGGATACTGCACGTCCTGTATGGGATACTGCACGTCCTGTATGGGATACTGCACGCCCTGTATGGGATACTGCACGCCCTGTATGGGATACTGCACGCCCTGTATGGGATACTGCACGCTCTGTATAGTATGAGGACTATGGTATTCATAATTCATACCCGTCTTTTTCTTCAGTGAAGATCAGCATAATTACGAGTCATGTGGGCAGTAGTATTACGCCAATCCTCCTCAAGTTCCCAGAGATCTTCTCTGATGCATTTTTAAATGCTGGGCGAATTTCAAACAAGTGCCTGTATGAAATAATTCACCATGCTTGGTTACTGAAACAGAACACATTGCAGCAGACGGATATGTCTGTTACTAGGGTTTATATTTATTTGTGCATATCCTCGGAGTTTCTCCATATTGATTTCTGCTATTTTATTAAAATGTCGGAAGCCACTAAAAATTGGAATTACATAAACTTTAAAACAAATATCGTTACTTAGTTATCTATTTTGAAATAGTAAATAAAACAAATCATTCAAACTGTTAAATAAATCATCATTTAAAGAAAACAAAACAAAAAACGCAATTGCAATCAACATAATTAAATAGGAAATATAAATATTTATTATTTTTGTAAATGCTACTTAAGTTGTTATGATTCGTTTCATACTATGTTACTCGTTACTCTTTTATAGTACCATGGAATTTACTAGTCCTAATGACCATTCAACTGTGATAATATGATAGATTGGTTCATTATCAATTTGTAACCAAACTATGATTTTTTATTTAAATGAATGAGATATTTATTAATTGCTGGTTTCAGTCGCCAGTCTAACCTTCATCATTATTATTATTATCATCATCGTTATCATCATCATCTTGTGCTAGACTGTGTAAAAAGGCCACTGATGATGAGATCTAATGTAGCGAACGACTAGATAAAAGGCCAGTGATAATGGGATCTGATACACCGAACGACTAGATAAAAGGCCACTGATAATGCGATCTGATACACTGAACGACTAGATAAAAGGCCACTGATAATGCGATCTGATATACTGAACGACTAGATAAAAGGACAAAAAAAAACCTGCAACACAAGGCAACAAACATCGTCACTATCTCTTTCCGACAGAGAAGAAAAAGACGAAAAAGAAGAAGAAAAGAAGAATGACTAAAAAAAGGAAAAGGAGACGACGAAAAAGAAGACTAAGAAGTGGAAAAAGAGAGAGAAGATGAAGAAGAAGATAAAAAAGAAAAGAGAAGAAATCGAAAATGAAAAGTGAGAAGTGGAAGAAAGAAGAAGATGACGAAGAAAAAGAGAAAGAAGAAGAAGACGAAGAAAAAAGAGGCAGAAGAAAAAGCAATAAAAGAAGACTGAGAAATGGAAAAACAAGTAGAAGACGCAGATGAAGACAAAGAATAAGAATAAGAAGAAGAAGACAATGCATCAGAAGAACTCAAAACTTGAATACATGTATAATTTCACAAATTGATAAAGATAAACGACAACAAAATGTGCATCAACAAATACTCATCTAACTATTTGTATTCTAAAATGAATCGTTCTTTTAGAACTGAACTCGGTCCATTACTTTATTTCAATTATACTTTATTTTGTAAATCACTGAACCAAGTTGAAAGAAAATAATCACAATCCTTTCACTTTTTTCTTTCCCTCAAGGATTGACGCCTGAAAGTTACAAATACTTTCCTGAAGTTGACAAATAGGGGACCAGAAAACAACAGAGAGAGAGAGAGAGAGAGAAATAGAGAGAGGGAGAGACGGTTAATATAAGCCACAAGAAAGATCGATTTACTAAAATGAGTTCCAAAATACCTGACGTCATTATTCGGAAGGCTCGCCATGAGGATTATGAAGACCTTATAGAGATTGGTGACGTCTACAGAGGAAAGGATTACTTCGAAGATCACTACCATACTTACTTCGACAATCCTGACATTTATCCTTTGGTAGCTGAAGTGGACGGCAAAGCTGTGAGCTCAATGTTGCTATTAAGACATTATTTTCTCAAGTTTACAAATACACAGTCTAATTTTATCCAAATATCTGCAAAATTGCCGTAAATTTATTAAAAATATATTTCAATGTGTACCTTTGTTTGTCCAATGACGTCGATATTTATATATTCATTTTTTCCCATCGCAGTAAGCCTATTGCTACCATATAGTTCGTATTTATCACAGCATATTTCTCTCTCTCTCTCACTGCGATCAGGACTCAATCAGAGTAGGATTCCAGACTCTCACATGAAGTCAGCTGTCAGGTTAAGTGTGTTGATCGCCCCCACAAACGGAACATCACAATTAGAGTCTGCCAGATCCACTCTGATTGAACACCCGTTAAAAACGTTGCACTGTGTTCTGCGCCAGTGGCCCAGTGCATCCGATTTCAGCCAGCATTTTATTCAGGTTTGCTTTCCTTAGCCTTTGATTGTCCCCAATCTTCCTGCAAGGCAGCAGATTGTCTTTTCTGTAGAGGGATTCTGCCCTTAGATGTCTGCCCTCCCAGGTTTACGAGCACCATCTGCCCGAGTCACTAGAGGTGACTAACACATACATGCACACACAAAGATATGAGATGTGAATAACACACACACATGTACACAGCGATACGAGCCATGACTAACACCTACACACATCACGATATATGACACATGACTAACATAGACATGCACATAAAGATATGATATATGACTGACATAGACATGCACACACATAGATATGACACATACCTAACATAGACATACACACAAAGATATAAGATATGACTAACATAGACCTGCACACACAAAGATATGAGATGTGACTAACATAGCCATGGACACACAAGGATATGAGATGTGACAAACACAGACATGCACACACAAAGATATGAGATATGACTAACATAAACATGCACACCAAGATATGAGATATCCCTAACCTAGACATGCACATACGAAGATATGACACATGACTAACACAGATACACTCTTAGATATGAGATATTACTAAACTCAGACGCATATAAAGATATGAGACATGAATAACACGGACACACCAAGATATGAGATATGACTAACATGACACACACCAAGATATGAGCCATGGCTAGCACACGCACACAAACAAGCTAAGATTTGAGCCACGGCTAGCACAAAAACACACCAAGATATGAGCCATGACTAGCACAGAAACACATTAAGATATGAGCCATGGCTTCACGGAAAAACACCAAGAAATGAACCAAATCTAGCACATAAATACATTGAGGTATCCATATGCTTGGGTTTGTTGTAGTCTGCAGACTCTTCTTAACGTGGGAATCATCGACATACGAGACGCAGGCTTCGATTAACTGTTCACAGGTTTCGTTCAAACAGTTGTCCGGAGATTTGAGAGCAGTCTGGCCAGTAGAACGTTTCCATGCATGTACAGTTCCCGGTTGACTGTTCACAGGTGTCGTTGAAACAGTTGTCCTGACATTTGAGAGTGCAGTCTGACCCGTAGTACGTTTCCTTGCACGTACAGTCTGCATTTTCCGGGTCACATATGATGTCACAGCCATCGGAGCACGTCTGTTCGCACTGTTCACCGAAACATTAGGGTATGATATATCATCACACTGGAACACTACGCCACCACTGTCAGAGAAAGCCTTTAGAGTGGTATTCTTTACCCGAATCATAGTGCTAGCTCGATGATAGATTCGAATGGTGTGAATCTTCTGGGGCGTGGCAAAGTTCAGATACCAGTAAGCAGGACTGGTTCCACTTCTCAGTTTTGTGTGTGTGCAGACATTGTCATAGAGATCAATTATGAAAAGACGAAAGTCATGAAAAGCGTGGTTCCAACAGATGAAAGAATATACATGGTAAACAAAACAGTGGAAGAGATCGATCACTTTGTATATCTTGGAAGTCACATTGAACGGGAAGGGGATACAAGTAGAGAAACTAGAATCAGAATAGCTAAAGCAGCAATGTCTTTTAGAAGCCTTGAAAAGATGTGGAGATAAAATCTCATCAGCACAAAAACAAATCTTAGACTATTCAAATCAAACGTACTATCAACCCTTACATATGCATGTGAGAGCTGGAAAAAAAAAAAACCAAAATACAAAGAAACAAAGTTGAACGCATTAAAAAAAAAAATTGGTTATTGGTTATGGAAGGCTTCGGTATCACTGCAAACGAATTAAAATCAATAATTGCTCAACCGCCCGTGCCAGTGGAATCATCCGAATTAATATCTCATCTCCCAAACAAAGAAAGGTAACTGTAGTCCCCATCGTAGCAGTCTCAGCACACGCCAAAAGACATAAGGCATAATTTCAAAATAAATGTCTAAGGAAAATACTTGATATTGTGTGAAACAAATTCAAAACAAACGAGGAAATTAAACATATCGCCAATCAACCACTAATATCATCAGTAATCAAGAAAAGACAATGGACATATGTTGGACATGTGATGAAAAGAGATAATATATTAGCAAATAACAAAGCAAGCTCTCAAGTCGGAAACAACAAGTAGGAGGAAAAGAGGCCGACCCAGATAGACACTAAGAAGAACATTGATTAGAGAGGAAAAAGGAGCAGATATATGCTCCCTCAATGAGATACTTGCACAGAACACAGACAAATAGCGAGATTTGATACATATTTTTTTTTTGCAAGGATTGAGACTGTTCAAAAAGAAAATTAGCACCAGAATAGATTACACCTCGTAATGTTGGTCCCTAAGCTATGTCTTACTTAGCCTAGGCCTAAATCCGTCTCTGTCCATGTTTGCCAAGTAACTTCGTATTCATGAAACTTTATTCCACACAGTAACCCCATGTTTGCCAAGTAACTTTGTAATCATGAACATTTATTCCACACAGTAACCCCATGTTTGCCAAGTAACTTTGTAATCATGAACATTTATTCCACACAGTAACCCCATGTTTGCCAAGTAACTTTGTAATCATGAAAATCTCACTTAATATTTTCACATGTATTTCGCATGCATAAAACTATATTTCTGTATATTTTTTTTATAAAGTTCTACATATTTATCTAAAACTAGCTATTTGTTTATATTAATCAATTCAGAATTATTTATCTACATTCACATATATGAATATAAATCCTTATGTATTGATATAGTTTTCAATATCTGAACTTATGTATATTTCTGAATCAACAATTCTCCTAGATCGGCTTCTACATGAACCACATAATTGATGGCGGTCAAACTGTGATCAAGCGGGCAGGAAGAGTTCATCCTTCCTATAGGGGTCATGGCATATTCCACCGTCTGAGTGATGAGCTAGACAAACACAGGATACAGTTCTTACCAAATGTCAAGTTCGAAACTTTTGGGACAACAGATAGAGGTTTCAGGGCAGCTAAAGAATTCCAGGAAAAAGGATTCGTAGAAATTGTTAGAAAGGTTAGAGAGAGATGCTTATCTGTTTGTTCAGTCACAAACATGTTTAAGTGGTTTTCTTCCTCTTCTTCCTCTTTCCCTCATCATTTGCCTTTCAGCGTCCAGGGGAGATATAATTTGCGGTCTTTTGCTCTTCTGTTCGCCTCTGCTGCTATTATATTTCCTAGTATTTTAAGTGTTCCGTCATTCCACCCTTTTCGTGGTCGACCCTTGTGTCTGGTGTTCTGGCAACGTTTATTGAAGGCTCGCTGTGATGTATTTTGACCTTCTGCCTTATCCCGTAGCCAATCCATTTTATATGTTGTTACTTTATATATCCTAAGGTAGTAGTTATTCCAAGCTTTCTTCTTCGTTCTTAATTTCTGATCTTAGCACCCAGGCTGTTTCCTGTCATTTGTCTAACACATTTAATCTCAGTAGACGTTATTTTTCTTGTTCTTGCATCTAGGGTTCAGGACTGACATTGGTAGCACAACGTTGGGAAGAAGATTGTAATGTAGAATGTCCGTTTTGCCTCTAGTTATTTCATTGTTGAACAATAGTGGTGATAACTGTCCCATGATTTGATAAGCTTTGTTGCATCTTGAGTCTGTTTCTGCTGTTTGTGAATTGTCGCTTGTCATTAGCCTTCCTAGTTATTTAAATTCCTCTTCTTGTTTTAGTTGTCTGCCATCTACAGTTATGTTCATGTTCTGTTCCTCTTTTGCGATATTCATGACTTTTGTTTTGTTGATGTTGATTTTCATGTTGTGATGTTTAAGTGAACATAAAATATTTATAATTGATAACATAAACGAGCGTATCGTTAGCGTGCTGGCTTGTCACTAAAATCGATTGCATTCCAACGATGCTCTCCGGCCGACTAAGATGAAAATATAATTAATTTTTAACTTCATTACTAAGCTAATTTATCATCATCGGGTTGAATGATCTTTATATACGGAACACTGCATTCAACACAACCTGTCTGAAAGTTTATGTCTCTAATCAGATATTACACTTCTGTTGTCACGTTCAAGGTCCCCTTGGTGTCTTCAAACTATCTACTTGGTCTGCTCCTGAATATCCTTCCTGGAATCAAAAGCCTTCTGTTATTGTTCTTTCCAGCCTACTGTCTGTTGACGTGGCTGTAGCATTTTATAAATTTACTCTGTAGGATGTTGTTTATTAGCCATTACTTTTTAATGTTTAGATCTTTTAAAACATGTTCATACTGAAGCTTCTACATATGCCAATTACTTATGCAAGTAGTCTGTGACGGTGGATGGGGCGAATCAGAAATGATCAACGGCCCAGAAAGCGAAAAAAGCAAAGTGTGTGGTACATATGAAGCATATTCAGGACACGAAAGACGAATATGGCAGACCACTGTGAAAGAGAATGGAGCCTCATCACGCAACATCCCAAAGAAAGCCATGGAGAGAAATTCTAACTATTGTCCTAAGAACGAATTAAAAATAACTACATGGAATGTTAGGACCTTATACGAAGTAATTAAAACAATAGGTATGACAAAAAGTAATTTTAATGCAATGAAAAGTATACTAACATCAAAACAAATAACACTAGGGCTAAAACTAAGAATAGCAAAATGTTACACCTTCTCAATATTCTTGTATGGTCCAGAAACATGGTCATTATACAAGAAAACAAAACAGAAAATTGAAGCCTTTGAAATGAAGATTTTTAGAAGAATAGGTAGAATTGGATAGAAAGAAAAGAAAACAAACGATGAAGTTTTAAAACAACTAAAAATTAAAAGAGAACTACTAAAGACAATTAGAACAAGACACAAGAAATTTTTTGGGGCATGTTAAAAGACACAACAGCCTAATAAAAGTAATATTGCAAGGGAAAATTGAAGGTAAAATAGGCAGACCAAGACTAACATGAACGAGTAACATCAAAAGATGGGCAAGTCAGCCTATGACAACCTGCACCATCAAAACAAGAGTCAGACTGAAATAGCGCTCCATGTTCGCCAACTTTCGATGCGGAGACAGCACCCAACGATGACGATGATATGCAAGGGACATCTATTCTGAACTTCCGAAACGTTGGGAGAGAGTACCACATGATAATAGATCTTTTCATTGAAATAACTTGAAGGCAACAGTAGATGCTTCAGTTTTTATTCTCGTACTAGAAGTTTCTGCTGCAGAATAAATTTCATTTTGGTCTGCAATGGTTCCATACTTGAATCATGTCGTACTTTTGTATTTTACACGAATATTACGCAGGAAGTAGCATTTACAATTTATTTCATTCTCGCCTTAATGTAACAGGAACATATTAACTGCAAATGTGGAATTTTTACTATAATCATAACAATACAACATAAAAATGTATATATGTTATATAATATATCATTATACATTGTAGTTTCCTGGGTGTTACCGGGGCCTCATTATGAGGGAAATAAAGAATAGTGACACTGTGACCTTCCAGGCATGTCGTAAGAGGCGACTAAGGAGATTGATCAATGGCTTAACAAGCTGTCATTGTAAAAAGTATTGTTATGGAAACAGCGCCATATATTTTAGAGCAGTGATCTCTGCAATATGTGCCACTTTGGCACGCAAGGTTTCTGTTTTTGAGATTGTGGTTCTGCCCTATGTGCCGTCTTCGGCTCGAAAGGGCAATAGATAGATAGATATAGTGTAGTATAGTGTGTAATGTTGTGTAGTGTGGTTTTGTGTAGTGTTGTATAGTGTATTACGTCTTTCACTGAACTCTGATAATTATGTTACAAAGATTCTCATATGTAATGTGGTTTCAGTGTGATGAGATCCCGAGGAACTTACAGTAATAACTCACTTCCATAGAATACATGTTTCTTTTTAAAAATATAATTGTGCTGTTGTGTTTAGAAGGAATATAAGCATATTTATGATATAATATATAACTAAGGCAAGAAACAGATACATTATTAAAACTGAAAGTTTACGTTTCACATTAAATGTAAAGAAAGTTTACTTTGAACTTAAATGTAAAGAAAGTTTACTTTTAACTTAAATGTAAAGAAAGTTTACTTTTAACTAAATGTAAAGAAAGTTTACTTTTAACTTAAATGTAAAGAAAGTTTACTTTGAACTTAAATGTAAAGAAAGTTTACGCTTCACTTTAATTTAAAGTTTGTTAGAGTACATAGCAAATACATATTTGTTTCTTTCCAATTCTTATATCCTTTACTCAGCAATTCATATTTCGTTTTTGCAAAACAGATTAAAACTTTAAATACTTGTTTTCAGCGCATTTTGAACATGTTCGTCAGGCTCAATGATCTAAAGGGTTTAAACAAGCCGGAAGCAACCAACCTTACGAGAATGACGTATGAAGATTTCAGACTTCTTATAGCCAATAAAGAGCTCGTTGCTCGTTTGATTCCAAATGGCGTGCTGTTTAACTGGTTTATTGGATTTAAGACAGTGGAACCAAACATCAAATATGTCGTCAACGACACCGAATTTGTGTTTGCTTCAACTTCTCTAGAATCAGCATCCTCGGCGTCCACGCCTGCATGCGGCGATGTCAAAGGTCAAGGGAGCAACAGTTTGACCCCGGAAACTATTGACAAAGTTGACATTATATCTTGTGCTCGCAAACACATGGGAGTGCATGGACTTTCCTATGAAATCGACTTCTACACAGCTGACGGATATGACAAATCCATGATCAAAGTACATTTAATTAATCATTACTGTGATTTTGTCAAATCCACAAACAAGGATGGCATTACAATGGTCTCTTTTAACTCTAATGTAGAGGAAGAATTAATGTTTTCCTCTTTAAGAGATCTTGGAATCGTAGATTTGATTCCAGAAATGGAAATGTACAAAGCCTTCTATGAGAAGGTACTGTAATTAAAATAGTTTTCACTTAATCGGCAACTTATATTCAGATAAATAGAGGTGTTGGTAATTGGAAGTAATTAACATATTTTATATTAAAGATTAAAAAATGAAAAACAGAAGTGAAGTGCTCCGTCACATCACGTGTCGTATAGGGGAAGAATATGGTGTTAGTAGCCATAAATTTTACAGACTTTCTGCACATGATTTTTGGGGTAATGGGGTACACCAGTGCTGCATTAAAGTTCAAAGAAACTTTAATTTCTCTGCAACTATTTTTGAAAATATTTACCCCTCACCCCACGCACACACTCTCAATCAAAACACTTTACTATTATAAACGATTATATTTACAAACCTTTTCAAACAACTGATACTGAAGTAGAACTGTTTAGCACAATTAATTTTTTTTTCCGTTCGCCAGCTTTTATCTCTGACAAAGTCCCTAGAGACTAGGAACTGAATTTTTGCGTATTAATCAGTTTTTCCCTGGCAGAGGCAGATAACTCCGTCTTCGGAGGTACTCATTTTTTTTCTCCGCCCATAAGTAATTTACGATTCAAGCCAGGCCTCGCTGCTGAGACCAGGGGCTGTTGCCGCAGAGAGAAATCATAAATAAAAATTCCATCTAGCCGGGATTTGAACTCACAACCTCTCTGTCTCGAGTCCGGCGTCTTGCGTCAAGACCAACCAGCATACCACCACACCCCCCCCCCCACCTCCACCCCCAATTCAAAATGAAGTAGAACTGTTCAGCACAATTCAGATCAGAGAAAATAATTAATTTGGACACATGGCACTGCGATGACTCATTGAAAGTCATAGTAAAAGAAAAAATATTAGAAGGCAAGTGAGGTAGAAGCAAACAAAGACTAAAGTGGACAGTTAAGCAAGAGGTTGTTAAAAGAACTTGCGACATAGAGTCATCAGTCATCAACATTATTATCAAGTATCATGCCTACTGGCGCAGGTGATCATATCTCTCCACAACTCTCCATCTCGACAGTTATTTATCATTTCTGCTGATGGCTTTCTGCCAATCCTTATTCTGGCTGGTATCTTTTCTCATTGCTTCTCTATATCTCTTCGTACCTCAATTTTCCCAGTTATCACAAAATGTTCTGTAGTCGTGGGAGAAGAGATACCACGTGGAAATAAAAGAAATAGATGAAACGCATCTCGAGAATTGCGGGGGTAGAGCGTGAGTCCGAAATAGCCAACAAGCAATGGGAAATAATAGTCCACGAGAAAGTAGAGAAAAATATGAAACAGACTATTTCAGTAGAGAATCAAATGAAACAGACTATCTCGAGATTTGCGGGGGTCTATTAGTCGAGAAATTAAACACGTGGATTGATTTGATTGGAGGAGCCAGCAAATATTTAAAGGTAAAACACAAAGAAACGGGAGGATTTTTCCAGGAAAACATTAGAGAGGACACACGCGTAGGTGTAGAGAGTTCTGAACAGTGATCGTTGAAACCTCGAGGATTAGGTTAGGAGTGTTTAGAGAATTAAAGTCCACAAGACAAATAAAATACGTGTGTTAGTATTAGACTTAGACCTGAGGCGGCCGTTCAATGGGGAACGGTTTCCGCTTACATGTGAGTAGATAAGTAGAGAAGTGTGTAGAAGTCTAGGGCCCAGTGGCAAGTAACATTGCTACTGGGCAGCGTGTGAATGACCTTATTACCAACATTGGTCATGTAATGTCATGTAAACATGTTAAACACGTCTCCCGTGGATTGGGCTGTGAAATAAAGACTGTTCGCATAAAAGTGTTCTAATTTGGTGTGTCCAACAGTTAACAGATCACGCCTGACGAAGAAAGACTTGGTGACGTTAAAGAAAAGAAACAAAAAGTCGCGGGCACAACACAATTTGAAGTACAAACCACTATACTCTAACACGGGACATGTTATAACGCGTAGAGGTTTCCCAAGCGAGCGAATCTCGTCCTTGACTAGCTGCAGGTGTCAAGTAAGGTCAGGACCACGGAGCAAGTGTGTCGCCGGTCATAGTTCACGGCCAGATACCAGGGCAGCGAGCAGCTGATTATAACAGCTGATTAACCAGCTCTCCGTGTCAGTGATCGAATTAACATCAAGAAACGACCTACTGAGACGTAAAACATGCCCTGAAACGCATTCCTGATACAGTTCCAGCTGTTATCTTTTCTTTACACGGCTAACAAATGATGATACAACATAGTGTGCCAGCAATGAAAAAAGATGGTGCAATTGTGTTTCAATTCCTTTCTTTTTATCGTTACTTGCTTTTTTTCAATAATTCGACGACGAAGATAAAGTAGATTACGCGATTAGTGGAAAGAAAAATGAGATAAGGATAGAGATAAGAGAAAGAGATATAGATAAGAGAAAGGGATAGAGATACGGGTAAAGATACGAGAAAGGGATAAAGAATATAGAGATAAGAGGCAGACAGAGAACGTTATGGGAAAAGAAGAAGTAAAGGAATGGAAGAAACACAATTGGAAGATTAAAAGAAGAAAAAGAAGAAAGTAAAGAATCATAAGAGTAATTGAACAACATTTCACTATACCTAGTATAAAGAAATAACATGAAGTCTAATAATGAAATAAGTTTAATGGTGGGTGCCGTGAGATGAATGAACATGTATTGTGGCATTCCTGTCACCGGTAATAACACCGCTCCAAAGCAGAAATGTCTGAATCAGAATCGAACAAGTCTTTGACATGATTCTTAACTAATCGATATGCGATGGTTTATATCATAACCACCGACTTTCTGGGTTATACCTGTAAATAACAGATCATTTCTGTCTGATAATGTATACACTAGTTTAGCCATCGCTTTATAAGACTTGGAATGTTTCTTACACCTCTTATCATATGTATAAATAATATCAACACTCAGGAACGCAAACCATTCATAAGTGTATCCATACAAATTCTATGAACAGAAACGCTCACGAACCTCGTTGAGAACCCCAGTAATCCAATTACCTTTAGCAAAATAATAACCTGATGCCTGGGAAATAATATATGATCAAAGGCGGTAGTATTGAATATAGATGAATTGGTATATGTTGCGCATGCACGAGAATGAATACATCCATGTTATTGGTCCTTCTGACCCATGTGGAGATATATCTTCACATGCGAAACACCGGTTCTGTCTTTTCATAGCCTGGATTTATCTGTGAGAGGTCGGTCGTTTAACATTTTTTGGTGAGAGGTATGAATATTTTGTGTAAAGCTAATGTTCTGAAAATTACAATATTTGTACCATAGCTGATATCAAGACATTCCTGTGGTAAAGGTAAATGAATGGGTGTTTACTGAGTGAATATATTTTATATTCATCATGAATATGGGATACTGGTTGAGCCTGGAGGCTGCTTCCTTCCTATCTCATTCCCACCTTTTGCCTGTGATGATGAGTTCGTGGTGCGATAGTTACTCTTTATCTCTACTTATCTTTACTCCCGATCTTGATTTTCTCTCATTCATGTTTGGAAAGTCAAAAAGATACCTCATTGCTACACATGGAGTGTCCCCTCAGACACGTCCAAGATATTGCGCTTCGTTCTGTATTTTCTCCAATCTGTCAATTTGTGCCGTACTGACAGAAATACGTGTTAGGGCATAGTCGATTGGGGTGAAGACTAGTTCCTGGAAGCGAAGGCCTCTGTCACGCCTTCTAACAGTTTGAAATCCGTCTTCTGCTAATAAAAAGATGTCTTCTGCTAATAAAAATCCGTCTTCTGCTAATAAAAAGATGTCTTCTGCTAATAAAAATCCGTCTTCTGCTAATAAAAAGATGTCTTCTGCTAATAAAAAGATGGCTTCTGCTAATAAAAAGATGTCTTCTGCTAATAAAAAGATGGCTTCTGCTAATAAAAAGATGTATTCTGCTAATAAAAAGATGGCTTCTGCTAATAAAAAGATGTCTTCTGCTAATAAAAAGATGGCTTCTGCTAATAAAAAGATGTCTTCTGCTAATAAAAAGATGGCTTCTGCTAATAAAAAGATGGCTTCTGCTAATAAAAAGATGGCTTCTGCTAATAAAAAGATGGCTTCTGCTAATAAAAATCCGTCTTCTGCTAATAAAAAGATGGCTTCTGCTAATAAAAAGATGGCTTCTGCTAATAAAAATCCGTCTTCTGCTAATAAAAAGATGTCTTCTGCTAATAAAAAGATGGCTTCTGCTAATAAAAAGATGGCTTCTGCTAATAAAAAGATGGCTTCTGCTAATAAAAAGATGTCTTCTGCTAATAAAAATCCGTCTTCTGCTAATAAAAAGATGGCTTCTGCTAATAAAAAGATGGCTTCTGCTAATAAAAAGATGGCTTCTGCTAATAAAAAGATGGCTTCTGCTAATAAAAAGATGGCTTCTGCTAATAAAAAGATGGCTTCTGCTAATAAAAAGATGGCTTCTGCTAATAAAAAGATGGCTTCTGCTAATAAAAAGATGGCTTCTGCTAATAAAAATCCGTCTTCTGCTAATAAAAAGATGGCTTCTGCTAATAAAAAGATGGCTTCTGCTAATAAAAAGATGGCTTCTGCTAATAAAAAGACGGCTTCTGCTAATAAAAAGACGGCTTCTAATTCTTTCAATTAGGGATCTAACATAAGTTTTCCGACCTTATAATGATCACCTTTAATATTATCTGTTATTCGTTGAAGTGACAAAGATATCGAAATCCAAAGAAGTTAGGATAAGTACAAGAATAAAAAATTTCCAACTCTGTTGTTAAGTCAGTCCAACAAACATGTCCTTTGTCAAATTCTGACTATGACTTTCAGATTTTTGTTGGTAATTTCCATTGTTTAAGTAGGCATTTTATCTATTATTGCGATTGATATTCAATACTAAAATGTCACACTGAAGGGAAGCTAAAAATATGTGGGAGGACGGAACGATAGGAGAGGGAAAGAAAGAGGAGGGAGGGTGGAATGGTAGGAAAGAGGTCTAGGTGGGGATAGGAGGGAGAGAGATCCAACATCAGCGCATGGGTCAGTCCGAGAGGTCACTTCCAGGTTCTGAAATTTTGTTTGTTGATGATTAGTGATTTCTTTTAGTTATAACTATTGGTCATACTCACTATCATTATCATTGAGCACCGTCTCCGCACTGTGTCTTGTTTTGATGGCTAGTTTTATGTTTAATTCGTTAAGTTTTATTCTCGGTATTAATATTCTTCCTAAATGTTGCTTTTTATCAAAGCATTTATAATATGTATCACCTATTTTGGGGAGTGTAAACTTAAACTTTTTAATGTAATAAAATTCCTTTTGCGCTATTATATTTCGCTATACTTTACTATTATGTATGCGTGTGAAAGCTGGAAAACAACAAGAGATATAGAAACAAAGTTGAACGCATTCGAAAATAAATGTCTAAGGAAAATACTTGGTATAGCATGGAACGAATTCAAAACAAATGAGGAAATTAGAGAAATCGCCAATCAACCACTAATATCTTCAGTAATAAAGAAAAGACGATGGTCATACGTTGGACATGTGATGAGAAGAGATAATAACCGAATAGCAAAGCAAGCCCTCATATGGGAAACAACAGGTAAAAGAAAAAGAGGAAGACCCAGGGAGACACTGAGAAGAACATTGATGAGAGAGGCAAGAGCAGCAGGAGTCGGCTCCCTCAATGAGATAGAACTGCTTGCACAGAACAGAGACAGATGGCGAGATTTGATAAAATATCTTTAAAAGAAAACTGCTAGAACAAAAAAATCCATATAGGAGAAGGTGTATCTTGGTCTACGCCCTATGGGCCGGTTACGGCTCGAAAAGTCAATAGATACTTTACTATTGGTTTGTTGTTCTTACAATCGTCTTAACATTTCTAGTAATGATTGTGTGTTAATTGTGAGAGAGAGACATTTCTAGTAATGATTGTGTGTTAATTGTGAGAGAGAGACATTTCTAGTAATGATTGTGTGTTAATTGTGAGAGAGAGACATTTCTAGTAATGATTGTGTGTTAATTGTGAGAGAGAGAGACATTTCTAGTAATGATTGTGTGTTAATTGTGAGAGAGAGACATTTCTAGTAATGATTGTGTGTTAATTGTGAGAGAGAGACATTTCTAGTAATGATTGTGTGTTAATTGTGAGAGAGAGACATTTCTATTGGTCGTTTCAAAATATTTTGAAGGTGTTTAAAATTCCATATCTCTGCAACCAATTGATTGATAATGCTGAAATTTTGCATATGGTCTTGTGATTTTTTGGTCCCAAGAAGTACATTCATTTCCTCACCAACAAACGTATAGTTTTAAATATTCTTTATTTGAAGTATACAAATTTAAGGCATTTTGGTCAAACCATATATTTGGAGGAATTACCGCTTCATATGAGTGAGCACCCACGGACTTGTCATCTTGAACGTAATGCGCGCCAATTTCCCTGTTTTAAGCACTAAAAAACACATAAAACGCGTCATAGTTATAATTTTATATCCGGTGCATCCCATTTCCTGTCGTTTTGTTGTGATTTATGTGCAACGGCGTATCCTAATTATTGGGTAATTTCGTTAAATTTGTGATCTGTTAGTCAATGGGTATAAAAGTAAAGTTCCTTACATTGCAATCAGTGGCAATAAAGGTGTATAAATATTTTTGCATAGAAGCTAAGCGTGGAAAACTGTATCGAAGCATCTCAAAGCCAGAAAAGAGAACTATTCACGCATTGGGTATAAGCAAACGCTTTTTCAAACAAGTGCTTAAAGCTAACGGAGTGTCCAGTTCAATCAAGACTAGGACGCTAGGAAGAAAGAAAGTAGTAGATAGTTTTGACAAGGAAGTGATTAGAAGAGCAATTTGTAAAATTTTCGATTCCAAAGAAACTGTGACTTTAAGAAAACTGAAAATTCGACTGAGAGCAGAAAATGACATTGTTGTGTCGAAAACAACATTATGGAGAACTGTTAGAAGCATCGGTTTTACGTTTAGAAAGTACGATAGTGGTAGAAATGTCATCTGCGAGAAGCCGCACTTAGTTTCTATGAGGAGTAAATATTTACGTGAAGTACGGGAAATGCGTAACCAAGGTTATGATATTGTATTTCTAGATGAATCTTGGATAAATTCTCACCACACAAGTGCAAAGGAATGGCAGTTATCAGATGGAAGTATTAAAAGATGTGTACCCACTGGAAAAGGACAGCGTATTATAATGGCACATGCAGGCAGCCGAAAAGAAGGGTTGGTGAAAAATGCAGAACTTATATTCACCTCTAATTATACTGACAACAGGGACTATCACACCGAGATGAATGGCCATATATTTAGAGAGTGGATTGAAAATACTCTTCTTCCAATTCTAGACAGACCATCCTGTCTGGTAATGGACAACGCGTCGTACCACAACGCTGTGGCAGAAGAAGACAAAATTCCTACATCTACCAGTACAAAAGATGTTATAAAGATTTGGCTAAGAAAGGAAGGAATTCCATTTAACGAGGGATTTTTGAAACCTGAATTACTGTCACTTGTTAAGAAATCGCAAAAGACCAAAGTATTCCAAATAGACAAAATCATTCAACAGCATGGTCATACGTGCTTGAGACTGCCCCCTTATCATCCACAATTAAACCCCATTGAACTCGTTTGGGCAAAAATTAAAGGGCAGGTGGCAGCTGAGAATACAAGTTTTAAACTATGCGATATAAAAGGACTGACATATGCTGCTCTATCACAGATTGACAAAGATTTTTGGTGCAAATGTGAAGATCATGTCTTAAAAGAAGAAAATGATTATTGGAAAAAAGATGGACTATCGTTCGTTCAGCCCAGATTAGTAATCAATATGTTAGACTCCTCTGATTCAGAATAAATGAAATAATAATGGACGTTTTTATATGTCCGCATGATCAATCTTTAGCTAAAGTTGATAACGTTTTGAAAATGTAAAGATTCTTGATATGTGTACTGCAGGCATGCAAAGAAACTAAATCACTTTCATATGTCTTGTTTACGTAAAATAATGAAAGTCACATGGAAAGACATAAAACGAACAATGTAGCCCTTTACAGTGAAGAGGATCCCGTGCTTACATCGGACTCTTTAGTCACATGCGTACCCATAAACAATAACTTTGCTTGATATGTCATGCTCGTTATCGCTCGCAACGGATAATTAATTTTTTTAAATGTATTCTTTGTTGTATATTGTTTAAATAGTTTTCATTAATGGAACTGTTTATACGCTGATTTGTTTTAGACCGTCTGTAAAGGCTATAACATTGACATTCTCATAGTATTTTAAAGAAAGTAAACAATAGAAAGTAAACAGTTGATAAACGCCTCCAGCTTTCAAGTTGTGTAGAGACGCCTATGTCGAGAAGCTGATTTCCATTAATGTACGGTAAATTATTTTCTCCAGGAGCAAAAAGATCCGTAAATTCACTGAGATCAAAGGAAAGTGCTGCTTCATGATGAAGCATACTTCCTACATCATTAAATTTTGTGAAATCGGTGGGACCTTGGTAAAACAAGGCCAGATGCAAAAAATCAAGTTTGTAAGTGCAGGGAAAGAGGAGATATTTCATGTTAATCGTGAACATTTAGATTTGAAACGACCAATAGTAATGATTGTGTGTTAATTGTGAGAGAGAGACATTTCTAGTAATGATTGTGTGTTAATTGTGAGAGAGAGACATTTCTAGTAATGATTGTGTGTTAATTGTGAGAGAGAGGTGAGCGAGAGAGAGAGAGAGAGAGTAACACTAAAACCGACGAAGAAGAAAGGTCCAGTCCTAATGAGGAGAGATAACACTGAGGAAAGGAACACCTGAAGATGCTTTCCTCAAATTATAAACACATGACGTCAACAGACAACATATTTACATAGCTTTCATGATACTTTCCACCACGTTTTTTAAAAACTTTGATGCCAATAACACCAAGGCGGATGACGTCATCAGATATTTACATAAAATTGTTCCGCCCGAAGAACAAGCGAGAGATAACACCAGATGATGCTTTCCTCAATTTAAAAACACATGACGTCAACAGACAACATATTTACATTAGCCTCCTCCTGAGGAACACCGCTTTTCCTCCATTTTTAAAATCACGACACGCTAATAGATTTACAAAGTAAACATTGGCTTTACAACAAGCTCATCGATAACAAAGCAGGGTCGCCGGGTCTCGTGATCATCTGGTAGTGTCCACGACAGTTCATTGCTGTCATATATGACGCTGCATGGCCGCAGTCACTGTCCTGCCGACATTTTAAACAACACATGACACATTATTTAAAGTACTAGGTCACTGTTCTGCCGACATAAAAAAAAAAAAACACATGACACATTATTTAAAGTACGAGGTCACTGTCCAGCCGACATTAAAAAAAACACATGACACATTATTTAAAGTGCTAGGTCACTGTCCTGCCGACATTAAAAAAAAACGCATGAAACATTATTTAAAGTACTAGGTCACTGTCCTGCCGACATTTAAAAAAAACACATGACACATTATTTAAAGTACTAGGTCACTGTCCTGCCGACATAAAAAAAAAACACATGACACATTATATAAAGTACTAGGTCACTGTCCTGCTGACATTTTAAACAACATATGACACATTATTTAAAGTACTAGGTCACTGTCCTGCCGACATTAAAAAAAAACACATGACACATTATTTAAAGTACTAGGTTACTGTCCTGCCGACATAAAAAAAAAACATGACACATTATTTAAAGTACTAGGTCACTGTCCTGCCGACATTTAAAAAAAACGCATGACACATTATTTAAAGTACTAGGTCACTGTCCTGCCGACATTAAAAAAAACACATGACACATTATTTAAAGTGCAAGGTCACTGTCCTGTTGACATTTTAAACAACATATGACACATTATTTAAAGTACTAGGTCACTGTCCTGCCGACATTAAAAAAAACACATGACACATTATTTAAAGTACTAGGTCACTGTCCTGCCGACATTTAAAAAAACACATGACACATTATTTAAAGTACTAGGTCACTGTCCTGCCGACATTTAAAAAAACACATGACACATTATTTAAAGTACTAGGTCACTGTCCTGCCGACATTTAAAAAAAACACATGACACATTATTTAAAGTACTAGGTTTGGAAAAAATTCAACCCATCGCTCACTTTACCACCCTACAACACCTCAATCGCTATGGCACATGATGATGAGGTTAAATTAACAGGTCAGCGACACTAAAACACGACTTTGACCATCAGTCCCAAGGAACAGGTGAGAGGAACACCCTTTTTCTTCCATTTTTTTTAAATCACGACACGTTATTTAAATAGATGTAATCCATGATTTCGTCAATTAAAAAACACATGGCAGACAACCAAGCACATGATGATGCTTTCCTCAATTTAAAAACACATGACACACAACATATTTACATCAGCCCCGGAGGAACACAACACCTCAACCGGTATGGCACATAATTATGATGTTACCAGGTCAACGACATTAAAACACGACTTCGTCAGGAACAACACCCCTCTCCCTCCATTTAACCCTTAAGATTACATTCACTTTCCAAAGTCACCACCTGTCAATAACATCCAAGAAGTGTCAGCTGATTTAAAAAAAAAATCATGTCAATAACATCGAGAAAGATAACAACATATCTACATAAGTCAGCCCATGATGAGATAACGGAACATCCTTACTGTTACTGCTAGATTTCCAAAGTCATTTACACACCGATCACGCCTTATTACAAAACACGCCAACCGCTACGACACATGATGATGATGTGACCAGGTCAACGATAAACTTCGACACCAATAACACCCAGGAAGATAACAAACATATCTACATAACTCAGCCCATGAAGAAATAACGGAACATGCTTTCGTCAATTTAAAATGACATACAAAAAACCACATTTACAATCTTTCACAACACGCTTTTTAAACACACGTTACCACGGCACATGATGATGATGTAACAACCAGGTAGCACCTTAAAACAAGGTCACAGTGATAACGCGGGGTCATACGATTGGCCAGGGTCACGGATCCGCCGCTCGACGGCCCAAAAATGTGGGTGAATACTTTTAATATTAGAAAAACCGGTGGGTACCGACGACCCAGAGCCGAAAAAACCATGAGCGCAACATATGTCACTACTAACTTAATCTCTGCATCCATGTTTGGTTTGGTTTGGTTATGGAAGGCCCCGGTATCACAGCAAACAAATTAAAATCCATAATTGCTCAACCGCCCGTGCCGTAATCATCCGAATATCTCATCTCCCAAACAAAGAAAGGTAACTGTAGTCCCCATCGTAGCAATCTCAGCACACGCCAAAAGACATAAAGCGAAACCGCGCAGAAAGTGAACACAGCCAACTGTTTCCTGTTATACGATATAATCATTAATCGTAAACAATTGAAATATCGAAACATGATCAAAACGGATGAAACACACAGCTTACGGTGTGCACAGAGCACTTAACTCAGTAGCTCCTGCAACAAGCCGAACTTGGAATATGAAGAAATTGCAACAATGAATACTTTTCATGCATAGACTTCAATTGTTCCCGCCGCCTATCCACCATATACCGGAAGTTCACGTCCTCTTGAAAATGATGATCATCATATTTTCTTTAAAAATGTATAGTGCTTGATGATGTTAGGTCATCGTTGTTGACTCCAATTCCGAACATATAGACACACAGTTAGTCGTCAGATTATCCCCGTTGCACATCAAACAACAGACCATAAGATTAGCGTACAGCCGGTCTAGGGATGTACGATGAGCCATTACGATCAAGCATCGACGTGTCTTCCAATAGTATTTTACCTCTTCCCTTGTCTCATCTCCTGGGAATTCCACAAAAGGACATGTCATGTAATACTATCAGTTAGCTTTAGCAGTGTGTGTTATGATTGTCGTTTATGTTGCTTTCTATGTTTTACAGCCATCATCATCATCATGTGCTATACCGGTTGACATAAGCGATCTTGTCTCTTCACAATTTTTTATCCACAGTGGAACGTATTATACTCTGTTGTAGACTGTTTTCCGTGTCATGACACCAAGCTATCTAGTATCATCTCTATTTGTCGTCCACGATATCTATTTCCCTGTATATTGTACAGCCATATAAAAGAATTTTACATTATGGAAATACATTTTCAAATCTTCCTGTTAATCTCTTCTCTCTTCTACCTTTTAGCTCCCAGTGGAGCATAGGTCTTCAACAAACACTTTCCAAGTCGTTCTGTTTTTTGCAATTCTTTTAAGATCATTCCATGTCTTCCCCATCATCTTCATCTCTGCTTCGATCTGTCTTCTCCAAGAATTCATAGGTCTTCCTCTTTGTCTTTTCCCCTGGGGATTCCAAAAAGGGCCTGTTGTGTAGTACTCTCAGTTGGCTTCCGTAGTGTGTGTCCTATCCATCGCCATCGTCTTCGCTGTATCTCTTTATCCACTGGTATTTGACCGGTACATTTCCATAATTCCACGTTAGTGACTTTGCCCTGCCATTTCCATCCCTTTATTCTGCGTAAGCATCCATTAATGAAAGTCTGTACCTTCGTGATTGTCAATTTTGTTATTCTCCATGTTTCACAGCCATATGATAGGACCGACTTAACATTTGAGTTGAAAATTTTTATTTTTGTATTTAACCTAATTTCTTTGGATTTCCATGTTTCCCAGTGCAATGGAAGCTCCTCTTGCATGTGATATCCTTATTTCTTTCTCCGGATTGCGTCATACGTCTCTTAGACAGAGAGCCCTTCTCTTTCCTTGACGGATTAACTTTACCTCTCTCTGACTTGTCCATGTTTGTGAAGTTTTTTCGGCTTATTTTTTTTTACAGTATGGGATAGCCAGTCCCATGCCTAACCCTCCTTTCTCGCCTCTTACGAACATGTCTGGTAGGGTACAGCGCCGCTATTCTTTACTCCCCTTTCCGGCCCCGGCAGCCCTGTTAATATATGCGATAAATTGCAATGATGACGACGCGCAGCCCTGTTTCACAACTGTCAACTTGTATGTATCGATTGCTCCATAATCTTGTAAAACAGCCCAAAGTTTTTACTGTTATCAGATTTACCAGTAAAAATGGATGTGCTTTAAATAATGATAACATCCCTCAACGCTTATACGTCTATATCAAGTAAGGGATACTGCACGCCCTGTATGGGATACTGCCCCAAATGTATGGGATACTGCCCGCAATGTATGGGATACTGCCCGCAATGTATGGGATACTGCCCGCAATGTATGGGATACTGCCCGCAATGTATGGGATACTGCACGCCCTGTATGCGATACTGCCCCAAATGTATGGGATACTGCCCGCAATGTATGGGATATTGCCCGCAATGTATGGGATACTGCACGCCCTGTATGCGATACTGCCCCAAATGTATGCGATACTGCACCAAATGTATGAGATACTGCCCGCAATGTATGGGATACTGCACGTCCTGTATGAGATACTGCACGCCCTGTATGGGGTACTGCCCCAAATGTTTGGGATACTGCCCGCAATATATGGGATACTGCACGTCCTGTATCGGATACTGCACGCCCTGTATGGGATACTGCACGTTCTGTATGGGATACTGCACGTCCTATATGGGATACTGCACGCCCTGTAAGGGATACTGCATGTCTTGTATGGAATACTGCACGCCCTGTAAGGGATACTTCATGTCCTCTATGGGATACTGCACGCCCTGTATGGGATACTGCACGCTCTGTATGGTATACTGCAATCTATGCATGAGATACTGCACGCCCTGTATGGGATACTGCACGCCCTGTATTGGATACTGCAATCTCTGTACTACTGCACGTCCTGTATGGGATACTGCGTATCCTGTATGGGATTTTGCAATCTCTGTATGAGATACTGCACGCTCTGTATGGGATACTGCACGCCCTGTATTGGATACTGCAATCTCTGTATGGGATACTGCACGCCCTGTATGGGATACTGCAATCTCTGTATGAGATACTGCACGCCCTGTATGAGATACTGCACACTCTGTATGAGATACTGCACGCCCTGTATGAGATACTGCACACTCTGTATGGGATACTGCAATCTCTGTATGAGATACTGCACGCCCTGTATGGGATACTGCACACTCTGTATGAGATACTGCACGCCCTGTATGAGATACTGCACACTCTGTATGGGATACTGCACGCCTTGCATGGTATGAGGACTATAGTATTCATACCCGTCTTTTTTCTGTGAATATCAGCATAATTACGAGTCATGTGGGCAGTAGTATTACGCCAATCCTACCCCATATTGAGTTCTGCTATTTTATTAAAATGTCGGAAGCCACTAAAAATTGGAATTTTATAAACTTTAAAACAAATATCGTTACTTAGTTATCTATTTTGAAATAGTAAATATAACAAATTATTCAAAATGTTAAATAAATAATCATTTAAAGGAAACAAAATTAAAAAAAAACGGAATTGCAATCAACATAATTAAATTGGAAATATAAATATTTATTATTTTTGTAAATGTTACTTAAGTTGTTATGATTCGTTTCATACTATGTTACTCGTTACTATTTTATAATATCATGGAATTTATTTGTCCTAATGACCTTTCTACTGTGATAATATGATAGATTGGTTCATTATCAATTTGTAACCAAACTATGATTTTTATTTAAATGAATGAGATATTTATTAATTGCTGGTTTCAGTCGCCAGTCTAACCTTCATTATTATTATTATTATTATTATTATCATCATCAGCATTATCATCTTGTGCTAAACTAGGTAAAAGGTCACTTATGATGAGATCTGATATACGGAACGACTAGATAAAAGACCACTGATAATGAGATCTGATATACGGAACGACTAGAGAAAAGACCACTGATAATGAGATCTGATGTAGCGAACGACTAGATAAAAGACCACTGATAATGAGATCTGATGTAGCGAACGACTAGATAAAAGACCACTGATAATGAGATCTGATATACGGAACTACTAGATAAAAGACCACCGATAATGAGATCTGATGTAGCGAACGACTAGATAAAAGACCACTGATAATGAGATCTGATATACGGAACGACTAGATAAAAGACCACCGATAATGAGATCTGATATACGGAACGACTAGATAAAAGACCACTGATAATGAGATCTGATATACGGAACGACTAGATAAAAGACCACTAATAATGAGATCTGATATACGGAACGACTAGATAAAAGACCACTGATAATGAGATCTGATGTAGCGAACGACTAGATAAAAGACCACTGATAATGAGATCTGATGTAGCGAACGACTAGATAAAAGACCACTGAAAATGAAATCTGATATACGGAACGACTAGACAAAAGACCACTGATAATGAAATCTGATGTAGCGAACGACTAGATAAAAGACCACTGATAATGAAATCTGATGTAGCGAACGACTAGATAAAAGACCACTGATAATGAAATCTGATGTAGCGAACGACTAGATAAAAGGCCACTGATAATGATATCTGATGTAGCGAACGACTAGATAAAAGACCACCGATAATGAGATCTGATATACGGAACGACTAGATAAAAGACCACTGATAATGAGATCTGATGTAGCGAACGACTAAATAAAAGACCACTAATAATGAGATCAGATATAGCGAACGACTAGATAAAAGACCACTGATAATGAGATCTGATGTAGCGAACGACTAGATAAAAGACCACTGATAATGAGATCGGATGTACGGAACGACTAGATAAAAGACCACTAATAATGAGATCTGATGTACGGAACGACTAGATAAATGACCACCGATAATGAGGTCTTATATACGGAACGACTAGATAAAAGACCACCGATAATGAGATCTGATATACGGAACGACTAGATAAAAGACCACCGATAATGAGATCTGATATACGGAACGACTAGATAAAAGACCACCGATAATGAGATCTGATGTAGCGAACGACTAGATAAAAGACCACCGATAATGAGATCTGATATACGGAACGACTAGATAAAAGACCACCGATAATGAGATCTGATGTAGTGAACGACTAGATAAAAGACCACTGATAATGAGATCTGATGTAGCGAACGACTAGATAAAAGACCACCGATAATGAGATCTGATATACGGAACGACTAGATAAAAGACCACCGATAATGAGATCTGATGTAGCGAACGACTAGATAAAAGACCACAGATAATGAGATCTGATGTAGCGAACGACTAGATAAAAGACCACCGATAATGAGATCTGATATACGGAACGACTAGATAAAAGACCACCGATAATGAGATCTGATGTAGCGAACGACTAGATAAAAGACCACCGATAATGAGATCTGATATACGGAACGACTAGATAAAAGACCACCGATAATGAGATCTGATATACGGAACGACTAGATAAAAGACCACTGATAATGAGATCTGATATACGGAACGACTAGATAAAAGATCACTGATAATGAGATCTGATATACGGAACGACTAGATAAAAGACCACTGATAATGAGTTCTGATATACGGAACGACTAGAGAAAAGATCACTGATTATGAGATCTGATATACGGTACGACTAGATAAAAGACCACCGATAATGAGATCTGATATACGGAACGACTAGATAAAAGACCGCTGATAATGAGATCTGATATACGGAACGACTAGATAAAAGACCACCGATAATGAGATCTGATATACGAAACGACTAGATAAAAGACCACTAATAATGAGATCTGATATAGCGAACGACTAGATAAAAGACCACCGATAATGAGATCTGATATAGCGAACGACTAGATAAAAGACCACTGATAATGAGATCTGATATACGGAACGACTAGATAAAAGACCACCGATAATGAGATCTGATGTAGCGAACGACTAGATAAAAGACCACCGATAATGAGATCTGATGTAGCGAACGAATAGATAAAAGACCACCGATAATGAGATCTGATATACGGAACGACTAGATAAAAGACCACCGATAATGAGATCTGATGTAGCGAACGACTAGAAAAAAGACCACCGATAATGAGATCTGATATACGGAACGACTAGATAAAAGACCACCGATAATGAGATCTGATATACGGAACGACTAGATAAAAGACCACCGATAATGAGATCTGATATACGGAACGACTAGATAAAAGACCACCGATAATGAGATCTGATATACGGAACGACTAGATAAAAGACCACTGATAATGAGATCTGCTATACCGAAGGACTGGATAAAAGGCCACTAATAATGAGATCTGATATACGGAACGACTAGAGAAAAGACCACTGATTATGAGATCTGATATACGGAACGACTAGATAAAAGGCCACTAATAATGAGATCTGATATACGGAACGACTAGTTAAAAGACCACTGATAATGAGATCAGATATACGGAACGACTAGATAAAAGACCACCGATAATGAGATCTGATGTAGCGAACGACTAGATAAAAGACCACCGACAATGAGATCTGATATAGCGAACGACTAGATAAAAGACCACCGATAATGAGATCTGATATACGGAACGACTAGATAAATGACCACTGATAATGAGATCTGATGTAGCGAACGACTAGATAAAAGACCACCGATAATGAAATCTGATGTAGCGAACGACTAGATAAAAGACCACTGATAATGAGATCTGATATACGGAACGACTAGATAAAAGACCACTGATAATGAGATCTGATATACGGAACGACTAGATAAAAGACCACCGATAATGAGATCTGATGTAGCGAACGACTAGATAAAAGGCCACTGATAATGAGATCTGATATACGAAACGACTTGATAAAAGGCCACTAATAATGAGATCTGATGTAGCGAACGACAAGATAAAAGACCACTGATAATGAGATCTGATATACGGAACGACTAGATAAAAGACCACCGATAATGAGATCTGATGTAGCGAACGACTAGATAAAAGACCACCGATAATGAGATCTGATGTAGCGAACGACTAGTTAAAAGACCACCGATAATGAGATCTGATATACGGAACGACTAGATAAAAGACCACCGATAATGAGATCTGATGTAGCGAACGACTAGATAAAAGACCACCGATAATGAGATCTGATATACGGAACGACTAGATAAAAGACCACCGATAATGAGATCTGATATACTGAACGACTAGATAAAAGACCACCGATAATGAGATCTGATATACGGAACGACTAGATAAAAGACCACCGATAATGACATCTGATATACGGAACGACTAGATAAAAGACCACTGATAATGAGATCTGCTATACCGAAGGACTGGATAAAAGGCCACTAATAATGAGATCTGATATACGGAACGACTAGATAAAAGGCCACTAATAATGAGATCTGATATACGGAACGACTAGATAAAAGGCCACTAATAATTAGATCTGATATACGGAACGACTAGATAAAAGACCACTGATAATGAAATCTGATATACGGAACGACTAGATAAAAGACAACCGATAGTGAGATCTGATTTAGCTAACGACTAGATAAAAGACCACCGATAATGAGATCTGATATAGCGAACGACTAGATAAAAGACCACCGATAATGAGATCTGATATAGCGAACGACTAGATAAAAGACCACCGATAATGAGATCTGATATAGCGAACGACTAGATAAAAGACCACTGATAATGAGATCTGATATACGGAAAGACTAGATAAAAGACCACTGATAATGAGATCTGATATACGGAACGACTAGATAAAAGACCACTGATAATGAGATCTGATATACGGAACGACTAGATAAAAGACCACTGATAATGAGATCTGATATAGCGAACGACTAGATAAAAGACCACCGATAATGAGATCTGATATACGGAACGACTAGATAAAAGACCACCGATAATGAGATCTGATATACGGAACGACTAGATAAAAGAACTCCGATAATGAGATCTGATATACGGAACGACTAGATAAAAGACCACTGATAATGAGATCTGATATACGGAACGACTAGATAAAAGACCACTGATAATGAGATCTGCTATACCGAAGGACTGGATAAAATGCCACTAATAATGAGATCTGATATACGGAACGACTAGATAAAAGGCCACTAATAATGAGATCTGATATACGGAACGACTAGATAAAAGACCACCGATAATGAGATCTGATGTAGCGAACGACTAGATAAAAGACCACCGATAATGAAATCTGATATACGGAACGACTAGATAAAAGACCACCGATAATGAGATCTGATGTAGCGAACGACTAGATAAAAGGCCACCGATAATGAGATCTGATATACGGAACGACTTGATAAAAGGCCACTAATAATGAGATCTGATGTAGCGAACGACTAGATAAAAGACCACTGATAATGAGATCTGATATACGGAACGACTAGATAAAAGGCCACCGATAATGAGATCTGATATACGGAACGACTAGATAAAAGGCCACTAATAATGAGATCTGATGTAGCGAACGACTAGATAAAAGACCACCGATAATGAGATCTGATATACGGAACGACTAGATAAAAGACCACCGATAATGAAATCTGATATACGGAACGACTAGATAAAAGACCACCGATAATGAGATCTGATATACGGAACGACTAGATAAAAGACCACCGATAATGAGATCTGATATACGGAACGACTAGATAAAAGACCACCGATAATGAGATCTGATATACGGAACGACTAGATAAAAGACCACTGATAATGAGATCTGATATACGGTACGATTAGATAAAAGACCACCGATAATGAGATCTGATATACGGAACGACTAGATAAAAGACCACTGATAATGAAATCTGATATACGGAACGACTAGATAAAAGACCACCGATAATGAGAACTGATATACGGAACGACTAGATAAAAGACCACCGATAATGAGATCTGATATACGGAACGACTAGATAAAAGACCACTGATAATGAGATCTGATGTAGCGAACGACTAGATAAAAGACCACTGATAATGAAATCTGATGTAGCGAACGACTAGATAAAAGGCCACCGATAATGAGATCTGATGTACGGAACGACTAGATAAAAGACCACTGATAATGAGATCTGATATACGGAACGACTAGATAAAAGACCACCGATAATGAGATCTGATACACGGAATGACTAGATAAAAGACCACTGATAATGAAATCTGATGTAGCGAACGACTAGATAAAAGGCCACTAATAATGAGATCTGATATTCGGTACGACTAGATAAAAGACCACTAATAATGAGATCTGATATACGGAACGACTAGATAAAAGACCACTGACAATGAGATCTGATGTAGCGAACGACTAGATAAAAGACCACTGATAATGAAATCTGATGTAGCGAACGACTAGATAAAAGACCACTGATAATGAGATCTGATGTAGCGAACGACTAGATAAAAGACCACTAATAATGAGATCTGATATACGGAACGACTAGATAAAAGACCACTGATAATGAGATCTGCTATACGGAACGACTAGATAAAAGACCACTGATAATGAGATCTGATATAGCGAACGACTAGATATAAGACCACCGATAATGAGATCTGATATACGGAACGACTAGATAAAAGACCACTGATAATGATATCTGATATAAGGAACGACTAGATAAAAGACCACCGATAATGAGATCTGATATACGGAACGACTAGATAAAAGACCACTGATAATGAGATCTGATGAAGCGCGAACGACTAGATAAAAGGCCACTAATAATGAGATCTGATATACGGAACGACTAGATAAAAGACCACTGATAATGAGATCTGCTATACGGAACGACTAGATAAAAGACCACTGATAATGAGATCTGATATAGCGAACGACTAGATATAAGACCACCGATAATGAGATCTGATATACGGAACGACTAGATAAAAGACCACCGATAATGAGATCTGATATAGCGAACGACTAGATAAAAGACCACTGATAATGAGATCTGATATACGGAACGACTAGATAAAAGACCACTGATATTGAGATCTGATGTAGCGAACGACTAGATAAAAGACCACCGATAATGAGATCTGATATACGGAACGACTAGATAAAAGACCACCGATAATGAGATCTGATGTGCGGAACGACTAGATAATAGACCACTGATAATGAGATCTGATGTAGCGAACGACTAGATAAAAGACCACTGATAATGAGATCTGATGTAGCGAACGACTAGATAAAAGACCACTGATAATGAGATCTGATATACGGAACGACTAGATAAAAGACCACCGATAATGAGATCTGAGATAGCGAACGACTAGATAATAGACCACCGATAATGAGATCTGATGTAGCGAACGACTAGATAAAAGACCACTGATAATGAGATCTGATGTACGGAAAGACTAGATAAAATACCACTAATAATGAGATCTGATGTAGCGAACGACTAGATAAAAGACCACCGATAATGAGATCTGATATAGCGAACGACTAGATAAAAGACCACCGATAATGAGATCTGATGTAGCGAACGACTAGATAAAAGACCACTGATAATGAGATCTGATATACGGAACGACTAGATAAAAGGCCACTAATAATGAGATCTGATATACGGAACGACTAGATAAAAGACCACTGATAATGAGATCTGATATACGGAACGACTAGATAAAAGACCACTGATAATGAGATCTGATATACGGAACGACTAGATAAAAGACCACTGATAATGAGATCTGATATACGGAACGAATAGATAAAAGACCACTGTTAATGAGATCTGATATACGGAACGACTAGATAAAAGACCACTGTTAATGAGATCTGATATACGGAACGACTAGATAAAAGACCACCGATAATGAGATCTGATATACGGAACGACTACATAAAAGACCACTGATAATGAAATCTGATACACGGAAGGGCTGAATAAAAGGCCACTAATAAAGAGATCTTTTATACCGAAGGACTAGATAAAAGGCCACTGATATTGAGATCTGATGTACCGAAAGACTAGATAAAAGGCCACTAATAATGAGATCTGATATACCGAAAGACTAGATAAAAGGCCACTAATAATGAGATCTAGATGTACCGAAAGACTAGATAAAAGGCCACTAATAATGAGATCTAAATACCGAAAGACTAGATAAAAGGCCACTAATAATGAGATCTGATATACCGAAAGACTAGATAAAAGGCCACTAATAATGAGATCTGATATACCGAAGGACTAGATAAAAGGCCACTGATAATGATATCTCATGTACCGAAAGACTAGATAAAAGGCCACTAATAATGAGATCTGTTATACCGAAAGACTTGATAAAAGGCCACTAATAATGAGATCTGATATACCGAAAGACTAGATAAAAAGCCACTAATAATGAAATCTGAAATACCGAAGGACTAGATAAAAGGCCACTAATAATGAGATCTGATATACCGAAGGACTAGATAAAAGGCCACTAATAATGAGATCTTTTATAACGAAGGACTAGATAAAAGGCCACTAATAATGAGATCTGAAATACCGAAGGACTAGATAAAAGGCCACTGATAATGAGATCTGATGCAGCGAACGTTCAGGATGTAGGAACTGAATGTAATGGGCTACCAGGGACTCGTCTACTGATGCAATGAACAACCAGTCAACTGTTTTAGGGTTCAGGGATGTATTGGATGATCTTGGATCAAGACTAATAATGTTTGACCTTGGCTGTAGCAGTATACTAGGATCAAGACTAATGATGTTTGATGTTGGATGTAGTGGTTAACTAGGATCAAGACTAATGATGTCTCTCTCTCTCTCTCTCTCTCTCTCTCTCTCTCTCTCTCTCTCTCTCTCTCTCTCCGCGATCAAGACTCAACCAGAGTAGGATTCCAGACTCTCACATGAAGTCAGCTGTCTGTTTAAGTGAATTAATCGACCCCTACAGACAGAAAATCATAATTAAAGTCTGTTAGATCCACCCTGTTTGAATACCTGTTAAAACGTTGCACTGTGTTCTGCGCCAGTGGCCCAGTGCACCCAATTTCAGCCAGCATTTTATTCAGGTTTGATTTCCTTGCCTTTGATTGTCCCCAATCTTCCTGCAAGGCAGCAGATTGTCTTTTCTGTAGGGGGATTCTGCCTTAGCTTGTCGGGCCTCCGAGGTTTACAAACACCATCTGCCCGAAACACTAGAAGTGACTAACACAGACATGCACACACAAAGATATGAGATGTGACTAACACTAACATGCACACAACGATATTAGGCATGGCTAACACTGACACACACCAAGATATCAGATATGACTAACACAGACACACACACACACTAAGATATGAGATGTTATTAACACAGACACACTCTAAAATATGAGATATGACTAACACAGATACACACACTAAGATATGAGATTTGACTAAACACAAACACACAAAGATATGAGGCATGACTAACATAAGCATGCACACATAAAGGTATGAGACGTGACTAACATAGACATTCACGCAAAGTTATGAGATATGACTAACACAGACATGCACGCACAAAAATATGACACATGACTAACACAGATACACACTAAGATATGAGATATGACTAAACACAGACACACACAAAGATATGAGACATGATTAACACGGACACACACCGAGATATGAGATATGACTAACGTGACACACACTAAGATATGAGCAATGACTAGCACACACACAGACAAGCTAAAATATGAGCCATGGCTAGCACAGAAACACACTAAGATATGAGCCATGGCTTCACGGAAACACACCAAGATATGAACCATGACTAGCATTGAAACACATTAAGATATGAACCATGGCTAGCACGGAAATACACCAAGATATGAACCATGGCCAGCACAGACACACACCAAGATATGAACCTTGGCCAGCACATACACCCACCAAGATATGAGCCATGACTAGCACGGATATACTCCAAGATATGAACCATAGCCAGCACAGACACACACCAAGATATGAATCATGGCCAGCACATACACCCACCAAGATATCAGCCATGTCCATAACAGACTCCCACTGAGATATGAGCTACGACTAGCACGGATATACACCGAGAAGTGAGCCATGACTATCACAGACACCCACCAAGATAGGAACCATTGCTATCACATACACACACACAAAGATATGAGCCATGGTTAGCACAGACAACCACCAAGATATAAGCCACGACTAACATATACACTTGGTAACGTCCAAAGTTTGTCTGAGGTTCTTGGTAAAGTTTCTACTGACGACCACGAAGATCCAAAACTTGCAGGCATGGTGGGCGTGGCTGACGTGCTGGAAGATCAGCCGGATAAGACCTTCATAGAATGTCAATTTCATGTCCCCTGAGTCTTGAGTCCGCATCAGATAGTACAGTCTGGCCACGTGGCTGGGTGCGTTCATGATGATGTAAGACAGAGACAAGGCAAAGAGAATCCTATCCACACGAACCTGGGCGCTAGCTCGCACTGAGCTCCACCTAGGATCGTTGATCGGTATCAGCTCGGAAACTTCCAGCATCGGCAGGCAATTGAGCTCCTTCCACCGGGACTTGTGTATGGGCAGAACGAACTTGAAGAGCATGTCAGTAATGGCGATCAACGGTAGTAGCAACGTTACTACCGAGTCACTGTAGGTTATTATGTGAGAACATCAGCCTAAGACTTGGCAAGATGTTTGATGTTGAATGTAGCGGGAAACTAGGATCAAGACTAATGATGTTTGATGTTGGATGTAGCGGTAAACTAGGATCAAGACTAATGATGTTTGATGTTGAATGTAGTGGTAAACTAGGATCAAAACTACTCATGTAGAAACTGAATGCAATGAACGATCAGGGAAAATAAAACTGCTGATGTAATAGTTGAATTATCAGAGCTAAAAACGTGGTTGTACTACAATAATTATAACCTTAACCTACATAGTGACAACTCTTACCACTGGCATTGTATTGACTCGTCTACTCGACCGTATTATACAAAGTCCTAATTCTATCTTGTTCTTCGCCTACTTTGGTCTAGATTTCGTACTTTCTGATAACCTCTGATACGCCATGTAGAACTTATCAGACAAGACAGACAATATAAAAATGCTGCCATGAAATATTAACTGCACACCGTTCACGTTCAAGAGAAGGCGAGTTATAAAAAAATATATTTCTGATATTAAAATTCACGAAATATCCATATTTTGTTTGACTTTAAAGTGTATTAAATAGCAGACGAATCGTGATATTTTCTTTCTACTGTTGGTAATTACATTGTGGAATCCATTAGTTATTGCTTAATGTTCTCGCTATACTCTCAATAAATAATTTGTTTACAGTGAGGACATTTCCTTTTCTGTTAATACATGTTTCTCGGTTTTCCAAGGGGAAAAATGAGTCGAAATACGAATGGATATAAAGAAATAATAATTGAGTGATTAGTGGTTTGTGAACTTATCTATTAAAGGTAAGAATTTAAGTTTATTTGATTTAAAGGCTTCTGTGTCCACTCAGCCTGAAATGGACACAGTATAAGGTTTATTTTTTTTCTGGGAAAGGTCTGAAGTTATGCTGTAACAGTGGGAGGGTGGGAATGTGTAACAATAACATGAGTGAGTGATTCAGGAAAACGTGGACATTTGACGGGGAGGGAGTGAGGGAATCAGCTCAGTTAGAATAACGAATTCTCAGGATTTTGAGTGGGTTCAGTTAGAGGGGAAGAGGATGTAAGAAGGTTGGAGATTGGCTGAAGATGAAAGATATAGTCGAATCACAAGGTTAGGTGTAGAGTTTTACTCATACGGTAGGCCTGAGAGCAACGTCGCTGGAAGGCGGTAGCCATTATGGCTTACCAACCTTCAAATGTGTCGTGTTAAATGTTCATGTTAATTATGTATCAGCCAGAGTTCAACCGTTGATTAGTGTTGGTTAGACCAGTGAAGTCTTAATGAGAGGATGTGCGAGCAAAGAACTCGCTAATTGATTCAACTTTAGTTGAAAAGCTGAGTATATTTTCATATTCATTATGTGTGAGCAAGGAGATCGCTGACTATTTCAACTTTAGGGGAAGAGCTGAATATTCTATGTTAATTATGTGTGAGCAGCCGAGCGCTGAGTGAGTCGCTGGTTTTTTTCTACTTTGTAGTGTTACTGATCAGATGAACTGTGAATAAACTTAGTCCTATTTTATGAGTGAACAATTTTGGTCAGTCATTTTGTCAGTGTTTGTGTGAATGATCGTTATGGTGAAGAACGAACAGTAAGGTTGCGGAGAAGTCTGGGGTCTGAACGTTTGCATGGCCGTCCATCAGTGAAACAGCGTGAAGTACCGCTATACGGAGATCACAAGACTAAGCTCAGCATTAGTTTCCTGGGCAGTCTTGAGAAGCTGTTCCATCAAGTAAGAATCAGTCCGGCAGTGACGCAAATCACGAGTCCATCCTTCCAGCAAGGCTGCCAGGGAGGAGGTCGACAGTCAGCGTAACAGGCGACCAGTGTCAACGCCGACTTTGATCCGTGTCCAGTGGGGAGCATGGTTCGTCGCTAACAACATTATCATTAGTTTATGTCATCGGTTTGTGTTGACAATTAAAAGACGCAGTGGCACCGGTTAGAAAAGGTATGTGCAAGTGTGGCGGATAGAATGCTATCCACATTATCGACAACGCACCGATGTTAAAGAAAAAAAAATATTGGCATTATCAGTAACATACTCCCAACACGTTACACTGGAAGCGTGACAGTGTTTTTTTATTCCTTCTTTTTATTTCTAAATAAATTTACAAACAAGTTGTGACTCACAAACTGCATGTTTACATATTTGAAATTAAAAACCCTCGTCTGTGTTAGCAAACTCGTGCTCTAATGATGAGTTGTAATCTGTGTAATAAAAAAAAGAAAAGTGATCAAAGCGCTAACGGACATGCAGTAATAACGATCGAAATGACAAAAGAAAGAGCGTATAGAAGCACACGACGATCTAAATGCTGTGAGAGTCATAGATTAAGACAGACCATTAATGGGACTTCCGGTGTGTGACTGTGCTGGCAACACGACACAATTTTCGATGGGAGTCAAATTTAAGTTATAAGCGAATTTCATTGCCCGTAGAAAAAGAAATTCAAGCGTTCTTGTGTTATTTCAAATGGGTTTTTGTGTGTGATCTATTCTTATAGTTTAGTTAGTGCGAATAAGTAGAATTACCATACATCATTGTGATATTACGATATTACGATCACGAACGAAAATGTCAAAAAGCGGGAAATCTACAACGATACCAGCTTTCACCATTGCTAAGACATCCAAACATTTCTATGCCAGCTAAACAACAACTCATAAATATCATCTTCATACCAACTTTATGCTATGAAAGTCAAACATGGACCCTTTCTAAATCACATTTAAGAAAGATAAATACATGTGAGATGCGTTGCTTGAGAAAAGTAACAAACAACACAAGAAGAGATAGAATACCAAATGAAACCATAAGAAAAAGAGTAGGAACAAAACCCTGCCGAGAATATTTAGAACAACAACAACTTAAATGGTTTGGTCACCTGGTCAGAATGAATCCTCACCAATCACCATCAAGGGCGTTCTTCTCGAGAATGCATGGAAAAAGACCAAGAGCAAGACCCAGAAGAAGATGGATAGATGCAGTGACAGAGACATGTAACAACAAAGGAGAATCACTAATTCAGACAATTCGAGCAGCACAAGAACGACAAATGATATAAACCACGACACCTTTTAGGTATCAGTGAAAAGAGAAAAGAGGAAGATTAATGTGACGAGTTAGGGAAACGTTTATCTGTACGTTGACTATCTGGGCTCTGACTACGGTGACTATCGGGGCCCTGTCTACGGTGACTATCGGGGCTCTGATTACGGTGACTATCGGAGCTCTGACAACGGTGACTATCGGGGCTCTGTCTGCGATGACTATCGAGGCTCTGACTACGGTGACTATCGGGGCTCTGTCTACGGTGACTATCGATGCTCTGTCTTGACTATCGGGGCATTGATTACGTTGACTATCGGGGCCCTGACTACGCTGACTATCGAGGCTCTGATTACGTTGACTATTGGGGCTCTGACTACGCTGACTATCGGGGTCATGACTACGCTGACTATTGGGGCTCTGAGTACGTTGACTATCGGGGCTTTGACTTCGCTGACTATCGGGGTCCTGACAACGGTGACTATCGGGGCCCTGATTACGTTGACTTTCGGGGCTCTGATTTCGTTGACTATCGGGGCTCTGACTACGGCGACTATCGGGGCTTTGATTACGGTGACTAACGGGGCTCTGACTACGGTGACTATCGGGGCTCTGACTACGGTAACTATCGGGGCTCTGACTACGGTGACTAACGAGGCTCTGGGGCTACGGTGATTATCGGGGCTCTGACTACGTTGACTATCGGGGCTCTGACTACGGTGACTATCGGGGCTGCAAGGAACTTTCAACATTCTTCTGAGAAATCCCATCTCTGTTGCATCTAATCATCTTTTTATTTGTTTGTTTACTGTCCATGATTCGATTTCATAGGTCAGAACTAGCTCTATATAGCACCGATGAACTTTCTTTCTCAATTCTATTGAAAGAAGTGACTTCTTTGACATAGACTTCTTGCATATATCACATATGCAAGGTATTAATGTAATGTCCTTTGAAATTTCCATGCTGTAAGGGAGTGAAATACGGTAGTTTCTCCGTAGACAAATAATAATAAATGAATACTATGATAGAGGGAAACTTCCGAGGCGATAATCAGAAAAAAGACAAATAATAATAAATGAATACTATGATAGAGGGAAACTTCCGAGGCGATAATCAGAAAAAAATACAAATAATCAACAACAGAAAAAAAAATACAAAGAACAATATATGGTCCTGTAAACATACCTCTTCCTCTGAATTGATTCGCTGATTGATCCTGCTTTGGACCATATATTGTTCTTTTTTTTTCTGTTGTTGATTATTTGTCATTTTTTTCCGAGTGCCTTAATCATACCTCTACCTCTGAATTGATTTACGTCACCGTACAAGGCCACCGTATATTGAAGTGAAATGGACCATGTTCTTGCACAATGTCTTTCCCATATTCATTGTCAGGTATCCAGTTTTTTTTTTTTTGCGCGGGGGGTGGGGGGGGGAGGGGTGTGGACTCGAAATAAAACGTCGGCCTCTAGCTGGACAGGAAGGTCCTGTCCATCTCTCTCACCCACTGCCTAGTTTACTACTTTGTCGTGTCATTCTATTTCTTTCTCTTAACCTCTCGCGTGATCTCTCACTTCCATTGTTGAGTGATTTATATGTATTGCTTGTTGTGTCCCAGGAGTGTCCTCGTCTATCCCCCCCTTTCCCCCCCCCCCTTTTTGGTTTTCCCGATATTAGATCCTTTTTGCCCTCTTTACTGACCTGTCTTTGTCACGTGTTGCTTTCTATACACGTTCTCTGCGCTTTTAGTCATTCCGACTGGTTTCAGCACGGATTACAGTTTTCCTGCTCTGAGCTCAGCTAAGTACAATTTATTATACATTTTTCTCTCTCTTTTTCTATTTTATATATTTTGACGCCCATCATATCTCTCATCATGTAAAATTCATTTCTCTCTTTTCTTATTTCTGCATCCTACTTTCCTCGCCCTCCACTTGATCATCTAACATGTAGCAATTGTGCTTCACCGCTTGTTGTCGTTGTCCCTGTATTCTGAAGAAGGCCACAGGCCGAAACGTCAGTATTGTGTTGTGTTCTTTATTTGTAAAGCTGTCACCATACCTTGGGGTGTTTAGCACACCCCACCATTGGCTCCTTGCTACCAGCTTTACCGCAGCATTGCAATTATTTGCCTGTTCCCTACTCAATTGATATCGCTGCTACTTTATGTTTGTTTAACGTCATTCATCTCTGTGTACTTTAGTTAGAACCATTTCCACTCCGTTCTTTCACCTACCTATTCTATCTCTCGTCAGTCTCTCCTCGCCTTCACTTCTGGGTGCCTCCTTACCCTCCCCTCTTGCACTTTGCTCCTCATACTTTCTATTCACTACCTTCCCTCTTTCCATTATTGGCTTCTCTATACCTTCACGTATCCTACCTATCTTCATCTAGTTGGTTTATCTCTCATTTCTCTTCTCGATCTTCTCTCATCTCCTCACTATGCCCTCCCTCAAACATCTATCTCATTCTATCCGTCACTCCATCATCGCCTCCTTCTCCACTCTACCCCCCGAACTCTCTAACATCTCTAAGGACTTTGCCTTCACTACTTTCAAGAAAACTAGATTTACCTGTCATCTTAATTTCTTGAACAACTGCCTCCATCGTAAATTTCTCCCGTGTGGGTTCCGATCTCACTTCTCACCTCAAGTCGGTCAACCCCACCTCTCTAACTATCTTCGCCGCCAACTGCAGAACCTTGAACTCCAGCATGGCCTGAAACGTGTTCGTCTTGTCGCTTCTAGCCACTCTCGTCTTATATCCCACCTCAACACCCGCCTACAACACCTCCTATCCCAACTCTATCTACTCACCTCTAACTTTCCTGGGACTCTTCGCTTCATCCGCCATACCATCCACCACCACAACCGATCTGTGTATGACTTTTTATCCTCTCAGCACAAACGTAAACTCTTGAACCTCCGTCCTCCTCCTCCTCCTCCCTCACCTCCTCCTCTCCCCAATGCCTCTGACTCTAGCTCCCTTGTCACTTGTATTCCCCCTAATTTGCCCCTTTCCGACCATGAGCGCTCTCTTCTCAGCAAGGGTCTTAAGTTTGTCCCCCTTCGCCCTTTGAGTGACTCATTCTCTCTCTTACGGGACATTCAGGAGTATCACAGACGACTACGACTCAAACTCTATTACTTTAATCATCCGAACTCTTCCTCTCAACCTCCTCCTACAGTCGAATTTGCCCGATTTTCCCCCCGTAAATCTGACTGGACTCCCCGCTCTGGCGAATCACAGGCTTTGGACCAGTTCATTAACAGTACCTACCGGGATATTAAGGCACTTCGTCCCCATAGACTTCGACGCTCTAATCTTAGTAGTGAAGAGTACCAAGCCCTCCAGGATCTTCGCCGACGTGATGATATTGTCATCAAGCCGGCCGACAAGGGCGGCTCTGTGGTGGTATGGAGGAAAGACCTTTATATCCGGGAAGGTGATAAACAATTATCCGACTCGACTTTCTACCTCCCCACCCCGACGACACTACTGTCTCTAATAACGCCGTGGTGCGTCGTACGATCCTCCGTTTCATTCAGGATGGATTACTTCCCTCTAGCTCCTCCCGCATGATCCTTCCTGACCACTGCTTGGGCAGACCCTCTTTTTATATGCTGCCTAAAATACATAAACCTGACTCTCCTGGACGTCCTATTGTCTCTTCCATCTCATGTCCTACTGTTCTCATTTCTGACTTCCTCGACAGTGTCTTTCAACCCATAGTTATGGGCCTCCCTTCGTATGTCAAAGACACTAACGACGCCCTTAACATCTTTTCCTCTATCACCCTCCTTCCTGATCGTCACTACCGCCTCTTCGTTATGGATGTCTGCTCCCTGTATACTTCTATTCCCCACTCCGACGGCCTTCAAGCTCTTCAGTTTTTCCTGGACCGTAGGATCCAACCCTCCATCACCACTGGCGTCCTCCTCCGTCTAGCAGAATTAGTCTTGAACCTCAACTCTTTCGAGTTCAATGGCAATTTCTTCACCCAGATCAGCGGTGTGGCGATGGGCACTAAAATGGGCCCTAGCTATGCTTGTCTCTTCATGGGTTACCTTGAGCACCAAATCATCCATACCTACCAGGGCCCTCTTCCCCTTATGTATCGTAGGTACATTGATGACTGCATTGGTCTGTCTGACCTTCCAGAAGATGAGATCTCCCGTTTCATCGAATATGTCGGACATTTCCACCCCTCTATCCACATCACCTTCCACATCTCCACCTCCTCCGTATATTTCCTGGACATCCTAGTCTCCTTGGGCACCTCTCATCTTCTCACCTCGGTCTTCTACAAGGCCACTGACTCCCATAGTTTCCTCCGCTACGACTCCTCTCATCCTACATCCTGCAAGAACTCTCTTCCCTATTCCCAGCTTCTCAGACTTCGTCGCCTTTGCCAAGACGACGAAGATTTCCTTCACAATGCCCACCTTATGCTCGATTTCTTCCGCCGACGTCTCTATCCTGAATCAGCTCTCCTCCCTGCCCTGCGTCGAGTTCTCCACACTTCACGTCAGTCTGCTCTTACCCCCTCTACTCATCCCCCCTCTGATAGAGTAGTGCTCGCTCTCACCCATCACCATCACCACTACGCCGCTATTAGGACCATCCACCGCTACCTCCCTATTCTTCGATCTGACCCTACTACTCGTCTGCTCTTCCCTGACCCACCACTAGTGGCCTTTAGACGTGACGAGACTTTCTTGTCAGGGGCCGTCTTCCTGCTGACCACTTCAGCCATCGAGGCACTATCCGCTGCAACCGGAGAGTATGTAAAACTTGTGACCACGTTCTCCAGACCGACACTGTCCTCTTCCCTAATGGCCCTTTCGAGATCAGAGAGGGATTCACTTGCACATCGCGGAACATCATTTATGCCATCATCTGTAAGCGATGCAAGTTGACCTACATCGGTCAGTCTGGTCGCAGAATCGGCGATAGGTGCCGTGAACCCTTGAATGACATCACCCAAGAAGCGGACACTCCTGTAGCAGCCCACTTTAACTCGAGGGGCCATCGAGGTAAGACGGATGTCTTGGTAACTGGCCTAGTATCATGCTCCTCTGATCACCACAGTCGGCTCACTCTTGAGCACCGTCTGATCGCTCGTTGGGGCTGCCTCACCCCTCGTGGCATCAATGTATCCCTGTCCCTCTGAGGACCCTCCGGCCTCCGACTCCACCCTCCCACCTATGGACCTCTCTTCCTATTTCTCTTCTTGGGTCCTCTACTCCTCGTCCATCCCTGCTTTTCATATCCTCTTTGAGTAACCCCCATCTTGCCTTCTTCCTCCTAAACCCCCCCCCTCTCCCTACACCTTTTTCTCTTCTGACTACCTTCATGTCCTTTACCTCTTTATCACTATATCACCTCTCCACCTGGACTGTACGTACGATCTCTCTGCCCACCTCTATTGTCCCTCGTCCTTCCTACCACCCCTCTGCTGATCTACTCCTAGCTCACCCCTCTCCTCTCTATTAACTTGTAGTCACTACTCATCTATACCTACTATTCCAGTATCCCCCTTATCCTGATGCCCACTTTCATTCCCCCCTTTGTTCTATCATTTCCCTACTTCTTTACCTCCTATGGTTCATACCTCTTGCACACCATCCCCTATTGCTCCACTTCTTCCAGACTTTCTCTTTTTCCATTCACTTCTGACCTACCGCCTCTCCCCCTATCCAGTTTTCACATACCTGCTTCTTATCCCTCCTCTCCATACCTCCTCCTCCAATACTTCCCTACCTCCCGATAGACTAACTTCCTCCGGACCACCCCTCTATCGCCCTTCTCATTATACCGGCTTTATTATTCTTCCTCACCGTATCTCTTCCTCCAGTATCCAATCCTTCCTTTCGTTGACCTACCTCTCAACTCTTTCAGTTCGAGGCCATCCATTCTGTAGAGTCCATCTCTCTCACCCACTGCCTAGTTTACTACTTTGTCGTGTCATTCTATTTCTTTCTCTTAACCTCTCGCGTGATCTCTCACTTCCATTGTTGAGTGATTTATATGTATTGCTTGTTGTGTCCCAGGAGTGTCCTCGTCTATCCCCCCTTTCCCCCCCCCCCCTTTTTGGTTTTCCCGATATTAGATCCTTTTTGCCCTCTTTACTGACCTGTCTTTGTCACGTGTTGCTTTCTATACACGTTCTCTGCGCTTTTAGTCATTCCGACTGGTTTCAGCACGGATTACAGTTTTCCTGCTCTGAGCTCAGCTAAGTACAATTTATTATACATTTTTCTCTCTCTTTTTCTATTTTATATATTTTGACGCCCATCATATCTCTCATCATGTAAAATTCATTTCTCTCTTTTCTTATTTCTGCATCCTACTTTCCTCGCCCTCCACTTGATCATCTAACATGTAGTAATTGTGCTTCACCGCTTGTTGTCGTTGTCCCTGTATTCTGAAGAAGGCCACAGGCCGAAACGTCAGTATTGTGTTGTGTTCTTTATTTGTAAAGCTGTCACCATACCTTGGGGTGTTTAGCACACCCCACCATTGGCTCCTTGCTACCAGCTTTACCGCAGCATTGCAATTATTTGCCTGTTCCCCACATTTATCACTCCCTATCGGTGGTTTCTTCATGAATTGACCCACCCCAGGCCTCCAGTGTCAGGGTAATGCGATACGATGTCTAGCCCACTCAGATAACGGTGAAAAACAGGAGTTGTCCCATATGCACGCAAGGATTCAATGATTCTTTGCAAATAAAAGGCTAGAAGGGTCAGCTTAAAGTGGCCGATGTTCGGGCAAAAAAGCAAGTCTACCAGTGCTGAAGACGGATGTGTCGGGGCGAAATACGCATATATTGCGACTGTGTCGTAAGGTAGCGACACTACATATCCACGTCCACTTAATAGGTGACGATAAGAAGAACAACAGACCTCAACACTTGTATTGGCTACGGCCACCGTGACCTCGTAGCCAATAAGCTTTCAGGCTGTGATCAAGGGAGGCTAGATGTAGGCTGTTGAGCTTATCGGGACGACCAAATGTTGACTATAATTGTTTTCCCCTCAAGATTAGATAGAACACAGCAGCAGTGCATGAGCGGCAAAGGACCGATATCTGACTCCTTTCGATTCCTGAGTCAGCGACTCAGGGCTGGACAAGATTATACCCCACCATAAAGTCGGATATATCTGGCCGAAAGGTGCAAATACTAGATTTTATTGTGATATGCAACACAAGGCAACAAACGTTCTCATCTCTCACTATAATTCTCCGACGAAGAAGAAAAAAGACAAAAATGAAGAAGAATGAAAAGAAGAATAAGGAGAGGAAAAAGAGGAAGAAGAAAGCGAAAAAAAGACGAAGAAAAGAAAAAAGAAGTGGAAAAAAGAGACTGAGAAGTGGAAAAAGAATAAGAAGACAAAGAAGACGAAAATGCATCAGAACTCAAAACTTGAATATAATTTCACAAATTGATAAAGATAAACGACAACAAAATGTGCATCAACAAATACTCATCTAACTATTTGTATTCTAAAATGAATCGTTCTTTTAGAACTGAACAGGGTCCACTACATTATTTCAATTATACTTTATTTTGTAAATCACTGAACCAAGTTGAAAGGAAATAATCACAATCCTTTCACTTTTTTCTTTCTCTCCAGGATTGGCACCTGAAAGTTACAAATACTTTCCTGAAGTCGACAAATAGGGGACCAGAAAACAATAGAGAGAAAATCAGAGAGAGGGAGAGACGGTTTATAAAAGCCACACAAAATATCAATTTTCTAAAATGAGTTCCAAAATACCTGACGTCATTATTCGGAAGGCTCGCCATGAGGATTATGACGACCTTATGGAGATGGGTGACGTCTATGAAGGAAAGGATTACTTCGAGGTTCACTACCATACTTACTTCGACAATCCCGACATTTATCCTTTGGTAGCTGAAGTGGACGGCAAAGCTGTGAGCTCAATTTTACTATTAAGACATTATTTTCTCAAGTTTACAAATATACATTCTAATTTTATCCAAATATCTGCAAAATTGATGTAAATTTATTAAAAATATATTTCAATGTGTACCTTTGTTTGTCCAATGACGTCGATATATATATATATATATACATTTTTTCCCCATCGCAGTAAGCCTATTGTTACCATATAGTTCGTATTTATCAAAGCATATTTTACGCAGTATTCTCATTCTCTCAACGGCCACTAAAATAGAGCTTGAGATCAGTTATGAAAAGATAAAAATCATGAAAAGCTTGGTTCCAACAGATGAAAGAATATACATGGTAAACAAAACAGTGGAATAGATCGATCGCTTTGTATATCTTGGAAGTCACATTGATCGGGAAGGGGATACAAGTAGAGAAATTAGAATCAGAATATCTAAAGCAGCAATGTCTTTCAGAAGCCTTGAAAAGATGTGGAGATAAAATCTCATCAGCACAAAAACAAATCTTAGACTATTCAAATCAAACGTACTATCATCCCTTACGTATGCATGTGAGAGCTGGAAAAGAACAAAATATAAAGAAACAAAGTTGAACGCATTTCATAATAAATGTCTAAGGAAAATACTTGATATTGTGTGAAACAAATTCAAAACAAACGAGGAAATTAAACATAACGCCAATCAACTAATATCATCAGTAATCAAGAAAAGACAATGGACATATGTTGGACATATGATAAAAAGAGATAATATAACCGAATAAAAAAGCAAGCTCTCAAGTGGGAAACAACAGGTAGGAGGAAAATAGGTCGACCTAGAGAAGAACATTGTTTAGAGAGGCAAAGAAAACAGAAATCAGCTCCCTCAATGAGAATGAGAAACTTACACTCAACAGAGACAAATGGCGAGATTTGATAAATGTTTTTTTTTGGCAAGGATTGAGACAGTAAAAAAAAAAGAAGAAAAATTAGCACCAGAATAGATTGCACCTCGTAATGTTGGGCCCTTAGCTATGTCTTACTTAGCCTAGGCCTAAATTAAGGTGACCATATTTTTGAAACCCTAATCCGGGACGGATTAGTTTGACTTAAATTGTCCATCAATATAATGAGATTTCTTCCGTCTTTTTGAAGTGAATAATAAATATATTTTAAAACTAATTAAAACACCTAACAATATAGGCTTACAAAACGTTATCAGGAGATAAAAAAAAAAACATTAGTGACGCTCACTTAAATGGAAGGTGAAGCAGAGTTGCTGTACTCTTCTGATGAGTGGATTTTTTAAACAAGATTTTTCTTTGTTTGGAGCATTAAAAAAATTCAACACGTTTGCTCATTGTTCACTTTGGTGATCAACATGGCCTTTAAAGTGTCCACACTTAGATGTGTTTTACCATTTGTCCACAAGCTGTTCATCAGTGAACACAATCTTTCCGTTGCAGCATTTGATCCCGGTAGACACAAAAAGAACTCTGCCAGCTTCAGAATCTGAGAAATTGGCACATGCCTGTTTTTGAAGTATGATACCATTTCAATTCAACGCTGTCCTGTGCATGTTTTATTAATACTCCACTCATTAATTTTCTGAGAAGTAACAAACTGCTTCATATAATGTATGATTGTGTATCACTGTATGATGGACAAATGCAACTTCTGTAGCAGCTAATTGTTATTCTTTGTCACTAATCTATTCAGCTCCAAAAAAATGTTAACGACGAGCTTGATGCAGCTCTAGCAACGGCTCTCTTATGTTTCGCACTATTTATGTTACTCTTAATATCACTACGCCCTCTATGGTTAATCGAAAACCTAGAGACACATACTGCATCTTACAGTGAAGTCTGATGTATACTTTTTTTTAGAAAGGGGTATTCCTTATGTAAATATTGATTGAAAAAAACATTTACGTTTTGATGCCATTTGTTGCAACAATTAAAAACTTTACAAACTAACTAAAGTTTAAACAATAATTTGCTATAGCTATACCATATGCATAGCATAAGTTCTTAAACATTAAAATGTCAAGTAACTGAATAATAGCACAATGTAAATAAACTCTAATGAATGCAATAACCTCTATCACTAAACAACACAATAAAAAGAATTAGTTCGTCGGTAAACGAAAGCAACACAATGAATATACTAGAATATGAAATATCCTGGCCGCAAAGATGCTACTTGTTGAGTTTGAGTTTCAGTTTACAAGATTTAAAACTTGGAGCGCATTTTACTGTTACTGTTTCGCCAAATGAACAGCCAGTTCAACTTTTTAAACATTTTCTACACAACAACGGAATCATGTATATTTTTAAGTCGAAGAGACGTTTACCGTATTGGCAAAATTGGTAAATGTTTGTGTCCCTAATGGATTTTAAAAAGTCCAGGGTAAAAGCTAAAAAATCGGCCAAAATCGGGATAGTTACAAATCTGGGACAAAGGTTAAAAAAAACAGTAAAAATTCTGGACGTCTGGTCACCTTACCTAAATCCGTCTCTGTCCATGTTTGCCAAGTAACTTCGTATTCATGAAACTTTATTCCATACAGTATCCCCATGTTTGCCAAGTAACTTCGCAATCATGAAAATCTCACTTAATATTTTCACATGTATCTCCCATGCATAAAACTGTATTTCTGTATATTTTATAAAGTCCTACATATTTATCTAAAGTTATCTATTTGTTTATATTAATAAATTCAGAATTATTTATCTACATTCACATATATGAATATAAATGCTTATGTATTGATATAGTTTTCAATATCTTAATAATGTATATTTCTGAATCAACAATTCTCCTAGATCGGCTTCTACATGAACCACATAATTGATGGCGGTCAAACTGTGATCAAGCGGGCAGGAAGAGTTCATCCTTCCTATAGGGGTCATGGCATATTCCACCGTCTGAGTGATGAGCTAGACAAACACAGGATACAGTTCTTCCCAAATGTCAAGTTCGAAACTTTTGGGACAACAGATAGAGCTTTCAGGGCAGCTAAAGAATTCCAGGAAAAAGGATTCGTAGAAATTGTTAGAAAGGTTAGCGAAATGCCTATCTGTTTGTTCAGTCAGAAACATGTTTAAGTGGTCTTCTCTTTCCTTCCTCATTTGCCTTTCAGCGTCGAGGGGAGATATAATTTGCGGTCTTTTGCTCTTCTGTTCGCCTCTGCTGCTGTTATATTTCCTAGTATTTTAAGTATTCCGTCATTCCACCGTTTTCGTGGTCGACCCTTGCGTCTGGTGTTCTGGCAACGTTTATTGAAGGCTCGCTGTGATGTATTTTGACCTTCTGCTTTATCTCGTAGCCAATCCATTTTATATGTTATTACTTTATATATCCTAAGGTAGTAGTTACTCCTAGCTTTCTTCTTCGTTCTTAATTTCTGATCTTAGCACCCAGGCTGTTTCCTGTCATTTGTCTAACACATTTAATCTCAGTAGACGTTATTTTTCTGGTTCTTGCATCTAGGGCTCAGGACTGACATTGGTAGCACAACGTTGGGAAGAAGATTGTAATGTAGAATGTCCGTTTTGCCTCTAGTTATTTCCTTGTTGAACAATAGTGGTGATAACTGTCAAATTATTTGACAAGCTTTGTTGTATCTTGAGTCTGTTTCTGCTGTTTGTGAATTGTCGTTTGTCACTAGACTTCCTAGGTATTTAAATTCATCTTCTTGTTTTAGCTGTCAGCCGTCTATAGTTATGTTGATGTTCTGTTTTTCTTTTGCAATATTCACGACTTCTGTTTTGTTGATGTTGATTTTCATGTTGTGATGTTTAAGTGAACATAAATATTTATAATTGACAACATAAACGAATGTGTCGTTAGCGTGCAGGCTTATCACTGAAATTGGTTGTCTTGCAACGATACTCTCCGGCCGACCAAGATGAAAATATAATTAATTTTTAATTTAACTACTAAGCTAATTCATCATCATCGGGTTGCATGATCTTTATATGTGGAACACTGCATTCAACACAACCTGTCTGAAAGTTTATGTCTCTAATCAGATATTACACTTCTGTTGTCACGTCCAAGGTCCCCTTGGTGTCTTCAAACTATCTACTTGGTCTGTTTCTGAATATCCTTCCTGGAATCAAAAGCCTTCTGTTATTGTTCTTTCCAGCCTACTGTGTCTGTTGATGTGGCTGTAGTATTTTATAAATTTCCTCAGTAGGATGTTGTTTATTAGCCATTACTTTTTAATGTTTAGATCTTTTAAAACATGTTCATAATGAGGCTTCTACATATGCCAATTACTTATGCAAGTAGTCTGTGACGGTGGATGGGGCGGAAGAATCAGAAATGATCAACAGCCCAGAAAGCGAAAAAAGCAAAGTGTGTGCTACACATGAGGCATATTCAGGACACGAAAGTCGAATATGACAGACCACCGTGAAAGATATTGGAGCCTCATCACGTAACATTCCAAAAAAAGCCATGGAGAGAAATTATAACTATTGTCATTAGAACTAACTAAAAATAACTACATGGAATGTTATGACCTTGTACGAAATAAACAAAATAATAGGTATGGAAAAAGTTATTTTAATGCCATGAAAGGTATACTAACATCAAAACAAAAATACACCAGGGCTAAAACTAAGAATAGCAAAATGTTGCATCTTCTCAATATTCTTTTATGGTGCAGAAACATGGACATTAGACAAGAAAACAGAACAGAAAATTGAAGTCTTTGAAATGTGGATATATATAATAATGGGTAGAATTGGATGGAAAGAAAAGAAAACAAACGATGAAATTTCAAAACAACTAAAAATGAAAAGAGAACTACTAAACACAATTGAAACAACCAAAAATTAAAAGAGAACTACTACACACACAAAAATGAAATTTTTGGGGCATGTTAAAGAAACAACAGTCTACTAAAACTAATATTGGAAGGGAAAATACAAGGTAAAAGAGGCAGACCAAGACTAACATGGACGAGTAACAGCAAAAGATGGACAAGTCAGCCTATGACAATCTGCACCATCAAAGCAAGAGTCAGAGTGGAATGGCGCTCCATGGTCGCCAACCTTCGATGCGGAGACGGCACCCAACGGTGACGATGATATGCAAAGGACGGCGATTCTGAGCCTCCGATACGTTGGGAAAGAGTACCTCATGATAATAGATCTTTTCAATGAAATAACTTGAAGGCAGCAGTAGCTGCTTCAGTTTTCATTCTCGTACTAGAAGTGGCTGCTGCAAAACAAATTTCATTTTGGTCTGCAATGGTTCCATACTTGAATCATGCCGTACTTTTGTATTCTACACGAATATTACGCAGGAAGTAGCATTTACAATTTATTTTATTCTCGCCTTAATGTAACAGGAACATATTAAGTGCATATGTCGAATTTTTACTACAATCGTAACAATACAACATATATATATATATATATATATATATATATATATATATATATATATATATATATATATATCGTCATCATCATCATCATCATCATCATCATCATCAAGTACCGGGCCTGCTGGCGTAGGTGATCATGTCTCTCCACAACTTTCGATCTCGGCAGCTATTTATCATTTCTGTTGTTGACCTTCTGCCAAGCCATTCTCTTAAGCTGTCTGTAATTTTTTCTCTTTGCTACCATATATCTCTTCGTCCCTCAATTTTTCCAGTTGTTTCAATATATTCCAGTTGTTCTCTTCTCATTACATGCCAAAAAATGATGATTGTTTTTTCCTAATATTGGAAATTAGCTTTCTTGTTGCTTTGACCTCTCTCAGAACATCTTCATTACTCTTCTTAGCTGCCCTTGGTACTCTCAATATTCTTCTGTAAAACCACATTTCTACAGACTCCAGTGATTTTCTTGTCTGTTGTTCTATTGTCTATGATTCGCATCCATATGTTAAGACTGGCTCTACGTAACATTTAAGAACTCTTTTTCTAGTTTCTATTGTCAAAAATGGATTGCATAGTATCTTCCTCATTTTAGGAAAGCTGCTTTTGTCTAAGCCATTCTGCATCTCACCTCTTTTGTACATCTTCCGTCTGAGGTTAACAAAGTTCCCAAATATTTAAATTCATTTACCTGTTTTAATATTGTTCTACTTGTCTTTATTTTGCACTGAGGTGATGTCTTTTTTGTTGTTGTTACCATTACCTCTGTCTTTTTGCTATTAAGGCTGAGTCCTTTATTTTTGCTTTCTTTCACTATAATGTCCAACATTTCTTGTAACTCATTTTCACTCTTAGCGATTACGACTGTATCATCAGCATACCTTAGATTATTTATATTATAACCTCCAGTTGTTATTCCAGGCATACCCCTTATGGAACTTAAAATAATCTCACTATAAATATTAAACAAATCTGGTGACAGCACACAACCTTGTCTAACACCCTGTTTTATTTGTTGAAACATTCCCAATTGGTTTCCAGTTCATATGGCCGATGTCATACAAAAATGTATATATGTTATATAAAATATCAATATATAGTGTAGTGTAGTATGTAATGTTGTGTAGTGTGGTTTTGTGTAGTGTTGTATAGTGTATTACGTCTTTCACTGAACTCTGATAATTATATTACGAAGATTCTCATTTGTAATGTGGTTTCAGTGTGATGAGATCTTGGGGAACTTACAGTAATAACTCACTTTCATAGAATATATGTTTCTTTTTAAAAATATAATTTTGCTGTTGTGTTTAGAAGGAATATAAGCATATTTATGATATAATATATAACTAAGGCAAGAAACATATACATTATTAAAACTGAAATTTACGTTTCACATTAAATGTAAGGAAAGTTTACTTTGAACTTAAATGTAAAGAAAGTTTACTTTGAACTTAAATGTAAAGAATGTTTACTTTGAACTTAAATGTAAAGAAAGTTTACTTTGAACTTAAATGTAAAGAAAGTTTACTTTGAATTTAAATGTAAAGAAAATTTACTTTGAATTTAAATGTAAAGAAAGTTTACGCTTCACTTTAATTTAAAGTTTGTTAGAGTACATAGCAAATACATATTTGTTTCTTTTCAAATCTTAAATCCTTTACTCAGCACTTCATATTTCGTTTTTGCAAAACAGATTAATATTTTAAATATTTATTTTCAGCGCATTTTGAACATGTTCGTCAGGCTCAACGATCTAAAGGGTTTAAACAAGCCGGAAGCAACCAACCTTACGAGAATGACGTATGAAGATTTCAGACTTCTTATAGCCAATAAAGAGCTCGTTGCTCGTTTGATTCCAAATGGCGTGCTGTTTAACTGGTTTATTGGATTTAAGACAGTGGAACCAAATATCAAATATGTCGTCAACGACACCGAATTTGTGTTTGCTTCAACTTCTCCAGAATCAGCATCATCTGCGTCCACGCCTGCATGTGGCGATGTCAAAGGTCAAGAGAGCAACAGTTTGACCCCAGAAACTATTGACAAAATCGACATTATATCTTGTGCTCACAAACACATGGGAGTGCATGGACTTTCCTACGAAATCGACTTCTACACAGCTGACGGATATGACGAATCCATGATCAAAGTACATTTAATTAATCATTACTGTGATTTTGTCAAATCCACAAACAAGGATGGCATTACAATGGTCACTTTTAACTCTAATGTACAGGAAGATTTAATGTTTTCCTCTTTAAGAGATCTTGGAATTGTAGATTTGGTTCCAGTATTGGAAATGTACAAAGCCTTCTATGAGAAGGTACTGTAATTAAAATAATGTTTTCCTTTAATGGACAACTTATATTCAGGTAAATAGAGGTGTGGGTAATTGAAGTAATTAACATATTTTATACTAAAGATTAAAAAAAGAAAAACAGAAGTAAAGTACTCCGTCAGTCACGTCACTGGCGTATAGGGAATATGGTGTTAGTGGCCATAATTTTTTACGGACATTCGGCACATGATTTTTGGGGTAATGGGACATACAAGTTTGCGGCAGAATCCCTTCAATGTCAGTAATTTATCTGAGAACATTTGGAATCTCTGTAGCTGAAAGGAAGGAGAGATAGACAGAGGAAGATGTGGGAAAATAACATCATAGAATAAGTAAGACTCGACTTAGGAGTCTCAAAGAATTATATTGAGATACACGGAGCAGGCTAATGAATTCTGTCAATTAAAAGTAATGCTCCTAGGGTTATGGGATGATGAAGAAGAAGTAGGTGAGTGATTTTAATCAAATAATATCGATGGTTGATGATAATAATAACTTTACTTTCATAATGCTTATTTTTAAAGTGTTATATTAGTGTTGTTTTGGCTGCTTATTCTTGCGTTCAAGATTAAATTTGGCTAATTACCTTGCCATTTGTTCTGTTTATTTTTTTTTAAAATATATAATGTTGGTAAAGTGTGCGTCATATTTTCAATTAAAACTGTTGGTTAATGAAACCATAGAAAACTATGAGAAAGTTTCTAGTCCCCATTTTCAGAGAATCATCCTCGCAGCTATACCGGTTTAAAAAAAAAATAATTCGCTGCAGCTGGAGGATTTAACCTTCCACCATCTAGACAGCAGACGAATAAACTAACCACCTCACCTTTCCTTCTTTCATCCATGTTCAATGATATTCATTTATCCTACTCCTTCCATTCCTCCTGAAGAAAATGATGATTGTTTATTCCTATTATTGGAAATTAGCTCTCGTTTTGCTTTGGCATCTTTCAGAACGTTTTCATTACTCTTCTTCGTCATCATCACTATGTGTCATACCGGTTGGCGTAGGCGTTCATGTCCTTCCACAATCTTCTATCTACAGTGCATCGTATCAGTTCTTTTAGTGACTGTTTTCTATGTCATGACCTCAAGCTATCCAGTATTTTCTCTCTTTGTCGTCCGCGATCTCTCTTTCCTTTTATTTTGTCAGTTGTAACCAAGTATTCCAACTTTCCTCTTCTCGTGATGTGCCCAAAAAATGTTGATTGCTTCTTTCTGATGTTTTTTAAGAGCTCCCTTTTTGTGTTGGCCTCTTTGAGAACTTTCTCATTGGTCTTTTTGGCTGTCCAGAGAACCTTCAACGTTCTTCTGAGAAATCCCATCTCTGTTGTCTCTAATCGTCTTTTCATTTGTTTGTCTACTGTCCATGATTCGCTTCCATAGGTCAGAATTGGTTCTATATAGCACCGATGAACTCACTTTCTTATTTCTATTGACATAGATTTGTTGCATAAGACGTTTTTAATTTTCTGAAATGCTATTTTGCCTTGGGCTATTCTGCTTTTTATTTCTGTGGTGCATCTTCCATCTGATATTATTGTGCCCAAGTATTTGAAACGTTGCACTTGTTTCAGATTTGTCTTGTTTATTTTTATGCTGCATGATGGTGATGATTGTTTCTTTGATATGACTATTACTTCTGTTTTCTTACTATTCGGACTGAGACCTTTCTTGTTGCTTTCTTTTACCATCATGTCTATCATTTCTTGTAGTTCATTCTGTCTCTGCTATTAGGACTGTGTCATCCGCATATTGCAATTTTTTAATTTTGTGACCGTTGACTTCAATTCCTTTTTTGTCTACTATTGATCTCATAATGTGTTCGCTGTAAAGTGAAAACAAATCCGGCGACAGAACACAGCCTTGTCTGACTCCATGTTTTATAAATTGAAATTGTCCTGTTTGGTTGCTAATTCATATATCTGCTGTTTGGCGCCTCCCAGCACCAGAGCTGGAAGTTGTCAGCGACCCACACTGATGTCTTGTACCAGGATCCGTGAACCAAAACCATCCAGACCCTGCTCCATCTCTCCATGGTGCCTCCAGTAACAGACTAACCTGTCTAGTCTGGCCAAGCGTGCAGGGATCGAAGAGGGAAGACAACCCGGTACTAAAACATGTCGTGCTGAAGTCGGATGTGTTGGGCCGAAAGGCGCAAATATAACAGTTATACTGCAAACCACAACACAATGTGGACACGTCCACTACGTCCTTGTAGTAATATTCTAGTCTACCACGATACTCTAGAATACTTTAGTCATCGGGCGAACGCAACCAACCAACCATATCTGCTGTTTGTTGCCACTACATGTTTTTTTATGATTCGCAGATCCTTGCCATCAATGTTTAACTTCTCCAGCATATTGACTATTTTCACATGCTTTACTTTGTCAAATGCTTTTGTGTAGCCTATAAAGTACATATATATAGATCTTTCTTTACCTCTATAGATCTTTCTATCAATGTTCTTAAGAGGTATATTGCATTATTGGTGCCCTTTCCTTCCATAAATCCACATTGTTCCTCACTTATTTCTGGTTTTATTTTGTTCCTTACACGTCTCATGATGATTCTTAGTAATATTTTCGTCACATGGCTCATGAGACTAATAGTGCGATGGTCTTCACAATCAGTGGCTCCTGACTTCTTCGGTGTGGCTACAAAGATATATTTTAGTAGATCTTCGGGTATGTGTCCAGTGTTATATATGTCATTGAGTAGCTTTGTTATGACTTGTACTCCCAGTTCTCCTAATGCATTTATCTCTTTGATTGTTATATTGTCGGGACCTGGAACTTTGCCTCTTTTCATGTGTTGAATTGCGTCCTCCACTTCACTCTGCATTATTGGTGGTCCTGTGTCTTTGTTGGAATTGTTATGCTCTGGTCTTTCATCATCATAGACTGATGTATTCTGTCCATGTTTCCATCGTCTTATCCTGTCCCATTTTTATATTTCATTCCCTTGATTTGACACATCCTGAAACTTCGACTTCTTTTCTTCCTGTTAATTCATTTAACTGACTGTGCATAAATTTTGAGTATTTCTTTTGTTGTTTTTCCATTTCTTTTTTTTAATTTTTGCTTTAACCATCCTTCCTTTGCGTCTCTGCATTTGTTTTGGATCTCTTTGTATAATATTTTGTATGTCCGTTCTTCTTTCTTATGTTTTCGTCTTTCGTCCATTAGTTCTAATAGTTCTTGTCATCCATTTCTTTTTGTTGATTCTTTTAGTCACTGGTATTACTTCTCTTGATGTTTGTTAACTTGATTGTTTGAACATTTCTCACTGCTTCTCGATGTCCTGTATTTTCTCAATAGCATTATATCTATTTTATACTATCGTACTGTACTTATCACTCTTCTATTTATCTACTCTAAGCATATCTAGTTCTAATTTTATATTTCTTGGGGATTTATGTGCCTTCCGCAGTTTTATTCTTATCTTTCCAACTACTGGTACATGGTCAATATTGCAATCTGCTCCTAGCCTTGTTTTAACAGATGTTAGCCCACTCCTGAATCTTTTCTATACTAGTATAAAATCAATTTAATTGTGTACTTTTTTGTCTGGGCTTTGCCATGTCCATAGTCACCTAGGGTGTTGTTTGAACCAGGTGTTACCTATCATCATTTCATGTATCGTTGTCCAGTCTATCAATCTATCCCCTCTGTCATTCGTCTCTCCAAGGCCAGGTTCCCCAGTCACATTTTACACTTTAGCTGCTCCTACCTTTGTATTGAAATCCCTTAATATAATAGTTTATTCTTGGAATTTACACTGTTCCATGGTCACCCCTAGCTCATTGTTAAAAGTGTCAATGTCTTCTTCTTCGCTATTACTTGTTGGTACATAAGCTTGAATTATGTTGATATCCATTGGTCTACCTCTCAATTTTACTAGCAGAATTCTATCTGATACTGGCCAAAATCCTTTCACTGTTTTGCTTCTTTCTCTATCTAACATGATGCTTACTCCTCTTTCGTGTGTGGTTCCCCCAGAGTAAATTACATTTCCGCGTGTGGTTCCCCCAGAGTAAACTACATTTCCGCGTGTGGCTCCCCCAGAGTAAATTACATTTCCGTGTGTGGTTCCCCCAGAGTAAACTACATTTCCGTGTGTGGTTCCCCCAGAGTAAATTACATTCCGCTGTCGTGTTGTAATAATCCTGCTCCTTTCCATCTCATTTCACATAGTCCCGAGAAGTTAAATTTCATTGGGGACTTCCGTTTCCATGATGGCGGAACAAAGTCACGTTCTCTCGATCGCTGCAGAAATTGCTCTGGAATCTGATCAATTTCGGCTTTCCGTTGCAATTTTCTGCATTTAAGTCGAAATGATGTTCTACTTATCATATCTACGCCAATTATTGGCGTTGCACGCACGGCAATAATCCGTTTTGACAAATCAAGTGTTGTGAATGCGACCTTCGACCGTCTAGTGATGATCTGTGTTTTACGTCACACAGAATGCTGTTCAATGACCGTTGATAGTGTTGTTTGCCGCAAGTTATTTACAATTTCCAAAGCATTAATGTGGTGTGCTCAGTCAAGTCAGCCGAAATATTATCTCGTTGGGAATTTGCACCATGTTTCGTTCATTGTAGACTGCATTCACTGGAGTAATCATGAATCCCTGGGCGCAGACATTTTGAGCGTGCTACGTCATCATAATGGCTCATCGTGTGTCCCAAAACCGACCATGCGCTAATCTTGCGATCTGTTGTTTGGTGTGCAACGGGGATAATCTGACGGCGAACTGTGTTTTGTATGTTCGGAGTTGGAGTCAAACACGATGTCCTAACATCATCAAGCGCTATACATTTAAATACTATGACGATCATCATTTTCAGGAGAACGTGAACTTCCGGGCAATATGGTGGATAGGCGGCAGGAACCATTGAAGGCTATGTCTGAAAAGGGTTCCTTGTTGCAGTTTCTTCATATTCCAAGTCCAGCTTGTTACAGGAGCTACTGAGTTAAGTGCTCTGTGCACACCGTGAGCTGTGTGTTTCATCCGTTTTGATCATGTTCCGATATTCCAATTGTTTACGATGAATGCTGATATCGTATAACAGGGAACAGTTGGCCGTGTTCACTTTCTTTGCGGTTTCGCCTTATGCCTTTTGGCGTGTGCTGAGACTGCTATGATGGGGGACTACAGCTACATTTCTTTGCTTGGGAGATAAGTTAGTAATTCTGATGATTCCACTGGCACGAGCGGTTGAGCAATTATGGATTTGAATTCGTTTGCAGTGATACCGGGGCCTTCAAAAACCAAATAACCAAATAAATTTAATTATCTTCATTTCTTGACTGATGTTTTCTAGTTTGCCAACCTGGAATGCTGATCTAATGTTCCAAGTTCCTATTGCTAGTGTTTCTCTCTTTTTTTTTATATTGCATACAGTAGCTTGATGACGATCGGGTGTCACCTGTAGCACATGACGCTCCCTACCGGACGAGGTGGCTGTGGAGTCCCCATTAACGTCTTTAGCTGTAGATATTAAGTTGTGGTTTGTCATGATTATTCTAGTCAATCTCTCTCTCTCTCTCTCTCTCTCTCTCTCTCTCTCTCTCTCTCTCTTTCTCTGCGATCAAGACCCAATCAGAGTAGGATTCCAGATTCTCTCATGACGTCAACTGTCTGTTTAAGCGAATCGATTGCCCCATATAGTTTCTCTTCCAGGGAGGTGGGCGTGGACCACATTGCTCTTCTCAGGTCTGTGTACTGGGGTCAATCCTGTAGAACATGTTTTGTAGTCATATTGTCTAGTGTACCGTGGCATAGGCTGGTTGTACCTATTTTGAATTTGGTGAACATGTGGTTTCTCATTCTATTGTGGCCAGTGCGTAAGTGAAGTATGATGTCTTGATCCCTCCTTGATAGTTGATGGTATCCGTCACTCTCGTTATGCTTTAGGTGTTCTCGTTTCCATTCTTCATGGAACTGACCCTTGAGGATGGATTTGGCTTCATCATAACTGAGCGGATGGTTCTCTTGCGGCAATCTCCCTCCCTCTTTAGCTAATTTGTCTGCGCGTTCGCTCCCGTGTATATTACAGTGTGATGGTATCCACTGAATGACTACTCTCTGGAAGTTATTGCATAGTTGGTCCAGGGTTGTTCTCAAGTGCTCTAGTTCATGTTCTTGGGGCTTTTTAGAGCTGATAATACTGACAGTGCATCAGTCAGAATCACCAATTTATTGTGCATGTTATTTTTGTGTTGAGTAGCCAGTGTTGCAGCATCTCTGATGGCCTCAGTTTCTGCTTTAAAGTTGTTTGAGAATTTCCCAGTAGCTATTGACTTGGTGATCTCATCCTGATTGTTCAGCGTCAAGAACACACCTCCCCCTCCATTTCTGGTGGCATTTGTAGCAGAGCCATCTGTGTATATGTGGGACCAAGAGTCATGTGGGTAGGTATCGTGTATGTGTTTTTATGATACGTGTTTTCTTTCTGTGTCTGATTGGGTGCCTTTTTCATGATTCTTGTTATATTTTCCTTTAGCTCTGGTATTTTATGCTTTCCATGAGGAGACATATCAGATGGGCCCAAGGGTTTCGATATTGTTTGGGAAAGTACTGGATCTCCAGTAGTTAGTTCATTGGCAATAGCAGCGAAGTTGCTCCTCTTTAGTCGTACAATTCCGGAAGCAGTTATTTTTTGGTGCATGGGGTGGCTAAGGAGCTTTCTATATTTCTCTGCTTGTTACAATACTTTAGTGACCCGTCTGTTATCTAAGGGTTGTAAACCTGTTACTGTTTCTAGAGTCTTGATAGATGTAGATCTCATAGCACCAGTGATGATACGGGCAGCTTGGTTCTGTGTTCTGTTAATTTTGCTAAGGTGTGATTTGGAAGCCATAGCACAGGCTGTGACTCCATACTCTAGAATTGGTCTGACTCTTCCTACGTATAGTCTTTTCAAAATATTGCTGTCTGCCCCCTAGTCCGTTCCTGCCAATTTCTTCATAATATTTATTCTTTTTCTGGCTTTTTTCCTTGCTCTATCTGATTTTTCCAAGTCATTCTGCGATTCATGGTGACGCCAAGATATGTTGGGTTTTGGTCAATAGGGAGTGTATGGTCTTTTATCTTCAAGTTTTCAGAGAGTGTGCTTCTTGATAGGCTGAAAATTGTATATGTAGTTTTTTTTTCGTTGATTGGTAAGAACCGGGTGTTCGTCCATTTTTCAAGTTCACCTAGGACATCTTGCATCCTGGGTCCAGCCACCGACATACTTTCCTCGCGAGCCCATAACGCCAGATCATCTGCGTATATTGCTGAGTGTATTCTGTGTGGAATGTCCATTACGATGTCATTTATGAAAATTAAAAAGAGTGTTGGTGACAAGACTCCGCCTTGTGGGACACCTTGTTCGATAGAGATCTTCTTACTTAGTTGACCTTGAACATGTACTCTGGCTGTTCTATCCTGAAGGTATTAAGAGACCCAATTGAATAAACGACCCTGGATGCCAAGTCTAAAAAGCTTGTTCTTTAAACCCTGTCGCCAAACACTATCAAAAGCCTTCTTCTGTCGACCCACACTGCCAGTGTGTGTTTCTATTCTTGTAGAGCATCCTCTATTTCCTGTGCTATGTAGGTGACCAGGTCTTCAGTTGATCTTTGCTGACGGAAGCCACTTTGTTGTGATATGGTTTGTTGTTTTGTCTTCAAATGCCACATAAGTCTTCAGTTAACCAGCCTATCATTTGGCATTATACATATAATAGCAGCGACAGAGAATGAACTACAAGAAATGATAGACATAATAGTAAAAGAAAGCAACAAGAAAGGCCTCAGTCTGAATAGTTAGAAAACAGAAGTAATGGTTATATCGAAGAAACAATCACCACCATCATGCAACATAAAAAATAAACGAGACAAATCTGAAACAAGTGCAACGTTTTAAATACTTGGGCACAATAATAACATCAGATGGGAGATGCACTGCAGAAATAAAAAGCAGAATAGCTCAGACCAAAATAGCATTTCAGAAAATGGAAAAATATCTTATGCAACAAATCTATGTCAATAAAAATGAGAAAGAGAGTTCATCGGTGCTATATAAAACCATTTCTGACCCATGGAAGCGAATTATGGACAGTAGACAAACAAATGAAAAGACGATTATAGGCCACAGAGATGGGATTTCTCAGAAGAATGTTGAAGGTTCTCTGGACAGCCAAAAAGACCAATGAGGAAGTTCTCAAAGAGGCCAACACAAAAAGGGAGCTCCTAAAAAACATCAGAAAGAAACAAGAAACAATCAACATTTTTCGGGCACATCATGAGAAGAGGAAAATTGGAATACTTGGTTACAACTGGCAAAATAAAAGGAAAGAGAGATCGCGGATGACAAAGAGAGAAAATACTGGATAGCTTGGTGTCATGGCATGGAAAACAGTCAACAACAGAACTGATACGATTCACTGTAGATAGAAGATTGTGGAGGGACATGATCGCCTACGCCAACCGGTATGGCACATGATGATGATACTAGCGGAGTTAATGTATAGGTCTGTACCAATAATCTCTGCCTCTCCGTTTGTGACTACATCTATTAGTTTTGCGGGGATGGAATTTTTAATAAGTATAAGAATTCCACCCTTGTGACCTTCCCTGTCTTGTCTAAATGTTTGGTAACACCTGATCATAAATCTGTAAACAGCACATTATTTTTGGGGTAATGTGGTCGGTATTACGCCCGTGCTGCTTTACTTTCCCAGAAAAAAAATCCGGTACCCATTTAAGGCTGGGTGAACCCGGAAGCCGTCGGTTGGGATCGAACCCTACTTCTTGTACTTTCTAGTCCAGTTCACTAACCACTGAGCTATCGCGGCTCCCTATCATAAATCTGTGCTGAGGATTAAGATGAGTTTCCTGGATGCAGACAACGTCTATCTCCTCCTCTGCTAGTCTGATTGTTAGAGCTTGTGTCTTGTGGTATATGCCCTCCGCATTCCAGTGTATTATGTTCAGCTGTTTCTTGAAGCCTTTCCGGTCAGCGGTAGTTTCTATCATAATTAGAGTCTTTTAGATCCAGTCTGATCACTTGATTACTTGTTAAAACGCTGCACTGTGTTCTGCGCCAGTGGCCCAGTGCATCCGATTTCAGCCAGCATTTTATTCAGGTTTGCTTTCCTTAGCCTTTGATTGTCCCCAATCTTCCTGCAAGGTAGCAGATTGTCTTTTCTGTAGGGTGATTCTGCCCTTAGATGGTCGGCCCTCCCAGGCTTACGAGCACCATCTGCCCAAGCTTGATGTAGTAATTAGTTAATCAGAGCTTTCGCAAAGAAGGTCAAAGAAGGTGTTGATCTCCTCCTGCGTTAGTGGACGCATGGTTGTTTACTAATTTAGTTCATTTAAGGTTACAACTTGTCCTGTGAAACAATCTGTTACAACTTGTCTGGTGAAACGATCTGTTACAACTTGTCTGGTGAAACATTCTGTTACAACTTGTCTGGTGAAACAATTTGTTACAACTTGTCTGGTGAAACAATCGGTTACAACTTGTCTGGTGAAACATTCAGTTATAACTTGTCTGGTGAAACAATCGGTTACAACTTGTCTGGTGAAACAATCTGTTACAACTTGTCTGGTGAAACATTCTGTTACAACTTGTCTGGTGAAACAATCTGTTACAACTTGTCTGATGAAACAATCTGTTACAACTAGTCTGATGAAACATTCGGTTACAACTTGTCTGGTGAAACATTCAATTTCAACTTGTCTGATGAAACAATCGGTTAAAAATTGTCTGGTGAAACATTTAGTTATAACTTGTCTGGTGAAACAATCTGTTACAACTTGTCTGGTGAAACAATCTGTTACAACTTGTCTGGTGAAACAATCTGTTACAACTTGTCTGGTGAAACAATCTGTTACAACTTGTCTGGTGAAACAATCTGTTACAACTTGTCTGGTGAAACAATCTGTTACAACTTGTCTGGTGAAACAATCTGTTACAACTTGTCTGGTGAAACATTCAGTTATAACTTGTCTGGTGAAACAATCGGTTACAACTTGTCTGGTGAAACAATCTGTTACAACTTGTCTGGTGAAACATTCTGTTACAACTTGTCTGGTGAAACAATCGGTTACAACTTGTCTGATGAAACAATCTGTTACAACTAGTCTGATGAAACATTCGGTTACAACTTGTCTGGTGAAACATTCAGTTTCAACTTGTCTGATGAAACAATCGGTTATAAATTGTCTGTGAAACAATCGGTTACAACTTTTCTGGTGAAACAATCGGTTACAAATTGTCTGTGAAACAATCGGTTACAACTTGTCTGGTGAAACAATCGGTTACAAATTGTCTGGTGAAACAATCGGTTAAATCTTGTCTGGTGAAACATTGTGCTAGAAAAAGCTAAACTATAACGACCGCCGTTGAGAATGAAAGAAATTCTGCAAATTTATATCTTGGCCGTTCCGTCTCCAAGATGGCAGATCTAGTCCACGTCCTCTCGATCGCTGCAGAAAGTGCACCCAGGGTCTGCTTAATTTCGGATCTCCGTTGCACTTTTCTGCATTAAAGTCAAAATAGTGATATACTTAATACATCTGTGTCGCTAAAGCGAGGTCGTGTGCCGACAACAGTCCGTTTTTGACAAATCAAGTGTTGTGAATGAGACCTTCCACCGTCTAGACTTGATCTGCGCTTTACGTCACATTGGTGCTGTTCATGGCCGTTGTTGGAATTCCTTGACGCAAATTATTGGTGCGTCATTCTCTGACGTTTCTGATATTATTTAAAGAGTACTCCCTATTTATCGTTTGCGTTGTTAGGCACTAACGATATTTATATTATTAATCATACTTCTGTTGTAAAACTCATATTAAATGCGAAATCTGTAAAGTATTGTTTCATTTATTACAAATATATACACTTCATGATTTTGTTAAAGAGAGTATATAAGATTATTACAATGTACGCATAAATATGAAGGGAAACCTTCTAGGCAATATAAGAAGGTAGTTTTCCTTTCCTTCTTGGCAGTGACTGTACTAGTCGGAGATCGCAGCCATTGTCTCTATACATGAGATCCTCGGCTTGCCATCGCGGTATGGGGATCACAACTGGCACTACTTGTCGGCTGCTCCCACAACACCAATCACCACCTGCTCCAATGGCATCACATAACCTTGATAGGGGGGCTAAACGGGAACTCCACCTTCCCCAAGGGTGTCCCGAAGACTAGCGGCGGAAAGGAGACGTCTTACTCCTCCTTTGGTAGGGCAGAACTCTACCCGCTAACCATTACTCTTCTTAGCTGTCCATTATACTCTCAACATTATGTAAAACCACATTTCTGCAGCCTCCAGTGCTTTTCTTGTCTGTACCTCTCTCTATTGTCCCTGATTCACATCTATATGTTAAGACTGGCTCTACATAACATTTAAGAACTCTTTTTCTTATTTCTTTTGTCGAAAATGGATTGCAGTGTATCCTCATCATTTTTTTTTTTTTTTTTTTTTTTTTGGAAAGCCGCTTTTGCCAGAACTGGACTAATTATGTCTTAATAATGTTATGTGTCAAAGGGTCACACATAATCGACGGCATAACAAAGTTATATTTGCTGTACCATCTTTCGCCCACACTCCCACTTTTTGAACATTTGCCAACTGTACACAGACTATATGTCAAGTCAGTGCACCAAATTGTTTCCACTACTTTGTTCCACATTTCTTACACAAACACAGTCTTACCTATCCCCTTTCCCTCTCTGATCGCTAATCTTGTAAGACGACTCGGTGAATCTGTGACCAATAGATGTAAATTTGAACCCATGCACGTCACAAAGATAAAAAAAAAACCTCAGACGTGTTGCTAGGAGCAAGTCTGTGATACAAATTAATGAAATCATGCCCGGGAAATGTGTTTAGAAGGTCATAGAGACCTCGTCCTTGGCCACAGAACGACAATGTTCAGTGGTGGATATGCCCCCCAGAGCAAGGCAAAACTCTTCATTTTACTCAGTATTTATCAAGATCAGTATCATATCGAAGAAACAATCACCACCATCATGCAGCATAAAAAAACAGGACAAATCTGAAACAAGTGCAACGTTTTAAATACTGGGGCACAATAATAAAAACAGATGGAAGATGCACCAGAGAAATAAAAAGCAGAATAGCTCAGGCCAAAATAGCATTTCAGAAAATGGAAAAATATCTTATACAATATATCCATGTCAACTGAATTGAGAAAGAGAGTATATCGGTGCTATATAGAACCAATACTGATCTATGGAAGAGAATCATGGACAGTAGACAAACAAATGAAAAGACGATTAGAGGCCACAGAGATGGGATTTCTCAGAAGAATGTTGAAAGTTTCCTGGACAGCTAAAAAGACCAATGAGGAAATTCTCAAGGAGGCCAACATGACAAGGGGGCTCCTAAAAAACACCAGAAAGAAACAATCAACATTTTTCTGTTCCATTCATTTACCTGTTTTAATATATTTCCACTTATCTTTATTGTGCATTGAGGCGATGTCTTTTTTTTTCCACCATTGCTTCTGTCTTTTTGCTGTCGAGGCTGAGTCCTTTATTTTTGCTTTCCTTCACTATAATGTCCAACATTTTTTATAACTCATTTTCATTCTTAGCGATTAAGACTGTATCATCAGCATACCTTAGATTATTTATATTATGACCTCCAATTCTTATTCCAGGCATGCCCCTAATGGATCTTAAAATAATCTCACTATAAATATTAAACAAATCTGGTGACAGCACACAACCTTGTTTAACACCCTGTTTTATTTGTTGAAACATTCCCAATCGGTTTCCAGTTCTTATGGCCGCTGTTTGTTGACAGTACATGTTCTTTATTATTCTTAGATCTTGGCTGTCTACGTTTATGCTTTCTAAAATTTTGATTATTTCTTGGTGCTTTACTTTGTCAAATGCCTTGGTGTAATCTATGAAACATAGGTATTGATCTGTTTTCACCTCTATGGCTCTTTCTACTAAAGATCTTATGATATATATGGCATTGCTTGTTCCTTTTTCTCTAACAAAACCACACTGTTCATCGCTAATTTCTGGACTGATTTTGTTTCGCACTCTTCGCATGATGATTCTTAGTAATATCTTAGTCCTATGACTCATAAGGCTTATTGTGCGATGATCATCGCATTCAATCGCACCCGATTTCTTTGGTAGGACTATGAATATTGATTTGAGCATGTCGACTGGTATATATCCGCTGTTGTAGATATCATTCAATATTTTTGTTATGATTTCTATTCCAAAATCACCCAAGGCTTCAATCTCTTCTTTAGTTATATTATCTTGTCCATGAGCTTTGTCTGCTTTCATATTGCGCATGGCGTCTTCCACTTCTTCTCTGAGTATTTCTGGTTCTCCTCCATTATCCTTTATATTTATTTCCGTTCGTTCATCATTATAAAGATCTTGTATTCTGTCCATCGTCCCCTTATATTTTCTTGATCAATCAACAGTTCTCCTTTCTTTGATCTTAGACATTGATTTTTTTATTGCATTTTTCTTCCTGTTAATTCCTCAATTTGTTTGTATATAGCTTTAGCATCTCCTTTTTGTTGTATTTCAATCGTTTTGCATCTCTCTTTTAGCCATGTTTCTTTTGCTTCATTGCATTTTACTACAATTTCTTTATTTAATCTCTTATACTTATCTTTGTTTTCTATATTTCTTCTTCTTGCATCCATTAGCTGCAAAATGTCATCTGTCATCCATTTATTTCTTGAATTTGTCCTCATTGGTGGTATGAACTCTTTTGATGTTTGTTGCATTGATTCTTTTAGCGTTTCCCACCGTTCTTCAATCAATGCTTTGTATCTTCTCTATTGCATTGTAAAAAAAAGAAAAAAAGTAAAGTACCCCCTTCACGCCAAGTGGCGTATAGGGAATATGGTGTTCATCATCACTCATGACAAAGACAGCCAGTCTTCCATTCTATCTCTCGACCAAGAAAAAGTCTTCTAGAGAAGCTCATTCCTACCCCCACAAAACACTACTGAACAACAACATTGGAGGGCGCTTCATACAGTGGATACACATCTTTTATTCTACACCTCAAAGTAAAGTTCTATAAGTTTTTTTTTTATAGTGAACCATTCGTTCACAGAGATAATCAGGCTAACTAGATCGGTTCGACAGGGGTGTTCCCTCTCTCTTCTACTTTACGCGCTGACCATAGAACCGTTCCTTGAGAGTATCAGACGAGACAGTTCCATAAAGGGCACATTCATGTCAGGGAAAGGAGAGCAGAAATTGTTAGCGTATGCTGACATCACTGTCTTCTTTCCATCAAACACTAGATCAATAGACAGCATCCTCAATATATTCACAGAATTTGGACAATTTAAAAAAAAAGAATAGGAAAAAAGTGGTATGGCAACACTCAGGTCTGGAGTACAGTATGTTGATGCATCGTCGAAAGTTGTCTCCCATATTGTAGTTGCGCAGCGTTTTCTGTAAGTAGGAGTGTACGATGCCCTGTCAAAAGCCATTTCTTGGTCTAAGGACAGAATCGATGAAGGTATGTTTCTTGTATGTGTGTAAGTGATGATGTATCGTATGAAGTGGTTGTTTTTATTTTAGCCTTGGATGCTGCATTGCTGGTCTTCGGGGACGAGTGAGAACATGAACGGCTTTAGCTTATTCGTCAGGGCTTTGTCAATATTTTATAGTCTACGTTGAGCAGCGATATCGGTCTGTAGTTTGTTACTTGTGTCTTATCTATATTGTTCTTCAGGAGTAAGAAGATGTATGACACGTTGATCCTCGGAGGTAGTTGTCCTTTGTGAAAGGAATCTTTAAAAACCTTCAGCAGGAGTGTTCCTATGAAGGGAAAAAATGTTTATAGAACTCTGCAATGAGTATGTCTGTACCAGGCGTTTTATCCTTATGCGAGATTTGGAGAATTATCTTTCTTTTATATTTCTTAATACATTCATTTTTTCTTCTCTCGTATACATAAGTTAAGGGTGAACACTGCATTTATTTTAAAAATTCTGAGCTTTGTTTTTGTGCCGAGTAATTTTGATTTCCATTTTTCGAAAGTCATTGCTGCCTTTACTCTTCCGATTCTAAAGTATGTATTTGTGTCTTCTTCTTGATCTATGCAGCTTCTGATTTATATCTAGTGATTTATTTCATTAAATGCTATTTCTTTCAGGTTCATTTTTTTCTAAATTTATTTAATTTTCGTGGTTGATTACAAGTCATCTCTCTCTCTCTCTCTCTCTCTCTCTCTCTCTCTATCTTTCTCTCTCTCTCTCTCTCTCTCTCTCTCTCTCTCTCTGTTTGCGATCAGGACTCAATCAGATTAGGATTCCAGACTTTCACATGAAGTCAGCTGTAAGGTTAAGTGTGTTGATCGCCCCGACAGGCAGAACATCACAATTAGAGTCTGCCAGATCCACTCTGATTGAACACCCGTTAAAACGTTGCACTGTGTTCTGCGCCAGTGGCCCAGTGCATTCGATTTCAGCCAGCATTTTATTCAGGTTTGCACTCCTTAGCCTTTGATTGTCCCCAATCTTCCTGCAAGGCAGCAGATGATCTTTTCTGTAGGGGGATTCTGCCCTTAGATGGTCGGCAGTAGTATATATCCAGTGATTGGATGGATGAATGTGCCTTTGAAGGCACATAAATCCTTATATAAATAGTCTACAGGCAGATCGAGGCACATTTTTTTGGTGCCGTTTTTCCTTATATGAGAGTCTACCGTTTTTTTCCTTATATGAGAGTCTACCCGCCCATTTTTTGTTCCGGTCGTGGTGACCTCTCGGGTGACCTCTCGTGGCGGCGTCGGGTGACCTCTCGGGTGACCTCCCGCGGCGATGGTGCTGCGAAGGGGTGGTGAAGGGGTGGTGGTATCATAAATTTCATAAAGCTATTATATTCATTGTACTTTCAATGGTGCCGTAACTTTCATAAATCTATTCTTTCTTTATACTCTCAGGCAATAAAAACAGTGACAAGTTTATTTATTTATTGTTTTATTCGTATATATTGAACAATCGATAACACATGGTTTAGACAAAAATGTATTCTTTAACTAATGTACATTATACACATATTTAATACATAGAAAACAAAGTAGTTTATTTACAATCAGTAATACATGATAGTGTTAAATGGATAAAGGGGAGGTGGTCACGTTGTCAGAATGGAAGTTTATAGTTTTATTCGTAGATATTGAACAATCGATAACACATGGTTTAGACAAAAATGTATTATTTAACTAATGTACATTATACACATATTTAATACATAGAAAACAAAGTAGTTTATTTACAATCAGTAATACATGATAGTGTTAAATGGATAAAGGGGAGGTGGTCACGTTGTCAGAATGGAAGTTTATTGTTTTATTCGATATATTGAACAATCGATAACACATGGTTTAGACAAAAATGTATTCTTTAACTAATGTACATTATACACATATTTAATACATAGAAAACAAAGTAGTTTATTTACAATCAGTAATACATGATAGTGTTAAATGGATAAAGGGGAGGTGGTCACGTTGTCAGAATGGACCTGACGCTTGATGTAGAAATAGGAGAGTGAGTTCCGATGTTGTGTATATGTGTATACCGACCCCTTGTATGTTTTAAACCCTATGTTTTTACCACCCCCGGCTTGTTTTTTGGTTAGGACCTCTGTGAATGTATCCTTATCTAACTTGTTGTGACGTTTATTAAGGCCCTTAGTGCTAACTTTAGCATAATCCCCAAAACAGTAATAGGTCTTGCTACACAAGGAAATCATCCCATCCCCCGAATATTCCAACTTGAACAGACCGGGATTCCGTTTGTCGTTAAACTGTCTCGTCTTACAATCTGAACAGTCATACTTTACGCCCCTGTGTTGAATGAAATCGGCCCGATGGACTTCACAAGTCTCTGAAGGGAACCATTTGTCGTACTGTGAGAAAAACTCATCTACCTTATCGGTTTTAACGACTTCTTCTAACGATGACTCGCTGAGGGCCAAGTACAGGCTATCGGTATCCATCTCACAGAGTTGAAAGTTGGACCTATCTACAAACTTATCGAGGAAGTCATAATAAAATTCCAACATCCGCAATTTGGCGTACTGGTAGACGAAAAAACCAATCTGCGAAGGAAGATCCCACATGATACCTCTTTTGCCCATCGATACCTCGTACAGGTCCTCACCAATAGATGTCATGTTTTTAAATCGTGGCTTATTTACCAACTTGGTTGTATCAGCCCCCTCTTTAACATAGGAGACGTCCACGTGTTTCGCCATATTCGTCAAGGTCTTCCCGTAGGCCGAGTTTCCTAAGAGCTTCATCGTGTCGCTTACTATAGATTGACTTGGATCTAAATCACCAGCCCGACGCGCCTCTGTGACCTTGTCCCCAAACTCCTTAAAACAACTAATGGGTAGGTACTCTACCACCTGATAAATTTTTGTTACCTCTAGCCCATGCTCTAAATACCACTTTAGCAGGGGTGTGGCCAACTGAATCTTTGTTCCACTATAACTACCCACGAGAGTACGTCTAGGGGTACGTAATAGTTTGTTTTTGGTGGCGTACTCCCGCATAAAGGGACCGATATCATCTAGGCCTACGTCAACATTTTTAAAGATGGGGGTCATCTCACTAAAATACTCTTTTAACTTATCGGGAACGTGAATGTCGCACTCGACGAGCCCAAAAAACGACTCGTCTGAAACTGAATCTATAATGGCTTTATCAGTGATTGGTTTATATTTACCAAAAGATGGTTTAGAACCACGTAGGTTCTCATCTATAAAGACCTGAATAGCTGGCGTTGTTTTCTTTAACCGTTACCACTCACACTCCCACATAACGACTACGCGAACACGGTCGAGGCTCTTTAAATAAGCCGTTATTTCACAGGTTTTCGCGTACAAATCAGCCAACTGTATATTATTCACCGGATTGACTTCTCGATCCCTGGTGATGTCACAGTTTGGATGACCGTGAAAGAGACAACCATGGAACTGATACACGGTCCTACTGGTTTTATCCCACCCATCCACTCTAATCTTGCGCTCACCCAAAGCGATCTCGCGAGCATTAAACTGGGTTCTCAAATGAACCTGGTTTTGGTGGGCAACCCAAGTCAGATACTCTCTGCACTGACGCGTGTAGTAGTTCATTTTAAGGGGTTTATACCCATCTTCAGCCTTGCGTATGACCGTATAATCGGTGGGCATCTTTTGCGTAAGTGCCCATAGATAAAGGGCGTTGGCATCATAGCCTTTAATGGATTTGACCAGTTTTCCGCCCCTAATAAAGGTTTTATCCTTCTCGTGGTACCGATGAAAGATAATAGAGGGGCCTCCGACAATATTCTGTCTTATGGTATGATGCAAATCGGCTTCCTTTTTTGCAATCAGGGAAAAACCCACATCTCTGGAGAGAGTTTTAAATAGATACCTCAGAGTTATTCCGGGGACCGAAATCGCATTCTTAAACATATCGATGTCTAATTTCCTATAAAACCAAAACTGTTGTGCTAAGGCCTCTAAGAAGGGGACTACATCTTTATTATTATACCAAACTAAAAAGTCCCTAAGGGTCGTCATTTTATTGTCCTTCCAGACCTTTTTACACAGAGCATACTCCTCCTCCGAAATATTACAATTTTTTAGTTTCGAAAAGAACGCTTCGTATGGGGGTAACTCCCTCTCATTCAACTTATTTAAATCTGTTACGTACTCGTAACAGAAAACACCCTTTGTCTCCTCTACTTTATAGGCTGCCAAGTACTTGCTATAACTAAACCCAGGGGCTAAATAATTTACTATATCTAAGAATTTTAGATTCTGTGTTGCAATACTATCTATCTATCTATTGACCTTTCGAGCCGTAACCGGCCCATAGGGCGTAGACCAAGATACACCTTCTCCTATATGAATTTTTGTTCTAGCAGTTTTCTTTTAAAGATATTTTATCAAATCTCGCCATCTGTCTCTGTTCTGTGCAAGCAGTTCTATCTCATTGAGGGAGCCGATTCCTGCTGCTCTTGCCTCTCTCATCAATGTTCTTCTCAGTGTCTCCCTGGGTCTTCCTCTTTTTCTTTTACCTGTTGTTTCCCATATGAGGGCTTGCTTTGCTATTCGATTATTATCTCTTCTCATCACATGTCCAACGTATGACCATCGTCTTTTCTTTATTACTGAAGATATTAGTGGTTGATTGGCGATTTCTCTAATTTCCTCGTTTGTTTTGAATTCGTTCCATTCTATACCAAGTATTTTCCTTAGACATTTATTTTCGAATGCGTTCAACTTTGTTTCTATATCTCTTGTTGTTTTCCAGCTTTCACACGCATACGTAAGGGTTGATAGTACATTTGATTTGAATAGCCTAAGTTTTGTGTTTGTGCTAATGAGTTTTGATTTCCACAACTTTTCAAGGCTTCTGAAAGACATTGCTGCTTTAGCCAGTCTGATTCTAATTTCTTTGCTCGTATCCCCTTCTCGATCAATGTGACTTCCAAGATAGATGAAGTGATCGATCTCTTCTACTGGTTTGTTTTCCATGTATATTTTGTCACTTGTTGGAATTAAACTTTTCATGACTTTAGTCTTTTCATGATTGACCTCAAGCCCAATTTTGCTGGCTATTGATGATAGTTCATTTGTGTTTTCCTGCATCGTTTTTATCTGATTGCTGATGAGAACTATGTCATCAGCAAAGTCCAGGTCCTCCAAATGGTCTCCTTGTATCCATTCGATGCCTTTATTACCAGTGCAGCATTTCTTCATTATGAAGTCCATAACAATTCCAAATAACAAGGGCGATAAAATACATCCTTGTTTAACCCCAGTTTCTATTGGGAAACATTCGCTCAGTCCTTCCTCTGTTCGAACTGCACATGTGTAACCATCATACATGTCTTTGATAATATTTATGATTTTTGATGGTAAGCCATATTGCTTCAGAATTTTCCACAAAGAATCTCTATGAATACTATCAAATGCTTTTTTGAAGTCGATGAAGTTAAGTACAAAAGGTTTTTGCTTTTCAATGTGTTCCTCCAATATAAGTCGTAGAGTGAAAATGTGGTCAAGACAGCTTCTCCCTTTTCTAAACCCAGCCTGTTCTTCACGCATTACTGTATCTATTGAATCCTTTATTCTATTTAGGATGATTTTACAGAATAATTTTGAGGCAACTGACAAAAGTGTCACGCCTCTCCAATTGTTACAATCTCTAAGATTGCCCTTTTTTGGGATCTTAACAATGATTCCTTTTTTCCATTTATGAGGCGTCTTCTCTGTTTTCCAAATGATGTTGAACATTTTTTGGAGATGTATTAAATTATGGCTATCAATTGCCTTGAGGATCTCAGCTGTTAACTTATCCTCTCCAGCAGCCTTGTTATTGGTCATTAGCTTTAAGGTGGTTTCTATTTCACTCAAGGTGAAGTCATCTAAATTTACATCTAATTCTGCTGCTGGTGTTTCAGCTTCAAAATCTATTAAACATCAGGTCTACGTTTCATTAACAACATCGTTTTTACGATAGCGGCTTGTTAAACCTCTGATCAACGGTTCTATACCAAGCCGGAGAAAAATAATTCCTCCATTTTGGAAACAACCGGAAACGGATCTTCCACATAACATATTGCATATGTTGCAATACACATAAAGTTATTATTTCGTTTAACTATAAAATTTATTTCACCAAGTCGGTTTTCTTCTACTTCTATCCGCTCCTCCTCATCATCCTGTATCACACTTTCCTGCTCGTGCTCCTCATCCTCTCCCTCCTCTTCCTGATCGCTGTCCTCAATGTAGTTGTCACCCTTTCCAGATGTTTCAGGTACGGAGGCGGCAGCGAAGTAATGTACTAAATAGGGCTTTATTAAATTTATGTCGTACTTGCCCGAGTTGAAACCTATCACCGGGAACTGTTTCAAGTAAGCTTTTAGACGACCTCTTGGGTCAGATTTCTTCCGATCACGCCTTTGCGCACATCCGGCCAGCTTTTCAAACAATTCTCTGAAATCCTCTTTTAAAATTTTATACGCCTCCTTCGAGATAGATTTTAGATACTTAATCATTTTATTTACTAATTTCTGAGGATCTCCCTCGCTGACAAAACAGACAGGATCTTCAAACCCAGGAACGTTAGACGCCACAGATACAGACAGAGGGACATGTTTTGCTAAAAAATGTGTACTAGCAGAGGTACCTTTGGTGGTGGGCAAGTTGGTATTATCAAAATAACATTCCATATCAAAGGTGGCCCTAAAGGGATACACGAAACCGCCGGGTACGTCAATACCCTCTTCCTCTATTACATCCCCAATAGTCTCGCTAGGTGTATAAATTCCACCTCTAAAATAATCTTTAGGTTTACCACCATTACATATTTTTTCATGGGCATTCATATTGGGAAACCGATTCCATAATTTCCCACATTGCGGACAAGAGAAAGCACTAGCTGCTTTATTAATATTACTAATGTACATGAAATGGTCCTTGTGAAACAAGACTCGCATAGTATCATCATGTGATCCCCTGCTTCGGAGTTTTGGACAGAGGGCCTCTTCATCATTGAACTCAAATACATCAATGTTTATATTGAAACATTCTTCCAAGTGTGGTAGTTGTTGTAACGTCACACCTGGAAAAGTGTCAACGAAAAGAATGTCCCAGTGCAAGTGCCACTGACTCACGAGATGACGAGTGGTCAATTCTAGATCGTCGATATCACTTCCTTTGAATAACGCCAACAGCGGAAAAAACATAGATTGTCATTATAAAAATTCTTAGTCGACCGACACTTCTGCATGGTGTAAATGTACCTATTGTTAGTAATATAAGCTGGTAATTCCTCTTGGCAACATCCAATGGGGAAGTCACGTAAGTGGAATAAATAGAAACTAGTTGCTGGAATACTCTCCACCATCCACTTAGTATCGGGTCTGTTGATCATGGCAATGTCTACAGGGTTCTGTTCGTTTAGAGAATCAACGAAGCTGTTGAAATCTCCAAGATTATTGATTAATTGGGGAAATTCTAGAACAGCTGAGTTGTTGAGGGAAGAGTGGAAAAAACGTAGATCACCGGTGTCCCGGTGTCTAAGGATCAGGTGGTGACCATAGTTAATTTTGAATCGGGTTGTCTGACTGTCAAATATATCCCTTAAAAGAGCAGACCAGTCTGTGATAAATGGACGTGCTGGTGAATGGAAAAATGTATATGTTGAAACTGTCTTGTTGATTGTAGCATGGGTGTTTATAGCTGACCAGTTTTGCTCATATACACCCCGTACATCATCAGGCAGTGTTGCTAATGGGTCATCATCCTTGAATTTTTTACTGGGAGGTGATTGGTCTGCATCTATCTTTCGTTTGTTTGTTGTAGAGGAGGTCGATTGTGAAGTGGGTGATGTTGTCTCAGTCGCTGATGACGTTGTTGATGGTAAATTGGGTGTTGTAGAAGGAGCCATTGATGAAGCTTGTGCTGTTGTAGAATGTTTTACTCTCATATGTCTGGCTAACGAACTACGTCTCGTATACGTACGTTGACAAATGTCACACGCGTGTTGTATAAGTCGATGTGCACCTCGATGGTGCTCCAACAAATCGCTATGCCATTTAAATTTCTTTGGGCACAACGCACACTGATGTTCTCCAGGTGCTGCATCGTTATAAGAAATCATCTGTAGAAAAATAAATAACCCTTTGTCAATGATACTTTACATTTCTAGGTTTAAACATGTTAATAACATCGAATACCAAGAGTTAAAATACTTAGTTTAATCATCCAATAAACGAAGGAATTAAACAATACATATCTTAACTACTTTAAACACCTTGAATAACCTATTATCGATAACCCTTAACATACTTTAAGAGAAAACAAAAATTTAATAATCTATTATCGATAACACTTAACATACTTTAAGAGAAAACAATCCAACTTATAACGCAAAATATAGTCTCAATCATCTACACTGAATATAACCTATTATCGATAACACTTAACATACTTTAAGAGAAATTAATCAAACTTACTGTGTAAAATATAGTCTCCGCTAGAATGAACAGTAACTTTCCTTGAACCAACCAAACTTATAACACAAATTCTCGCATGAGACTAGTTTAAATATATCCTGGTACAAGATTTTAACCAATCAGCGAGTGACTATGAAAACATTGACTGATATCTGGATTAACCAATCAGAGAAGAGTATTAGTATAGGAGGCGGGGCAAAGAAATGACTGACAGCTAGATTAACCAATCAGAGAAGTGGGTGAATATTGACCTCATTTCCCGGTTGACAGGCCGTCGACTCTGGTTCATCGGTGGGGTCGGCAAATAGGGGTGGTGGCGGTAAAATTTCATCATCCTCCGCGTTATATGTAGTGGCTGTGGGTTCAGTGGTGGGGTCAAGTAATGCGGGTGGTGAGTTAGTTGAACTGACAGGGGAGGGTGGTGCAGAGTCAGCTCCTTCCCAATTAATGTATTCCTTTATTCGTTGGGCTAAATGTTCCCCACACAAGAAGACTACATCCTCTTTCGTGAACTCATGATATAAAATATTTATTTGCGCGCTAAGGCGTTCTTCAAACTCTAGAAGACACGAGTGAGGTAACGATGTAGACGAGGATTATTGCTTCTTCTCTAGCAATCACTATCTGGTCATTTTACTGCAACATCTGGGGCATGGTACACTCAGGATCAGGCTTCACGCCTTCTCGTGGACTGACTTCGCGTTGTGTTTCTGTACTCGACACTCCAGACTCGTTCGTCGCAGGATCAGTCACCCTTCCAACACAGCAAGTAACAACACCAGGAATAATAAACAACAGTTTAATACATTAACAGATTGCACATACTGCCATGGCGTCCGCCACTAAGTCATGTATGATAACCAATTGTAAACAAGAACTTCTCTGGACAGACTTACTGGTGCATCAATAACACTTCACAATGATATGATTCACACCCCATGTTCACACCTTACAGCTAACTGCTGTTGACGATTTCTACAAAGGCACCTGGCACACAGCCCATAGTTCATCTTGAAACCTCAATACTGATGAAGGCCTCTAGTTATTTGATAACGGCACTCAGCCGACAGTCACATTGAACTCTTGCCAATAATGAAAAGTCCTATATTGATAATCACGGCACACAGCCGTTAGTTCATCTTGAAACCTTAATACTGATGAAGGCCTCTAGTTATTTGATCACGGCACTCAGCCGACAGTCACACTGAACTCTTGCTAATAATGAAAAGTCCTATATTGATAATCACGGCACACAGCCGTTAGTTCATCTTGAAACCTTAATACTGATGAAGGCCTCTAGTTATTTGATCACGGCACTCAGCCGACAGTCACATTGAACTCTTGCTAATAATGAAAAGTCCTATTTTGATAATCACGGCACACAGCCGTTAGTTCATCTTGAAACCTTAATACTGATGAAGGCCTCTAGTTATTTGATCACGGCACTCAGCCGACAGTCACATTGAACTCTTGCTAATAATGAAAAGTCCTATATTGATAATCACGGCACACAGCCGTTAGTTCATCTTGAAACCTTAATACTGATGAAGGCCTCTAGTTATTTGATCACGGCACTCAGCCGACAGTCACATTGAACTCTTGCTAATAATGAAAAGTCCTATATTGATAATCACGGCACACAGCCGTTAGTTCATCTTGAAACCTTAATACTGATGAAGGCCTCTAGTTATTTGATCACGGCACTCAGCCGACAGTCACATTGAACTCTTGCTAATAATGAAAAGTCCTATATTGATAATCACGGCACACAGCCGTTAGTTCATCTTGAAACCTTAATACTGATGAAGGCCTCTAGTTATTTGATCACGGCACTCAGCCGACAGTCACATTGAACTCTTGCTAATAATGAAAAGTCCTATATTGATAATCACGGCACACAGCCGTTAGTTCCTCTTGAAACCTTAATACTGATGAAGGCCTCTAGTTATTTGATCACGGCACTCAGCCGACAGTCACATTGAACTCTTGCTAATAATGAAAAGTCCTATATTGATAATCACGGCACACAGCCGTTAGTTCATCTTGAAACCTTAATACTGATGAGGATTTCTAAATTCTGTCCTAATGGCACACAGCCGACAGTTCAACTTGATAGGCCTCGTCTACTGATGAAGATTTCTAAATTCTGTCCTAATGGCACACAGCCGACAGTTCAACTTGACATGCATCGTCTACTGATGCAGATTTCTAAATTCTGTCCTAATGGCACACAGCCGACAGTTCAACGTGATATGCATCTTCTACTGATGAAGATTTCTAAATTCTGTCCTAATGGCACACAGCCGACAGTTCATCTTGATATGCCTTGTCTACATTAGACCTAGTTGCAATTAACTAACTTAGCTATCTCTCACTTGATGACTAGCCTGTTACTACGATCATCAGATCACTAGTTGTTTTAATCTATCTCTACCGTAACTTAGTGACTCAACTATCTAGTTCGACTACTGGCCACACACTAACCTGTAACCCAGAATCTGTTTCATACTGTTCCTTGCCCACAGTCTCGTTGTGTCCTGTCGGACACCACGTCTGCATCTGGCCTCGACTCAAGCTCGAATGAATTCTATTCTGCCCTTAGCCTCGACTCAAGCTCGACTGAATTATGTTCTCCCCTAGTTCTTTCTCTTCAATTTCGTTCACACCTGTCCCTCGCCTTGCACGCTTTTCTACCAATTCACCGCGCCCTAATTACATCTAGTGTTCCCATTATCTCCCCTCTCAACATCTCCTTAATTTTCATCATTACGTCCCCTTGACCACATCTCCCACCTATCACTCTTCTTCACCACCTTCCTACCCCTTTTTAGTTATTTATCCATCATAATAACTAATGTGTCCTATCATCTTCTTAATTTTCACTCTAACTTCTAATCGGAGCTGCCTTCACAATTTCCGTCAGGACCTCTATCTCTATTACTCCCCCTTTTTAACATATTGTCTCCGTTTGTCTGTATTTTCTTCTAGTTCACAGACCTCATATATGGGCCCTATGAAATCTGTAGACTAGGTATCTGTCTCTTGTCTATCTCTCATCGTCACCCTTTCTAATCTCTCACTATTCCTATTCCTACATTGCTCATTGCAATATTCTCTTATTGTTTACACAATATTTCTTTTTGTGTAGCCTAAATTCCACCGGAACACACTGCCGGGACTACACCTCTCTACTTTTCTCGTTCTCATAGGCTCCTACCTGTTGCCTACTTACTCTATGTAGCCCAATTCTTTCGATTGGTACTTCGCTACATCTCCTTTTCCTTTCTGTAGCCTAATTAATCTCAGACTAGTACTCCGCTACCACTTCAACTGTCTCTACTCTTCTGTCGTCGTCTCCAGTCTCTTTCACCTAATATACTCTACCTCCTTCATCTCCTATTTTGTACTCTTAACTATTATTTCTGTGTTCTATAATTCACTATTATTCTATTCTTGTTCAACCAGTCCCTACCTAGCACCATCATTCTATTCATTTTCCTTATTATTACAAACTTTTGTTGCCGCCGCCTCCACAATTTATGATCTAATATCTCCATTCATCCTTCGACCTATAATTATCATATCTTCGATGACCTTTCCTCTCTCTATATCCATAATCATAAATTCGACTCTCTTTTCGATAACTTTTCCTATCCTCTCTATACCCGTAATCATAAGTTTGACTCTCTTGTATCTCGTCTAGCTCCTTATATAATTTTTCCTCTGACTCTCTTGTTAATCTTTCTATGTCTGCTGCTCTTAATTTCCACAGACCCTCCTTTGTTTCTCTATTTCCTGTGTCTTCTATTTTCTGTGCTTTCTCTGCGTTATTCATTTCTATTGATTCTATTCTATATGTTTTCTCTACTGTATGTATGGGACTTGGCAACATCCTTTCTATGTTGGCCGTGAATTTCTCAATCATCTTTAATAATTCACTTCCACTATCTTGCTCCTGGATTTCTTTGTCCCCTTTCATTTCCCCTACTAATAAACTTCCGTTATTATCTATCTGTGTTCCCTTATCCTCTGTGTTTGTTTGTCCATCTGTCATTGTCCACTTATTCTTTGCTTCTTTCTCTACCATTTGTGTCGCACTATCTCTACATTCAGTTATTTGTGTTTGTGTACCTTTTTCTTCTTTTTTCTTCTGTCTAACTATCTCCTCGTCCGTATCAACCCCTACATCAATATATTTTCTCATGTCCCTATCTGCTAACCTTGTCTGTGTTTCCCTTGTCTCATGTGTCTTCCTTACTTTCCTACTCTTGTTTGATTTCTTAGAACCTAACTTTTCTAATTTACTCATATCATTTTCATCTGCTGTCAAAAATTCTTCATTGTCTTCTGTATCTGCTCTTGTGTCTGTTGTCCTAATTAATGTATTATGTTCCCTAATTCTCTTGTTTATACTGATACTATATAACCTATCTTCTATTTTATTATGTAGTCCCTCTCTTCTTACTCCAATACTATTTACATATAATGGTTTTATCTTTTGGTTGTCTTCCTGTCTCACTTGTATGGGTGTAAAAATATCTACTTTTATTCTATCATTATCTATATTATGTTTCTGTCTTATAATATTATTCACTATCTCGCTATTTCTATATAATATTATCGCTTTATTTCTCTTGCTTACATTTACTATGAATTTACAATACATGATTTGACCAAATTTACCAAAATATTCTCTAATCTGTCCTTCTGGTATGTCCTTCCTCACTCCTGTAACTATTATCTTACAACTATTTGTTCTGTTTTTCCCTAACTGACACTGTCTGACTAGGTGTCCTATTTCCTTACACCTATTATATCTACTCTCCTGTATTCTATCTAGTCTTGTGTGGTCACCTCCTAACTCATCTGTTTTCCACCTGTTTTGCCACCTGTAACTTCCTTGATTAATTCACACCATTTCCTATTTCAATCTATCAGCTAAATGGATTCAATACATCAGCCCCAAAAATGAGTTCAAAATTCTAACACTTTTTCTTTCCACTTCAATATCCCCAAAATTTTTAATCAATAATTTCTCTTTTCAATACCGAATCACAATTTTACAATTCAGTACCTCACAAAAAAAAATTTTCAATCAACCATTTTACCATTCAGTAGCTCAAAAATGTTTCATCAACAGACCAATATTTTGTATGGTCAATTCAACATCAACAATTTTACAATTCAGTAGCTCAAAAATGTTTCATCACAGACCAATATTTTGTATAGTCAATTCAACATTAACAATTTTACAATTCAGTAGCTCAAAAATGTTTCATCACAGACCAATATTTTTGTATAGTCCATTCAACATCAACAATTTTACAATTCAGTAGCTCAAAAATGTTTCATCAACAGACCAATATTTTGTATAGTCAATTCACATTAACAATTTTACAATTCAGTAGCTCAAAAATGTTTCATCACAGACCAATATTTTGTATAGTCACTTCACATTAACAATTTTACAATTCAGTAGTTCAAAAATGTTTCATCAACTGACCAATATTTTGTATAGTCAATTCAACATTAACAATTTTACAATTCGGTAGCTCAAAAATGTTTCATCAACAGACCAATATTTTGTATGGTCAATTCAACCTCAACAATTTTACAATTCAGTAAAATTTCCAATCACTGGACCAGCAACAATTGTTCTATTTAATACAGAAGTTACAAATTCTACACTTCCATATAACCAATCAACAAAAAAAATTCCATTCACTCACCCAGCAATAATTTTCTATTCACTATAGAACCACCATTTTACAATTCAACCTTTTTTTTTTTCCTTCTATTCCACTATCTCCCTCTGTTTGTCCTTTGCGTTGTGCCCTATTTCTCGCCCTATTATTGACTTAACATCCCCTCAGGCTTATAATGTACTTCAATAATCTTTAGCACCAACACAGGATCACCTTTATTCAATTTGAGCAACCTCTGCTGTTTAACTTACTCCTGCATAATAATTTCCCCTACAACAATGTTCAATTTATTAGTACACTTTATGTTGAATACCTATTGATTTGCCATGTTATTTATATTGTGGTGATCGAACACAAAATTTTTACATTACTCACAAAAATTTTCAATTCAATAGCAAAAAAAAAAAATTTTAGTTCACTACACCAGAACTTTCCTACAAAAATTGTTAATTCAACACTGAGGAAACTTCCTAATAAATTACACCAAGGAGAATGTCAATTTAATACATAAGAAACCAATTTTCAATTCCATATACCAAAAAAAATTTTCCCCTTCAATACATCAGGGAAACAATTTCCCAATTCACTACACAAGGGAACCTAATTTTCCAATTCAATATAGGAGGGCACAAAATTTTCCAATTCAATGCACAAGGGAACAAAATTTTCCAATTCAATATCCAGGGAAAACAAAATTTTCAAATCCAATTGCTCAGGAGAAGAATTCCCATTCATCATCCAAGAAAAAAAATTCAATTTAATATGGAAGCAACAAAATTCCACTTCAATATGCCAGAAAAATGTCCAATACACAAGCAGTTTTTCAATTCAATACACCACTAATTTTTTTTTCCCAGTTCAATCCACAAGAAAATGTTCATTTCAATATACCAAAAATATATTCAATTCATTACACCAGCAATTTTTCAATTCCATATACACAAAATTTTCAATTCAATATTAGCCAATATTCAATTCATTACACAAGCACTTTTTCAATGTAATACCCCAATAATTGTCATAATTAAGTTATCTATTCAATACACAACTTTTCCCTTTGTTAATACACACTGAACACTCAAGAACACAAAAAAAAAATTGTCTTTTTATTAATTATGTACTTAATTAATTCTTACTACTCCTGTGTTGATGTTGGCCGCTTCTGTCGCTGCTGTTGTGGACGTTGGTGACCGTTCTGCGCAGGTCGCAGGTCAAATTATGTAGACGAGGATTATTGCTTCTTCTCTAGCAATCACTATCTGGTCATTTTACTGCAACATCTGGGGCATGGTACACTCAGGATCAGGCTTCACGCCTTCTCGTGGACTGACTTCGCGTTGTGTTTCTGTACTCGACACTCCAGACTCGTTCGTCGCAGGATCAGTCACCCTTCCAACACAGCAAGTAACCACACCAGGAATAATAAACAACAGTTTAATACATTAACAGATTGCACATACTGCCATGGCGTCCGCCACTAAGTCATGTATGATAACCAATTGTAAACAAGAACTTCTCTGGACAGACTTACTGGTGCATCAATAACACTTCACAATGATATGATTCACACCCCATGTTCACACCTTACAGCTAACTGCTGTTGACGATTTCTACAAAGGCACCTGGCACACAGCCCATAGTTCATCTTGAAACCTCAATACTGATGAAGGCCTCTAGTTATTTGATAACGGCACTCAGCCGACAGTCACATTGAACTCTTGCCAATAATGAAAAGTCCTATATTGATAATCACGGCACACAGCCGTTAGTTCATCTTGAAACCTTAATACTGATGAAGGCCTCTAGTTATTTGATCACGGCACTCAGCCGACAGTCACACTGAACTCTTGCTAATAATGAAAAGTCCTATATTGATAATCACGGCACACAGCCGTTAGTTCATCTTGAAACCTTAATACTGATGAAGGCCTCTAGTTATTTGATCACGGCACTCAGCCGACAGTCACATTGAACTCTTGCTAATAATGAAAAGTCCTATATTGATAATCACGGCACACAGCCGTTAGTTCATCTTGAAACCTTAATACTGATGAAGGCCTCTAGTTATTTGATCACGGCACTCAGCCGACAGTCACATTGAACTCTTGCTAATAATGAAAAGTCCTATATTGATAATCACGGCACACAGCCGTTAGTTCATCTTGAAACCTTAATACTGATGAAGGCCTCTAGTTATTTGATCACGGCACTCAGCCGACAGTCACATTGAACTCTTGCTAATAATGAAAAGTCCTATATTGATAATCACGGCACACAGCCGTTAGTTCATCTTGAAACCTTAATACTGATGAAGGCCTCTAGTTATTTGATCACGGCACTCAGCCGACAGTCACATTGAACTCTTGCTAATAATGAAAAGTCCTATATTGATAATCACGGCACACAGCCGTTAGTTCATCTTGAAACCTTAATACTGATGAAGGCCTCTAGTTATTTGATCACGGCACTCAGCCGACAGTCACATTGAACTCTTGCTAATAATGAAAAGTCCTATATTGATAATCACGGCACACAGCCGTTAGTTCCTCTTGAAACCTTAATACTGATGAAGGCCTCTAGTTATTTGATCACGGCACTCAGCCGACAGTCACATTGAACTCTTGCTAATAATGAAAAGTCCTATATTGATAATCACGGCACACAGCCGTTAGTTCATCTTGAAACCTTAATACTGATGAGGATTTCTAAATTCTGTCCTAATGGCACACAGCCGACAGTTCAACTTGATAGGCCTCGTCTACTGATGAAGATTTCTAAATTCTGTCCTAATGGCACACAGCCGACAGTTCAACTTGACATGCATCGTCTACTGATGCAGATTTCTAAATTCTGTCCTAATGGCACACAGCCGACAGTTCAACGTGATATGCATCTTCTACTGATGAAGATTTCTAAATTCTGTCCTAATGGCACACAGCCGACAGTTCATCTTGATATGCCTTGTCTACATTAGACCTAGTTGCAATTAACTAACTTAGCTATCTCTCACTTGATGACTAGCCTGTTACTACGATCATCAGATCACTAGTTGTTTTAATCTATCTCTACCGTAACTTAGTGACTCAACTATCTAGTTCGACTACTGGCCACACACTAACCTGTAACCCAGAATCTGTTTCATACTGTTCCTTGCCCACAGTCTCGTTGTGTCCTGTCGGACACCACGTCTGCATCTGGCCTCGACTCAAGCTCGAATGAATTCTATTCTGCCCTTAGCCTCGACTCAAGCTCGACTGAATTATGTTCTCCCCTAGTTCTTTCTCTTCAATTTCGTTCACACCTGTCCCTCGCCTTGCACGCTTTTCTACCAATTCACCGCGCCCTAATTACATCTAGTGTTCCCATTATCTCCCCTCTCAACATCTCCTTAATTTTCATCATTACGTCCCCTTGACCACATCTCCCACCTATCACTCTTCTTCACCACCTTCCTACCCCTTTTTAGTTATTTATCCATCATAATAACTAATGTGTCCTATCATCTTCTTAATTTTCACTCTAACTTCTAATCGGAGCTGCCTTCACAATTTCCGTCAGGACCTCTATCTCTATTACTCCCCCTTTTTAACATATTGTCTCCGTTTGTCTGTATTTTCTTCTAGTTCACAGACCTCATATATGGGCCCTATGAAATCTGTAGACTAGGTATCTGTCTCTTGTCTATCTCTCATCGTCACCCTTTCTAATCTCTCACTATTCCTATTCCTACATTGCTCATTGCAATATTCTCTTATTGTTTACACAATATTTCTTTTTGTGTAGCCTAAATTCCACCGGAACACACTGCCGGGACTACACCTCTCTACTTTTCTCGTTCTCATAGGCTCCTACCTGTTGCCTACTTACTCTATGTAGCCCAATTCTTTCGATTGGTACTTCGCTACATCTCCTTTTCCTTTCTGTAGCCTAATTAATCTCAGACTAGTACTCCGCTACCACTTCAACTGTCTCTACTCTTCTGTCGTCGTCTCCAGTCTCTTTCACCTAATATACTCTACCTCCTTCATCTCCTATTTTGTACTCTTAACTATTATTTCTGTGTTCTATAATTCACTATTATTCTATTCTTGTTCAACCAGTCCCTACCTAGCACCATCATTCTATTCATTTTCCTTATTATTACAAACTTTTGTTGCCGCCGCCTCCACAATTTATGATCTAATATCTCCATTCATCCTTCGACCTATAATTATCATATCTTCGATGACCTTTCCTCTCTCTATATCCATAATCATAAATTCGACTCTCTTTTCGATAACTTTTCCTATCCTCTCTATACCCGTAATCATAAGTTTGACTCTCTTGTATCTCGTCTAGCTCCTTATATAATTTTTCCTCTGACTCTCTTGTTAATCTTTCTATGTCTGCTGCTCTTAATTTCCACAGACCCTCCTTTGTTTCTCTATTTCCTGTGTCTTCTATTTTCTGTGCTTTCTCTGCGTTATTCATTTCTATTGATTCTATTCTATATGTTTTCTCTACTGTATGTATGGGACTTGGCAACATCCTTTCTATGTTGGCCGTGAATTTCTCAATCATCTTTAATAATTCACTTCCACTATCTTGCTCCTGGATTTCTTTGTCCCCTTTCATTTCCCCTACTAATAAACTTCCGTTATTATCTATCTGTGTTCCCTTATCCTCTGTGTTTGTTTGTCCATCTGTCATTGTCCACTTATTCTTTGCTTCTTTCTCTACCATTTGTGTCGCACTATCTCTACATTCAGTTATTTGTGTTTGTGTACCTTTTTCTTCTTTTTTCTTCTGTCTAACTATCTCCTCGTCCGTATCAACCCCTACATCAATATATTTTCTCATGTCCCTATCTGCTAACCTTGTCTGTGTTTCCCTTGTCTCATGTGTCTTCCTTACTTTCCTACTCTTGTTTGATTTCTTAGAACCTAACTTTTCTAATTTACTCATATCATTTTCATCTGCTGTCAAAAATTCTTCATTGTCTTCTGTATCTGCTCTTGTGTCTGTTGTCCTAATTAATGTATTATGTTCCCTAATTCTCTTGTTTATACTGATACTATATAACCTATCTTCTATTTTATTATGTAGTCCCTCTCTTCTTACTCCAATACTATTTACATATAATGGTTTTATCTTTTGGTTGTCTTCCTGTCTCACTTGTATGGGTGTAAAAATATCTACTTTTATTCTATCATTATCTATATTATGTTTCTGTCTTATAATATTATTCACTATCTCGCTATTTCTATATAATATTATCGCTTTATTTCTCTTGCTTACATTTACTATGAATTTACAATACATGATTTGACCAAATTTACCAAAATATTCTCTAATCTGTCCTTCTGGTATGTCCTTCCTCACTCCTGTAACTATTATCTTACAACTATTTGTTCTGTTTTTCCCTAACTGACACTGTCTGACTAGGTGTCCTATTTCCTTACACCTATTATATCTACTCTCCTGTATTCTATCTAGTCTTGTGTGGTCACCTCCTAACTCATCTGTTTTCCACCTGTTTTGCCACCTGTAACTTCCTTGATTAATTCACACCATTTCCTATTTCAATCTATCAGCTAAATGGATTCAATACATCAGCCCCAAAAATGAGTTCAAAATTCTAACACTTTTTCTTTCCACTTCAATATCCCCAAAATTTTTAATCAATAATTTCTCTTTTCAATACCGAATCACAATTTTACAATTCAGTACCTCACAAAAAAAAATTTTCAATCAACCATTTTACCATTCAGTAGCTCAAAAATGTTTCATCAACAGACCAATATTTTGTATGGTCAATTCAACATCAACAATTTTACAATTCAGTAGCTCAAAAATGTTTCATCACAGACCAATATTTTGTATAGTCAATTCAACATTAACAATTTTACAATTCAGTAGCTCAAAAATGTTTCATCACAGACCAATATTTTTGTATAGTCCATTCAACATCAACAATTTTACAATTCAGTAGCTCAAAAATGTTTCATCAACAGACCAATATTTTGTATAGTCAATTCACATTAACAATTTTACAATTCAGTAGCTCAAAAATGTTTCATCACAGACCAATATTTTGTATAGTCACTTCACATTAACAATTTTACAATTCAGTAGTTCAAAAATGTTTCATCAACAGACCAATATTTTGTATAGTCAATTCAACATTAACAATTTTACAATTCGGTAGCTCAAAAATGTTTCATCAACAGACCAATATTTTGTATGGTCAATTCAACCTCAACAATTTTACAATTCAGTAAAATTTCCAATCACTGGACCAGCAACAATTGTTCTATTTAATACAGAAGTTACAAATTCTACACTTCCATATAACCAATCAACAAAAAAAATTCCAATCACTCACCCAGCAATAATTTTCTATTCACTATAGAACCACCATTTTACAATTCAACCTTTTTTTTTTCCTTCTATTCCACTATCTCCCTCTGTTTGTCCTTTGCGTTGTGCCCTATTTCTCGCCCTATTATTGACTTAACATCCCCTCAGGCTTATAATGTACTTCAATAATCTTTAGCACCAACACAGGATCACCTTTATTCAATTTGAGCAACCTCTGCTGTTTAACTTACTCCTGCATAATAATTTCCCCTACAACAATGTTCAATTTATTAGTACACTTTATGTTGAATACCTATTGATTTGCCATGTTATTTATATTGTGGTGATCGAACACAAAATTTTTACATTACTCACAAAAATTTTCAATTCAATAGCAAAAAAAAAAAATTTTAGTTCACTACACCAGAACTTTCCTACAAAAATTGTTAATTCAACACTAAGGAAACTTCCTAATAAATTACACCAAGGAGAATGTCAATTTAATACATAAGAAACCAATTTTCAATTCCATATACCAAAAAAAATTTTCCCCTTCAATACATCAGGGAAACAATTTCCCAATTCACTACACAAGGGAACCTAATTTTCCAATTCAATATAGGAGGGCACAAAATTTTCCAATTCAATGCACAAGGGAACAAAATTTTCCAATTCAATATCCAGGGAAAACAAAATTTTCAAATCCAATTGCTCAGGAGAAGAATTCCCATTCATCATCCAAGAAAAAAAATTCAATTTAATATGGAAGCAACAAAATTCCACTTCAATATGCCAGAAAAATGTCCAATACACAAGCAGTTTTTCAATTCAATACACCACTAATTTTTTTTTCCCAGTTCAATCCACAAGAAAATGTTCATTTCAATATACCAAAAATATATTCAATTCATTACACCAGCAATTTTTCAATTCCATATACACAAAATTTTCAATTCAATATTAGCCAATATTCAATTCATTACACAAGCACTTTTTCAATGTAATACCCCAATAATTGTCATAATTAAGTTATCTATTCAATACACAACTTTTCCCTTTGTTAATACACACTGAACACTCAAGAACACAAAAAAAAAATTGTCTTTTTATTAATTATGTACTTAATTAATTCTTACTACTCCTGTGTTGATGTTGGCCGCTTCTGTCGCTGCTGTTGTGGACGTTGGTGACCGTTCTGCGCAGGTCGCAGGTCAAATTATGTAGACGAGGATTATTGCTTCTTCTCTAGCAATCACTATCTGGTCATTTTACTGCAACATCTGGGGCATGGTACACTCAGGATCAGGCTTCACGCCTTCTCGTGGACTGACTTCGCGTTGTGTTTCTGTACTCGACACTCCAGACTCGTTCGTCGCAGGATCAGTCACCCTTCCAACACAGCAAGTAACCACACCAGGAATAATAAACAACAGTTTAATACATTAACAGATTGCACATACTGCCATGGCGTCCGCCACTAAGTCATGTATGATAACCAATTGTAAACAAGAACTTCTCTGGACAGACTTACTGGTGCATCAATAACACTTCACAATGATATGATTCACACCCCATGTTCACACCTTACAGCTAACTGCTGTTGACGATTTCTACAAAGGCACCTGGCACACAGCCCATAGTTCATCTTGAAACCTCAATACTGATGAAGGCCTCTAGTTATTTGATAACGGCACTCAGCCGACAGTCACATTGAACTCTTGCCAATAATGAAAAGTCCTATATTGATAATCACGGCACACAGCCGTTAGTTCATCTTGAAACCTTAATACTGATGAAGGCCTCTAGTTATTTGATCACGGCACTCAGCCGACAGTCACATTGAACTCTTGCTAATAATGAAAAGTCCTATATTGATAATCACGGCACACAGCCGTTAGTTCATCTTGAAACCTTAATACTGATGAAGGCCTCTAGTTATTTGATCACGGCACTCAGCCGACAGTCACATTGAACTCTTGCTAATAATGAAAAGTCCTATATTGATAATCACGGCACACAGCCGTTAGTTCATCTTGAAACCTTAATACTGATGAAGGCCTCTAGTTATTTGATCACGGCACTCAGCCGACAGTCACATTGAACTCTTGCTAATAATGAAAAGTCCTATATTGATAATCACGGCACACAGCCGTTAGTTCATCTTGAAACCTTAATACTGATGAAGGCCTCTAGTTATTTGATCACGGCACTCAGCCGACAGTCACATTGAACTCTTGCTAATAATGAAAAGTCCTATATTGATAATCACGGCACACAGCCGTTAGTTCATCTTGAAACCTTAATACTGATGAGGATTTCTAAATTCTGTCCTAATGGCACACAGCCGACAGTTCAACTTGATAGGCCTCGTCTACTGATGAAGATTTCTAAATTCTGTCCTAATGGCACACAGCCGACAGTTCAACTTGACATGCATCGTCTACTGATGCAGATTTCTAAATTCTGTCCTAATGGCACACAGCCGACAGTTCAACGTGATATGCATCTTCTACTGATGAAGATTTCTAAATTCTGTCCTAATGGCACACAGCCGACAGTTCATCTTGATATGCCTTGTCTACATTAGACCTAGTTGCAATTAACTAACTTAGCTATCTCTCACTTGATGACTAGCCTGTTACTACGATCATCAGATCACTAGTTGTTTTAATCTATCTCTACCGTAACTTAGTGACTCAACTATCTAGTTCGACTACTGGCCACACACTAACCTGTAACCCAGAATCTGTTTCATACTGTTCCTTGCCCACAGTCTCGTTGTGTCCTGTCGGACACCACGTCTGCATCTGGCCTCGACTCAAGCTCGAATGAATTCTATTCTGCCCTTAGCCTCGACTCAAGCTCGACTGAATTATGTTCTCCCCTAGTTCTTTCTCTTCAATTTCGTTCACACCTGTCCCTCGCCTTGCACGCTTTTCTACCAATTCACCGCGCCCTAATTACATCTAGTGTTCCCATTATCTCCCCTCTCAACATCTCCTTAATTTTCATCATTACGTCCCCTTGACCACATCTCCCACCTATCACTCTTCTTCAACGAGTTGTCATGTTTCACCTGACACCCTTTACAATAGTCATATGGTTGATACTGTAGAATGCACAACACCTTGTCAAATAGGATGTAAGGTCTGATAGATGCCATTTTACGGGAATCTGTAATATAAGAAAACCACATCACAAATATTTGGAATGGGACAGAACATGTAATACATGATAAAAATACTTTAAATGTGATAATACTCAATCAAAGTGTCATTAGTGACGATGGACCCTCGGTGGAAACACTCCTTCACTGCTCTTATTGCTGGTCCCACCGGTTGTGGAAAAACTGTATTTGTTCAAAAGTTTCTACAGAATCTACAAGAGCTAGTTGTCCCCGTACCCGAGGAAGTTATATAGTGTTACGGGGAATGGCAACCAATATACGAGACTATGGAGAAAGTGAGATTTATCGAGGGTCTACCAGATATCGATAACTTGGAAGGGGGTAAGAAGAGAAGACTCATCATCCTCGACGATTTGATGTCAGAAACAGATGAGAGGGTGGCAAAATTATTCACCAAAGGTAGTCATCACAGAGATAAGAGCGTGATCTACATTGTTCAAAATCTATTTGGAAAAAATAAGGAACATCGAACTATAAGCCTCAATACTCATTATATAGTCCTTTTCAAGAATCCAAGAGACGGAAGTCAAATTACAAATCTGGCTAAGCAAATGTACCCTGGTCAAGTGGCGTACCTCCAAGAGAGTTTTAAGGACGCGACAGCGTCTCCCCACTGTTATTTGCTGGTAGACCTTCGACAGGAAACACCGGATCATCTGAGGCTGAGAACAAAGATATTTCCAGGGGAGAGACAAATCGTCTACGTTCCAAAGTAATAGAATGGAAGATCCACTTAGACGACACGGTGAAATGTTGAAATGTCTGCGCTCAGCCACGCCGAGTGGTTTAAGAGCCATATTGAAAACGGCCTCTCCAGAACTCATTCGCTTTTTATGTGAGTGTTGTCATAACATATTAAAAGGTAATGTTAGACTCACTCAGCATCAGAAGTGCGAGCTACGTCGACACAAGAACAAGCTGAGATTCCTCACTAAAAAGAAACCGAATCTTACGCAGAGGAAAGCAATTCTACAAACTGGTGGAGTCATAGGTGCTTTGATCAAGCCTATATTAAGTGTTCTAGGTGGTGTATTAGGTCTGTAAACATGGCCAAGAAAATGATTTTGATGGATCCTCGGTTATTAGAGGGTTTGAAACAGACTTCCACGTATACACCACCCGAGGCGATCAATGATAACTTGAGAGATTTAGACGATGAAATGCAACGTATCTTAGACCGTAATGATTTAGCTCCTGCTGATAAGGCCAGAGTGTACCAACGTACTTTGCAACAGTATTTAACTAGAATGGAGCAGTATAAACGACGTCCTTTGGGATCAGTCGATCTCATTCAACATAACTCGTCAACAGAAAGAATACCTTCTCCTCCAACTTCGCCACCACCAGTCGATGTGCAACCAGAACAAGCCAAGGTACCCGAAACCCCAAAGACCAGTGATGAAAACACTTCACGGCTAACCTCGTATAAATTGAGGTCCAAAAGAAAAAAGTCCAAAATCCCAACACCAAAATGGGAAAGGTGGTCAAAGTATTGAGACGTTATTACTTTGACCCTAATCAACCAGGGTCGTATAGTGGTGCAAGAGCCTTGCAACGTAACACCAAAGTAGGGATTAAAGAGATCAATCATTGGTTGAGTCACCAGGATACCTATACCCTTCATAAACCGATTCGACATAAATTTGAAAGGCGTCCCATTATAACGATTGGACCCAAACAACAATACCAAGCAGACTTAATCGATTTAAGACATTTGAAAAAACACAATGATGGGTACTCCTATTTGGTTTCTTGTGTGGATGTTTTCAGTAAATTAGCGTGGGCCGTCCCAATACGAACAAAAACGGGGAAATCATTAGTAGTAGTATACAATGTTCCAACTGGTCATTATTGTGGCGCTAAATTAACAAAGATATATAGGGCCGCGCGCGGCGCAAATTTCGCGCGAAATGTACACGAGAGACAAGGGGAGTTAACCATGACCGCCGCGTGTCCGGATGTTGACCTCTAGTCTCGGTGACCCCGGAAGTGACCTGTTTATGTCTGCTTTGTGCTGACTTTGGCGTTCTTCATGTACTTGCTCGATAGTGATAGGTTAGTAGATTATACAACATCAATAAAAAAAACGATCAATATAAAACAGAAGACGAAGATATATTTTATTCTTTTATTATCTCAATAGGTGTATAACATACAGTGGATATTATATAACATTACAAACATATTTAGTACACTGAGTAAATATATAGTACAGGGATAACATTTATTTATAGCTATGTAGTTGGGTGTCTGCTTAGCGTTGTACCATAAATGAAGCATAAGGGTGAAACAGTTAGAGATTACTGGGTAGTCTAAGCTGGTAGTGTAAATATGTTCCTCTGTGTTAGTGGTTCGCTATCTCTCTCTCTCTCTCTCGCCCCCTCTCTCTCTCTCGCCCTCTCTCTCTCTCTCTCTCTCTACTATTCCAGCCTAGATTTCCCTCCATTGAAACACTTACTCATTCTCTCCATTTATCCCTATCATCGCGCCTTCCTTTTCTCTCTCGCTTTCTCCCCTATCCTCTCTTAGACTTCTAACCTATCAGTCCACCCTCCGCCTCTCCCTTTAACTCCCCCGCCCTCCCTCATATTTTTAGCGTCCCTCCTATTGTAACACTTGATTATTCTCACCATTAATACATAGCATCTCGCCTTCTTTCTCATAGGCTCTCTCTCTCTCTCTCTCTCTCTCTCAGTTAGAGATTACGGGTTAGTCTAAGCTGGTAGTGTAAATATGTTCCTTGGTGTTAGTGGTTCGCTATCTCTCTCTCTCTATCTCTCTCTCTCTCTCTCCCTCTCTCTCGCCCTCTTTCTCTCTCTCTCTTTCTCTCTCTCTCTTTCTCTCTCTCTCTCTCTCTACTATTCCAACCTAGATTTCCCTCCATTGAAACACTTACTCATTCTCTCCATTTATCCCTAGCATCGCGCCTTCCTTCTCTCTCTCTCTCTCTCTCTCTCGCTTTCTCCCCTATCCTCTCTTAGACTTCTAACCTATCAGTCCACCCTCCGCCTCTCCCTTTAGCTCCCCCGCCCTCCCTCATATTTTTAGCGTCCCTCCTATTGTAACACTTGATTATTCCCACCATTAATACATAGCATCTCGCCTTCTTTCTCATACGCTTCTCTCTCTCGCTCTCTCTCTCTCTCTCTCTTCTAACCCCTACTAGACTTCTCTCCTACCATTCCACCTTTCTTCCTCTCTCTCTCTCTCTCTCTCTTTACCTCGCCTAGCGTTCCGCCTTCATTCGTATTTTTACCTTACCACCAGTGTAACACATTAATAACATTGAATATCAATTACAAAAAGACTTGAAATATCTACTTTTTAAAGAACCAATAAGATAAACATATGAAAAACGAAGGAATAATACACTCGACAAGGCTTAACAGACGTACTTTATACACATCACCATTAATACAACTGAAATTCCTTTAATGATAACCTATCACATCGTTATGAGCTAAGAGAAAAACAGAAAAAAAAATTCAACTTACACCGTAAAATATTCCACTACAATACAGACCGCTAGACTGAACAGTACTACGAAAATAAACGTCCGTGAATCAAGCGCGCTTATAACACGAAGTCTCACATCCAACTAGTTTAAATATAATCTGGTAAATAAAATTTGGACGATACTATTCCACCCTCGACTAATATCTAGGTTAACCAATCAGAGAAGAAGATTTCTATCGGACACCCATCAACGAAATGACTGACCTCTGGATTAACTAATCGGAGAAGAGGATTACTGTTATCGTGATAACTGACCTCATTTTCAACTTGAAGTGCTGTCGAGTCTGATGCATGGGTTACTTTAAATCGATTCGGCCCCTGATACAATCCACCTCCCTGCTGCAATACCAGGAGTTCCATGACAGTTATAAATAGTTGGATACAACAAGCAGGAAGTTATATTAAGGACAGAAATCTAGCAGGCAATGGCAGAAACCTAAGAGGCAAGGACAGAAAACTAGGGGGGTCGTGGTTCGTGGTTCGGTAAGTCCGTGGTTCGTTAAGTCCGTGGTTCGTGAGGTTGTGGTTCGTGGTTCGTTAGTTGATGGTTCGTTAAGTCCATGGTTCGTAGGGGTTGTGGTTCGCGGTTCGTGAGTTGATGGTTCGTTAAGTTCGTGGTTTGTTAAGTTCGTTGTTCGTGAGTTTGTGGTTCGTTAGTTAATGGTTCGTTAAGTCCGTGGTTCGTGGGGTTGTGGTTCGTGGTTCGTTAGTTGATGGTTCGTTAAGTCCATGGTTCGTAGGGGTTGTGGTTCGCGGTTCGTGAGTTGATGGTTCGTTAAGTTCGTGGTTTGTTAAGTTCGTTGTTCGTGAGTTTGTGGTTCGTTAGTTAATGGTTCGTTAAGTCCGTGGTTCGTGGGGTTGTGGTTCGTGGTTCGTTAGTTGATGGTTCGTTAAGTCCGTGGTTCGTGGGGTTGTGGTTCGTGGTTCGTTAGCTGATGGTTCGTTAAGTCCATGGTTCGTAGGGGTTGTGGTTCGCGGTTCGTGAGTTGAGGGTTCGTTAAGTCCGTGGTTCGTGGGGTTGTGGTTCGTGGTTCGTTAGTTAATGGTTCGTTAAGTCCATGGTTCGTGGGGTTGTTGTTCGCGGTTCGTGAGTTGAGGGTTCGGTAAGTCCGTGGTTCGTGGTTTGTTAAGTTCGTTGTTCGTGAGTTTGTGGTTTATTAAGTTTGTAGTTTGTTAAGTGCGTGGTTCGAGAGGTCGTGGGCAAGGGCAGAAACCTAAGAGGCAAGGGCAGAAACCTAGGAGGCAAGGTCAGAAACCTAGGAGGCAAGGGCAGAAACCTAGGAGGCAAGGGCAGAAACCTAAGATGCAAAGACAGAAACCTAGGAGGCAAGGTCAGAAACCTAGGAGGCAGGGGCAGAAACCTAGGAAGCAAAGGCTGAAAAACACTCGTACTGACTAAGGCTTCCAAGGTGTATTTGATTGTCGCCCTATTTTTGTCTGTATAACCTAATATATCACTTTCATTTAATCTATCGATAAACGTTTCAAAGTCATTTCCGTTGTTAACTAACAAGGGTTTGTCTAATCCTGTCGCGTTATTTGAGCTTGTGTGTGAAAGTAACGCAGCCAAATAGAACTGACCTCTGAGGCAATACCGGATGTGTTACTAAAAAAGATTTTGACGTATGATGGCAATTTTATGAGTTTACCCCCCTGATCAATTTTTAGGGATACGCCCATGAAATCGGTAAAAATCGTAAATTTTCACTCTAGGCATACCCCAAACTCTATTTTAGACATCCCCATTGCAAAAATTTACATTAAAAACCACTTTTAGGATTTTACCCCCCTTATCATTTTTTGAGGGTTACGCCCATGGAATCGATAAAAATCGTAAATTTAGCACGTAGGCTTACCTAAAACTTTATTTTAGACATCCCCACACCAAAAATTAACTTAAAAATCACTTTTGAAATTGTAACCCCCCTTACCATTTTTGAGGGTTACGCCCCTGAAATCGATAAAAAAATTGAAATATAACCTCAAGACATACCCCAAACATAATATTTGACACCCCTACATATCAAACTCCATCAAAAAAATCAACAAAAACTAGTAGTGGTATAGTGGTTTTTGAGCCGTTCATACTACGCAGATGTACGGTGCAGCACGTACAATCGATAAAAAATTGAAATATAACATCAAGGCATACCCCAAACATAATATTTGACACCCCTACATATCAAATTCCAACAAAAAAAACAACAAAAAACTAGTGGTGGTATAGTGGTTTTTGAGCCGTTCATACTACGCAGATGTACGGTGCAGCACGTGCAATCGATAAAAAAATTGAAATATAACCTCAAGGCATACCCCAAAAATAATATTTGACACCCCTACATATCAAATTCCAACAAAAAACAACAAAAAACTAGTAGTAAGGAAGGGGGTTTAGAGCAAGGATTTGAACATTTCGTTCAGGTATCGTGCAGCACAATCTCGTCGTGCAGCACGATACATCTGCGTAGTATGCACGGCTCATAACCCCCTTCCTTACTACTAGTTTTTTATTGTTTTTTTTGTATTATGTGAGTGTATTATTCCTTCGTTTTTCATATGTTTATCTTATTGGTTCTTTAAAAATTAGATATTTCAAGTCTTTTTGTAATTGATATTCAATGTTATTAATGTGTTACACTGGTGGTAAGGTAAAAATACGAATGAAGGCGGAACGCTAGGCGAGGTAAAGAGAGAGAGAGAGAGAGAGATAGAGAGAGAGGAAGAAAGGTGGAATTGTAGGAGAGAAGTCTAGTAGGGGTTAGAAGAGAGAGAGAGAGAGAGCGAGAGAGAGAAGCGTATGAGAAAGAAGGCGAGATGCTATGTATTAATGGTGGGAATAATCAAGTGTTACAATAGGAGGGACGCTAAAAATATGAGGGAGGGCGGGGGAGCTAAAGGGAGAGGCGGAGGGTGGACTGATAGGTTAGAAGTCTAAGAGAGGATAGGGGAGAAAGCGAGAGAGAGAGAGAGAGAGAGAGAGAAGGAAGGCGCGATGCTAGGGATAAATGGAGAGAATGAGTAAGTGTTTCAATGGAGGGAAATCTAGGTTGGAATAGTAGAGAGAGAGAGAGAGAGAGAAAGAGAGAGAGAGAAAGAGAGAGAGAGAAAGAGGGCGAGAGAGAGGGAGAGAGAGAGAGAGATAGAGAGAGATAGCGAACCACTAACACCAAGGAACATATTTACACTACCAGCTTAGACTAACCCGTAATCTCTAACTGAGAGAGAGAGAGAGAGAGAGAGAGAGAGAGAGAAGCCTATGAGAAAGAAGGCGAGATGCTATGTATTAATGGTGAGAATAATCAAGTGTTACAATAGGAGGGACGCTAAAAATATGAGGGAGGGCGGGGGAGTTAAAGGGAGAGGCGGAGGGTGGACTGAAAGGTTAGAAGTCTAAGAGAGGATAGGGGAGAAAGCGAGAGAGAAAAGGAAGGCGCGATGATAGGGATAAATGGAGAGAATGAGTAAGTGTTTCAATGGAGGGAAATCTAGGCTGGAATAGTAGAGAGAGAGAGAGAGAGAGGGCGAGAGAGAGAGAGGGCGTGAGAGAGAGAGAGAGAGAGAGAGAGAGAGAGAGAGAGATAGCGAACCACTAACACAGAGGAACATATTTACACTACCAGCTTAGACTACCCAGTAATCTCTAACTGTTTCACCCTTATGCTTCATTTATGGTACAACGCTAAGCAGACACCCAACTACATAGCTATAAATAAATGTTATCCCTGTACTATATATTTACTCAGTGTACTAAATATGTTTGTAATGTTATATAATATCCACTGTATGTTATACATCTATTGAGATAATAAAAGAATAAAATATATCTTCGTCTTCTGTTTTATATTGATCGTTTTTTTTATTGATGTTGTATAATCTACTAACCTATCACTATCGAGCAAGTACATGAAGAACGCCAAAGTCAGCACAAAGCAGACATAAACAGGTCACTTCCGGGGTCACCGAGACTAGAGGTCAACATCCGGACACGCGGCGGTCATGGTTAACTCCCCTTGTCTCTCGTGTACATTTCGCGCGAAATTTGCGCCGCGCGCCGCCCTATATATCTTTGTTAATTTAGCGCCACAATAATGATCAGATGGAACATTGTATACTACTTGTGTGACCATTAATACAGTACTTCAAACTAAACTTTTTAATCTTTGAAAATTTAACAGCGTTAATACATTACCTCAAACTAAACTTTACTCATTGTAAATTTAAGACAGTTAATACATTACCACAAACTAAACTTTAATCATTGTATATTTAAGACAGTTAATACATTACCTCAAACTAAACTTTAATCGTTGTAAATTTAAGACCGTTAATACATTACCTCAAACTAAACTTAAATCGTTGTAAATTTAAGACTGTTAATACAGTGCTTGCAACTAAAACTTTGACAAAGGAGAATTCATGTTAGTTAAAACACAATCCATATCAAACGTCAGCAAAGATCTGTGAGATACTTTCTCTTGTACAGTTCACTCAGAGGCAGGACTTAGTGAATGGTTTCAGAAAGGGTTGAAGCAAGAGTGTACTTCATCTCCCTTGTTTTATGGAACTGCCATCGACTTCATACAGCAGTGATGCTTTACAGGTTCCAAAGGCATTGAATAGTTACTTTGAGTCTCATATAGAGGATCTTGACTTTGTAGACACAATAATTCTTATCTGTAGTTGTGTGAAAACAGTGTAAGAAAAAACAAATGTCATATCATCAATTGGCCGCAGAATATTTTCTGCTGCTCTCTCTCTCCCAAGTTTGAGACCTGATCATCTACACTGATGGCTTGGTCACAAGAGATGTTCAGAGTAGTTGGTATTTTGTGTAATCTAATGGAAAGATAAAGGTGCAGTAGCCCACAAGACCTCCAGCAAATTTATGGACATTGTGCTTTGACAGGAGCTATCACTTAACTGGTTAAGAGACCAACAACATATGTTGTCTTCGCGATTGATTTGACTGACTAAGGATGTTTCGTCGGATTGACAAGAACACACTCCACAGGCAGTGGGTGCACCTACTCCACATGTCTCCTGTTAGCAACCAAACTTTGATATACTGCCCTGGACACTCGGATGTTCGTGGCAATGAAATAACCGAGAAGTTGGCGGGGTCTGTAATTACGCAAGAAATATTAGAAAATTGACATGTATCACATAATGATGGCTTGAATGGTGGAACACGGCGTCATGAAGGACGAATGCATGAAGGACGAATGCATGAAGGAACTCAACACGATCAACCATAAGTGGATGAACATTTCTATGCTTGCTGGAACGGGCGACGGAGCAGATATGGGAATGCCCTGACTTCGGTGACGCCAGTTCGTACTAAAGACTTACATAATATGACTTGTGTTAGTCATGCCTCGTATCGCTGTGTGCATGTCTATGTTGGTCACATCTCCTATCTTTGTGTGTGCATATCTGTGTTAGTCACCTCTAGTGACTCGGGCAGATGGTGCTCGTAAACCTGGGAGGGCCGACAGTAGTATATATCCAGTGATTGGATGGATGAATGTGTCTTTGAAGGCACATAAATCCTTATATAAATAGTCTACAGGCAGATCAAAGCACATTTTTTTGGTGCCGTTTTTCCTTATATGAGAGTCTACCGTTTTTTTCCTTATATGAGAGTCTACCCGCCCATTTTTTGTTCCGGTCGTGGTGACCTCTCGGGTGACCTCTCGTGGCGGCTTCGGGTGACCTCTCGGGTGACCTCCCGCGGCGATGGTGCTGCGAAGGGGTGGTGAAGGGGTGGTGGTATCATAACTTTCATAAAGCTATTATATTCTTTGTACTTTCAATGGTGCCGTAACTTTCATAAATCTATTCTTTCTTTATACTCTCAGGCAATAAAAAAACAATGACGTCCAAAACAGTTTTATGCAAGTTTTGAAAACTTCCTTTAGAATTAAAGGTAACAACTTAGGCCGTTACACATGCTACACGAAGGCGCATTACCGAACTTAGTAACTACACGGCGTTTAACGTTAAGCGAGATCAAAGAGTTACCGGTAGACGCGCAGCCGCGAAGACGCGCAGCAAGGGGCCGCAAGATCAAAGAGCTCGGTAGACGCGCAGCGAAGACGCGCAGCGAAGACGCGCAGCGAGGGGCCGCGTTTAACGTTAAGCAAGATCAAAGAATCCGCCTCCCGTGAGTACTTACTTCCCGTTAGACGGACCACGTTTACATCAAAGGATTACCCTTGAGCACACTAATAAATTTATCGCCGTAGCCGGTAAGTGTTCATCAGGAGAGTCATTTAACAGGGGAATTTTACGATACCGATGTTTTAATGTGAGACGCTTGGGGGTAATTAATATCTTTGCGCTGGTTCGTGTTCAAAGACCGTGTTTCGCTGTGAAAAGTTTTGATTGAATGTTTGAGTGTCAGACTGCCCAGGGGTACGGACATTTTTATCATCTGAAGATTAGAATACCACTTATCAGGGGAATTTTACTGGGCGGTTGTTTTAATGGGAGATGTTTAGGGGGAAATTAATATGTTTGTACTGGAGAGTACTTGATCGATCAAAGAGGTTAGAACTGTATATAAGTAGATTCAAGCAGCCAGGATTTTATTCTCACTCTCTAAAGCAGTTTCAAGGAGTGTCTTGGCTGTAACTCAAGCAAGAGTGTGCTTGGCTGTACAAGTAAATTTTCTTTACAAATCGTAAGTAGAACCTTATTTCATAGATTCTATACTGTCATTTATTTTAATTTAACAAAATAATTTAAAATTAAATAAATTAAAACAACTCAAATAAAAATCAAACAAATATGCTCTTTTTATAATGTTTATTTTCACAATGAAACATAAATTTATTTCAATACATCAACGTGGACAACACATGTTACACATTCAAATGTTTATAATTGAACAATGATGATTTCAATAGTACAAATATGAATTCAAATCATCTGAAAAAAGTACACAAATAACAACATAGTCATGTATAAGTAATAAAAATGTCACTGTCCCACTGCAGAATTTATTAATTTTACTCGTCTCGGCTTCCTCGCTTTGTTGGAACTTTTTGTTTGAGCTAAATGGTTATCAAACACTGGTGAATACGAAGGTTGATTAGAGTTCAAAACACAGCCACCCTCCATTTTGACAAAGCCTTGATCAAAGACGGCGTAGGTAATTGGCGACTGAGTGGAAATTGAATCACTCGAGGTATACATATCTCTTGGTTCTTTCGGTTGCTCAACAAGAGGCGTAGTGTAGTTGATGTTATCATAAGTTGCTAAAATGTCATCTCGCATATCAACTAGCGTGATAAATTCATCTCTCGAGAGTGTTATTCCAGTTCTGGTAGGAAACTTAAGCAGACTCTCACCACGATATGACCTTATGTTTATCAATGGTCTGTTATGAAAAGCAGAAACTGAGACTGCCTTAACACCATCTTTGGACAGTGGAATTATATTCTCATTTCTACGAGACATGAAAATACGTTGATCACATACATCAAATGAAGCTGGCATATTAACGCTAGCCGATTCCATGTTCGAAGCACTTGGTAGCAGGGCTCTGACTTTCTGTATGTATAGTAGAACTGAGAACGGCTGACCTTTATACCCTGTAACAAGTGGGGCGTGGTCAGCCTAATTATAGTAACCAATGGAATACGTTCTATTTATAGTAACTGATGCAATACGTCATCGGACGTGTTGAGACATGTTCAGAGAGCCGCCATCTTTGATGAGTCATGGGAAGTTTGTTCCACTCAGTCGATGGATCCAGGGCGTCATCAACCGATAAATGATACGGTCGTTAATATGTTGTTTCGTTGAAAATGGCATGAGAATTCTGTTAATGCTCGCACCACGACACTTTAAAATTATATAATAAACACAATATAGACCACATGTGTTGCTAAACAAGTCTTGTAACACTCGTGGGTTGTAGACGAATGGAACATGTGAATTCCTCTCGATAAAGTTTAAAATATCAATGTGCCTGGGAGGTAAACCGTAGGAATCAAAATACTCTATTTGTCCGAGGCCATTGTAAAAAATGGCCATCCAGTGTTCACCAGGTTTGTGGGCAGGGTCGATGTTTACGACAAAGGCGGCAGTCTTGGTTTGATCGATGCTGGGTGGTAAGTGGTCTCGTGGGAGGACACTAACAAGGGCGCAACGTCGAACAAAAACATCGGACATCAATAGACTGTAAATATCCCCCGTGTTCATTTTCTCAAATAGCGTAGTCTGTTAGAACCTGTCTTGTCTTGGACACTTCCAGTACTGAATCCAACTCGGCGTAGACAATAACCTGTAGGGGAGTTGTCGTGGGAGCGGCGAATTTGAGCTCTATTGACAAGGGTCCACTCGTGGCTAGCTCAAACTGGGTTCCATCTAGCAGACTGGGTGAGAGGTCAAAACCAAATAGACAAAAGCCATCCTTGAACTGATGATAATCAATACCATTGCCAGCATCTCTACCAATCAAACCCATGGCCAAATTTGTACCAAAAAAGGCTCGCGCATAGTGATTGTTTTCAAAATCCATAGCTAGGGGCTTTCCGGATACACATCTCCCGTCAACCATCAGGTTCATATAAGTCAAACCAAAGTGTTGAAAATTGAATGGGTTAATGTTATAAACTCCATTAAAACCACCGGCGGTAATCAGACCTATCACTATACGTGTTGGCGTTTGAGATAGGAATAAATTGTCTTGGTTGTGGGAATACATCCCACGAGCAATGGCAAATGTTTTCAGAGTAACCCGCTTGATTGGGTACCGTGCTTTCCCACTTAAAAGCGCTTTTTCGTGGGCCAGAGAAATTGCTGGGTTTAGCTTGGCTTTCCTGACCACGAGGGGAGCATAAGTGATTACACTCTTATAACCCACAGACTTATCCTGAGCCATGATGTTGAACACGTCCTTAGAGGGTGTGAGTTTAATCTTTACATCCACTCTGTTTAACATGTAACGGTCCTGCACAAAGAGATCAGAGTGCAAACGACCCATCATTTCAACCTCTTTACTATCCGAAGTCAAAGCACGTCGTATTTTAAATCCCTCGTTAGCCTGCATATCATCGTGGTGTCCTGCTGTATCTTTGTAGAACAGTGCAGCCGTCAAGTGCCCCTTTTTCGCATCCTCCCCATAGTTTAGTAAAGTCTTGAACACTGCTCTAAATGGATAGGTATTCTCAGATGGTGTAATCAATGTATCATTCAGAGAAACATCGACTTGCGAGAATAGACTGTGAAGATAATTGTTGACTGGACCTACCTCGGTATCCAATGGTAAACTTTCACCATTGGGGAGGGTGATCCTGGCCCGCAGATGTAAAAACGTGTTGAAAAGATCTAGATACTCTTCAGTGTTTCCAGAAATGAAAAACTCTATGGGAGCCCCATGCGCTAACGAGGCAAGAGGTCGAATTTCAGTAAATTTCCCCCGAGTCTACAGCAGTCTGAGTTGGTGGAACGCTAAATAAATCCAAACCAGAATGAAGACATTCACATGACTTGGGGTGAATGAGAGACATCATTAATCAAATATATCTTTTGGTACCGACAGTTTAGTTCGCCTCTTGGTTGCAGAATGAAGGGGGAACAGTCTAGCTGATGGTTTTATTCTCTTCGTAACGGGTTGGCCAGGTGGGGCTGCCTTCCCGACTCGCTTTCTGATTCGTCGTCGTAAACCACTTCCTGATTGGTTGTTACCCGTCAGTTGGTCTACGGCCCCGTCTAATAACCGCATGCCGGCTCCTTAGCTCGTGATTTGAAAGCATCGCCGATATTTCTGCCAGCTAATGCGTCCTGCGCGACCTGCAGACTGGTCCCCACGCCTTCTCTGAGTAAGGCTTTACCCCTGTTTTTAGCCAAGGTAAAATAGCCCTCCCGATTCCACCAAAGAAACTACCGATTCCTCGTCCTCGTTGATTTCGACCTCCTATAAACACAGGCATCCCATCACCCGCCTGACAGCAATAAAAGTCTTCGTATAACCTGGCATTGCGGTGAAAGGGTGTATGTCTCACCATTATACCAGCTCGAGATGTTTCTTCACGCGAAAGTGTACCGTTAGCACCGACGTCCCGCTGGTGAATGGAATGGTTTTTCCGTGTTCGTTGGCTAAAAGGATTTCCACGGTATCGAAGGAAAATCTACTCAGGGGTAGGTAGTGAGGCTTATCGTAGATCTGAAACACCGAGGTGTGATTTCTATTGAGAACAGGCACGCTCCTGAGGAGAGGTACCATCACATCCCCGACCGGTCTGGGGGAAACGAGATCGCAGTAGACGTAGACATTTTTTGCAACACTTTCCAAATCCATTACACCCACGCTGAAGATATCGGGAGCCGTGTCTGATATAGAGGTCGTGGGGAAGGCTAACATGTTTTTCAAAGTGTCGCTTATGGTAACACTGACTCCTTTTTCGTAAAGTTTCAAGATGGCTTTATTCATCTCTTTTGCGTAAATGAATCTCATTTTCTTCCCTTTCACATCCCCGTTCGACTCATCCTCCGCTTTTATGATCGACGCATTCAACGCGCCGATGAATGCATCGGGTTTCGTATATAACCCAGGCTCCAATGTCACGTTGAAATAAAATCTAGCGTCGCAAATATTGTCGTTAGCGAGAGATTCGTACCGAATCCAGACATCACCCTCTATTACATTGAAATAATTTAGCGGAAACTGTATCTCGACCAGCGCAATCTCATATTGTGTTGTAATATCAATGGTCTGAGGAAGTTTGACGAAAAAGTGGCCGGGGTTATTTTCCTTAAAAATATCCATAGAAGCATTGCTGGGTGACGTGACATAAAAACTCATTTTCCTCTATTCACCTTCTCGTCTCCAACTTTGGATTCGGGAGCATGTAACCTAAACAACTGCTCAGTAGGGCTATCCACAGTTTTCCGTCCTTCGCGTCTGGCTTTTCAGTGGACAGATTGAACAGCGAGACCGCGACAACGGCATATATAACAAGCATTTGACACATAAAGACAATCTCTAAACGGGGGAATAGTTTCCCAAATACTGGCCAGAGCGAGGTTCTCTCCCCACCAGAGCTCAGGGTTCGCAAAACAGGATCTTCAAACGATTCACCTTCTTCCACCATCTCTAGTTTTTGTATCTGACAATGTCCTTGGTCGGTATCCAACTGTTGAATGAGGAATCATAACCAAATCACTTGACTAAACTCTCTTTTCGTCCCAATGACGTGCGACGTTTGGTTATAACCCTCTCGACCCTGTACTCATTCTTGTCTCCAACCTTTTGAATTTCTTGTGTGTAAAATGACCCCTCTATTTCATCACCCTTATCGTCTTTCAGCACATATGTAACGGGTTTTGTTTCAGTTACTCGACTGATGGTAAAGAGTTCCTCCGTCCAAGCTGGGGCATAACCCTTTTTAAAATTAGCTCTGCCCAGGACCATTCTAACTCGATCACCAGCCTTATACAGGGGTCTTTCAAATTTCAAGTTGTGTTTGCTATACAACGTGTTCCACACTTGTTCTTGATTGTCTCTGCTAACGTCGACCGGTGCCATTTTTATACTTCTGTGATACGAATGATTATAACTTCGAAGTAGGGCGGGTAGCACATGTACATAACAAAGTCGATTGGATTTCGTAAAATATCGCCACATCCTTTGTTTCAGAGTCCTGTTAAAACGTTCCACAACAGCAGCCTTAATATCTTCATTCTGGGTGGTGAAAAAGTGAATATTGTTGTCTTCGAGAAATTTCTGAAATGTTTTGTTCAGAAACTCTGACCCCTTGTCGGTTTGAAGACTCGCAGGTTTCCCATCGATAAATATTTTACCAACAGCCTCCACTAATGATTTCCCCGTTTTTGTTCGCTATCTCTCTCTCTCTCTCTCTCTCTCTCTCTCTCTCTCTCGCCCTCTTTCTCTCTCTCTCTTTCTCTCTCTCTCTCTTTCTCTCTCTCTCTCTCTCTCTCTCTACTATTCCAACCTAGATTTCCCTCCATTGAAACACTTACTCATTCTCTCCATTTATCCCTAGCATCGCGCCTTCCTTCTCTCTCTCTCTCTCTCTCTCTCTCTCTCGCTTTCTCCCCTATCCTCTCTTAGACTTCTAACCTATCAGTCCACCCTCCGCCTCTCCCTTTAGCTCCCCCGCCCTCCCTCATATTTTTAGCGTCCCTCCTATTGTAACACTTGATTATTCCCACCATTAATACATAGCATCTCGCCTTCTTTCTCATACGCTTCTCTCTCTCGCTATCTCTCTCTCTCTCTCTCTCTCTCTCTCTCTTCTAACCCCTACTAGACTTCTCTCCTACAATTCCACCTTTCTTTCTCTCTCTCTCTCTCTCTCTCTCTCTCTCTCTCTTTACCTCGCCTAGCGTTCCGCCTTCATTCGTATTTTTACCTTACCACCAGTGTAACACATTAATAACATTGAATATCAATTACAAAAAGACTTGAAATATCTAATTTTTAAAGAACCAATAAGATAAACATATGAAAAACGAAGGAATAATACACTCACATAATACAAAAAAACAATAAAAAACTAGTAGTAAGGAAGGGGGTTTTGAGCCGTGCATACTACGCAGATGTATCGTGCTGCACGACGAGATTGTGCTGCACGATACCTGAACGAAATGTTCAAATCCTTGCTCTAAACCCCCTTCCTTACTACTAGTTTTTTGTTGTTTTTTTTGGAATTTGATATGTAGGGGTGTCAAATATTATTTTTGGGGTATGCCTTGAGGTTATATTTCAATTTTTTTATCGATTGCACGTGCTGCACCGTACATCTGCGTAGTATGAACGGCTCAAAAACCACTATACCACCACTAGTTTTTTGTTGTTTTTTTTGTTGGAATTTGATATGTAGGGGTGTCAAATATTATGTTTGGGGTATGCCTTGATGTTATATTTCAATTTTTTATCGATTGTACGTGCTGCACCGTACATCTGCGTAGTATGAACGGCTCAAAAACCACTATACCACTACTAGTTTTTGTTGATTTTTTTGATGGAGTTTGATATGTAGGGGTGTCAAATATTATGTTTGGGGTATGTCTTGAGGTTATATTTCAATTTTTTATCGATTTCAGGGGCGTAACCCTCAAAAATGGTAAGGGGGGTTACAATTTCAAAAGTGATTTTTAAGTTAATTTTTGGTGTGGGGATGTCTAAAATAAAGTTTTAGGTAAGCCTACGTGCTAAATTTACGATTTTTATCGATTCCATGGGCGTAACCCTCAAAAAATGATAAGGGGGTAAAATCCTAAAAGTGGTTTTTAATGTAAATTTTTGCAATGGGGATGTCTAAAATAGAGTTTGGGGTATGCCTAGAGTGAAAATTTACGATTTTTACCGATTTCATGGGCGTATCCCTAAAAATTGATCAGGGGGTAAACTCATAAAATTGCCATCATACGTCAAAATCTTTTTTAGTAACACATCCGGTATTGCCTCAGAGGTCAGTTCTATTTGGCTGCGTTACTTTCACACACAAGCTCAAATAACGCGACAGGATTAGACAAACCCTTGTTAGTTAACAACGGAAATGACTTTGAAACGTTTATCGATAGATTAAATGAAAGTGATATATTAGGTTATACAGACAAAAATAGGGCGACAATCAAATACACCTTGGAAGCCTTAGTCAGTACGAGTGTTTTTCAGCCTTTGCTTCCTAGGTTTCTGCCCCTGCCTCCTAGGTTTCTGACCTTGCCTCCTAGGTTTCTGTCTTTGCATCTTAGGTTTCTGCCCTTGCCTCCTAGGTTTCTGCCCTTGCCTCCTAGGTTTCTGACCTTGCCTCCTAGGTTTCTGCCCTTGCCTCTTAGGTTTCTGCCCTTGCCCACGACCTCTCGAACCACGCACTTAACAAACTACAAACTTAATAAACCACAAACTCACGAACAACGAACTTAACAAACCACGAACCACGGACTTACCGAACCCTCAACTCACGAACCGCGAACAACAACCCCACGAACCATGGACTTAACGAACCATTAACTAACGAACCACGAACCACAACCCCACGAACCACGGACTTAACGAACCCTCAACTCACGAACCGCGAACCACAACCCCTACGAACCATGGACTTAACGAACCATCAGCTAACGAACCACGAACCACAACCCCACGAACCACGGACTTAACGAACCATCAACTAACGAACCACGAACCACAACCCCACGAACCACGGACTTAACGAACCATTAACTAACGAACCACAAACTCACGAACAACGAACTTAACAAACCACGAACTTAACGAACCATCAACTCACGAACCGCGAACCACAACCCCTACGAACCATGGACTTAACGAACCATCAACTAACGAACCACGAACCACAACCCCACGAACCACGGACTTAACGAACCATTAACTAACGAACCACAAACTCACGAACAACGAACTTAACAAACCACGAACTTAACGAACCATCAACTCACGAACCGCGAACCACAACCCCTACGAACCATGGACTTAACGAACCATCAACTAACGAACCACGAACCACAACCTCACGAACCACGGACTTAACGAACCACGGACTTACCGAACCACGAACCACGACCCCCTAGTTTTCTGTCCTTGCCTCTTAGGTTTCTGCCATTGCCTGCTAGATTTCTGTCCTTAATATAACTTCCTGCTTGTTGTATCCAACTATTTATAACTGTCATGGAACTCCTGGTATTGCAGCAGGGAGGTGGATTGTATCAGGGGCCGAATCGATATAAAGTAACCCATGCATCAGACTCGACAGCACTTCAAGTTGAAAATGAGGTCAGTTATCACGATAACAGTAATCCTCTTCTCCGATTAGTTAATCCAGAGGTCAGTCATTTCGTTGATGGGTGTCCGATAGAAATCTTCTTCTCTGATTGGTTAACCTAGATATTAGTCGAGGGTGGAATAGTATCGTCCAAATTTTATTTACCAGATTATATTTAAACTAGTTGGATGTGAGACTTCGTGTTATAAGCGCGCTTGATTCACAGACGTTTATTTTCGTAGTACTGTTCAGTCTAGCGGTCTGTATTGTAGTGGAATATTTTACGGTGTAAGTTGAATTTTTATTTCTGTTTTTCTCTTAGCTCATAACGATGTGATAGGTTATCATTAAAGGAATTTCAGTTGTATTAATGGTGATGTGTATAAAGTACGTCTGTTAAGCCTTGTCGAGTGTATTATTCCTTCGTTTTTCATATGTTTATCTTATTGGTTCTTTAAAAAGTAGATATTTCAAGTCTTTTTGTAATTGATATTCAATGTTATTAATATGTTACACTGGTGGTAAGGTAAAAATACGAATGAAGGCGGAACGCTAGGCGAGGTAAAGAGAGAGAGAGAGAGAGAGAGAGGAAGAAAGGTGGAATGGTAGGAGAGAAGTCTAGTAGGGGTTAGAAGAGAGAGAGAGAGAGAGAGAGCGAGAGAGAGAAGCGTATGAGAAAGAAGGCGAGATGCTATGTATTAATGGTGGGAATAATCAAGTGTTACAATAGGAGGGACGCTAAAAATATGAGGGAGGGCGGGGGAGCTAAAGGGAGAGGCGGAGGGTGGACTGATAGGTTAGAAGTCTAAGAGAGGATAGGGGAGAAAGCGAGAGAGAGAGAGAGAGAGAGAGAGAGAGAGAGAAGGAAGGCGCGATGCTAGAGATAAATGGAGAGAATGAGTAAGTGTTTCAATGGAGGGAAATCTAGGCTGGAATAGTAGAGAGAGAGAGAGAGAGAGAGAGAGAGAGAAAGAGAGAGAGAGAAAGAGAGAGAGAGAAAGAGGGCGAGAGAGAGAGAGAGATAGCGAACCACTAACACCAAGGAACATATTTACACTACCAGCTTAGACTAACCCGTAATCTCTAACTGAGAGAGAGAGAGAGAGAGAGAGAGAGAAAAGCCTATGAGAAAGAAGGCGAGATGCTATGTATTAATGGTGAGAATAATCAAGTGTTACAATAGGAGGGACGCTAAAAATATGAGGGAGGGCGGGGGAGTTAAAGGGAGAGGCGGAGGGTGGACTGATAGGTTAGAAGTCTAAGAGAGGATAGGGGAGAAAGCGAGAGAGAAAAGGAAGGCGCGATGATAGGGATAAATGGAGAGAATGAGTAAGTGTTTCAATGGAGGGAAATCTAGGCTGGAATAGTAGAGAGAGAGAGAGAGAGGGCGAGAGAGAGAGAGAGAGAGAGAGATAGCGAACCACTAACACAGAGGAACATATTTACACTACCAGCTTAGACTACCCAGTAATCTCTAACTGTTTCACCCTTATGCTTCATTTATGGTACAACGCTAAGCAGACACCCAACTACATAGCTATAAATAAATGTTATCCCTGTACTATATATTTACTCAGTGTACTAAATATGTTTGTAATGTTATATAATATCCACTGTATGTTATACACCTATTGAGATAATAAAAGAATAAAATATATCTTCGTCTTCTGTTTTATATTGATCGTTTTTTTTATTGATGTTGTATAATCTACTAACCTATCACTATCGAGCAAGTACATGAAGAACGCCAAAGTCAGCACAAAGCAGACATAAACAGGTCACTTCCGGGGTCACCGAGACTAGAGGTCAACATCCGGACACGCGGCGGTCATGGTTAACTCCCCTTGTCTCTCGTGTACATTTCGCGCGAAATTTGCGCCGCGCGCGGCCCTATATATCTTTGTTAATTTAGCGCCACAATAATGACCAGTTGGAACATTGTATACTACTCACACATTTTCAAAAATTAAAGTTTAGTTTCAAGTACTTTATTAATGGTTCTTATATTTCCAAAGATTAAATTTTAGTTTGAAGTACTGTATTAATGTTCTTCAATTTTCAAAGATTAAAAAGTTTAGTTTGAAGTACTGTATTAATGGTTCTTACATTTCCAAAGGTTAAATTTTAGTTTGAAGTACTGCATTAATGTTCTTCAATTTTCAAAGATTAAAATGTTTAGTTTGAAGTACTGTATTAATGTTCTTCAATTTTCAAAGATTAAAAAGTTTAGTTTGAAGTACTGTATTAATGGTCTTACATTTCCAATGATTAAAGTTTAATTTGAAGTACTGCTTTAATGGTCTTACTTTTCCAAAGATTAAAGTTTAGTTTGATGTACTCTATGACTGTTTTACATTTCCAAAGGTTAAATTTTAAGTTACAAATACTGTATTAAATATATTAAGTTTTCCTCCATTAAAATTTAGCTTTTCAAACGCTATAATAAATGTCTTATATTTGACTTAGCACGAGTTTATTTGCAAGTACTCTATTAATTTAACTATCTCAAACATAGTTCTATATTTAAGGTAGGCATATTAGAGAGAAAGATCACAACATGTGAAATGTCACAACCATTACTGGTTACTGTAAAATACAGAATAAGAAATGGTGAAATTCAGTTGAACTGTTGAAATCACAACTATATGTGTTTTATAGCACTAAATGCATAGAGACACAAGCAAATTTTGGATTATATGCATTAAACCACTGAATCTGTAACTTGCTGTGTACCTGCAAGAGTTGATAGACTGGTTTCAAGGCTCAAGGAAGACCAAAAGTCATACAGATAGACAATGTCACAGAAAACCTAGCAGCAGTAAAGGTTAGTAACTGTCAAATACAATACACTTAGTCTCAGGACAAAAATATTGCAGCTCCTCACAATTCTTGGTGGTGCATGTGCATAAGTCAGTAAGTAATCTTTTATTTTAAGAAAATGTATTTTTGTGTGAGGTTATGTCAGCCTTTACTAAAAGCTTTATTGTTCCAGCTGAAGGCCTTCTTGGCTGAAATGTACTACTTTTGGTTTGTTTCTCACCTACGTTAAGCTATGACCATACCACTTGTTTCTCACCCACGTAAAGCTATTACCATACCACTTTTGTTTTGTTTCTCACCATTTAAAGCTATTACCATACCACTTTTTACTTTTTTATAAATTTTCATTATTATAATCAGCTTTACAGCAGCTTCAAATTTCTATGCATCTTGATGCCTTTACCCAGTAACTAGTTTAATCTGGACAAATGATTAGGGAAGACAATCCAGTACTGAAAAATGAGGCGCTGAAGTGTTGGGCCAAAAGTGGAAATATCAGAATTTTACTCCAAACCAGAACACAATACAACCACACTCACTTAACTTTTTTTTAGGGGTGGATGTAGAAGAGGCATACTCTTTTAGTCATCACATGATTACAAGCATTACCAACATTGAGGAGTGGAGTAAAGTGGCATCACAATACAACCACACTCGCTTAACTTTCTTTTAGGGGTGGATGTAGAAGAGGCATATTCTTTAAGTCATCACATGATTACAAGCATTACCAACATTGAGGAGTGGAGTAATGGGGCATCACTCTCTTGGTCACATTGTATATCTTCTTCTTTATGCCATTACTTCCCTCACTACAGGTCACATATCTATTTTATTCAGCTGAGATGACTGATGAACCCAATCTCAAACCCTGGGCTCTTTGTGTAAAAAGAGCCAATTTCACCTTTAACAAGTAGACCTACTTTGCACCTGATATATATGCTTTTGTGTAATAAAGAAATAAATTAACAATAGTTAATACAAATTAATGACACAGACTCTTTATTTTTTAGAGCATTAGTAACAATACAGAACATCACATCTAACAAGAGTGCTAACTGGTTGTCAGATGTCAGTAACAAATAATTGCTTTTGTTAAATTATATATTTGCACTTGATAAAAATACAAGGATTTTGTTTACTTTCAAAATTAAATATGTCTAAAAGTTTTGATAACCTTTTCACAAAATTCCTTGCAAAAAATTGCATAGGATGACAAATAAATAAAATCATATATAATGTGACATCATAATAGCATGAAGGAAGCTATTCAACAATAAAGTTCATGAACAAGAACTGTGGGCCTCATTGATTGCCCATGTCAAGGCATGAAAAATGAATTGAACAAAATCAAATTTACAGCACAGCTTTACTGGGTATTAAAGTACTTTATATTTTAAATTGCACAGCTGCTAGTTGCTATATCAAAGTGGTATTTTGGTTCTAATCTTTGAAATTTGACAGCATTTATGTATGAAGATGTCCTGATACTAGTACATTTTCCTTATTCTTCTAAAAGATATTTTATGTGAGTGGTTTCAATTTGTGACATCACATACAAAATGTAAAATGTTTAGCTAATGTAAATATTTGTGTGTGAATGATAATTTAAGAGTTAATGCTTGTAACAAAGAGGTCATAGATTGGTAAATCTGAGAGTTTTGGGGATGCAATGTTCAATTTGTAATGACAAAAGTATTTAAATTTTAAGATATGACTTCTTCATCATTTTGAATGTATAACAGAAGAAATGTATTGTAACTTCAAGCAAAGACAAAAATGAGCAAATTAACTAAAGTGTCAGTGATAAACAACTGTCTATGATGTTGAATATTCTTTCTTGAAAAATTCTAGTAGTTTTTTATAAGTTTGTGAATGGTAAAGTTGTAGGATGACATTAATGGCTGTCACAAATTTATTCAATAATTTAACAAATTGTCTTTTCTAAAAACAAAGATATATTTTGTACAAGTGGGTAAAAATGTAATTTACAAATAAATAGAATAAATCAATCCTTAAAAGTGTAACCACTTGCAAAACTGTATGTCAGCAAATTTTGGATAGGTTTTGGTGGATATTGAGTTATTAGCGGGTCATCATCATCATGGTCTGAACTTGTCCATAGGTGCTTAGATCCCCTTCTCACCAAGTCTCAGAATGTCCAGTGAATGATGACTCCAGTTCTGTGTTGGTTGATTAGTCTTCTTATATGCCCACTAAGTTTCTCTTTTCTGGCGATGCCCATCTTAACTCCCACTTCTTTTATCCGAAGGAGTGATGTGGACTCATGGTTGTCGAAGTCCTGTGTCCTTCCCAGAAGGCATTGATAATGTTCACCCAATCCATTGGTTGACCATCATAAACAATAGCACAGCTAGCCAATCTGTCCACTCTTTCATTTCCCTGTACTTCTGCATGTTCTGGGACATATACAAAGGTGACCTTACATACGTATTTTTGACTTCCGTAATGACTCTACCCATTGCATACATACAGATCCCACCTCCACTTTTCTTATCATGCTCATCGAATCACTCAGTATACAGGTGTGGGTGTAGTCTTGTGACTCTAACCAGATGAATGCCTTGGTCACTGCCATCACCTCTATCGTCATGCTACTCATGGTCATAATGTATGCACCACTGTTTTCCTTGACTATTCTGCCTGCTGAGCATGCTGTAAATGCTCATGCACTCCTTTGGTGTTGTCTTACAGATCTGTCTGTATAGATGACTGTATCTTTCTCATTGGTGTTATCCCAGATGAGCACCATTGACCTTCATTTTGACAACGACTGAGTCCGGTTCCCTACATTTCCTGTCGAGTGTGACAATACACGAGAATGTCCCCTTGAATGACGTAGGCACCGGTATCCACTCCTCGCCAGCATTGATATTGGTAAGCCCATACACCTGTTTGATGACATCTGCTCGGCCCACCCATGATTTGCCTCTTTTTTAACCTGACACCCTTTCCTGTGTTGTTTTGATGGTTAAGTATGGGAGATGTTTTTATGGATTCAGAAGCCTGTGAGCTGATGCCCTTTGGCACATTGCCATGTAATGATATCTGCAGGTATTTCTGAGTTGCCTTGCAGCTCCATATAAGGTGTTCATTTATCCGGTCTTTGAGGAAGTAGAGTTGATCTGATATTGGTTGAGCTTTGGATGTCTGGGAAATGAAAGTAGATCAACCACCAATAGAGAAATAGGAGTTAAAAAAAGGACAGAACTAGGCTACAATACAAATTCAGCTTGTGGGTACAGTAAAGCTGATGATGGGCAGAGTTAAATATTGTATGTTTGATCTTAGCCATTGGCTCTTAGATCCTGGTGATGAAATGACTAGAGTGAATTTTTATTTTCAGATTCTTACTGGAAAGGGTACATCTTGTCTGTCTTAGAAGGTAATACAATGCAATAAGTCTTCTATATCAAAGTTCCAATCACCATAGTCATACACTGTTGCTATATAACTCTATAGAAATAATACAGTGATGTTTTGATCTATTTTGAGTAGCTGATCCTGCAAGAAACTATGTGGTCTATAAGTTGTTTCTCCACATTTATTCACTTTTGGACATGACAAACAAATCCCAGCTTGCAACTAATGAGTTAAGTAGAAAAACCATAAAAATACATGTAGTGTCTATATCAAAAAAGATTACATATTCATTTTCTAATCATCCAATTTTTAAATAAATAACTTAATAACTATATTTCTCTCTGTATTTTATGTCTCCCCCCCCCTGCTTATATCTCTCTTTCTTCCCCTGTATCTCACTTTCTTTCAGTCTCTCAATAAATGTATGACACTCACTTAAATTAGAAAATTGTTAACTAATCAGGGGTTCCCCGTAAGATCATTATAGATATTTCATTTCTATATCTGCCTCATCACACCTTGATTCAATCCTTCAACAAATATAACATATAAATTCTGCATCATTATTACAATAAAATGATATGATACAATCAAAGAGATATTGACAATAACACAAATTCTGCATCATTATTACAATAAATTTATATGTTACAAGTAAGAGATGTTCACAATAACATAGACTTAAATATCAAATAGCATTTTTAAATTTGCGTCCATTGTTTCAGACTCAGACTTTCAACAAAGAAATATTGAGAAATGGTTGTAGTGCTCTTATAACACTGTAGAAGATCACCCTAAATATTTTGCTTTCATTTGCCTCAAACATTTCTCTGTGGAGTTGATTTTCAATGCCTCTTCATATTGAAACAAAAGCAATAGCAAAAACAAAAAGAAGCAGGTTAAATGAGGAAGATGGCATGATCTTTGTTTTAGAAACAATCCGCCATATATTTGGAAAGTGGTTGTCCAGATGCATCATTCTTCATCAGCAATGTTATTAAATATTACATTAGATTTATAACCAATAATCCTCTTTCAATGTATTCAATTTACTTTATTTAAATATCTTTTAAATATGACTACAAAAGAAAGATTTACTATCACTAGAATGAACCATCACTGAAGAATGCTGAATGTAACAAAAAGGTATGACATGCAATGGCAAAGATATTAAAAAGAAAAGTAGATGTCAGACCAATTCTGAGATTCATTCAGAAACAAGAAATTAAATAATTTTGACATGGCACCCAAAGCATCAGATGAAACAGCAAAAAAATAAAACAGCATCCAACAGCAAACAGATGAATCAGCAGAAACAGAAAAGAGCATCCACCTGCAAAAAAAGAAAAGAGCATCCAACTGCAGTTAGATGAAACAGTAAAGAAAGAAAAGAGCATCCAACAGCAATCAGATGAAACAGTAAAATAAAATAAAAAAGATGACCTCTAAGATGGTGCAGTGAAATTTCAAATAAGAAAAATGATTTCAATAAGTTGATAAGTGGCAAATAAATAATTAATGAAATTAGTGGCAGAAGATCTCAAATACCATTTCTGTCATGTGACATGACAACAAGCAAGCAGTGGTAGATGTGTAAAATAAACACAAAATGCTATTAAGAACATTACATTATACACTATAATTAGACCTCTTTATCCATTTTAAGATTTGTACTTGCCTGCTTTTTGTGTTTGTTTTTTTATAATATTATCTGTTGGTTTGTAGATGAAGGTTTTTGCTGAAATGATGTAGTTTGTCTTATCTTTCTATAGATTTACTTTTCTGTAGCTCTTCTTGCACCATCACGTGATATTCAATATATTGTATATTTTATATTTGTCCTCTATCTCCAAGCAATGGAAGAGTGGACTTATGAAGCAGAAAAGCAAGCCAAATTTTAGGCAAAACGATATTATTGACAAAGAAAGAAATCACAACATATTTTAAAAAAGAACTTGAAAGCTAGATTTTGGAATAACTAATAAGTTAAATGTGCCTGTGCACTGTGAGGCACAAAGGGGAGTTAAGAATAGTGGCGCTGTTCCTTACCATGCATATTCGTAAGAGGCGACTAAGGAGATTTGGATTGGGACTGGCTAACCTGTACTGTAAAAAAATAAGCCTAAAAAACTTCACAAATATGGACAAGTCAAAGAAGAGAATAAAAGTAAATTTGCCATCCAGGTAAGATAAAGGCTCTCTGTTTAAGAGATGTATGATGCAATTCAGAGAAAGCCGTAAGGAGTCCGGGTTGCTGACTCACTTTTTGTCTCCCAGGAAATCCTCCAGAATTGGCACCTGGAATGTATGTACCCTAAATGAACAAGAAAAAGCTGCACAGGTAGCAACAGAAATTAGAAAATGCAAAATAGATATTCTAGGAATGTGTGAAACAAGATGGATATGAATGGGAAGGATAAAACTAAATACAGGAGAGATGATTTTATCATCAGCACACTGGGAACCTGGAGCACAACATAGTCAAGGAGTTATAATGTTATCAAGGAATGCACAGAAGACAATGATAGAATGGGAAGCAGTAGGGCCAAGACTAATGAGAGCAACATTTAAAACAACAAAACACAAAGTAAAAATACACATTATCCAATGCAACGCACCAACCAATAATAAGGATGATTGAGTTAAAGGTGAATTCTATAAACAGTTGCAATGTCAGGATAAAAGATGAGCCAAGGATATTATAATCTTGATGGGAGATCTAAATGCAAAATTAGGGTCAGACAACAAAGGCTTCGAAGAGATTATGGGAAAACATGGACTTGGAGATATAAATGAGAATAGCGAGATATTTGTGAACTTCTGTGCTCTTCTTAATCAAATGAGCCTAGGAGGAACAATATTCCAACATAAAAATACATAAAGTTACATGGGTGTCATCAGATCATAGAATGGAGAATCAAATTGCCCACATATGTATTAATAATAAGTTGAAGTCATCCTTACAGAATGTAAAAGTATATAAAGGAGCAGATGTGGCTTCAGACCATCATCTTCTGATAGCAAAACTTAAACAAAAAAGATACTACAACAAATAAGGGCAGAAAGTATTTCAATGTATAATTTCTTAAAGAACAAAGAATTAAAGACAAATTTGCAGTCACAACATCAAACAAATTCCAAGTCCTCAAACAACTAGAAAATACAATCAATATAGAAGATCATTGGAAACAGGTAAAGGATATATGGAAAGAGACATGCGAAGAAGCGCTGAGGGAAAAGAGAACGCTAGAATAAAGCATGGATGGCAGCAGAGACAAAATAAAAGAAAATAAAATTAAAGAAAGAAAGAATAAGAAAGCAGACATAAATAAAAACAAAACGAGAAGTAATAAAGCCAAGACACAGGAAAGGAAGCTTACAGAGGTGAACAAAGAAGTGAGAGGATGCATTAAAAGGGATGAGGAAATATATAGATGAACTAGTTAAAGAGGCAGAGGAAGCAGCAAATAAAGGGAATATGAAAGAACTGTACAACAGCACAAAGAAACTAAGTGGAAAATACAAACAGATAATACCTTTATTAAAGATAAAAAAGGACATCTGCTTAGTAATATAAGTGAACTAATGGAGAGAGGGAAAGAGCACTTGGAAGAACTTTTGAACAGACCCGGCTCAAATAACCCTCCAGAAATACTACCAGCAGAAGAAGCGTTACACGTTAACTGTGGAAAACCAAGCAAGGAAGAAATAATGAAAGCCATCAAGCTATTAAAAAATGGTAAAGCCACAGGACCAGGTGAAATTCCTTCGGAAGCCATCAAAGCTGATATTAACACCTCTACCAAGATGTTACGTAATTTTTTTTCATTTTGACTAACAAATAGATCATTTCTGAAATTGTCTTGCATCTTTTCTCTATTTCAGCTCTAATGGCTACCTACTACAATTTTTTCAGTTGTCTTAGCTGTCACAAAAGAAATCACAGCTGTCACAATATATCACAGCTCAAAGAAAATATCCCAGCTGTCACGAAATATCCTAGCTGCCACAAAATATCAGAGCTGTCATAAAATATACCAGTTATCACAAAATATTCCAGTTGTAAAAAAAAATATTCCAGCTGTAAAAAAAAATATTCCAGCTATAAAAAAAAATATCCAATCTGTCATAAAATATCCCAGCTGTAACAAAATATCTAATTTGTCACAAAAATAGGCCAGCTACTACAAAATATTCCAGCTGTCACAGAATATCTCAGTTATCACAATATATTCTAGATGTCACAAAATACACCAGCAATAACAAAATATCTCAGCAGTAACAAAATATCCCAGTTGTCACAAAATATAACTGTCACAAAATATAGTTTTCACAAAATATGCCAACTGTTACAAAATATCAAAGTTGTCACAAATATTAAAGTTGTAACAAAATATCTCAGTTGTCACAAAATATCCCAGCTGTCATAAAATATCCCAGCTGTCATAAAAAATATCCCAGCTGTCACAAAAAATATCCCAGCTGTCACAACATATTGCAGCATTAACAACATATCTCAGTTGTCAGAAAATGTCCCAGCTGCAACATAATATCCCAGTCATAACAAAATATTCCAATCTGTTACAAAATATTTCTATGAAAATGGCACAGCAATAACAAAATGACCCAGCAGTAACAAAATATCCCAACTGTCCAAAAATATACAAGTTGTCATAAAATATACCAGCTGTACCAAAATATTCCAGCTGTAATAAAATATATTCCAGCAGTCACAATATATCACAGCTCAAAGAAAATATCCCAGCTGTCATAAAATATCCTAGCTGCCACAAAATATCAGAGCTGTCACAAAATATACCAGTTGTCACAAAATATGCCAGCTGTAACAAAATATTCCAGCTGTAACAAAATATTCCAGCTGTAACAAAATATCCCAGCTGTCACAAAATATTAAAGTTGTAACAAAATATCTCATTTGTCACAAAATATCCCAGCTATCAAAAAATCTTCCAGCTGTCACAAAACGTCTGTTATAACAAAATATCCCAGATGTCACATAAATATCCCAGCAGTAACAAAATATCCCAGCTGTCACAAAATATCATAGCTGTCATAAAATATCACAGTTGTCTCAAAATATCACAGTTGTCTCAAAATATCACAGCTGTCACAAAATACCCCAGCTGTCACAAAATATCCTACATAAAATATCTGAATTGCCACAAAATATCTCAGTTGTCAAAAAATATCAAAGATGTAGCACAATATTTCAGGTGTCAGAAAATATCCCACATGCAACAAAGTATCACAGTGGTAAAAAATATCCAGCTGTCACAAAATGTCACAACAGTAAGAAAATATCCCAGCAGTAACAAAATATCCCGGCTGTCACAAAATATATCAGCTGTACCAAAATATCCCTGATATAATAAAATATATTCCAGCAGTCAAAATATATCTCAGTTCACACAAAATATCCCAGCTGCAAAAAAATATCTCAGCTGTCACAGAATATATCATTTGTCACAGAATATATCACACAATATATCAGTTATAAAATTTCTCAGATGTCACAAAATATCCCAGATGTCACAAAAAATCCCAGAAGTAACAAAATATATCAGCAGTAACAAAATAAACAGCTATCACAAAATATTCCAGCTAACACAAAATCATCCAGCTGTCTCAAATAGGCACAGCAGTAACAAAATATCCCAACAGTAGCAAAATATCCATGCTATTACAAAATATCCCTTTCATAACAAAATATCCCAGTTGTAACATAATATCCCAGTTGTAACATAATATCCCAGTTGTAACATAATATTGCAGTTGTAACATAATATCCCAGTTGTAACATAATATCCTGTGTGTTACCGGGGCCTCATTATGAGGAAAGTAAAGAATAGTGACACTGTGACCTTCCAGGCATGTAGTAAGAGGCAACTAAGGAGGTTGATCGATGGCTTGACAAGCTGTCATTGTAAAAAGTATTGTTATGGAAACAGCCATAGATTTTAGAAGCAGTGATCTCTGCAATATGTGCCATTTTGGCACACAAGGTTTCTGTTTTTGAGATTTTGGTTCTGCCCTATGTGCCGTCTTCGGCTCGAAAGGACAATAGATAGATGGATAGAACATAATATCCCAGTTGTCACAAAATATCACAGCTGTCACAAATAATCCCAGCTGTCAAAAAATACCCAAATTGTCACAAAATGTCTCATTTGTTACAAAATGTTACAGCTGTAACAAAATATCCCAGCTGTCACAAAATATACAATTTGCCATAAAATATACCAGCTGTACCACAATATACCAGCTGTAATAAAAAATATTGCAGCAGTCAAAATATATATCAGATCACACAAAATATCCCAACTAAAAAAATATCCCAGCTGTCACAAAATCTTCCAGCTGTCACAAAATATCACAGATGTCACATAAATATCCCAGCAGTAACAAAAACCCCAGCAATAACAAAATATCCCAGCTGTCACAAAATATAGTTCTCACAAAATATGTCAGCTGTTACAAAATATAAAAGTTGTCACAAGATATCTCAGTTGTAACAAAATATCTCAGTTGTCACAAAGTACTTCAGTTGTCACAAAGTATTTCAGTTGTCACAAAGTATTTCAGTTGTCACAAAGTATTTCAGTTGTCACAAAACATTTCAGTTGTCACAAAACATTTCAGTTGTCACAAAACATCACAGCAGTAACAAAATATCTCAGTTGTAACAAAATATCCCAGCTATAACATAATGTACAGTTGTCAATGTTACAGCTGTAACAATATATCCCAGCTGCAACAAAAAATCCCAGCTGCCACAAAACATCCCAGCTGTCACAAAATATCCCCTGTGTCACAAAATATCCCCTCTGTCACAAAACAACACTGCTGTCATAAAACACCACAGCTGTTACAAAATATCCCAGCTGTCACAAAAGATCACAGATGTTCCCTTCTCCTGACATGACCCCAAGTGATGAATGTCTCCTGTTGTTGGAAATTAGCTTTCATTTTTGATTTGGCCTCTTTTAGAACATCCTAATTACTCTTTTAGAATATCCAGATTTCTCTTTTAGAATATCCAGATTACTCTTTTAGAATATCCGGATTACTCTTTTAGAATATCCCCATTACTCTTTCAGAATACCCTCGTTACTCTTTTAGAACATCCTCATCTATTACAAAAGTTGGACACAACTCAAAAGAACAAAATTAATATAAAAAGTTGCTTTATAGAATTGTCAGATTTTTGTGTTAATTGAGGGCTACTTGAAGTACTTTCTAACCATAGCATATGCATCAGGGGACAGACAACAATCCTGGACATGCAACTGCTGAAATGAAGAGTACCTATAAGCAATCATCACTATTCCTTTGTCTATTGCTACATCACATGACTTCATCTCAAGTTTATGTAGATTTGGACAGTGCATAGATAAGGCATACAGTTCATCATCTGTTATGTCACATTTGCTTATGTCCAACGAGCAAAGTCTTGAGCAGTTTTGTGCCAGAAAATCTAAGCCAGTGTCTGAGATAGTCTCACAGCCCCAAGCGTTGAAGTCGCATAGCTTGTTGTAGTTCTTAGTAATATGAATGACCCCTTGGTCTGACACCTTGGTAAACATGAAAAAATGTGTAAAAAGTTTATAACAGGCCTTTGTGAGCAATTTTATATGTAAATGTAAATAGTCCATATAAATATCTCTCAAGAATTATAATATTTTTCTTTAAATGTTTGAACATTGTACATAAACATAACACTAGTAAACATGTACAAATTAAACGTCATTCCTTTTAATATATGGAGGAATAATGATGTTAGTGATCATATTTTTTTATGACCAACAGGACTTTTATAAAAGTCATGACCAGAATCAAGCAATGCAGCACTACCTTTTCACATCAAATGGTAGATGTGTAAATACATTTTTGAAGCAGGCCATATATAAATATGTAAATATTTTAACAGTGACACAAATTCTATCACCAAGCTTGTTCAAACTAATCATTGAGAAAATCTTTAAAAACATCACAAAGATGCCAGGCATAAACAATAATGGAATGATAGTAACCTAAGATATGCTGATGATACTGTATTACTAGCAGAAAATCCTGAAGATCTACATAAATTACTAAATGAGATAAACATGATAGGCAAAAAATTTGGATTAGATATGAATATCAAAAAGACAAACTTTGATCATAAACAAAGAAAGTACTCAAAACCTACAAGTGGATATCAAATTTCAAGAAATACACCTGAAGACAGTTCAAAGCTACAACTACTTTGAACATACTATAACCAGTGATGGAAAATGTAAAACTGGAGGAAAAAAGAAAATAGAAAATGGCAAAAAGTAATTTTAATGTCATAAAAAATATACTAACATTAAAACAAATAAAGCAGGGCTAAAACTAAGCATAGCGAAATGTTATATCTTCTTAACATTCATGTATGGTGCTGAAAGATGGACAATAGACAAGAAAACAGAACAGAAAATTTAAGCTTTTCAGATATGGATTTATAGAAGAATAGGAAGAATTGAAAGGAAAGAAAAGGAAACAAACAATTCTTCTTCCTCTTTCCTTCCTCATTTGCCTTTCAGCATCGAGGGAGATATAATTTGTGGTCTTTTGCTCTTCTGTTCGCCTCGACTGCTGTTATGTTTCCTAGTGCTTCTAATATTCCATCCATCAATGTTTTTCGTGGTTGACCATTGGGTCTGGTATTCTCACATTTGTTGAAGGCTCATTGTGTTGTGTTTTGATTTTTCTGCTTTGTCATGCAGCCAAAAAATGTTATCTGTTGTTTCTTTATATATTCTATGGCAGGAGCTATTCTTAGCTTTCTCCTCAGTTCTTCATTTCTGATCTTATCTTTCAGATTGTTTCCTGTCATTTGTCTGACACATTTCATCTTAGTAGAGGTTATTTTCTTATTGTTCTTGCATCTAGGGTCCAGGTCTGGCATTGGTAGCACAACGTTGGGATGAAGATTGTATTGTATAGTGCTCATTTTACCTCTCATATTTCCTTGTTCGACAATAGTGGTGATAACCGTCCAATGATTTGGATTGACAAACAAATGAAGTCTTAAAACAACTAACAATTTAAAAGGAACTACTAAACACAATTCAAACAAGACAAATGAGATTTTTGAGACATGTTAAAGGACACTATGGTCTACTAAAAGTAATCTTGGAAGGGAAAATGCAAGGTAAAAGAGAGAGAGATAGACCAAGACTAATATGAACAAGCAACATCAAAAGATGGTAACATCAGCCTATGATAATCTTCATAATTAAAGCAAGAGACAGAGCAGAAAGATGCTCCACGGTAGCCAACTTTGGATGCGGAGACAGCACTTAATGAATGACATAAATGAAAATGTCAAATAAAATTTATACTTAGCACTCTATAGAAACAATTTTAAACTGATAAGCTGTGAAAGTCTATCTGTACTGCACAATTTTTATAAAATGTATTGTTTCCAATGTAAAGCAAGTTTTTTTTTTTCTTTGCTCTTTCAAAAACAGGTTTCCAGAGTCTGGTGTCACATGCTTCCTTGTATTAGTTATCAAAATGGTGGATGCACTGAATACGTGTCAGAAGCTATAAGCTGTGATTGAAATTCTCACAGTGGAAAGTTTTGAGCCTAAAGCAATTCATAATTCTCTGTGGAACTTGCTTGAAGAGGAAGTTTTCAATCTCAAGTTATGGCAGTCTTGACACAGAGAGCTTGTTAGTTCAAATCCGAATGTACAAGTTGGGATTTTTATTTGTGATTTCTCTCTGTGGCAACCACCCCTGGTCTCAACAATGAGACCTGGCTTCACACGTCAATTACACATCAACAGAAAAAATATGAATACCTCTGAAGATGGAGTTATCTGCCTGAGTGATGGGGGACCCCTATGCACATGGCTCCCAGTGTAAAATGAATTAACATCCAAAACTCAATTCCTAGGCTATAGGGACTTCGCCTTAGGAAGCTGCGAATGCAGAAAAAAAAATATGTCTATACTGTGCTTTTTTCGTTAAATCTTTCCGTATGGTTACCACCTACCTTGCATTTTGTGGGGATAAGAAGAAAATGAATATCTTGTTTATTTACACAGTACAATCTTGAAATCAATCGACGAGTTCTAATTGAATTGCATGCATACTGGATAATTTTAAAATCCTACCATTTAATAACAAATTTAATTTAATATAATTTGCACAAAAAATAAGCACATTTATTTATCGTATTATTATAATTATATATATCATATGAATATGTCATATTACACATAATTCAACATTTTTTATTACAAATATTTGGCTGTTAAACTTGTAAATGCAGGTGGTCGGTGAGCTGGTACAAGATGTCTGCTTACTCATATTCAGGACTAGTGGTTTTTTCAAGGCACTGTCTTTTCAATAATTGCTATACCACCTTGGGTTTACACTTTTCTTCAAAGTTGAGTAAGGTAGAATTTTAGTGAAGATTGAGAAGCTCGACCAGAATAAGGGCATTTGACAAGGTACACCGAAAACCCAGTGTGGCATCTGATGGCACTGCAGGTGCAGGGCATTAGAGGTTAGACAGTCATGGAAATATATGGGTACTAACATACTGTTCCCAATACCCCACAGCTTTTAAAAATAAAGAAGCATTAGAATGTATAAACCTCCATTACCTTTTTACATTTGGCCACACTGAGGTAACGTAGAGTCTCACATAATTTGGCTGCTCTCGTATGCCTAGATCAGTGTACTTTTGTAATCACTCTGTCTCAGTTCACGTAAGTCTGTTGAAGAAATAATTTTTTAATTATTTAATGACCAGACATAAAGAGGCTTTAATTAAAATTACAAGGAAAACAAGTTTTAAACAGTTAGACCAATACACTGAATATTTATTTATTTTATGCTCCAGGTGAATGCAAATCTATGACAGCTGACATATACCAGATGGCCTATTAAAATCAATATTCATAACCTTACCAAAGAAATCTGGTGTGATTGAATGTGATGATCATCGCACAATAAACCTTATGAGTCACATGTCTAAGATATTACTAGGAATCATCATGCGAAGAGTGCGAAACAAAATCAGTCTAAAAATTAGTGATGAACTGTGTGATTTTGTTTGGAGGTAAAGGTATGAACAATGCTATATACATCATATGATCTTTAATAGAAAGAGCCACAGAGGTGAAAACAGATCTATGTTTCATAGACTATACCAAAGCATTTGATAAAGTAAAGCACCTTGAAATAATCAAAATTTTAGTATGCATAAAATTTGACAGCAAAGATTAGTAACTTAAGGTAATAATTATTTGTAATATTAGAATGACATTATAATAATATTAATATATAATTTTTACCTGCGGCAAACTTACTTAATTCTATTTAATTAGAATCATGCCAATAAGACAATGAATAATAATTAATAAATATTAATTAATTTAAATATATTTTTAATATTCGCCCTATTTGAAGTACCTTGACTTGAATTGTGGCAATACTATTTATAGAACTCATTTTAATCATTACTTGAGGATATTCTAAGTTATTTTGTTAGAGAACCTGAAATGTGATGGTGTCCAATGTTCCTAAAAATATGATTTGATTGTGACCACCTACCCTGCATTTTGTGTGGATAAGAGGAAAATAAAATATCTTGTTTATATAGAACACCATCTTGAAAAGAAATGTGGGAGTTCTTGTTGAATTTTACGCATACTGTATAACTGTAAATTGCTACCATTTAAAAACAATTTAATTTCCTATAATTTGCATAAACATTTAAAAGCACATTTATTTATTGATTAATTTAAATCTACATCAATTGCTAAACATGTCTAATAATTAATATTTTACAGAATATTAAGAACTGTCTAAAAGGTTAAAGCAATTACCTCTACTAACAATAGCTTAAAGAAAAATTAAATTGGCAGTGACTTCTTATAATAAACAAAGAAAATAATACTTTTAAAAACTATCTAAAAAGATCTATACCTATGTTTTATAGATTATACCAAAGCATTTGATAAAGTAAAGCACAAGAAATAATACAAATTGTAGATGGCATAAATATTGACAGCAAAGATCAAAGAATAATTAGAACATGTACTGACAACAAACAGCGGCCATCGAACTGGAAATCCAAGAAGACAACAATAATTACACATATGTTCAATTTATAAAGCAAAAGTAACTTACACTTTTAATTTTGGATAACAATCACGGTCTAATATAACCTGAAAGACTTAGTCTGCGGCTAAACGGATTGTGCCTGGCCAAGAAGTGGGCAAAACCTGCAAGACAAAAACAGCAATATTAAATATAGTTTGCTGGGAATCTCTATCAGAGAGACAGACAGACAGACATACACACATATATATTAATAATATTTATAATAAATTAATGTGTAATATGACACAATGTATAGAATCATTAATTTGACATTCTTTAAAGTGAAATATAGCATAAAGTTGTGAGAGATCATGGTAGCTTCTTCATTTCATCAACCAATTTTAAAGGCCCTTATATTATTTCTAGAAATTAAAAGAAGATCATAAATGATGAGTGAAATTATTACAGAAGAGAGATTTTAAAAAGTACTACGCAGCTCTTCAATAAGAATGTCTATTAAGGCACAACTTGTAATCCATTTTTATCCAGAACTGTAATTTATTGTAACTGCAAAGATAATCATAATGTGTGTGTGAGAGAGCTATTAATGATTTCATTTTATTTGATTAATTTAAAAATAACAATGGGTAGCTTAAGGTAATTCTTATTATTATTTGTAATATTATAATGATATTATAATCGTATTAACATAAATATATATATGTGTGTGTGTGTGTGTGTGTGTGTGTTTGCCTGTGGCAAACTTACTTAATTCTTTTGTAAGTTCGAATCATGACAAACAAACAATGATTAATAATGAATGAATATTAATTCATTTTCAATAAACAGATTGAAGTACCTTGAACTGTGTAAATTGTATTTACAAAATTCATCTTAAACAACATTTGAAGATATTCTAAGTTATTCTATTAGAGAACCTGAAATGATATGGTCTTCATGTTCCTGAATATATAATTTAATTTTGACTACCCACTCTGCATTTTGTGGGGATACGATGAAAGTAAAATATATTGTTTACATACAATATACAACATTATTTTAAGAACTATCATGGATTTGTTGTTGAATTTTATGCACTCTGAATAATTTTAAATTGCTTCCATTTAAAAACAAATTAATTTTCAATAATGTGCACAAAACTTAGAAGCACATATATTTATGACATTAATTTAAATCTATATGCATTGCTAAACATGTCTAATGATTAATATTTTGTTTACAATGGCGCCATTTTGAGAGAAATCATGGAGCTCTAATTGAATTTTATGCATACTAGATAATGTTTAATTGCTAACATTTAAAACAAATTAATTTCATATAATTTGCACAAAACTTCGAAGTACATTTATTTATCGCATTAATTTAAATCTATATGCATTGCTAAACTTGACTAATGATTAATATATTACTGAATGTTATGAACTGTCTAAAAAGTTAAAGGAATTACCCCTACGAACAATAACTTGTACTTTACGAAAAATTAAATGTTTGCAGTGACTTCCCTTAATAAACAAGGAAAATAATACTTTAAAAAAATTAATATAAAATAATATTCCCATTTGCATCGTAAATTAAAGGCGCATAAACTTTGATTGATAATGTTTAATCCTAGTGCATTTTGTGATACATTGTATATAGATTCTTTTTTAAATATTTAAACATACGTACTTTTAAGAAAATGTTTTTAAAAGTGATATGCAAACTTAGGTACTCTTATAATATTACGCTAGCAAGTGCTTTATATACTATTTATTAGTTTTATTACGTTCTAGTGGCCGCTTTCTCAGAAATACTAGTGTATATTTTGAGAAGGAACTGTCTGATTGTTGCCAATGATTAAGACGTGACTGCTCGTGTCATCCTAGGTTCAGCTCCTGTGTTGCCTGCTCTAGCAGCACAGACTGTGTCATGTCGGCTACATGGCATAGTAGTCTTTGGGTACTGTGCTGATACCTCCCATTATGTCATTGTTTGAACGCAACATCAGAGGGGTGGAAGATGCGTGGTCGGACCAAGGTAACACCTCATGTCCTTAGTGCCGAGATTGCAATCGCGCACGGCTGTGTGCTGTTGAATCTGGGCTAGTTTCCACTAGCTAGGCAGCCCTAGCCTAGGGCATCAGTCCTAGTGAGGTGGGGATCCTGGGGACAGCAGCCCTTCCATTTACACAAATGACATGAATGGTTATACTTCTGTTCCCTACATTTCCTGTCGAGTGTGAAAATACACGAGAACGCGTTCCTCATCACTTCGGTCCCACATTCTACAAAACTTGCATTCAAGGCATCCAAGGACACGACAACTTATTACATCAAAAGACAAACGCCATTTACAAACACCTCATTAAAAAGCAGTACAGCTCAGAATCAAGCATGACACCCACAGGACAGGCAGCCAAATGTCAACTTTGCAGACGAAACATACGAGAAACAGAAGAACACTTCTGGACAGTGGTCCGGATGAAATTCTAGCGGATACTTATAAATCTACCATTTTGTGCCAAAAGTGTTATTTCCATTGGATTGTGTTTCTATAGTGTTTTCTGTGGTGACATATAGGTCACGCTAATATGGAGGTGCCTATGTTTGATCTTGATGGGGACTTCGAGGGAAACCTCATACATAGACATTTTCTAAAGTGAATTTTAATCTTCTTCTTGGAGTTCTGTCCGGACCATTTGGTATCGGACAGAACAGCATCACATCTCTGTATCGCTTGGACAGCCCCTTCAAGTGGTACTTCACTCTAAGTTCGGCGGCACACATTACTCATTATAAACAACTGAAGGAAAGAAAATAGAGCTGGCTTCACCTAAACTATCAATCGAGATCGAGCACGTGGAAAAAGAAAAACAGAAGGGGGTGATTCATTGGTTACCCCCAACCATCGATAAAGAACTTGTGGAAAGACTAGTCGCCAAGATGACAGGAGATAAAGAGGCTGAAGCCATTCGAATTGGGATTACATGCGACTGGATGTTTCGATACAAGCCAGTAGAAGGCGTAACAATTCCTCACTACATGATTCCTCACTACATGAGATCCCGAAGTGGGAGAATAGTCACCACGTGGGTGACATTGCCAGGTCGCCGCACACAGTGTACGCACTGTACCAGTGACGCCCACTGGGACAGTCAATGTCCTCTGAGGAAACAGAGGATAGAAAGGCGACGAGTCGAAAACAAAGAGAGGCAAGTAATCATCGCCGAAGCCACAACAGAGATCCAACAAGACCTCCCATCAGAGGAACAGACAGAGTCGACCTCTGTCAAACAGACAGCCACACAAAGAGAGACAATCGAAATTAAGACAAAAGTTGACAGTAACAAAAAATTGAGCGAAACGCCAAACAGTGACGATTTCGTCACTGTCCAGGCCGGAAAAAAGCACCGGCACATCAGCCAGCATAAGAGAAATCCATCATCATCATCAGAGCTCGAGAGCGAAGAAGAGCTAACACAAGCTGAAATCCCCACAATGGGGCGCTTAGTTATAAATACTGACACTGAAGACGATTCTATGCAGGAGATGCCGACGCCACGAAAGAAAACCAATTAAAAAAAGAACAAACAATAACCCTTTTTAAAATTCATTATGTGTAGTGTGTGTGCTAATTTAATTTTTCCAAAACCACAAAAACACGTAAGTGTGTCATTTTACATTTTTATAAAGTTGGGCGAGAATGGGGACGAATGTATTTGTTTTATTATAAATTTCTGTGAGCACGTGGATGAAAGTATGGGTTTTATTAGAACTTTATGTGAGCACGTGGGTGAATGTACCGGTTTTATGTTAACTTGTTGGAAACACGTGGGTGAATGTACATGTCAAATTAAAATTAGTTGTGAGCATGGGTGCGAATGTACCATTTACATCAAAATTATTTGTGAGCACGTGGTTGAATGTACCTGTTTTATAATAACTTGTTGGGAGCACGTGGGTGAATGTACCAATTTTTTAAAACTTATTTGCGAGCACGTGGTTGAATGCATGTGCAGGTCTGTGTGCAGGTATATTGTCACTACTATTTCATTTATAAATACTTCTACATGTAAATAGAATGTATTTTTATAAATCAATTGGTAAATGGCAGCAACCATTATCATATTAACATTAAACATTAGGGGCCTCAGGTCCAAATTAGACCACATCACAACACTCATACACAAACACAAGCCAGATTTCATTTTAGTACAGGAAACAAACATACACACAGACGACCACGCATCCCGCATCACAACACGGTTAGGCCTGCGGCACGCGTGCTTCAGCCTAGCCATAAACAATACAGGATCAGGGTTGGCAATTTTACAAACATCAGACAGGTGGACGATCAATAGGAAAGACAGAGACAGTGACGGAAGGACAGTTATAGTTGAAGTAAAAGACGACGACAAACACACATACACCATAGTCTGCATACACGCACCACCACATTACGGACAGCAACCAATCTTTTACGACAGACTAGAGAGCCTGCTGGCAGGCTCATACAGGGGACAAAATATTATTTTAGGGGGAGACTTTAACTGCGTCCTGACAGATATGGACATCATTGGAGGAGAGGTCAGGAAGCAGATAAGGAAAACAAGTAAAGATGACAATCACCAACTGGACATTTTACACACAATAATTGACACCCACGGTTTGACCGATGCATATAGACACACACATCCACACGGCATGGACATCACACACACACAAACCATTCCTACAACAGGGCTACACGGCTAGACAGGATTTAAGTCCCGTCCACAAATTTCATCAGCCAGGCCACACATATCACAAAAACACCCCAGTTTACAGACCACAGGGCAGTCATTGCAACAATTAACACCGCATATTCCAACACACTCATTCCAGGAGGTCACCTCACTGGAAATTCAACAACACCCTACTGCAAAACAAAACATATACAGAACACATTAAACAAATTATCCAGCTATACACTGACGACAAAGACATAGATGACATACAGCAACACTGGGATCTCCTCAAAAACACTATACGAGAAAGAACACAGATTATAGCACTACGGATAAACAAACACAGATTAAGACAAGAAACACTTTTAGAAGAAGCCATACAATTAACAAAACAAATAGACAGACATGCACCCAACATCACACTAGAAGAGGAGTTGGAACAGCACAGACATCACAAATTCCACGGAGCACTGCTTCGCACAGGCTTAAAAACAATCACACAGGAAATTCCCACCAAACAATACATGGCAATAGAACAGAGCATACAACGAAACAGACAAATAGGGACAATAATAGACGTAGACGGCAACACACAGACTGACACTTCAAATATAACAAAAGCATTTGAAGACTACTACAAGAACATCTATACGGAAAGTAACACACATCCAAACATACAAGACAAATTCATTCAATACACAAGGAAACTTCCAGACGCTGACAAGGAAAAACTAGACGAAGAACTCACATTAGCAGACATAACAAACGCAATACAATCAATGCAAAAGAACAAATCTTCGGGACCTGACGGTCTCACAATAGAATTCTTCCAACATTTCTTTCCTCTCCTAGGCCCTCTTCTTCTCAAAATGTACACAGACTCATTCACAAAGAAACAACTTCCTCCAAGCTTAAACATGTCTTACATAACATTACTCCACAAAGACAACACAGACAAATCACTTCTTAAAAACTACAGACCCATTTCACTACTTAACACAGACTACAAGATACTAACAAAAGCACTAACAAACAAACTAAAACCCTTCATGGCAACACTCATTCACAAAGATCAACAGTGCAGTGTACAGGGCAGAAACATCCACCAGCACACACATTTTATACGAGACATCATAACGTACACTCATGACAAAGACAGTCAGTCTTCCATTCTATCTCTCGACCAAGAAAAAGCCTTTGACAGAGTATCTCATTCCTTTCTCCACAAGACATTACTGAACTGCAACTTAGGAACAAGCTTCAGACAGTGGATACACATTCTGTATTCTAGACCTGAAAGTAAAGTCCTTGTGAACCATTCGTTCACAGAGGCCTTCGGACTAACCAGATCGGTCCGACAGGGATGTTCTCTCTCTCCTTTACTTTATGCTTTGACCATAGAACCGCTCTTAGAGAGCATCAGACAAGACAGCTCCATTAAAGGTACATTTACACCAGGGAAAGGACAGCAGAAATTGTTAGCCTACGCTGACGATACTGTCTTCTTTCCATCAAACATTACATCAATAGACAACATCCTCAATACTTTCACAGAATTTGGGAAAGGTAGCGGGGCACAAATAAACACACATAAATCATTCATCATGGGCATAGGCAGGTGGAAGAACAAAGTGGACTTTCCCTCTGCTCTAACACCTGTTCCTAACATCAAGTTGTATGGAATTACATATCCTTGCAACCCAAACAGAACACACAAACCAACATGGCAGAACCTAGTCACACAGATAACAGACATGCTGCAGAGATACAAATACAAAACACTCACAATTTTTGGTAGAACAATCATTGTAAACACTTACATCATTCCAAAACTAATATACATAGCTACAGTTTTTAATCCACCTCAGCAAACAATAACAGACATAAGAAAACTCATAAGACATTTTGTTTTTGGAAGCACTTTACACAGCATACAACACAAAACACTAATACAACACAAAAAACAAGGAGGTATTTCACTACAGGACATACACACAAAAATTAAAACTCTCAGAATAAGCCACATAAGCCGTATCATCCAACAACCAGACATACTTTCGCACACTATTACATTGGACTGAGATTGCTCAAATTCAGAAAACCCAACAACTCAATACCTCACCATTTCGGTCCCACACCCACATTCTACAAAAATTGCATTCAAGCCATTCAAGGACACGACAATCTATTACATCAAAAGACAAACAACATTTACAAACACCTCCATTACAGCTCAGAATCAAGAGGGGCCAAAAACACTTTCTCACAGACTACACCAGCACTTTCTCAAACCTCCACAACCCACACATCGCTCCCAAAGCAAGGGAAGTCACATACAGACTCATATACAGCATGACACCCACAGGACAAGCAGCAAAATGCCAACTTTGCAGGCGAAACATACAAGAAACAGAAGAACACATATTCTACAAATGCAGCACAATCATACCAGCAAGAACAGAGTTACAACACACACTACACAGAAAGTAGACATATACAGATCTATCATGCTAAACACACTACCAAAAACAACAACACAACAATCCTACACTAAATCCCTAATTCTATTATCGGAATATAGGAATTTAGTGTGGGCTTGCAGAAATGCTGCCGTTTACCAATCTAAAACTTTCAATGCCAACTTGTTTTTACTTATTTATAAAAAAAGAGCAATGTCCATTTTTAAACAATAAAATTAAATTTTCGAGAATGAATGGAAGAATGCGAATGAATGATTTTCCACTATTCAAATGGAAAGGCACACCTGTCAAGACTTTTATCTCCCTTGTTTGCCACACTTGGTGGTATCATCAAAGCAATACAGCCGCCGACGATATCCCCAAACACAGACGTCAGAGTGCCCGAGGCTATTGTATGCCTCGTTTTAAGCATTCACTGGCGGCAATCAATAGACAAGATATCAGTTAAAACGCCGACAAGACGTCACACCTGCCAAAAGACAGGCTCGAGGCTATTGTCGCCTCGCTTAGCTACCTTTAGTGGCGGCAGACATAAAGAATGTTCCACCTTTTAAGACGCCGACAAAGGTCGGGGTGATCAAGTCGCCTCTGGCGCTCCTATTTTCTTTTGAACCTTTGGTCGTGTGGTGCAATAGATTGCTTAACTTTTTACATGGAAAATATATGTATCATCACTCATCATCATCAAATCATACATGAAACTTATTGTTGTAAAATGGAATGTATTGTTTTAAAAACGAAATAAAGATTTATAAAAAAAAAAACTGATTGTTGCCAATGATTAAGACGTGACTGCTCGTGTCATCCTAGGTTCAGCTCCTGTGTTGCCTGCTCTAGCAGCACAGACTGTGTCATGTCGGCTACATGGCATAGTAGTCTTTGGGTACTGTGCTGATACCTCCCATTATGTCATTGTTTGAACGCAACATCAGAGGGGTGGAAGATGCGTGGTCGAACCAAGGTAATACCCCATGTCCTTAGTGCCGAGATTGCAATCGCGCACGGCTGTGTGCTGTTGAATCTGGGCTAGTCTCCACTAGCTAGGCAGCTCCTAGCCTGGGGCATCAGTCCTAGTGAGGTGGGGATCCTGGGGACAGTAGCCCTTCCATTTACACAAAGGACATGAATGGTTATCCCCTTAACTTCTGTTCCCTACATTTCCCGTGGAGTGTGAAAATACACGAGAATGTGCCTCTGTATGACGTAGGCACAGGTAAATACTCCTCGCCAGCGTTGTAAATCCTCAGACCTGTTTGATGTCATATGCTCTTTTTAGAATTATTGGTGTCTTATTCTTTATAATCTATTTCTGAAGCATTAAGTAAAGCAAGCCTGAGTAGGCAGACGCACACATGCGAGAGTGTCCAGTAGAGACGTGAATTCTGTGATATGGTGTGTGACTGGCCGAGCGAGATGTGTGATCGCTGGCCGCTGTGAATAATTGTGACTGCTCTTATTAGAATTATTGGTATCCTGTTCTTTATAATCTATTTCTGAAGTATTACTTTTATATTTGAAGTGTTGTTTATTTATATTTATTATTTAAATGCAGAGCCAGTCTAAACATATGGATGTGAATCATGGACAACAGAGAAGAAAATCACTGGAGGCTATAAATTTGGTTTTACATAAGAATTCATAAATATAATTAACTAAGTAATTCATACTTAATAATCCTTGGAAAATGAAAGAACACACGCGATGTTTAGGTTTCTTAAGCCAGAAGTAGGTTACACTCACACGATCACGTGATTGCACACTGTCTCTCCAGACACAACGTTTTACGTTCGACGATCTCACAATGTACTCTAGTTAACCTGGATTTGTCGTACGCTAATTGACAATTGATGATTTCAATCTTAAACGTGCTCTGTTGTCTTGCAATATTCGGGAGTTTCTCGTGACATGACGAGCTGAAGTTACTTGAATTCTTTAGTTGTGAACTTATTGTTGACATCAATTTGACTTGTCACGACAACGTGAGCATGCTTTGTTTTGAGCTTTCAAGATAACTTGCTATTTTGAGTTCGTGATCAGTTCATCATCATCATGAGGTGCCATCTCCGCAACGAAGGTTGGCTATCATGAAGCGCCATTCTGCAATGTCTCTTGCTTTGATGGTGCAGGTTCTCATAGGCTGGTTTGTCCATCTTTTAATGTTACTCGTCCATGTTAGTCTTGGTCTGCCCCTGCCTCTTTTACCTTGTATTTTCTCCTTTAGGACTACTTTTAGTAGGCTGTTGTGTCTTTTAACATGGCCGGAAAATCGCATTTGTCTTGTTTGAATTGTGCTTAGTATTTTTCTTTTCATTTTTAGTTGTTTTAAGACTTCATAATTTGTTTTCTTTTCCTTCCATCCAATTCTACCTATTCTTCTATATATCCACATTTCAAAGGCTTTAATTCTCTGTTCTGTTTTCTTGTCTAATATCTATGTTTCTGCACCGTATAGGAATGTTGAGAAGACATAACATTTTGCTATTCTTAGTTTTAGCCCTGGTGTTATTTGTTTTGATGTTAGTATGTTCTTCATGTCATTAAAATAACTTTTTGCCATTCCGATTCTTTTTTTTTTCAGTTTTACATTTTCCATCACTGGTTATAGTATGTCCTAGGTAGTGGTAGTTCTGAACTGTCTCCAGCTTCTGAACTGTCTCCAACTCTATTCCTTCAATTTTGATATCCACTTGTGGGTTTTGAGTATTTTCTTTGTTTATGATCATAGTTTTAGTCTGTTTTGATATTCATATCTAGTCCATATTTTTTGCTTGTATGTTTATTTCATTAATTAATTAATTGTAGATCTTTAGGATTTTCTGCTAGTAGTGCAGTATTATCAGCATATCTTAGGTTATTGATTATCTTTCTATTAATTTGTAGGCCTGGCATCTCTGTGATGTTTTTAAAGATTTGCTCAGTGTATAGATTGAACAAGCTTGGTGACAGGATGCATCCCTGTCTTACTTCTCTTGTTATATCAATTGGTGTAGAGTTCTCTTTGTTATATTTTATTATTGCTGTTTGCCCCCAGTATAGATTACATATTAGTCGTATGTCCATGTCATCTAGATGTATCTCTTTTAGGCATTTTATAAGTTGTTTGTGGTGTACTCCGTCAAAAGCTTTGGTGTAGTTTATGAAGCAGGCATATATTGATTCATTCATACATGCATTATTCTTAAGTCTTGTTTGCTTTCCACATTTTCTATTTCTATACATTTTTGGCTGAGTAAGTCTTCTTTTGCCTTTTATACATTTTGCGTATTTCATTATCTATTTTATTGTTTTGGGCAGTGTTCTTCGCTTGTCTCCTTTCTTCCATTTTTTTATAAGGTGTTGTCAGTTATCCATTTTTATTTTTTGTTCTTTTCTTTTTTTGTGTATAAGGTGTCGCAGGTTTCTTGTATGCTTTTCTTTTTGCATTGCCATTTGGTTGTGACTTTTTTCATCAGGATTTTCTCTTCGGTATTGCTCAAATCCTTCTTCTAGCAGCTTCTGATATGTGTTCTTTACTTGTATTGTATATGTATCTTTAATATCTTTTTTTATTTAAAGCTGTTATGTCTAGTGGTATTGTTGATGAATTAGACTTTTGCTTGTTTCTCTTTAGTTTGATTTTCATTTTAATCATTACAGGATTGTGATCTGAATTAATATCTGCTCCTGGGTAGGTTTTGGCTTTCTTTACGCTGTTACGGAACCTTTCTTTTATCATTATCTAATCTATTTGATTCCTCTTATCTCCAGGGCTTTTCCATGTGTATAGTTATCTTTTCTCTTGCTCAAAGTAGGTGTTATATATTATTAGCTTGTTTACTTCACATAATTGTATTAATCTTTCTCCTGTCATTTCTTTTTTCCTACACCATGGTTTCCTATAATGGTGCTATATTTACCTTTTCCTACTTTAGCGTTCATGTCACCCATTACAATCAAGATGTCCGAAGATTTCACTTACTTCATAACTTTATTTAGGTCTTCATAGTATGACTCTATTTGCTCATATGTGTAGTCTTGAGTAGGTGCGTATGTCTGTATTATTGCTATGTCGAATGGTTTTGCTTTCATCATGAGTAGTATAATCCTATCATTGTAAGTACCCACTGTACTTATATATTTTTGTAGCTCTCTTTTTATTAGTATTCCTACCCCTCTTTGATGTTCTGTTGTGTTTCCTGAGTATATAAATGTATATTTTTCGTCCTCTATGTACCCACTTTCTTTCCATCTTTTCTCTGATATGCCTAAAATATATATGTTTATCCGTTCTGCTTCTTGAATTAGATTTTCCAATTTCCCGTGATATATAACTTGCATATTCCTTGCATTGAACGTGACTTCTTTGCTACTTGATTTACTTCGTGAGTTAGATACAATATCAACCTTTATACTATTAATATAATTCGTATTTTCTAGATATACTTTGATAACACTGTTTACATATATTTTATAGCTGGCTTGATAAGTAACTACTACGTCGGCGATTTTTGTATTAGTTCATTCACTTGTCTCGTTGAGCTTCTATTATGTGTTGTAGTGCTGTTATTATTGGTCCCTACTGTCGGACATCTGTAGTGAAATGTATGACGCATTCATGCTCGCAGAGAGCTGTCCTTTGACGAATGATTCAGCGGCGACCCGCACAAGCAGTGGCCCTGTGGGTAAGAAAATGTAGATAAAACTCTACTGTGAGTCGATCCGGCTCAACCGTTTTGTTCTATTGCATGGCTCTCACTGAGGTCGTCAAATCCGCGAGTGTTATCTCAGCGTTCAATGATTGGTTGTCTGTTTCTGTCAATAACTTTGTGTGTTACATACATTTGTCTTTTACGTCTTCCCGTGTGTCTTCATGTGTATAGAGCTTCCGGTAGCAATACTCGAAAGCTTTGGCAATCTCCGCTGTGTCCGTTTGTTTATCTTCTTCTACGATCATTGCTCTTTAAATCTATGACTCCGGACTCTCTTATGATGGTAATCTTCCTCTCTCTTTAGCTAATTTGTCTGCGCGTTCGTTTCCGTGTACATTACTGTGTGATGGTACCCACTGGTTGACCACTCTCTGGAAGTTATTGCACATTTATTGGCTGCGTTCACTGTCTGTGCGGTCTCGCCTTACGTCTTCTGACATGTGCTGAGACTGCTATGATGGGGACTACAGCTACCTTTCTTTGGGAGATGAGTTAGTAATTCGGATGATTCCACTGGCATGGGCGGTTGAGCAATTATGGATTTTAATTCGTTTGCAGTGATACCGGGGCCTTCCATGACCAAAGAACCAAAGTTGCCCCGTATAGTTTCTCTTCCAGTGAGGTGGGTGTGGCCCACATTGTCCTCAGGTCTGTAAAAGTGAGGGCAATCCTGTTGAACATGTTTTGTTGTCTTGTTATCCTGTGTACAGTGGCATTGGCTGGTAGTTCCTATTTTGAGTTTAGTGAACATGTGATTTCTCATTCTATTGTGGCCAGTGCGTATGGAAGTATGATGACTTGATCCCTCCTTGATAGTTGGAGGTATCCATCCCTCTCGTTACACTTCGAGTGTTCTTGTTTCCATTTTTCATGATACTTTCTTTTGATGATGGATTTGGCTTCATCGTAGCTTACTAGATGGTTCTCTTGTGGTAATCTTCCTGTCTCTTTAGCTAATTTGTCTGCGCATTTGTTTCCATGTATATTACAGTGTGATGGTACCCACTGGATGACCACTCTCTTGAAGTTATTGCACAGCTGGTAAGGGTTGTTCTCAAGTCGTCTAGCTCACTGTTCCTGAGGATTTTAGAGCTGTTAGGACTGACAGTGCATCAGTCAGTATCACCAACATCTTGTGCGTGCTATTTTTGTGTTGGATAGCCAGTTTTGCAGCGTCTTTGAGGGCTTCAGTTTCTGCGTTAAAGTTGTTTGAGAATTTCCCAGTAGCTATTGACTTGGTGATCTCATCTTGGTTATTCAGCCTCAAGAACAGACCTCCTCCTCTATTTCTGGTTGCGTTTGTAGCAGAGCCATCTGTGTATATGTGTGAAGTTTGGGGAAAGCCTAGCGTGTAAATTTACTATTTTTAGTGATTTCATGGTCGTATCCATGAAAAAATGGCTGGGGGTAAAACTCATAAAAGTGATTTTTTATTCAAAATCTTGCTATGAGGATGTCTAATATGAAGTCTGAAGTAGGCCTAGTGTTTACATTTACTATTATTAGTGATTTCATCTAAGTCAGGTCGGGTAATTTTATCTGCTACTGTATGCAGTAAACAGTACAACCTGTGGCTGCCCTGCTGCCTTGCAGGTAAGCTCGGGAGAGTAAAAGGCTAAGGGAGGGTACCCCGACGTAAAACAACCCCACTGCCTTGTGGGTGAAACTTTTTAGTCAAAGGCTAGCGGAGTCAACCGTAAACAAACCGACGGAAGGCAACAGAAAACCACCGTCGTAATGTCTTTGTATAATCATGAATCGCCACATTAGATATAACGACAACAACGTTAAGGGGGGTTCCCATGGAAAACCCTCGTTCGGTAGGGGATACAATGTGCTACAGGTGATACCCGATCGTCATCAATCTACTGTAAGCAAAATAAAGATTAAACAAACTCTAAAGATAGGTACTTGGAATGTGAGAACACCCATGCAGAAGGGTAAACTAGAAAATGTCATACAAGAAATGAAAAGAATGGGCTTACAATTACTGGGACTTTGCGAAATGAGATACGCCGAATCAGGGGAGATATATTCTGATAAACATAGAATAATATATTATGGAGGTACTGAACACCAAAGAGGGGTAGGTATCATCTTGGATGCAGAAAGAGCAAGAACAGTGAAAGGCTTTTACCCAATATCTGACAGAGTCCTTTTAGTGAAATTGAATGGAAAGCCAATAGACATAAATCTTATACAAGTTTATGCACTAACAGCAGACAGTCTAGAGGAAACTATTGATAAATTTTACGACGAGTAAAGGTAAAGTACGAGACTTGAACCGGCGTCTTAGTACGCGAGTTTACACCCATATGTGCTCGGCCGCCTATCCAGAAATGTTCGGATATTTCTGTATAGTGTAGCCTCAAGCATCTATACTCAGATGCGAAGCCACATTCCTCACCTTCCCAGGATAATACCCTGGTACCCATTTCTGCCTACGGCTGGGTCGACCGTGGGGGTATTTTTTTTTTCCAACCACGAGTACAATTCACACTGCTTCCAGCGGGAATTGAACACGGGTTGTCCGAACGTCGGTAGTCTAGTCGGGTGGTTTTCCCAACTAGGCTACCGAGGCCCTTAACGACGAGTTAAATGAGGCACTTCATAAATGCAAACCACATGAAAACAACATAATTCTAGGGAATTTTAACGCAAAAGTAGGAAAGGAAAGAGTTGAGGAAGTAGTTGGTCATTATGGCTTAGGCAAGAGGAATGAAAGAGGTGAGAAACTTATTGAATGGGCAAGAACACACAACATGATGATAGGAAACACCTGGTTTAAGCAACATCCAAGACGTTTGTGGACATGGAAAAGCCCAGGGGACAACGCACGTAATCAAATTGATTATATAATGATAAGCAATAGATTTAGAAACAGTCTGGTGTGTGTGAAAACTAGACCAGGGGCAGATTGCAATAGTGATCATGTACCAGCTGTGGGAAAGCTTAGAGTAAAATTAAAAAGAACAAAAAGAGCCTCAGTTAACATCAAGTTAAATCTAGATTTACTAAAATCAGAAAAGAAGCTGCAAGACAATTATAAAATCACAATTCAGAACCGGTACAATGCAGTAGAGAAGATACAAAGCATTGATGAACAGTGGGAAATGCTAAAAGAGTCAATGCAACAAACATCAAAAGAGTTCATACCACAAGTGAGGACAAATTCAAGGAAGAAATGGATGACAGATGATATTTTGCAGCTAATGGATACAAGAAGAAGAAATCAAGAAAATAAAGATGAGTATAAGAGGTTAAATAAAGAAATTGTAGTAAAATGTAATGAAGCAAAAGAAGCATGGCTAAAAGAGAGATGCAAAGAAATCGAATTGCAACAAAAAGGAGATGCTAAAGCTATATACAAACAAATTGAGGAAATAACAGGAAGAAAAACGCAATCAAAAACTGGATGTTTAAGATCAAAGAAAGGAGAACTGTTGATTGATCAAGAAAACATAAGGGAACGATGGACAGAATACATTAGGGATCTTTATAATGATGAACGAACGGAAGTAAATATTAAGGATAATGGAGAAGGACCAGAAATACTCAGAGAAGAAGTGGAAGACGCCTTGCGCAATATGAAAGCAGGCAAAGCTCCTGGACCAGATAATATAACTAAAGAAGAGATTGAAGCCATGGGTGATTTTGGAATACAAATTATAACAAAAATATTGAATGATATCTACAACAGCGGATATATACCAGACGACATGCTCAAATCAATATTCCTTAGCCCTACCAAAGAAATCGGGTGCGATTGAATGCGATGATCATCGCATAATAAGCCTTATGTGTCATATGACTAAAATATTACTAAGAATCATCATGCGAAACAAAATCAGTCCAGAAATTAGCGATGAACAGTGTGGTTTTGTTAGAGATAAAGGAACAAGCAATGCCATTTATATCATAAGATCTTTAGTAGAAAGAGCCATAGAGGTGAAAACAGATCTATACCTATGTTTCTTAGATTACACCAAGGCATTTGACAAAGTAAAGCACCAAGAAATAATCAACATTTTAGAAAGCATAAACATAGACAGCAAAGATCTAAGAATAATAAAGAACATGTACTGGCAACAAACAGCGGCCATAAGAACTGGAAACCAATTGGGAATGTTTCAACAAATAAAACAGGGTGTTAGACAAGGTTGTGTGCTGTCACCAGATTTGTTTAATATTTATAGTGAGATTATTTTAAGATCCATAAGGGGTATGCCTGGAATAACAATTGGAGGTCATAATATAAAAATAATCTAAGGTATGCTGATGATACAGTATTAATCGCTATGAGTGAAAATGAGTTACAAGAAATGTTGGACATTGTAGTGAAGGAAAGCAAAAATAAAGGACTCAGCCTTAATAGCAAAAAGACAGAGGTAATGGTAACAACAAAGAAAAAGACATCACCTCAGTGCAAATTAAAGACAAGTGGAACAATATTAAAGCAGGTAAATGAATTTAAATATTTGGGAACTTTGTTAACCTCAGACGGAAGATGTACAAAAGAGGTGAGATGTAGAATGGCTCAGGCAAAAGCAGCGTTCCAAAAAATGAGGAAAATACTATGCAATCCATTTTTGACAATAGAAACAAGAAAAAGAGTTCTTAAATATTACGTAGAGCCAGTCTTAACATACGGATGTGAATCATGGACAATAGGACAACAGACAAGAAAATCACTGGAATCTGTAGAAATGTTGTTTTACAGAAGAATGTTGAGAATACCATGGACAGCTAAGAAGAGTAATGAAGAGGTTCTGAGAAAGGTCAAAACAAAAAGAGAGCTAATTTCCAATGTTAAGAAGAGACAATCATCATTTTTTGGCCATGTAATGATAAGAGAACAACTTGAATATATTGTAACAACTGGAAAAATTGAGAGACGGACAGATAGAGGAAAGCAAAGAGAAAAAATAACAGACAGCTTAAGAGAATGGCTCGGCAGAAGATCAACAACAGGAATGATAAATAGCTGCCGATATCGAATGTTGTGGAGAGACATGATCATCTACGCCACTAGGCCCGGTACTTGATGATGATGATGATGATCTATAAAAAATGGCCGGGGGTAAAATTCATAAAAGTGATTTTTATTCAAAATCTTGCTACGAGGATGTCTAATATGAAGTTTTGGGAGAATCTAGAGGTTACATTTTTTTTTTATAGTTTCATAGGCGTATCCCTAAAAAAATTATCAAGGGTTAAAAATTCATAAAAGTGACTTGTAAGTAAATTTTTGCTACGATGATGTCTAATATGAAGTTTGAGGTAAACATAGAGGTTAATTAATTTTTTTTATAACAGTTTCATAGGCGTATTCATAAAAAAATGTTCAGGAGGTTAAATTCATAAAAGTGATTTTAAGTAAATTTTTGCTACGGTGATGCTTAAGATAAAGGTTGAGGTAAGCCTTGAGGTTTACTTTTTTCTTTATATTTTGTGAACATCTTTCTTCTGCATACCTAAAGGCCAATATGATTATGGTTATGGAAGGCCCCGGTATCACTACAAACAAATTGAAATCCATAATTGCTCAACCGCCTGTGCCAGTAAAATCATCCGAATTGCTATCTCATCTCCCAAAAAAAGAAAGTTATCTGTAGTCCTCATCATAGCAGCCTTATCACACGCCAAAATACATAAGGCGAAACCGCACAGAAAGTTAACAAAACCGTCTCTTCCCTCTCATACGATATCATCAATATCGAAAGTCTGAATATTGAAACACGATTAAAATGGATGAAACGCACAGCTCACGGTGTTCACAGAGCACTTAACTCAGTAGCTTCTGCAACAAGCCGGACTTGGAATATGAGGAAACTGCAACAATGAACATTTTTCAGACGTAGCCTTTAATGGTTCTGCAGCCTATCCACCATACTGACATGAAGTTCACGCCCTCCTGAAAATGATGATCGTCATATTTTTTTTTTTATGTATAGCGCTTGAAAATGTTAGGACATCGTTTTTGCCTCTAAATCCGAACATATGAAACACTGTTAGTCATCGGATTATCCCCGTCGCACATCAAATAACAGATCGAAAGATCTCCCTGCAATGTGAATTTGAGAAATAAACTAGTTCACATGTCTACCCTCTATCTCACAGTAGCCCTCTTGAAACTAGACAACATCCCTCCTGACTAACAGGAAACTATGGGAGTCACCTCACTGCTGCAAAGTCATGAACAAAGCACCGTCATGTCGTCTTTTACCATTAGCGTACGGCCGGTCTAGGAATATACGATCAGCCATCAACATGATAACGTAGCACACACAACAATCAGGCTAATATTTGTTCGTATTCTCCCACGTTTCCTCGGATAATGATTTTAATTTTCTTCTCAAGAACGCAAAATTGTCTCTTCATCAGATCTAAAATTGATATTCCTTAGTTCTTTATTTGTCGTTAAGTGAGCTAAATTGTCTATACTTTCTATCCACTCTCTAAATAGCGATGGTTCTCCTTTGAACGTGGCAATACTATTGCTAATATTTTGATAGTTCATTGCTAGCCTCAATTAACCAACCGTTTCAGTTACTAGTCTCATCGCTTCATTGCCATGATCTAAGGTTTTTGTCATGTTTTACAATGCTATCTTTAATACTAATATAATTTCTCACTTCGATCAATAGACTCTATTGTAAACAAATTTTCTATCGTCTGCGTATATCTAACTGTTGATTCTATATGTGCAAGAATGTGTTCCATATTTATATAATTAGGCAATTAACATTTGTCTTTTGTACACTGTCATCATTTGCATGAGATGATTGATAATTTAATATAATTTAACAACATATTTTCAATTCATAATACAAAGGTGTTGATTCGTCTCTCTGGAAGGAAAAAAAAGTTTATATTAACTGCTGTGGACAAATTTCAATTCAATGTATTAATTTAAAACTATATTTCAATTAAATACTATTTTATAACTATTCAACTAAATAATAATTCAGTAATTTTCATTTCAACAATCAATTCAAAATGGCAATCAATTAATTCCTAAATATAATTAAATAAGTAAGTAATTCACACCTGATCCTTGGAAAATGAAAGTACACACGCGATGTTTATATTTCTTGAGCAGGAAGCAGGTTACACTCACGCGGTCACGTGATTACACGGCTCTCTCTCCAGACAACGTTTTAAGTTCGACTATCTCACAATGTCACAATGTTCCCTAGTTGACCTGGATTTGTCGTACGCTAATTGACGATATCGATCTTAATCAGTTTTAAACGTGCTCTGTTGTCTTGCAATATTTGAGAGCCTCATGCCATGAAGGGCTGAAGTTACTTGAATTCTTTAGTTGTGAAATTGTTTGCATAAATTTGACTTGTCTCGATAACTTGAGCATGTTTTGTCTTGAGCTTCTATGATAACTTGAGCATGTTTTATCTTGAGCTTCTATTATAACTTGAGCATGTTTTATTTTGAGCTACTATGATAACTTGAGCATGTTTTGTCTTGAGCTTCTATGCCAACTTGAGCATGTTTTGTCTTGAGCTACTATGCTAACTTGAGCATGTTTTATCTTGAGCTTCTATGATAACTTGAGCATGTTTTATCTTGAGCTTCTATGATAACTTGAGCATGTTTTATCTTGAGCGTCTATGATAACTTGAGCATGTTTTATCTTGAGCTTCTATGATAACTTGAGCATGTTTTGTCTTGAGCTACCATGATAACTTGAGCATGTTTTATCTTGAGCTTCTATGATAACTTGAGCATGTTTTATCTTGAGCTACTATGATAACTTGAGCATGTTTTATCTTGAGCTTCTATGATAACTTGAGCATGTTTTATCTTGAGCTTCTATGATAACTTGAGCATGTTTTATCTTGAGCTTCTATGATAACTTGAGCATGTTTTATCTTGAGCTACTATGATATCTTTGCTATTTCCAGTTCTTGATCATTTGTCCGACTTGCATATTAAATACTAACTTGAATAAATATATAACTTGCTAATTCCATGCACTGAACCTGACTTTTCTTGCTAATTGATTTACTTCGTAAGTTAGATTTAATATCAACATTTATACTGTTAATATAATACGTATTTTCTTGTTATACTTTGTAACATTGTTTAAATATTCTTGACAGCTGGAATCTTGGGGATTTTTTTTTTTTAAAGAAATGCTTCATCGTATAGCTTGATTTATTTCACATCCAAAATGTCTAAAGTAGTATTTTACTGATTCATTATAATTGGATTAATAATAATAGTTCATTAACAACTCCTTAATGTTCACCCAGTACTTTTATAGATTAATCTATGAATTGTTAGGCTATCGCGGGTCGTTATGAATTGTTAGGCTATCGCGGGTCGTTATGAATTGTTAAGCTATCGCGGGTCGTTATGAATTGTTAGGCTATCGCTGGTCGTTATGAATTGTTAGGCTATCGCGGGCCGTTAGGAATTGTTAGGTTATGGCGGGTCGTTATGAATTGTTAGGTTATCGCTGGTCGTTATGAATTATTAAGCTATCGATGGTCGTTATGAATTGTTAAGCTATCGATGGTCGTTATGAATTGTTAGGCTATCGATGGTCGTTATGAATTGTTAGGTTATCGCGGGCCGTTATGAATTGTTAGGTTATCGCGGGTCGTTATGAATTGTTAGGTTATCGCTGGTCGTTATGAATTGTTAAGCTATCGATGGTCGTTATGAATTGTTAAGCTATCGATGGTCGTTATGAATTGTTAGGCTATCGCTGGTCGTTATGAATTGTTAGGCTATCGCGGGCCGTTATGAATTGTTACGTTATCGCGGGTCGTTATGAATTGTTAGGTTATCGCTGGTCGTTATGAATTGTTAAGCTATCGATGGTCGTTATGAATTGTTAGGCTATCGCAGGTCGTTATGAATTGTTAAGCTATCGCAGGTCGTTATGAGTTGTTAAGCTATCGCAGGTCGTTATGAGTTGTTAAGCTATCGCAGATCGTTATGAGTTGTTAAGCTATCGCAGGTCGTTTTGTGAAGCTATCGCAGGTCGTTATGAGTTGTTAAGCTATCGCAGGTCGTTATGAATTGTTAAGCTATCGCAGGTCGTTAGGAATTGTTAGGCTATCGCAGGTCGTTAAGAATTGTTAAGCTATCGCGGGTCGTTATGAATTGTTAGGCTATCGCAGGTCGTTATGAATTGTTAGGCTATCACAGGTCGTTATGAATTGTTAGGCTATCGCGGGTCTTTATGAATTGTTAAGCTATCGCAGGTCGTTATGAATTGTTAAGCTATCGCAGGTCATTATGAATTGTTAAGCTATCGCGGGTCGTTATGAATTGTTAAACTATCGCCGATCGTTATGAATTGTTAAGCTATCGCAGGTCGTTATGAATTGTTAAGCTATTGCGGGTCGTTATGAATTGTTAAGCTATCGCGGGTCGTTATGAATTGTTAAGCTATCGCGGGTCGTTATGAATTGTTAAGCTATCGCAGGTCGTTATGAATTGTTAGGATATCGCGGGTCGTTATGAATTCATCTCCAGTATTCTTATCCATCCATCCATCCATGCATCCGTCCGTCCGTCCGTCCATCCATCTATTGACCTTTCGAGCTGTAGCCGGTTTATAGGGCGTAGACCGAGATACTGCTCTTATCTAAATTTTTATTCTAGAAGTTTTCAATCCTTGTAAAGATCTTTTATCAAATCTCGACATTTGTCTCTGTTCTGTGCAAGCAGCTCTATCTCATTGAGGGAGCCGATTCCTGCATCTCTTGCCTCTCTCACAAATGTTCTCAGTGCCTCTCTGGGATTTCCTCTTTTCCTCTTACCTGTTGTTTTCCACATGAGGGCTTCCTTTGCTATCTGGTTATTATCACTTCTCATTACAAGTCCAATATATGACCATCGTCTTTTCTTTATTACTGAAGATTTTAGTGGTTGATTGGCGATTTCTCTAATTTTATCGTTTGTTTTGAACTCGTTCCACGCTATACCAAGTATTTTCCTTAGACATTTATTTTCTAATGCGTTCAACTTTGTTTCTATGTCTCTTGTTTTCCAGCTCTCACGTGCATACGTAAGGGTAGATAGTACATTTGATTTGAATTTGTGCTGATGAGTTTTGATTTTCACAACTTTTCTACGCTTCTGAAAGATCATTGCTGCTTTAGCTTTTCTTATTTTAATTTTGTTTTTTACTTGTATCCCCTTCTCGATCAATGTGACTTCCAAGATAGATAAAGTGATTGATCTCTTCCACTGGGTTGTTTTCCATGTATATTTTGTCATCTGTTGAAATTAGGCGTTTCATGACCTTAGTCTTTTCATGATCTCAAGCACATTTTTGCTGGCTATTGATGACAGTTCATTTGTGTTTTCCTGCACCGTTTTTATCTGACTGCTGATGAGGACTATGTCATAATCAAGAGTTCTTGGTCAGTTAACTTGAATATAATATATATATATATATATATATATATATATATATATATATATATATATATATATATATATATATATAACTTCCTTATTCCTTGCACTGAACGTGACTTCTTTGCTACTTGATTTAATTCATAAGTTAGGTACAATATCAACCTTTATACTGTTGATATAATTTCGTATTTTCTGGACATACTTTGACAACACTGTTTAAATATTTTTGATCGCTAGCTTGATAAGTAATTACTACAGCGGCGATTTTTTTTTTTCAGCTCATTCACTGTGATCGTTGACTTGTGAAAAAAAAAAGAAATTCTTCAGCGTCCTCGTTAAACTACTCGACCTACTATCTTGTTAATTAGTTCATTCTTGTCACCTACACCTGTTACAATATACCTGTTGACAAGAATTCCAGTTCTCTTCGCTGATTTATAACGTCTATCTTACATAAAGACCCAGGCTCTTGTAGATGACTTTATCTAAAGCTCGCGGCACCAAAAAAATGATCTTGTTATAGATCACAGCAGACTGTTGATCTTGTAATATCTTTATCAGAATTTTGAGTTGACCTAGATCATGCATCTTAATTATTACTGGGTTGGCACAGCGAAAAATCAGCCGATGAAACAGTATATGAGTATTGGACGCTCCCATCTTGTTACTGGATATAAATTTAGCACTATGATCAATTAGTGGTAGTACTGAACATCATCATTTATGTTGACATTAAGATAACTTTTAAGTTAACACTGATGGACAGTGAAACTGTGTTCTAATGCTTATCTCCGCTGATTTACTGAAACAACAATCACACTTCTGAAGTTGTTCCACCTATTACTTAACTATCATTGTAACTATACAATTCAACTACAACTGAAGCAGCTAACTCTCATTACAAGTGATCTAAACTAATGCCAGTGTGTCCAGCCATTTCTATCAATTGTCTATCTCATAACTCTGAACAAATAACTCTCACTACTAGTGATCTAAACTAATGCCAGTGTATTCAGCCATTTCTACCAATTGTCTATCTCATAACTCTAAACAACTAACTCACTACTAGTGATCTAAACTAATGTCAGTATGTCCTGCCTTTTCTATCAGTTGTCTATCTCATAAGTCTGAACAACTAACTCTCACAACTAGTGATCTAAACTAATGCCAGTGTATCCAGCCATTTCTATCAGTTGTGTCTATCTCATAACTCTGAACAAATATTTTCTCACTACTAGTGAGCTAAACTAATGTCAGTTTGTCCAGCCATTTCTATCAGTCGTGTCTATCTCATAACTCTGAACAAATAACTCTCACTACTTGTGATCTAAACTAATGTCAGTATGTCCTGCCTTTTCTTTCAGTTGTCTATCTCATAAGTCTGAACAACTAACTCTCACTACTTGTGATATAAACTAATGTCAGTGTGTCCAGCCATTTCTATCAGTCGTGTCTATCTCATAACTCTGAACAAATAACTCTCACTACTTGTGATCTAAACTAATGTCAGTGCGTCCAGCCATTTCTATCAGTCGTATTTATCTCATAACTCTGTACAACTAACTCTCACTACTAGTGATCTAAACTAATGCCAGTGTGTCCAACCATTTCTATCAGTCGTGTCTATCTCATAACTCTGAACAAATAACTCTCACTACTAGTGATCTAAACTAATGTCAGTGCGTCCAGCCATTTCTATCAGTCGTATCTATCTCATAACTCTGTACAACTAACTCTCACTACTAGTGATCTAAACTAATGCCAGTGTGTCCAACCATTTCTATCAGTCGTGTCTATCTCATAACTCTGAACAAATAACTGTCACTACTTGTGATCTAAACTAATGTCAGTGTGCCCAGCCATTTCTTTTAGTTGTGCCTATCTCATAACTCTGAACAACTAACTCTCACTACCAGTGAGCTAAACTAATGTCTATGCGTCCAACCATTTCTATCAGTCGTGCCTATCTCATAACTCTGAAGTTACTCTTCTACTTGACTGACTGACTACATCTCGTCTCATTTTTTGTTGTAACAAGATACAACAGTTTTTATTCTTAATCTCCGCATTGCTTGACAACATTCTTCAGACACAATCAGCAATGTTCTATCATTCTACAACTTTTTGCAGCGTTACTTTGTAGAGCCAATCGGCGGTGTTTATAGCAAGTAACTCCTTGACCGTACTGAAGTTTCTTTGACAATATATAGTAGTTAGCTTGTAATTCTTTGTTCAATTCACACAGTTCTACTCTTGTAATTCGTGAGGACGTTATAGAATCTCTAAGAAAATCTCTCGTGCTGATAAATATTATAATAACTCCATTGAACAATCTCTAAAATCTATTAATTTATATCCTAAAGTTTCTACATTTCCACTGATGACTTCTCCAAACTATTCTAGCTCCACTGCCTGAGACAGGTCTCTGAACTCGTCTACTACATTTTTACTGGTACGTCCAAAAGTTTTGATGGCGAATATCGATCTAACTACATCACTCTAAACTCCACTGCCTGAGACAGGTCTCTGAACTCGTCTATTACATTTTTACTGGTACGTCCAAAAGTTTTGATGGCGAATATCGATCTAACTACATCACTCTAAACTCCACTGCCTGAGACAGGTCACTGAACTCGTCTACTACATTTTTACTGGTACGTCCAAAAGTTTTGATGGCGCATATCGATCTAACTACATCACTCTAAACTCCACTGCCTGAGACAGGTCACTGAACTCGTCTACTACATTTTTACTGGTACGTCCAAAAGTTTTGATGGCGAATATCGATCTAACTACATCACTCTAAACTCGTCTACTACATTTTTGCTGGTACGTCCAAAATCTTTTTCTTTTCCTGTGACTCTTTCATTGTTTTCCACTCAGTGATTTGTTCTTTTCCTCCTGCACATCCAGGATGCAGCGACAGGTGGATTTTTTTTAACGTGCCATAGAACCGTGTATGATCCCGAGTGCGATTTGCATTAAAACGTTTACATCATCGTGGATTCCCTAGGCATTGCCTTATTTTCTCTAATGTTAGTAATTTAAATTATCTAATCTAGTTGTATTTAATGTTAGTAACTTTAATAGCATTAATTAAATTACTTAGCAGGTATGATGCAGGTTTTCAAAGGTGGTTTTGTGGAAATAGGTGTAGCTCCATTTGATTCTACTTTTGAGTGATTGTTCCTGCTGCTTGACGAGTTGCTTGTAGATGTCTTGTGTTTTGTGACGCATCAGACAGTCATTTCCTTCAAGGGCATGGACGCAGGTCTTGTAGAAGGACGGCATTTTTCCGAAACGGTGCGGTTTGTCGTTGCACATATATTTTTTTAAATTTCATTTTAATAACAGTTTCCTATAGCAGGTTAGGTGGGCTGCTGCCGATAATGTAAAAAAAAAAACCCATCTACGGGCTTTTGCAAAGGGGTATAATGTGGCCAGGCCGCTTGTTCCGAGGCCAACTGGCCCCATCAATATACACATCAGAGTTGAGTGGGTTATTTTATGGGCTTCTGACCCACTGATATCCGCAACTACAGTCGATGTCGAAAACCGAAATGTCCATCGGTTTACCGGGAAGTGTGTGAATTCTAAAGATCTACAACAATTACTTAATGTAATAAACATGACAAGCAAAATATATGGATAAGATATGAAAATAAAAAAAAGACTAACATGATGATCATAAACAAAGAAAATTATCAAGACCTACAACTAAATGTCAAAGTTTAAGGAATACATCTGGAGACAGTTCATAGCTACAACTACCTGGGACATACTATAGCCAGTGATGGAAAATGTATAACTGAAATAAACAAACGAAGAGGTATAGCAAAAAGTAATTTTAATGCCATGAAAAATATATTAACATCAAAACAAATAACACCAGGGCTAAAACTAAGAAAAGCAAAATGTTACATCTTCTCAACATTCCTGTAAGGTGCAGAAACATGGACATTAGACAATAAAATAGAATAGAAAATTAAAGACTTTGAAATGTGGATTTATAGAAGAATAGGTAGAATTGGATGGAAACAAACGATAACAAACGATAAAGTTTTAAAACAACTGAATATAAAAAGAGAACTACTAAATACAATTAAGACAAGACAAATGAAATTTTTGGGGCATGTTAAAAGAAACAACAGCTTAATAAAAGTAATATTGGAAGCTAAGACAGAAGGTAAAAGAGGCAGAGGTAGACCAAGACTAACATGGATGAGTAACATCAAAAGATGGACAAGTCCACCTATGACAATCTGCCCCATCAAAGCAAGAGACAGAGTGGAATGGCGCTCCATGGTAGCCAACCTTCGATGCGAGACGGCACTCAATGATGATGATGATGATCGTGTGAATTCAGCTGAAGTTGCAGCCACGCGATCGATATTCTTTGGCAAATCGTGTCACTTGTCGGCATTTGTAAAACAGTCGTCTAGTTGATTCCTGTTACAAAAAATAACGATAGATCGGTATAGCATTGAAAACACTTACCTGGCTCCTTTACTCGAGACCTTGGGAAGCATTTTGTGTATAAGAAACAAAGTTGTCCAAAATCTTCGAGGGAACTTATCTGCTCTAGTTTGTCTACGCTGAATATGCTTCTGTGTGTCCAACTATTCTTCTGTGTGTGCAACTATTCTACTGTCCCTAGTTTATAAATCCCCAGTATCATTATCCCAAACTCATTTCCGCATCCAATCAAACTACTCCACGTTGTCTCCAATTTACAAACACGTCACTGCCCTCTTTCCAACTTTCAAAACTTCAAGATCACACTACCTTGAACTTTCGACCTTGGATACATTTACAGACTAATATTTTCTATCGACTTAATTCTCTCGTCACGCACTGACATATCCCCACAATTTCCATGCACACATGCTCTATATAGTCACTATACTTTTACAATGGACAATAGCATGAGAATATTTCGAGCATGTGGGTAGGGCTTAATGATAGACAATAACGTGAGTGTATATGTCAAGAATGTGGGTTGGGCTTAGTGATAGACAATAACGTGAGTGTATATGTCAAGAATGTGAACATAGCTTAGCGTTATAACTTGTCGTGGTTACCGCTCTTTTAACACACAGCGCTGATGCACAATTAATAACTAGAAGGCTGGCTAACTTCCACACAAAATACAAAACAAACAAAAAAAAACAAAAAAAAAAGAATAAAGGAATATATGCATATAACGGAACATGATGATGATGTGCAAAAGTCATGATAAACTTTGAAAGTCAAATGAGGAAGAAAATAATAAAAATAAAGAGGACGAGCTACTAAGCTTTCTTTGTGTCTCGCCTTGCACTTCTCAGAATTTTGTTAAAACCTTTATAATCATTGAACTTTGACCTTCCACCACACAGTCCCGTAGACTCTAAGGTTCAAGGTCCTGAATTAACAATTAAAAAATGTAGAGAAGACAGTCTGTAAGGTGTAAAAGAAACAAAACTGGGTTATCTGGTTTGTTAGTGCCAATCACTTACATCTTTGTTCTTTTAATTCTAGTTGTCACCCACTGACTGCCTCACGTTACAAATGAGTCTCCAGTTGATATTTTTTAACTCGATCTATTTATTGCTTATGTATTGCACAAACACCTTCATTTTTTTTTAAAGGACACCCAGTAAAGGAAGATAATATTTGATATCTTTCTTCAAGGGAATTCATAAAATAATTCTTCCTCTTTTTCTTTGTCTTTCAGCGTCGAGGGGAGATATAATTTGCGGTCTTTTGCTCTTCTGTTCGCCTCTGCTGCTGTTATGTTTCCTAGTGCTTCTAATATTCCATCGATCCATCTTTTTCGTGGTCGACCCTTGGGTCTGGTATATTAAGAGCTCGTTGTTTTGTGTTTTGATTGTCACATGGCCAAACCTTTATATCTGTTGTTTCTTTACAAATTCTATGGCGGGGGTTATTCCTAACTTTTTTTTTCTCAGTTATTCATTTCTGATCTTATCTCTCAGACTGTTTCCTGTCATTCGTCCGACACATTTAATTTCAGTAGAGGTTACTTTTCTTATTGTTCTTGCATCTAGGGTCCAGGACTGGCATTGGTAGCACAACCTTGCGATGAAGATTGTATTGTACACACCCGTTTTGCCTCTAGAGTTATTTCCTTGTTGGACAATAGTGGTGATATCTGTCCAATGATTTGACAAGACTCGTGCTGCATCTTGAGTCTATCTCTGCTGTTTGTGAATTGTTGTTTGTCACTAAACATCCTAGGTATTTGAATTCCTCTACTTGTTTTAGTTGTCTGCCGTCTATAGTTATGTTGATGTTCTGTTTATTGTTTGGCGACATTCATGACTTATGTTTTGTGATGTTGATTTCATGTTGTATTTTGTGCCTGTGCTGTTGCGTTCATTTAAGTGTTCTTGTAGGTCTTCTATTTGTTCATGTATTAGTGCCTGATCGTCTGCAAATAAAAGCTCGCTGATCTCCTATGTGTCTGATGGGTTGGCTAACTTGCATATATAGTCCATGTATGTAATAAACAGTAGGGGGGATTGTACGCACCCCTGTCTTACACCTGATCTAACTTCTTAGTGGTGTAGCCTGCCGCTGTTCTGACTGTGCAGCTGCTGTTGATGTAGAGACTTAGATTTGTTATATGTTGGCTTACTCCGTATGTTGTTGGTATCTCCCACAGCTGTTCTCTGTTTACTCTGTCGAATGCTTTTTTCTGGTCAATGAAAGCTATGTACGAATTTTGATTGTGTTCAGTCGTTTTTGTATTTCTGCAAACTGTTTTAAGGTGAATAGAGCGTCAGTACATCCTCTCTTTTTTTCGGAACCTCATTTGATAATCGCTTAACTGTAGTTCTATTATTGGTCTCAGCTTTTTTTCCCCACGATTTTGGCGTATAGCTTTCCTATATGGCTAAGAAGAGATATACCTCTATATTTCTTGTAGTCTCTTTCGCTACCTTTCTTTTTCCATATTGGTACGATGATTTGAACAAAATATAATAAAATAATACTTAGAAAGTTATATTGGATTATTCCAAACTAAATTTAAAATTGGCAAATATATTCGTAAGATGTCTTATTAGAAAGGAATTTCTTTATACGATCGTAAAAATATGTTTTGCAATATTTATTTTTCTTTTCTGTTAAACACTAACACTAAGTTTATTACATGACGTACTGGTTCCTTATTAAATGAACATCTTATCACGGTAACTGTCGCTGATAACTCTTGCGCGTAATATTAATTCTTGTCCTGTATATAATGTGCTGCCATTCATAATGGGCTTAGGTAGGTGGAAGAAAAGAGAGTACCTCTCATAAGACCGATCTCCAACATTATATTGTAATATATAATCAGAATAAGATATCCATGTAACACAGACCGAACCTATTCATAAAGATAACATATAAATGTAACACAGACCGAACCTATTCATAAAGATAATATATCAATGTAACACAGACCGAACCTATTCATAAAGATAATATATCAATGTAACACAGACCGAACCTATTGACAAAGATAACATATCCATGTAACCCAGACCGAACCTATTCATAAAGATAACATATCCAGGTAACACAGACCGAACCTATTAACAAAGATAACATATCAACGTAACACAGACCGAACCTATTCACAAACATAACATATCAATGTAACACAGACCGAACCTATTCATAAAGATAACATATCCATGTAACCCAGACCAAACCTATTCACAAAGATAACATATCAATGTAACACATACCGAACCTATTCACAAAGATAACATATCCATGTAACACAGACCGAATCTATTCACAAAGATAACATATCCATGTAACCCAGACCGAATCTATTCACAAAGCTAACATATCCATGTAACACAGACCGAACCTATTCACAAAGATAACATATCAATGCAACACAGACCGGACCTATTCACAAAGATAACATCCATGTAACACAGACCGAACCTATTCACAAAGATAACATATCAATGCAACACAGACCGGACCTATTCACAAAGATAACATCCATGTAACACAGACCGAACCTATTCACAAAGATAACATATCAATGTAACACAGACCAAACCTATTCACAAAGATAACATATCAATGCAACACAGACAGAACCTAGTCACAACAATAACATATTAATGCAACACAGACCGAACCTATTCACAAAGATAACATATCATTGCAACACAGACAGAACCTATTCACAAAGATATAACCTAGTCACAACGATAACAGAAATGATGCAGAGACACAAATACAAAACATCCACAATTATCGACAGGAGCATAATTGTAGGCACTTACATCATCCCAAGACTAACACACATAGCCACAGTCTTTGACCCACCGTAGCCAAGAAAAACAGAAATAAACAAACTGATTAGACATTTAGTTGTTGGACACATCATACAACACAAGAAAATACAGCACACAAAAACAAGGAGCGATTTCACTACAGGACATACACACACAATTTAAATCTGTCAGAATAAGTCACGTGATCCGCATTATCCAACAACCAATCACATATTTGCACATTACTACATGGGACTGATGGTTTTTTTTTTTTTAAATTAACAAAACTTAATAATTCAATACCCACGTTCAATAAAACTTACATTCCAAGGACATGACAACTTATTACATCAAAGAACAAATACCATTTACAAATACCGAATTAAACAGCAAGCACTTCTACTATCCGGGCGTAATACCGACCACATTACACCAAAAATCATGTGCCGAAGGTCTAAACAAATTATGCTCACTAGCACCATAATACTTGAACGCCACTTGGCGTGCCGGTCATTTTATTTTAACCCATTTCTACCACTCAGAATCAAGAGGCCAAAAATACTTTCTCACGGACTACACCAGCACCTTCTCAAACACCCAGAATCCACACATCGCTCCCAAAGCAAGGGAAGTAACCTACAGACTCATAAACAGCGTGACACCCACAAAAGAAAATAACCTCACCTGTCAGGAAAGTCGGCCAAGTGTTAACTTTGCAGACGAAACTTACAAGAGACAGAACACAAATTCTACGAATACAGCGCAATCATAACAGCAAGAATGGCGTTACAACACATACTAGAAACACACCTCAAACAGCAGGTAGCCCTGTACAGATCTTTTATACTCAAATCACTGCCAAAAACAATAACACACGAATACTTCACAAAATCACTTATTCTACTATCTGAATACAGAAATTTAGTGTGGACCTGTCAAAATGCGGTCACATTTCAATTTAAAACTGAATCCTAACCTGTTTGTATACATCTATAAACAGCAATCAAAGTGGATCTTAAAGAAAAACATAATTTAACTCGTGAGAAAGAAAGAAAGAATGAATGAATGAGGGAATGAATGAATGAATGATTATATTCGAAAGCAAAGACACATTTTAAAAGTCTTTACATTCCCTTGTTTACTATATTTGTTAGTGACAAGCGAAAGACGCTAGTTCCCGAGTATGTTTGTCTTAGAGACATCGATGAGACTCCAGTACCTAAGTATGTTTGTCTTAGAGACATCGATGAGACTCTAGTACCCGAGTATGTTTGTCTTAAAAATATCTATGAGACTCCAGTACCTGAGTATGTTTGTCTTAGAGACATCGATGAGACTGCAGTACCTGAGTATGCTTCTCTTAGGGACGCCGATGCGACGTCACACCTTTCAAAACAGACACATGGACAGTCACACAGACTTCATGGACCTTTTGTTATTATTGTTTCCTCTACCGTTCCTTTAAATTTGTATCACACTAATCGCAAGACCAACAGATTGTGTTTTTTGGAATGTCTTATTGACATGTCTCTTAACTACACCGAAAATATAAGTAACACTTATGTTATATATAACATCATCATCATCTCCAGAATATATTCCAGTTGTTCACCTTTCATTACATGGCCAAGAAATGATAATTGTTTCTTCATAATATCGGAAATTAGCTCTCTTTTTGCTTTGGCCTCTTTCAGAACGTTTTCATTACTCTTATTAACTGTCCATTGTATTATCAACATTCTTCTGTAAAACCACATTTCTACCGACTCCAGTGATTGTCTTGTCTGTTGTCCTATTGTCCATGATTCACATCAATGTGTTAAGACTGGCTCTACATAACATTTAAGAACTCTTTTTCTTGTTTTTATTGTCAAAAATGGATTGCATAGTATCTTCCTCACTTATATAAAATTTTTAATGTTATAATATAAAACATATATAAGGAGCAATATAATGAGTATTATTTTTCAAACCTGACATCGTTTGGTTTCATAATGACAATTAATTAAGAGGAATAAAAAACCAATATGGCAACATCTAGACACAACGATAACAGATATACTGCACAGGTAGAAATACAAAACATCCACACATTTCGGTATGGACGTCATTGTAAACACCTCCATCATTCCAAGACTGATATACAGTCTTTCACTCACCGCAGTCAACAATCAAAGTAACAAAGAAACTGATAGATATTTGCTTTGTGGACACACTGTACATAGCAAATATGACATTACAGAAGGGTGAAGCAGCATAGACAATTCCAGATGACAGGTTATTGAAAGCATAACACCAACAAAATCTACACAAACTATTAGATGAACATGTGACTGAAAGTGAACAAAAAGGCTTTACTGTTAAAACGATAGAAACTATGATAATATCAAAGAAAACAAACTCACAAGAATGTCGAGTAAAACGCCGAGGAAACCCAAAAGGATAACACATCCTTTCATGTATAATCGGTCAGAATCATCTGTGTTGAGGCATCTAGGTCAACGGGCACGGGGATCCAGGGAAAGACAACTCCTGGCATTCAGACACTCCCCCCCCCCCCAATCCGCCCCAATTGCCATGGACACAGGAGGTATAATTGGTTTAGCTTGAAACAGCCGATAAGCTCTCTGGTGTACTCGGTAGTGAAATAGCTGATAAACTCGCTGGTGTACTCCGTAATGAAAAAGCTGATAAGCTGGCTGGTGTACTCGGTAATGAAATAGCTGATATCTCGCTGGTGTACTCGGTAATGAAATAGCTGATAAACTCTCTGGTGTACTCCGTAATGAAAAAGCTGATAAGCTCGCTGGTGTACTCGGTAATGAAATAGCTGATATCTCGCTGGTGTACTCGGTAATGAAATAGCTGATATCTCGCTGGTGTACTCGGTAATGAAATAGCTGATAAGCTCTCTTGTGTACTCGGTAGTGAAATAGCTGATAAGCTCGCTGGTGTACTTGATAATGAAATAGCTTATAAGCTCTCTGGTGTACTCGGTAATGAAATAGCTGATAAGCTCGCTGGTGTACTCGGTAATGCAATATCTGATAAGCTCGCTGGTGTACTCGGTAATGAAATAGATGATAAGCTCTCTGGTCTACTTGGTAATGAAATAGATGATACGCTCTATGGTGTACTCGGTAATTAAATAGCTGATACGCTCTATGGTGTACTCGGTAATTAAATAGCTGATAAGCTCTCTTGTGTACTCGGTAATGAAATACCTGATAATCTCGCTGGCAGCTCTGATACTGAGTGAGGCTTTACTATGGACAAAGAGGACATAAACAAGCTTGTTCTTCACTCCTTAAGAGAAGGGGAGAATGGGTGGGACAATGATGTATGTATTGAAAGTCTAAGGAGAATGGGTGGGGCAATGATGTATGTATTGAAAGTCTAAGGAGAATGGGTGGGGCAATGATGTATGTATTGAAAGTCTAAGAAGAATGGGTGGGACAATGATGTATGTATTGAAAGACTAAGGAGAATGGGTGGAACAATGATGTATGTATTGAAAGACGAAGAAGAATGGGTGGGACAATGATGTATGTATTGAAAGTCTAAGGAGAATGGGTGGAACAATGATGTATGTATTGAAAGACGAAGAAGAATGGGTGGGACAATGATGTATGTATTGAAAGTCTAAGGAGAATGGGTGGGGCAATGATGTATGTATTGAAAGACTAAGGAGAATGGGTGGGGCAATGATGTATGTATTGAAAGACTAAGGAGAATGGGTGGAACAATGATGTATGTATTGAAAGACTAAGGAGAATGGGTGGGACAATGATGTATGTATTGAAAGTCTAAGGAGAATGGGTGGGACAATGATGTATGTATTGAAAGTCTAAGGAGAATGGGTGGGACAATGATGTATGTATTGAAAAACTAAGGAGAATGGGTGGGGCAATGATGTGTGTATTGAAAGTCTAAGGAGAATGGGTGGGGCAATGATGTATGTATTGAAAGTCTAAGGAGAATGGGTGGGGCAATGATGTATGTATTGAAAGTCTAAGGAGAATGGGTGGGACAATGATGTATGTATTGAAAGTCTAAGGAGAATGGGTGGGGCAATGATGTATGTATTGAAAGTCTAAGGAGAATGGGTGGGGCAATGATGTATGTATTGAAAGTCTAAGGAGAATGGGTGGGGCAATGATGTATGTATTGAAAGTCTAAGGAGAATGGGTGGGGCAATGATGTATGTATTGAAAGACTAAGGAGAATGGGTGGGACAATGATGTATGTATTGAAAGACTAAGGAGAATGGGTGGGACAATGATGTATGTATTGAAAGTCTAAGGAGAATGGGTGGGACAATGATGTATGTATTGAAAGACTAAGGAGAATGGGTGGGACAATGATGTATGTATTGAAAGACTAAGGGGAATGGGTGGGACAATGATGTATGTATTGAAAGACTAAGGAGAATGGGTGAGACAATGATGTATGTAATGAAAGACTAAGGAGAATGGGTGGGACAATGATGTATGTACTGAAAGATTAAGGAGAATGGGTGGGACAATGATATATGTATTGAAAGACTAAGGAGAATTGTTGGGAGAATGATGTATGTATTGAAAGACTAAGGAGAATGGGTGAGACATTGATGTATGTATTGAAAGACTAAGGAGAATGGGTGTGACAATGATGTATGTATTGAAAGACTAAGGAGAATGGGTGGGACAATGATGTATGTATTGAAATACTAAAGAGAATGGGTGTGGCAATGATGTATGTATTGAAAGTCAAAGAAGAATGGGTGTGACAATGATGTATGTATTGAAAGACTAGGGAGAATGGGTGGGACAAGGATGTATGTATTGAAAGACTAAGTAGAATGGTTGGGACATTGATGTATGTATTGAAAGACTAAGTAGAATGGGTGGGACATTGATGTATGTATTGAAAGACTAAAGCGAATAGGTAGACAACGATGTATATATTGAAAGACTAAGGAGAATGGGTGTGGCAATGATGTATGTATTGAAAGTCTAAGGAGAATGGGTGGGGCAATGATGTATGTATTGACAGGCAAAGGAGAATGCGTGGGGCAATGATGTATGTATTGAAAGTCTAAGGAGAATGAGTGGGACAATGATGTATGTATTTAAATACTAATGAGAATGGGTTGGACAATGATGTATGTATTGAAAGACTAAGGAGAATGTGTGGGACAATGATGTATGTATTGAAAGACTAAGGAGAATGGGTGGGACAATGATGTATGTATTGAAAGACTAAGGAGAATGTGTGGGACAATGATGTATATTTTGGTAGACTAAAGAGAATAGGTAGACAATGATGTATATATTGAAAGAATAAGGAGAATGGGTGGGACAATGATGTATATGTTTAAAGACTAAAGAGACTGAAGATGGTGATGGGATCTGGTCGATCCGGAGTGCTTGGTGGGAAAAGCAAATGTATTTACAATCAACACCTTACGTGAACAATCAGTCTGCCTACGCTGCGAGAAAAGCTGGGACGAGTGTTGGAGCGGATTTGGGGATGCCTCAACTTCAATTAAACTGATTTCATGAACACAATAGGTTTTCATTATATAATGAATAAGTTCATTTCAACTATTCGCTATCTTTTCTCTCTATCTATTCTTGCCTAAAATTTGCCACATTGCTACCGTCATAAATAGAAAGTCAGACTCGAACACCTCGTGTCGACTGATCAAGATAGTTTTCTATTTATATCTTAAATGGTTAAAGAATGTGTGGCTCAAAAATGGAATATTTCAAAACAGAACGTGTCAAATTTGACATTTTCGAAGGCAAATATATATGTATAACAAGTATTATTGTGTTAAAACATCATTCATGCACAAATTAATGAAGCCAGAAGCCTGGAGTCTCTGTGGCTGAGTAGTTAGTCTGCTCATTGCCTGATTAGAAAGGTCAAAGTTCAATAACTAGAAGTGGGTATTTTCGGACCGACAATGCTCCAATCTTCATCTAATCTGTGTAAATGGGTACCATATTTTTTTAAGAATTAATGCCGGCCTAGAGTGATACCGAACGGCTCACCAAACAATTTGCGTGGTCATGGAAAATATGGTCATTAACAACATTTTCCACATACGCCTAGCAAGACAGGGAAGTGGACCTTTACTTTTACTTGTTATCTTGACTAGAAGCTTCACTTCTGGTGTCACACATTGAAACCACTCCAATAAAATATCAATTTGTGAATGAGCAAATTGTTTTAGACTCAGGTCATCTTCACTTATTAATGCTGTAAAAGTTTCAATGTAAAGTAAAATACCACTTTAAGATTGAAACAAGCAGCTGTGCCGTAGCTTTGCCCTTAGAACTTAATGGCTTCACTACAGTCTGGGCACCTCCATGTCTGCTCAGCCAGCAACCAACAAAATGTCCATCTCGATCGTTCATACTTTTCCATAGAACACGCTGAGTTCTTCTCTCAAAATGGTGTGCTACTTGATGCATAGAAAACTATGTAATATTGAACGCACTGAACTCTGTACAAAAGTCGTGCAGCTCATAATGAACACACCCGAGTCACTGTAACGCCCGTCACAAGCAGCATAACTCTATGTGTCAGCGACAAAACCGTGGACTTAAGATTAGTGAGCATGCCACAACAATAGTCGCTGTCCCAACAAATGAAGTCAGGCCACCACTTCCGTGAGACACTCGATTCGACCGCGGTTCAGCTTGTGGCAAATTTTTACTCGAAAACAGACAAATCATACACCCAGTACCAAGGCAAAGCCGAGGCCTGTTACCGTTCTACTAAACTCAAGAGCCAGTGGCACTGCAGAACTATCTCATCGCGTGGGCACGCGAAATTCATGTCACGGGAGAGGGAGAGAGGAAGTTTAAAATCCTAACATTAAGAGAGAGAGAGGCAGTTTAAAATCCTAACATTACAAGAGAGAGAGAGAGAGCGAAAAAATGTAATGCAGTTTAATATATTAAACATTAAGATGTAGATAGAAGAGAGAGAGAGAGAAAGAGAGAGAAAGAGAGAGAGAGAGAGTTTAAATTTCTAGCAGTAATATATAGAGATCGAGATTAAAATGAAGGAGTTAAGAGAGTTTATACTTCTAGCATCAAAAGTTAACCATTTAAAAATCCTAGAATGACCAGAGAGAAAATTTAAAATACAAGCACGATGTGAAAAAGCAGATTATAATATTGGTATGAAAACATATACAGTTACAAATCCTACTATTAATAAAGAAACAGTGAGAAATACTAAAAAGAAAAATAAAAGCAGCTTAAAATAATGTTATGAAAAGAGAGATAGACAATTACATCTCAAGCATTAAAGTAGCGAGAGACAGTCATTCTTTTTTATTTTATTTTTAAACTGAGAATCAAGTTCAGAATAATTGATCAAACTGGTAGAATAAAGTGTAATATGGGGTGTTTATAATGTCGCTATGGAGTGACTTGATCAATATTCTTGAAATGAAATCACCGATTGATGAAATTGACATCACATTCTGTGTCCACAATCCCGTCACAAACATAACACAGTAAGCCGCTATTATATTCACGGTTTCATTGCTGATGGGAAATGCTGTTATACAATGGAAACATATTTTTTTTAATACGTCTTCGGTAATGATAGCAAATATACTGAAGAAGTTATTCAACAATTTGTGTTGAAATGTCCAGACTCACAAGTCTCCCACCGCAATGAGGCTATGAATTTGATTGACAAGTTTCGTGCTACGGATAGTGTGGTAGATGCATACGAATCTGGAGGGCCTTCAACTTCAGAAGACACAGAACTTGATATGCAAACCAGAATTACAATGAGCCCTAAAAAATCTTTAAGGTGGTTGCCTCAACATGCAAACTTTTCCAACGAATACCGTCCACAAGGTTCTGAAGTGTTAGCCGCACTATCGTCCTTACAGATTAATCGAATCGTCTTAATTCGGTGTGTGTCATGTTAGTCATATCTCATATCTTGGTGTGTCCGTGTTATTCATCTCTCATATCTTTATGTGCGTCTGAGTTTAGTAATACCTCATATCTAAGTTTGTATCTGTGTTAGGTATGTGTCATATCTTTGTGTGTGCATGTCTATGTTAGTCATATCTCATATCTTTATGTGCATGTCTATGTTAGTCATGTGTCATATATCTTGATGTGTGTAGGTGATAGTCATGTCTCGTATCGCTGTGTACATGTCTGTGTTATTCACTTCTCATATCTTTGTGTGTGCAAGTCTGTGTTAGTCACCTCTAGTGACTCGGGCAGATGGTGCTCGTAAACCTGGGAGGGCCGACCATCTAAGGGCAGAATCCCCCTACAGAAAAGACAATTTGCTGCATTGGAGGAAGATTGGGGATAATCAAAGGCTAAGGAAAGCAAACCTGAATAAAATGCTGGCTGAAATCGGATGCACTGGGCTACTGGCGCAGAACAAAGTGCAACGTTTTAACGGGTGTTCATTCAGAGTGAATCTGTCAGACTCTAAATGTGATGTTCTGTATGGGGGAAGGGGGGGGCGGCGATCAACACACTTAACCTTACAGCTGACTTCATGTGGGAGTCCGGAATCCTACTCTGATTGAGTCCTGATCGCAGAGAGAGAGAGAGAGAGAGAGAGAGAGAGAGAGAGAGAGAGAATCGTCTTAATTCCATGCAAGAGATTGTGAATCCAGATTGAACTACTGCATGTTGTTTCAGAACCTTATCTCTGAACAATGTGATGAAGTCCATGACGTCACTTTCTTCACTGATGAGGCACGGTTTCATCTTTCCTGTTGCGCCAACAAGTAAGAACAACCGTATGTAGAGCAGTAAAAAAATAAAACGGATGAATTACATCAAGTACCGCTTTACGTTCAGAAAGTCGTATGCGGAAAATTGGGAAACATTTTTTTGAATGCAAAACTCAACGCAGAACATTACAGAATGTTTGCGAAAATAGTAAGAGACAAGTCTCAGAATATCTTGAGGCCTGATCTAGAAATTTTGAACACATGCTGTACACACAGCTTCATCACGTGAACAGCTTCTTTACCTAATACAAGCCCGCCAACAGCAGTAGTATCTAAATGAATAACACAAATTTTATAAACAATTTCACGTAATTTCAAAAATATGTTCACTGCACCGGAGTTTGTACAGCCTCGTTTTCTTTTTTAAAACAGAAGATGACTTTTCTGTGAGCAAAGGAAGATAACTTTTAATTTTAGAGAGGAATTATAAATAATTAATATTTGCAACCACAAATTAGGAAAGGTACATGTATTTCAATTTGATAGTTTAGAATTTGCAATTTCAAATACAATTTTTTCAAAGACCGTGCACATTTTATGAGAAAATTATTTTCTGGGAAACAATATGCATATGAATAAAACTTTTGAGAATTTACAATTACAATATATCGACGTATAAAGAATTCTAAAACTATTAATCTAACAGGAGTTGTTTCCCTTATAATAAAGCATGATAACTTTTAATTTTTTAAGCATATAAGTTTATATTAACATTTTCATCAACAATTCAACGATAGAACACTTTTTTTGCATTTAGGTTTGATATGTTAAAACGAACCATGCCTATAAATATTATGCAACATTTAAATATACATTCTTCAAAGAATTATTATATTTCTTAGCTGATAATCAACTGCTTAAAGTTTCTAAACATTTTATAGATCACAGATCCAAAGAAGTTAATTTACAAAAATTAGCTGATGCCGTCTCATCACTTCACTGTAGAGTCTAGAAGAGATAATGTTAGAGAGAGAGAGAGAGAGAAAGGTATAAAAAAAAAAACTAGGAAAATACTATGCTGTTGAAGTTTCAAAATTGTAGTAGAAAAATAGAGAGGAGTTGGAGATAGACAATTGCACATAATTCATGTCACTGGAGAGGGAGAGTGGCAGTTTAAAAGTCTAACATTAAGAGAGAGAGAGAGAGAGAGAGAGAGAGAGAGAGAGAGAACGAAAAAGAGAGATGCAGTTATATATATTAAACATTAAGATATAGATTAGAAGAAAGAGAATGAGAGATAGGCATTTTAAATTTCTAACATTAATAGATAGAGATTAAAATGTAGAAGTTAAGAGAGTTTATATTTCTAGCATCAAAAGTTAACCTTTTGAAAATCCTAGAATGACCAGAGAGACAATTTAAAATACTAGCATGAAGATAAAAGCAGTTTAAAATCTTAGTATGAAAAGAGATACATTTAAAAGTCCTACTTTTAAGAAAGAAACAGTTAATAATGCTAATATTAAAATCTCTCTCCCTCTCTGTTTCTGCGATCAAGACTCAATCAGAGTAGGATTCCAGACTCTCTCATGAAGTCAGAGTATGTCTGTTTAATCGAATCGACTGCCCCATATAGTTTCTCCTCCAGGGAGGTGGGCGTGGACCACTTTGCGTTGCTCATGTCCTCGTTTCCATTTTTCATGAACTGACCCTTGAGGATGGATTTGGCTTCATCATAACTGAGCGGATGTGTCTCTTACGGTAATCTCCCTCCCTCTTTAGCTAATTTGTCTGCGCGTTCGTTCCCGTGTATATTACAGTGTTATGGTATCCACTGAATGACTACTTTCTGTAGGTTGTTGCATAGTTGGTCCAGAGTTGTTCTCAAGTCATCTAGTTCCTTTGTCTTGGGGATTTTTAGAGCTGATAGTACTGACAGTGCATCAGTCAGAATCAACAAATTATTGTGCATGTTATTTTTGTGTTGAGTAGCCAGTGTTGCAGCATCTCTGATGGCCTCAGCTTCTGCTTTAAAGTTGTTTGAGAATTTTCCAGTAGCTATTGACTTGATGATCTCGTCCTGATTGTTCAGCGTCAAGAACACACCTCCCCCTCCATTTCTGGTAGCATTTGTAGCAGAGCCATCTGTGTATATGTGGGACCAAGAGTCCTGTGGGTAGGTATCGTATATATGTATTTCTGCTACGTTTTTTTTTCTGTGTCTGATTGGGTGCTTTTTTTCATGATTCCTGTTATATTTTCCTGATGTTCTGGTATTTTATGTTTTCCATGAGGAGACATATCAGATGGGCCCAAGGGTTTCGATATTGTTTGGGAAAGTACTGGGTCTCCAGTAGTTAGTTCATTGGCTATTGCAGCGAAGTTGCTCCTCTTTAGTCGTACAATTCCGGAACCAGATATTCTTTGGTGCATGGGGTGGCTAAGTAGCCGTCTATATTTCTCCGCTTGTTGCAATATTTTAGTGACCCGTCTGTCATCTAAGGGTTGTAAACCTGTTACTGCTTCTAGAGACTTGATAGATGTAAATTTCATAGCACCAGTGATGATACGGGCAGCTTGGTTCTGTATTCTGTTAATTTTGCTAAGGTGGGATTTGGAAGCCGTAGCCCAGGCTGTGACACCATACTCTAGAATTGATCTGACTCTTCCTACGTATAGTCTTTTCAAAATATTGCTGTCTGGCCACCAGTCCGTTCCTGTCAATTTCTTCATAATATTTGTTCGTTTTCTGGCATTCATCCTTGCTCTGTCTATCTGATTTTTCAAAGTCATTCTACGATTCATGGTGACAGCAAGATATGTTTGGTGGTGGTCAATAGAGAGTGTATGGTCCTTTAACTTCAAATTTGTTGAGAGAATATGAAAATGAAAGCAGCTTAAAATCCTGTTATGAAAATAGCGATAGACAATTACATCTCAAATACTAAAATAGAGAGACAGTCATTCTTTTTTATTTTTAAATCGAGAATCAAATTCTCAATAGTTTATCAAACTTCTAGTAAACAAGTGTTATAACCTGGTGTTTATAATGTCTCAGTGCGGTGACTCGTCAACATATAGAAAAGAAAGGGTGGAGGGTGGGGTCTACATAGAGTACTCAAAAAATAACTCTAGGGATATGGAAAAGATAGCAACAGGGAAATATTATCACAATTACGATGCAGAAATGCAAACAATAAAGTTGGCAATAGAAAAACTGCTGAACAGTAATGTTAGCCCACAGCCTGTAGAGTTTTTGACAGATGCAAGATCAATGATCCAGGGACTGCAATCCAGAAAATTGCTACATCTGCTAACTTTATTGACTGAACTCTACAAACACCACAGAATTGCCCTGCAGTGGATCCCATCTCACTATGGAATACCAGGAAACTAGAGAGCAGATCAGCTTTCAAAAGAATGTGCAACAGGCACACAACCAGATGCGCCGTTTACATACCATCATAAGAAACTGATAATCAAATCAATCAGAAGATCAAATGCTCCAAATCGGGATGCCTTTCATTATATGAATAGATGGGAACAAGTCATCATTATACGCATTAGAACAGGAATGACTCCACAGTCACGTGTCTACAAAATTCAAGATCGGTACCTCAACTACATGTACATATGGACAGGCGACCCAGACAGAGGAACGCATATTTCAAGAACGCACTGAATATAGTAGACTGAGGAAAGTCCACTTATACCAATATAATACAACACTACAGACAAGACTAGATGCACCACTGCAAGAATGACAAAAGATGGTAACATTTATACAGGAAACGACATTGCCGATATAGACAATACTTCAGGCGAACGAAAGATAGATATATAGATACAGAAGGTTTTCAAAATTAGTAAGAGACAAGTCTCAGAATGTCTTGAGGCCTGCAGTGAATATTTTGAACACATGCTGTAAACACAGCTCCATCGCGTGAACAACTTCTTTACCCAATACAAGCCAGCCAACAGCAGTAGTATCTAGATGAATAAGACAAATTTTATATTCTTCTTCTACTTTCCTTCCTCATCTGCCTTTCGGCGTCGAGGGGAGATATAATTTGCGGTCTTTTGCTCTTCTGTTCGCCTCTGCTGCTGTTATGTTCCCTAGTGCTTCTAATATTCCATCGACCCAACTTTTTCGTGATCGACCCTTGGGGCTGGTTTTCTAACAACGTTTGTTGAAGGCTCGTTGTGTTGTGTTTTGTTCTTTCTGCCTTGTCACGTGGCCAAACCATTTTATCTGTTGTTTCCTTATATATTCTATGGCGGGGGCTATTCGTAGCTTTTTTTCTCAATTCTTCATTTCTGATCTTATCTCTCAGACTGTTTCCTGTCATTCGTCTAACACATTTCATCTTTGTAGAGGTTATTGTTCTTATTGTTCTTGCATCTAGGGTCCAGGTCTGGCATTGGTAGCGCAACGTTGGGATGAAGATTGTATTGTATAGTGTTCGTTTTGCCTCCAGTGTTATTTCCTTGTTGGACAATAGTGGTGATAACTGTCCGATGATTTGACAAGCTTTGTTGCATCTTGATTCTATCTCTGCTGTTTGGGAATTATCGTTTGTCATTAGACTTCCTAGGTATTTGAATTCCTCTACTTGTTTTAGTTGTCTGCCTTCTATAGTTATGTTGATGTTCTGTTTATTTTCACCTACATTCATGACTTCTGTTTTGTTGATTTTCATGATGTATTTTGTGCCTTTGATGTTCAGTTTGTTTAAGTGTTCTTTTAGGTCTTCTGTTGTTTCATGTATTAGCGCCTGATCGCCTGAAAATAGAAGCTCGTTTTTTATATTCAATTTCACGTAATTTCAAAAATATGTTCACTACACAGGACTTTATACAGAATCGTTTTCTTATTTGACAGAAGTTGACTTTTTGTGATCAAAGGAAGATAACTTTTAATTTTTGACAGAAAGTATAAATAATTAACATTTGCAACCACAAATTAGGAAAGGTACATCTTTTTAATTTGAATCTTAAGAATTTGCAATATTTTATTGGAATTTATTAAAGAGCTTGCACATTTTGTAAGAAAATTATTTTCCGGGAAACAATATACATATTAATAAAACTTTTGACAATTTACAATTACAATATATCGACTTATAAAGAATTCTTAGCTATTAATATAATTGGAGTTACTACCCTTATAATAAGGCATAATTACATTTAATTTCTTAAGCAAATAAGTTTATATCAACATTTTCATCAACAATTCAACGGTAGAACACTTTTTTGCATTTCAATTTGATATGTTAGAACGAACCGTGCATGTAAATATTAAGCAACATTTAAATATATATTCTTCAGAGAATTATTATATTTCTTAGCTAATAATGAACTGTTTAAAGTTTCTAAACATTTTTATAGATCACGGGTCCAAAGAAATTAATTTATAAAAATTAGCTGATGCCGTCTCATCACTTCACTGTAGAGTCTAGAAAAGATAATGTTAGAGAGAGAAAGAGAGGTATACAAAAAACTAGGAAAATACTATGCTGTTGAAATTTCAAAATTGTAGTAGAAAAAGGGAGAGGAGTGGAGATAGAAAAATTGCACATAATTCATGTCAATGGAGAGGGATAGTGGCAGTTTAAAAGTCTAACATTAAGAGACAGAGACAGAGAGAGAGAGAGAGAGAGAGATAGAGACAGAGAGAGAGAGAGAGAGCGAAAAAGAGAGATACAGTTATATGTATATTAAACATTATGATACAGATAGAATAAAGAGAATGAGAGATAGGCATTTTAAATTTCTAGCATTAATAGATAGAGATTAAAATGTAGGAGTTAAGAGAGTTGAGAGAGTTTATATTTCTAGAATCAAAAGTTAACCTTTTGAAAATCCTAGAATGACCAGAAAGACAATTTAAAATACTAGCATGAAGATAAAAGCAGTTTATAATCTTAGTATGAAAAGAGATACATTTAAAAGTCCTACTATTAAGAAAGAAACAGTTAATAATGCTAATATGAAAATGAAAGCAGCTTAAAATCCTGTTATGTAAAAGCGATAGACAATTACATCTCAAGCATTAAAATAGAGAGACAGTCATTCTTTTTTATTTTTAATTGAGAATCAAGTTCTGAATAGTTTATCAAACTTATAGTAACAAGTGTTATAACATGGTGTTTATAATGTCTCTGTGCGGTAACTCGATCAATATATAGAAAATAAAGGGGGAGCTGGGGTCTACATAGAGAACTCAAAAAATAACACTAGGTATATGGAAAAAATAGCAACAGGGAAATATTATCACAAATACGATGCAGAAATGCAAACAATAAAGTTGGCAATAGAAAAACTGCTGAACAGTAATCTTAGCCCACAGCCTGTAGAGTTTTTGACAGATGCAAGATCAGTGCTCCAGGCACTGAAATCCAGAAAGTTGCTACATCTGCTAACTTTATTGACTGAACTCTACAAACACCACAGGATTGCCCTGCAGTGGATTCCATCTCACTATGGAATACCAGGAAACTAGAGAGCAGATCAGTTTTCAAAAGAATGTGCAACAGGCACACAACCAGATGCGCTGGTTACATACCATCATAAAAACAGATAATCAAATCAATCAGAAGATCAAATGCTCCAAATCAGGATGCCTTTCATTATATGAATAGATGGGAACAAGTTATCATTATATGCATTAGAACAGGAATGACTCCACAGTCACGTGTCTACAAAATTCAAGATCGGTACCTCAACTACATGTACATATGGACAGGCGCCCTAGACAGAGGAACGCATATTTCAAGAATGCACTGAATATAGTAGACTGAGGAAAGTCCACTTATACCATTATAATACAACACTACAGACAAGACTAGATGCACCACTGCAAAAATGACAAAAGATGGTAACATTTATACAGGAAACGACATTGCCGATATAGACAATACTTCAGGCGAACGAAAGATACATATATAGATACAGAAGGTTTTCGAAATTAGTAAGAGACAAGTCTCAGAATGTCTTGAGGCCTGCAGTGGATATTATGAACATATGCTGTATACACAGCTCCATCGCGTGAACAACATCTTTACCCAATACAAACCAGCCAACAGCAGTAGTATCTAGATGAATAAGACAAATTTTATATTCTTCTTCTACTTTCCTTCCTCATCTGCCTTTCAGCGTCGAGGGGAGATATAATTTGCGGTATTTTGCTCTTCTGTTCGCCTCTGCTGCTGTTATGTTTCCTAGTGCTTCTAATATTCCATCGACCCATCTTTTTCATGGTCGACCCTTGGGGCTGGTTTTCTCACAACGTTTGTTGAAGGCTCGTTGTGTTGTGTTTTGTTCTTTCTGCCTTGTCACGTGGCCAAACCATTTTATCTGTATTTTCCTTATATATTCTATGGCGGGGGCTATACTAGCTTTTTTTCTCAGTTCTTCATTTCTGATCTTATCTCTCAGACTGTTTCCTATCATCCGTCTAACACATTTCTTCTCTGTAGAGGTGATTTTTTCTTATTGTTCTTGCATCTAGGGTCCAGGTCTGGCATTGGTAGCGCAACGTTGGGATGAAGATTGTATTGTATAGTGCTCGTTTTGCCTCCAGTGTTATTTCCTTGTTGGACAATAGTGGTGATAACTGTCCGATGATTTGACAAGCTTTGTTGCATCTTGATTCTATCTCTGCTGTTTGGGAATTATCGTTTGTCATTAGACTTCCTAGGTATTTAAATTCCTCTACTTGTTTTAGTTGTCTGCCTTCTATAGTTATGTTGATGTTCTGTTTATTTTCACCTACATTCATGACTTCTGTTTTGTTGATTTTCATGATGTATTTTGTGCCTTTGATGTTCAATTTGTTTAAGTGTTCTTTTAGGTCTTCTGTTGTTTCATGTATTAGCGCCTGATCGCCTGAAAATAGAAGCTCGTTTTTTATATTCAATTTCACGTAATTTCAAAAATATGTTCACTACACAGGACTTTATACAGAATCGTTTTCTTATTTGACAGAAGTTGACTTTTTGTGATCAAAGGAAGATAACTTTTAATTTTTGACAGAAAGTATAAATAATTAACATTTGCAACCACAAATTAGGAAAGGTACATCTTTTTAATTTGAATCTTAAGAATTTGCAATATTTTATTGGAATTTATTAAAGAGCTTGCACATTTTGTAAGAAAATTATTTTCCGGGAAACAATATACATATTAATAAAACTTTTGACAATTTACAATTACAATATATCGACTTATAAAGAATTCTTAACTATTAATATAATTGGAGTTACTTCCCTTATAATAAGGCATAATTACATTTAATTTCTTAAGCAAATAAGTTTATATCAACATTTTCATCAACAATTCAACGGTAGAACACTTTTTTGCATTTAATTTGATATGTTAGAACGAACCGTGCATGTAAATATTAAGCAACATTTAAATATATATTCTTCAGAGAATTATTATATTTCTTAGCTAATAATGAACTGTTTAAAGTTTCTAAACATTTTTATAGATCACGGGTCCAAAGAAATTAATTTATAAAAATTAGCTGATGCCGTCTCATCACTTCACTGTAGAGTCTAGAAAAGATAATGTTAGAGAGAGAAAGAGAGGTATACAAAAAACTAGGAAAATACTATGCTGTTGAAATTTCAAAATTGTAGTAGAAAAAGGGAGAGGAGTGGAGATAGAAAATTGCACATAATTCATGTCAATGGAGAGGGATAGTGGCAGTTTAAAAGTCTAACATTAAGAGACAGAGAGAGAGAGAGAGAGAGAGAGAGAGAGAGAGAGAGAGAGAGAAAGAGCGAAAAAGAGAGATACAGTTATATATATTAAACATTAAGATACAGATAGAAGAAAGAGAATGAGAGATAGGCATTTTAAATTTCTAGCATTAATAGATAGAGATTAAAATGTAGGAGTTAAGAGAGTTGAGAGAGTTTATATTTCTAGAATCAAAAGTTAACTTTTGAAAATCCTAGAATGACCAGAAAGACAATTTAAAATACTAGCATGAAGATAAAAGCAGTTTATAATCTTAGTATGAAAAGAGATACATTTAAAAGTCCTACTATTAAGAAAGAAACAGTTAATAATGCTAATATGAAAATGAAAGCAGCTTAAAATCCTGTTATGTAAATAGCGATAGACAATTACATCTCAAGCATTAAAATAGAGAGAGACAGTCATTCTTTTTTAATTTTTTATTGAGAATCAAGTTCTGAATAGTTTATCAAACTTATAGTAACAAGTGTTATAACATGGTGTTTATAATGTCTCTGTGCGGTAACTCGATCAATATATAGAAAATAAAGGGGGAGCTGGGGTCTACATAGAGAACTCAAAAAATAACACTAGGTATATGGAAAAAATAGCAACAGGGAAATATTATCACAAATACGATGCAGAAATGCAAGCAATAAAGTTGGCAATAGAAAAACTGCTGAACAGTAATCTTAGCCCACAGCCTGTAGAGGTTTTGACAGATGCAAGATCAGTGCTCCAGGCACTGCAATCCAGAAAGTTGCTACATCTGCTAACTTTATTGACTGAACTCTACAAACACCACAGGATTGCCCTGCAGTGGATCCCATCTCACTATGGAATACCAGGAAACTAGAGAGCAGATCAGCTTTCAAAAGAATGTGCAACAGGCACACAACCAGATGCGCTGGTTACATACCATCATAAGAAACAGATAATCAAATCAATCAGAAGATCAAATGCTCCAAATCAGGATGCCTTTCATTATATGAATAGATGGGAACAAGTTATCATTATATGCATTAGAACAGGAATGACTCCACAGTCACGTGTCTACAAAATTCAAGATCGGTACCTCAACTACATGTACATATGGACAGGCGCCCTAGACAGAGGAACGCATATTTCAAGAATGCACTGAATATAGTAGACTGAGGAAAGTCCACTTATACCATTATAATACAACACTACAGACAAGACTAGATGCACCACTGCAAAAATGACAAAAGATGGTAACATTTATACAGGAAACGACATTGCCGATATAGACAATACTTCAGGCGAACGAAAGATACATATATAGATACAGAAGGTTTTCGAAATTAGTAAGAGACAAGTCTCAGAATGTCTTGAGGCCTGCAGTGGATATTATGAACACATGCTGTAAACACAGCTCCATCGCGTGAACAACTTCTTTACCCAATACAAGCCAGCCAACAGCAGTAGTATCTAGATGAATAAGACAAATTTTATATTCTTCTTCTACTTTCCTTCCTCATCTGCCTTTCAGCGTCGAGGGGAGATATAATTTGCGGTCTTTTGCTCTTCTGTTCGCCTCTGCTGCTGTTATGTTTCCTAGTGCTTCTAATATTCCATCGACCCATCTTTTTCGTGGTCGACCCTTGGGGCTGGTTTTCTCACAACGTTTGTTGAAGGCTCGTTGTGTTGTGTTTTGTTCTTTCTGCCTTGTCACGTGGCCAAACCATTTTATCTGTTGTTTCCTTATATATTCTATGGCGGGGGCTATTCCTAGCTTTTTTTCTCAGTTCTTCATTTCTGATCTTATCTCTCAGACTGTTTCCTGTCATCCGTCTAACACATTTCTTCTCTGTAGAGGTGATTTTTTCTTATTGTTCTTGCATCTAGGGTCCAGGTCTGGCATTGGTAGCACAACGTTGGGATGAAGATTGTATTGTATAGTGCTCGTTTTGCCTCCAGTGTTATTTCCTTGTTGGACAATAGTGGTGATAACTGTCCGATGATTTGACAAGCTTTGTTGCATCTTGATTCTATCTCTGCTGTTTGGGAATTATCGTTTGTCATTAGACTTCCTAGGTATTTGAATTCCTCTACTTGTTTTAGTTGTCTGCCTTCTATAGTTATGTTGATGTTCTGTTTATTTTCACCTACATTCATGACTTCTGTTTTGTTGATTTTCATGATGTATTTTGTGCCTGTGATGTTCAGTTTGTTTAAGTGTTCTTTTAGGTCTTCTATTGTTTCATGTATTAGCGCCTGATCGCCTGCAAATAGAAGCTCGTTTTTTTATATTCAATTTCACGTAATTTCAAAAATATGTTCACTACACAGGACTTTATACAGAATCGTTTTCTTATTTGACAGAAGTTGACTTTTTGTGATCAAAGGAAGATAACTTTTAATTTTTGACAGAAAGTATAAATAATTAATATTTGCAACCACAAATTAGGAAAGGTACATCTTTTTAATTTGATTCTTTAGAATTTGCAATATTTTATTGGAATTTATCAAAGAGCTTGCACATTTTATGAGAAAATTATTTTCCGGGAAAAAATATGCATATCAATAAAACTTTTGACAATTTACAATTACAATATATCGACGTATAAAGAATTCTTAACTATTAATATAATTGGAGTTACTTCCCTTATAATAAAGCAAAATTACATTTAATTTCTTAAGCATATAAGTTTATATCAACATTTTCATCAACAATTCAACGGTAGAACACTTTTTTGCATTTAAGTTTGATATGTTAGAACGAACCGTGCCTGTAAATATTAAGCAACATTTAAATATATATTCTTCAGAGAATTATTATATTTCTTAGCTGATAATGAACTGTTTAAAGTTTCTAAACATTTTTATAGATCACGGGTCCAAAGAAATTAATTTATAAAAATTAGCTGATGCCGTCTCATCACTTCACTGTAGAGTCTAGAAAAGATAATGTTAGAGAGAGAAAGAGAGGTATACAAAAAACTAGGAAAATACTATGCTGTTGAAATTTCAAAATTGTAGTAGAAAAAGGGAGAGGAGTTGGAGATAGAAAATTGCACATAATTCATGTCAATGGAGAGGGATAGTGGCAGTTTAAAAGTCTAACATTAAGAGAGAGAGAGAGAGAGAGAGAGAGAGAGAGAGAGAGAGAGAAAGAGCGAAAAAGAGAGATACAGTTATATATATTAAATATTAAGATACAGATAGAAGAAAGAGAATGAGAGATAGGCATTTTAAATTTCTAGCATTAATAGATAGAGATTAAAATGTAGGAGTTAAGAGAGTTGAGAGAGTTTATATTTCTAGAATCAAAAGTTAACTTTTGAAAATCCTATAATGACCAGAAAGACAATTTAAAATACTAGCATGAAGATAAAAGCAGTTTATAATCTTAGTATGAAAAGAGATACATTTAAAAGTCCTACTATTAAGAAAGAAAAAGTTAATAATGCTAATATGAAATTGAAAGCAGCTTAAAATCCTGTTATGTAATTAGCGATAGACAATTACAACTCAAGCATTAAAATAGAGAGAGACAGTCATTCTTTTTTAATTTTTAATTGAGAATCAAGTTCTGAATAGTTTATCAAACTTATAGTAACAAGTGTTATAACATGGTGTTTATAATGTCTCTGTGCGGTAACTCGATCAATATATAGAAAATAAAGGGGGAGCTGGGGTCTACATAGAGAACTCAAAAAATAACACTAGGTATATGGAAAAAATAGCAACAGGGAAATATTATCACAAATACGATGCAGAAATGCAAGCAATAAAGTTGGCAATAGAAAAACTGCTGAACAGTAATCTTAGCCCACAGCCTGTAGAGGTTTTGACAGATGCAAGATCAGTGCTCCAGACACTGCAATCCAGAAAGTTGCTACATCTGCTAACTTTATTGACTGAACTCTACAAACACCACAGGATTGCCCTGCAGTGGATCCCATCTCACTATGGAATACCAGGAAACTAGAGAGCAGATCAGCTTTCAAAAGAATGTGCAACAGGCACACAACCAGATGCGCTGGTTACATACCATCATAAGAAACAGATAATCAAATCAATCAGAAGATCAAATGCTCCAAATCAGGATGCCTTTCATTATATGAATAGATGGGAACAAGTTATCATTATACGCATTAGAACAGGAATGACTCCACAGTCACGTGTCTACAAAATTCAAGATCGGTACCTCAACTACATGTACATATGGACAGGCGCCCTAGACAGAGGAACGCATATTTCAAGAATGCACTGAATATAGTAGACTGAGGAAAGTCCACTTATACCATTATAATACAACACTACAGACAAGACTAGATGCACCACTGCAAAAATGACAAAAGATGGTAACATTTATACAGGAAACGACATTGCCGATATAGACAATACTTCAGGCGAACGAAAGATACATATATAGATACAGAAGGTTTTCGAAATTAGTAAGAGACAAGTCTCAGAATGTCTTGAGGCCTGCAGTGGATATTATGAACACATGCTGTATACACAGCTCCATCGCGTGAACAACTTCTTTACCCAATACAAGCCAGCCAACAGCAGTAGTATCTAGATGAATAAGACAAATTTTATATTCTTCTTCTACTTTCCTTCCTCATCTGCCTTTCAGCGTCGAGGGGAGATATAATTTGCGGTCTTTTGCTCTTCTGTTCGCCTCTGCTGCTGTTATGTTTCCTAGTGCTTCTAATATTCCATCGACCCATCTTTTTCGTGGTCGACCCTTGGGCTGGTTTTCTCACAACGTTTGTTGAAGGCTCGTTGTGTTGTGTTTTGTTCTTTCTGCCTTGTCACGTGGCCAAACCATTTTATCTGTTGTTTCCTTATATATTCTATGGCGGGGGCTATTCCTAGCTTTTTTTCTCAGTTCTTCATTTCTGATCTTATCTCTCAGACTGTTTCCTGTCATCCGTCTAACACATTTCTTCTCTGTAGAGGTTAATTTTCTTATTGTTCTTGCATCTAGGGTCCAGGTCTGGCAATGGTAGCACAACGTTGGGATGAAGATTGTATTGTATAGTGCTCGTTTTGCCTCCAGTGTTATTTCATTATTGGACAATAGTGGTGATAACTGTCCGATGATTTGACAAGCTTTGTTGCATCTTGATTCTATCTCTGCTGTTTGGGAATTATCGTTTGTCATTAGACTTCCTAGGTATTTGAATTCCTCTACTTGTTTTAGTTGTCTGCCTTCTATAGTTATGTTGATGTTCTGTTTATTTTCACCTACATTCATGACTTCTGTTTTGTTGATTTTCATGATGTATTTTGTGCCTGTGATGTTCAGTTTGTTTAAGTGTTCTTTTAGGTCTTCTATTGTTTCATGTATTAGCGCCTGATCGCCTGCAAATAGAAGCTCGTTTTTTTTATATTCAATTTCACGTAATTTCAAAAATATGTTCACTACACAGGACTTTATACAGAATCGTTTTCTTATTTGACAGAAGTTGACTTTTTGTGATCAAAGGAAGATAACTTTTAATTTTTGACAGAAAGTATAAATAATTAATATTTGCAACCACAAATTAGGAAAGGTACATCTTTTTAATTTGATTCTTTAGAATTTGCAATATTTTATTGGAATTTATTAAAGAGCTTGCACATTTTATGAGAAAATTATTTTCCGGGAAACAATATGCATGTCAATAAAACTTTTGACAATTTACAATTACAATATATCGACGTATAAAGAATTCTTAACTATTAATATAATTGGAGTTACTTCCCTTATAATAAAGCAAAATTACATTTAATTTCTTAAGCATATAAGTTTATATCAACATTTTCATCAATAATTCAACGGCAGAACACTTTTTTGCATTTAAGTTTGATATGTTAGAACGAACCGTGCCTGTAAATATTAAGCAACATTTAAATATATATTCTTCAAAAAATTATTATATTTCTTAGCTGATAATGAACTGTTTAAAGTTTCCAAACATTTTTATAGATCACGGGTCCAAAGAAATTAATTTATAAAAATTAGCTGATGCCGTCTCATCACTTCACTGTAGAGTCTAGAAAAGATAATGTTTAGAGAGAGAGAGAGAGAGGTATACAAAAAACTAGGAAAATACTATGCTGTTGAAATTTCAAAATTGTAGTAGAAAAAGGGAGAGGAGTTGGAGATAGAAAATTGCACATAATTCATGTCACTGGAGAGGGATAGTGGCAGTTTAAAAGTCTAACATTAAGAGACAGAGAGAGAGAGAGAGAGAGAGAGAGAGAGAGAGAGAGAGAGAGAGAGAGAGAGAGAGAGAGAGAGAGAGAGAAAGAGCGAAAAAGAGAGATACAGTTATATATATTAAACATTAAGATACAGATAGAAGAAAGAGAATGAGAGATAGGCATTTTAAATTTCTAGCATTAATAGATAGAGATTAAAATGTAGGAGTTAAGAGAGTTGAGAGAGTTTATATTTCTAGAATCAAAAGTTAACTTTTGAAAATCCTAGAATGACCAGAAAGACAATTTAAAATACTAGCATGAAGATAAAAGCAGTTTATAATCTTAGTATGAAAAGAGATACATTTAAAAGTCCTACTATTAAGAAAGAAACAGTTAATAATGCTAATATGAAAATGAAAGCAGCTTAAAATCCTGTTATGTAAATAGCGATAGACAATTACATCTCAAGCATTAAAATAGACAGTCATTCTTTTTTAATTTTTAATTGAGAATCAAGTTCTGAATAGTTTATCAAACTTATAGTAACAAGTGTTATAACATGGTGTTTATAATGTCTCTGTGCGGTAACTCGATCAATATATAGAAAATAAAGGGGGAGCTGGGGTCTACATAGAGAACTCAAAAAATAACACTAGGTATATGGAAAAAATAGCAACATAGAAATATTATCACAAATACGATGCAGAAATGCAAGCAATAAAGTTGGCAATAGAAAATCTGCTGAACAGTAATCTTAGCCCACAGCCTGTAGAGGTTTTGACAGATGCAAGATCAGTGCTCCATGCACTGCAATCCAGAAAGTTGCTACATCTGCTAACTTTATTGACTGAACTCTACAAACACCACAGGATTGCCCTGCAGTGGATCCCATCTCACTATGGAATACCAGGAAACTAGAGAGCAGATCAGCTTTCAAAAGAATGTGCAACAGGCACACAACCAGATGCGCTGGTTACATACCATCATAAGAAACAGATAATCAAATCAATCAGAAGATCAAATGCTCCAAATCAGGATGCCTTTCATTATATGAATAGATGGGAACAAGTTATCATTATACGCATTAGAACAGGAATGACTCCACAGTCACGTGTCTACAAAATTCAAGATCGGTACCTCAACTACATGTACATATGGACAGGCGCCCCAGACAGAGGAACGCATATTTCAAGAATGCACTGAATATAGTAGACTGAGGAAAGTCCACTTATACCATTAATACAACACTACAGACAAGACTAGATGCACCACTGCAAAAATGACAAAAGATGGTAACATTTATACAGGAAAAGACATTGCCGATATAGACAATACTTCAGGCGAACGAAAGATAGATATATAGATACAGAAGGTTTTCGAAATTAGTAAGAGACAAGTCTCAGAATGTCTTGAGGCCTGCAGTGGATATTTTGAACACATGCTGTAAACACAGCTCCATCGTGTGAACAACTTCTTTACCCAATACAAGCCAGCCAACAGCAGTAGTATCTAGATGAATAAGACAAATTTTATATTCTTCTTTTCTTCTTTCCTTCCTCATCTGCCTTTCAGCGTCGAGGGGAGATATAATTTGCTGTTATGTTTGCTAGTGCTTCTAATATTCCATCGACCCATCTTTTTCGTGGTCGACCCTTTGGGCTGGTTTTCTCACAACGTTTGTTGAAGGCTCGTTGTGTTGTGTTTTGTTCTTTCTGCCTTGTCACGTGGCCAAACCATTTTATCTGTTGTTTCCTTATATATTCTATGGCGGGGGCTATTCCTAGCTTTTTTTCTCAGTTCTTCATTTCTGATCTTATCTCTCAGACTGTTTCCTGTCATTCGTCTAACACATTTCATCTCTGTATTTTTCTTATTGTTCTTGCATCTAGGGTCCAGGTCTGGCATTGGTAGCACAACGTTGGGATGAAGATTGTATTGTATAGTGCTCGTTTTGCCTCCAGTGTTATTTCCTTGTTGGACAATAGTGGTGATAACTGTCCGATGATTTGACAAGCTTTGTTGCATCTTGATTCTATCTCTGCTGTTTGGGAATTATCGTTTGTCATTAGACTTCCTAGGTATTTGAATTCCTCTACTTGTTTTAGTTGTCTGCCTTCTATAGTTATGTTGATGTTCTGTTTATTTTGGCCTACATTCATGACTTCTGCTTGGTTTATGTTGATTTTCATGATGTATTTTGTGCCTGTGATGTTCAGTTTAAGTGTTCTTTTAGGTCTTCTATTGTTTCATGTATTAGCGCCTGATCGCCTGCAAATAGAAGCTCGTTTTTTATATTCAATTTCACGTAATTTCAAAAATATGTTCACTACACAGGACTTTATACAGAATCGTTTTCTTATTTGACAGAAGTTGACTTTTTGTGATCAAAGGAAGATAACTTTTAATTTTTGACAGAAAGTATAAATAATTAATATTTGCAACCACAAATTAGGAAAGGTACATCTTTTTAATTTGATTCTTTAGAATTTGCATTATTTTATTGGAATTTATTAAAGAGCTTGCACATTTTATGAGAAAATTATTTTCCGGGAAACAATATGCATATCAATAAAACTTTTGACAATTTACAATTACAATATATCGACGTATAAAGAATTCTTAACTATTAATATAATTGGAGTTACTTCCCTTATAATAAAGCAAAATTACATTTAATTTCTTAAGCATATAAGTTTATATCAACATTTTCATCAATAATTCAAGGCAGAACACTTTTTTGCATTTAAGTTTGATATGTTAGAACGAACCGTGCCTGTAAATATTAAGCAACATTTAAATATATATTCTTCAAAAAATTATTATATTTCTTAGCTGATAATGAACTGTTTAAAGTTTCCAAACATTTTTATAGATCACGGGTCCAAAGAAATTAATTTATAAAAATTAGCTGATGCCGTCTCATCACTTCACTGTAGAGTCTAGAAAAGATAATGTTAGAGAGAGAGAGAGAGGTATACAAAAAACTAGGAAAATACTATGCTGTTGAAATTTCAAAATTGTAGTAGAAAAAGGGAGAGGAGTTGGAGATAGAAAATTGCACATAATTCATGTCACTGGAGAGGGATAGTGGCAGTTTAAAAGTCTAACATTAAGACACAAGAGAGAGAGAGAGAGAGAGAGAGAGAGAGAGAGAGAGAGAGAGAGAGAGAGAGAGAGAGAGCGAAAAAGAGAGATACAGTTATATATATTAAACATTAAGATACAGATAGAAGAAAGAGAATGAGAGATAGGCATTTTAAATTTCTAGCATTAATAGATAGAGATTAAAATGTAGGAGTTAAGAGAGTTGAGAGAGTTTATATTTCTAGAATCAAAAGTTAACTTTTCGAAAATCCTATAATGACCAGAAAGACAATTTAAAATACTAGCATGAAGATAAAAGCAGTTTATAATCTTAGTATGAAAAGAGATACATTTAAAAGTCCTACTATTAAGAAAGAAACAGTTAATAATGCTAATATGAAATTGAAAGCAGCTTAAAATCCTGTTATGTATATAGCGATAGACAATTACAACTCAAGCATTAAAATAGAGAGAGACAGTCATTCTTTTTTAATTTTTAATTGAGAATCAAGTTCTGAATAGTTTATCAAACTTATAGTAACAAGTGTTATAACATGGTGTTTATAATGTCTCTGTGCGGTAACTCGATCAATATATAGAAAATAAAGGGGGAGCTGGGGTCTACATAGAGAACTCAAAAAATAACACTAGGTATATGGAAAAAATAGCAACATAGAAATATTATCACAAATACGATGCAGAAATGCAAGCAATAAAGTTGGCAATAGAAAATCTGCTGAACAGTAATCTTAGCCCACAGCCTGTAGAGGTTTTGACAGATGCAAGATCAGTGCTCCAGACACTGCAATCCAGAAAGTTGCTACATCTGCTAACTTTATTGACTGAACTCTACAAACACCACAGGATTGCCCTGCAGTGGATCCCATCTCACTATGGAATACCAGGAAACTAGAGAGCAGATCAGCTTTCAAAAGAATGTGCAACAGGCACACAACCAGATGCGCTGGTTACATACCATCATAAGAAACAGATAATCAAATCAATCAGAAGATCAAATGCTCCAAATCAGGATGCCTTTCATTATATGAATAGATGGGAACAAGTTATCATTATACGCATTAGAACAGGAATGACTCCACAGTCACGTGTCTACAAAATTCAAGATCGGTACCTCAACTACATGTACATATGGACAGGCGCCCTAGACAGAGGAACGCATATTTCAAGAATGCACTGAATATAGTAGACTGAGGAAAGTCCACTTATACCATTATAACAACAACACTACAGACAAGACTAGATGCACCACTGCAAAAATGACAAAAGATGGTAACATTTATACAGGAAACGACATTGCCGATATAGACAATACTTCAGGCGAACGAAAGATACATATATAGATACAGAAGGTTTTCGAAATTAGTAAGAGACAAGTCTCAGAATGTCTTGAGGCCTGCAGTGGATATTATGAACACATGCTGTATACACAGCTCCATCGCGTGAACAACTTCTTTACCCAATACAAGCCAGCCAACAGCAGTAGTATCTAGATGAATAAGACAAATTTTATATTCGTCTTCTACTTTCCTTCCTCATCTGCCTTTCAGCGTCGAGGGGAGATATAATTTGCGGTCTTTTGCTCTTCTGTTCGCCTCTGCTGCTGTTATGTTTCCTAGTGCTTCTAATATTCCATCGACCCATCTTTTTCGTGGTCGACCCTTGGGGCTGGTTTTCTCACAACGTTTGTTGAAGGCTCGTTGTGTTGTGTTTTGTTCTTTCTGCCTTGTCACGTGGCCAAACCATTTTATCTGTTGTTTCCTTATATATTCTATGGCGGGGGCTATTCCTAGCTTTTTTTCTCAGTTCTTCATTTCTGATCTTATCTCTCAGACTGTTTCCTGTCATCCGTCTAACACATTTCTTCTGTGTAGAGGTTATTTTTTCTTATTGTTCTTGCATCTAGGGTCCAGGTCTGGCATTGGTAGCACAACGTTGGGATGAAGATTGTAATGTATAGTGCTCGTTTTGCCTCCAGTGTTATTTCATTATTGGACAATAGTGGTGATAACTGTCCGATGATTTGACAAGCTTTGTTGCATCTTGATTCTATCTCTGCTGTTTGGGAATTATCGTTTGTCATTAGACTTCCTAGGTATTTGAATTCCTCTACTTGTTTTAGTTGTCTGCCTTCTATAGTTATGTTGATGTTCTGTTTATTTTCACCTACATTCATGACTTCTGTTTTGTTGATTTTCATGATGTATTTTGTGCCTGTGATGTTCAGTTTGTTTAAGTGTTCTTTTAGGTCTTCTATTGTTTCATGTATTAGCGCCTGATCGCCTGCAAATAGAAGCTCGTTTTTTATATTCAATTTCACGAAATTTCAAAAATATGTTCACTACACAGGACTTTATACAGAATGGTTTTCTTATGTGACAGAAGTTGACTTTTTGTGATCAATGGAAGATAACTTTTAATTTTTGACAGAAAGTATAAATAATTAATATTTGCAACCACAAATTAGGAAAGGTACATCTTTTTAATTTGATTCTTTAGAATTTGCATTATTTTATTGGAATTTATTAAAGAGATTGCATATTTTATGAGAAAATTATTTTCCGGGAAACAATATGCATGTCAATAAAACTTTTGACAATTTACAATTACAATATATCGACGTATAAAGAATTCTTAACTATTAATATAATTGGAGTTACTTCCCTTATAATAAAGCAAAATTACACTTAATTTCTTAAGCATATAAGTTTATATCAACATTTTCATCAATAATTCAACGGCAGAACACTTTTTTGCATTTAAGTTTGATATGTTAGAACGAACCGTGCCTGTAAATATTAAGCAACATTTAAATATATATTCTTCAAAAAATTATTATATTTCTTAGCTGATAATGAACTGTTTAAAGTTTCCAAACATTTTTATAGATCACGGGTCCAAAGAAATTAATTTATAAAAATTAGCTGATGCCGTCTCATCACTTCACTGTAGAGTCTAGAAAAGATAATGTTATAGAGAGAGAGAGAGAGAGAGAGAGAGAGAGATACAAAAAACTAGGAAAATACTATGCTGTTGAAATTTCAAAATTGTAGTAGAAAAATGGAGAGGAGTTGGAGATAGAAAATTGCACATAATTCATGTCACTGGAGAGGGATAGTGGCAGTTTAAAAGTCTAACATTAAGAGAGAGAGAGAGAGAGAGAGAGAGAGAGAGAGAGAGAGAGAGAGAGAGAGAGAGAGAGAGAGAGAGAAAGAGCGAAAAAGAGAGATACAGTTATATATATTAAACATTAAGATACAGATAGAAGAAAGAGAATGAGAGATAGGCATTTTAAATTTCTAGCATTAATAGATAGAGATTAAAATGTAGGAGTTAAGAGAGTTGAGAGAGTTTATATTTCTAGAATCAAAAGTTAACTTTTGAAAATCCTAGAATGACCAGAAAGACAATTTAAAATACTAGCATGAAGATAAAAGCAGTTTATAATCTTAGTATGAAAAGAGATACATTTAAAAGTCCTACTATTAAGAAAGAAACAGTTAATAATGCTAATATGAAATTGAAAGCAGCTTAAAATCCTGTTATGTAAATAGCGATAGACAATTACAACTCAAGCATTAAAATAGAGAGACAGTCATTCTTTTTTAATTTTTAATTGAGAATCAAGTTCTGAATAGTTTATCAAACTTATAGTAACAAGTGTTATAACATGGTGTTTATAATGTCTCTGTGCGGTAACTCGATCAATATATAGAAAATAAAGGGGGAGCTGGGGTCTACATAGAGAACTCAAAAAATAACACTAGGTATATGGAAAAAATAGCAACATAGAAATATTATCACAAATACGATGCAGAAATGCAAGCAATAAAGTTGGCAATAGAAAATCTGCTGAACAGTAATCTTAGCCCACAGCCTGTAGAGGTTTTGACAGATGCAAGATCAGTGCTCCAGACACTGCAATCCAGAAAGTTGCTACATCTGCTAACTTTATTGACTGAACTCTACAAACACCACAGGATTGCCCTGCAGTGGATCCCATCTCACTATGGAATACCAGGAAACTAGAGAGCAGATCAGCTTTCAAAAGAATGTGCAACAGGCACACAACCAGATGCGCTGGTTACATACCATCATAAGAAACAGATAATCAAATCAATCAGAAGATCAAATGCTCCAAATCAGGATGCCTTTCATTATATGAATAGATGGGAACAAGTTATCATTATACGCATTAGAACAGGAATGACTCCACAGTCACGTGTCTACAAAATTCAAGATCGGTACCTCAACTACATGTACATATGGACAGGCGCCCTAGACAGAGGAACGCATATTTCAAGAATGCACTGAATATAGTAGACTGAGGAAAGTCCACTTATACCATTATAACAACAACACTACAGACAAGACTAGATGCACCACTGCAAAAATGACAAAAGATGGTAACATTTATACAGGAAACGACATTGCCGATATAGACAATACTTCAGGCGAACGAAAGATACATATATAGATACAGAAGGTTTTCGAAATTAGTAAGAGACAAGTCTCAGAATGTCTTGAGGCCTGCAGTGGATATTTTGAACACATGCTGTAAACACAGCTCCATCGTGTGAACAACTTCTTTACCCAATACAAGCCAGCCAACAGCAGTAGTATCTAGATGAATAAGACAAATTTTATATTCTTCTTCTTCTTTCCTTCCTCATCTGCCTTTCAGCGTCGAGGGGAGATATAATTTGCGGTCTTTTGCTCTTCTGTTCGCCTCTGCTGCTGTTATGTTTCCTAGTGCTTCTAATATTCCATCGACCCATCTTTTTCGTGGTCGACCCTTGGGGCTGGTTTTCTCACAACGTTTGTTGAAGGCTCGTTGTGTTGTGTTTTGTTCTTTCTGCCTTGTCACGTGGCCAAACCATTTTATCTGTTGTTTCCTTATATATTCTATGGCGGGGGCTATTCCTAGCTTTTTTTCTCAGTTCTTCATTTCTGATCTTATCTCTCAGACTGTTTCCTGTCATTCGTCTAACACATTTCATCTCTGTAGAGGTTATTTTTCTTATTGTTCTTGCATCTAGGGTCCAGGTCTGGCATTGGTAGCACAACGTTGGGATGAAGATTGTATTGTATAGTGCTCGTTTTGCCTCCAGTGTTATTTCATTATTGGACAATAGTGGTGATAACTGTCCGATGATTTGACAAGCTTTGTTGCATCTTGATTCTATCTCTGCTGTTTGGGAATTATCGTTTGTCATTAGACTTCCTAGGTATTTGAATTCCTCTACTTGTTTTAGTTGTCTGCCTTCTATAGTTATGTTGATGTTCTGTTTATTTTCACCTACATTCATGACTTCTGTTTTGTTGATTTTCATGATGTATTTTGTGCCTGTGATGTTCAGTTTGTTTAAGTGTTCTTTTAGGTCTTCTATTGTTTCATGTATTAGCGCCTGATCGCCTGCAAATAGAAGCTCGTTTTTTATATTCAATTTCACGTAATTTCAAAAATATGTTCACTACACAGGACTTTATACAGAATCGTTTTCTTATTTGACAGAAGTTGACTTTTTGTGATCAAAGGAAGATAACTTTTAATTTTTGACAGAAAGTATAAATAATTAATATTTGCAACCACAAATTAGGAAAGGTACATCTTTTTAATTTGATTCTTTAGAATTTGCATTATTTTATTGGAATTTATTAAAGAGCTTGCACATTTTATGAGAAAATTATTTTCCGGGAAACAATATGCATATCAATAAAACTTTTGACAATTTACAATTACAATATATCGACGTATAAAGAATTCTTAACTATTAATATAATTGGAGTTACTTCCCTTATAATAAAGCAAAATTACATTTAATTTCTTAAGCATATAAGTTTATATCAACATTTTCATCAATAATTCAACGGCAGAACACTTTTTTGCATTTAAGTTTGATATGTTAGAACGAACCGTGCCTGTAAATATTAAGCAACATTTAAATATATATTCTTCAAAAAATTATTATATTTCTTAGCTGATAATGAACTGTTTAAAGTTTCCAAACATTTTTATAGATCACGGGTCCAAAGAAATTAATTTATAAAAATTAGCTGATGCCGTCTCATCACTTCACTGTAGAGTCTAGAAAAGATAATGTTAGAGAGAGAGAGAGAGAGAGTATACAAAAAACTAGGAAAATACTATGCTGTTGAAATTTCAAAATTGTAGTAGAAAAATGGAGAGGAGTTGGAGATAGAAAATTGCACATAATTCATGTCACTGGAGAGGGATAGTGGCAGTTTAAAAGTCTAACATTAAGAGACAGAGAGAGAGAGAGAGAGAGAGAGAGAGAGAGAGAGAGAGAGAGAGAGAGAGAGAGAGAGAGAGAGAAAGAGCGAAAAAGAGAGATACAGTTATATATATTAAACATTAAGATACAGATAGAAGAAAGAGAATGAGAGATAGGCATTTTAAATTTCTAGCATTAATAGATAGAGATTAAAATGTAGGAGTTAAGAGAGTTGAGAGAGTTTATATTTCTAGAATCAAAAGTTAACTTTTGAAAATCCTAGAATGACCAGAAAGACAATTTAAAATACTAGCATGAAGATAAAAGCAGTTTATAATCTTAGTATGAAAAGAGATACATTTAAAAGTCCTACTATTAAGAAAGAAACAGTTAATAATGCTAATATGAAAATGAAAGCAGCTTAAAATCCTGTTATGTAAATAGCGATAGACAATTACAACTCAAGCATTAAAATAGAGAGACAGTCATTCTTTTTTAATTTTTAATTGAGAATCAAGTTCTGAATAGTTTATCAAACTTATAGTAACAAGTGTTATAACATGGTGTTTATAATGTCTCTGTGCGGTAACTCGATCAATATATAGAAAATAAAGGGGGAGCTGGGGTCTACATAGAGAACTCAAAAAATAACACTAGGTATATGGAAAAAATAGCAACATAGAAATATTATCACAAATACGATGCAGAAATGCAAGCAATAAAGTTGGCAATAGAAAATCTGCTGAACAGTAATCTTAGCCCACAGCCTGTAGAGGTTTTGACAGATGCAAGATCAGTGCTCCAGACACTGCAATCCAGAAAGTTGCTACATCTGCTAACTTTATTGACTGAACTCTACAAACACCACAGGATTGCCCTGCAGTGGATCCCATCTCACTATGGAATACCAGGAAACTAGAGAGCAGATCAGCTTTCAAAAGAATGTGCAACAGGCACACAACCAGATGCGCTGGTTACATACCATCATAAGAAACAGATAATCAAATCAATCAGAAGATCAAATGCTCCAAATCAGGATGCCTTTCATTATATGAATAGATGGGAACAAGTTATCATTATACGCATTAGAACAGGAATGACTCCACAGTCACGTGTCTACAAAATTCAAGATCGGTACCTCAACTACATGTACATATGGACAGGCGCCCTAGACAGAGGAACGCATATTTCAAGAATGCACTGAATATAGTAGACTGAGGAAAGTCCACTTATACCATTATAATACAACACTACAGACAAGACTAGATGCACCACTGCAAAAATGACAAAAGATGGTAACATTTATACAGGAAACGACATTGCCGATATAGACAATACTTCAGGCGAACGAAAGATACATATATAGATACAGAAGGTTTTCGAAATTAGTAAGAGACAAGTCTCAGAATGTCTTGAGGCCTGCAGTGGATATTTGAACACATGCTGTAAACACAGCTCCATCGCGTGAACAACTTCTTTACCCAATACAAGCCAGCCAACAGCAGTAGTATCTAGATGAATAAGACAAATTTTATATTCGTCTTCTACTTTCCTTCCTCATCTGCCTTTCAGCGTCGAGGGGAGATATAATTTGCGGTCTTTTGCTCTTCTGTTCGCCTCTGCTGCTGTTATGTTTCCTAGTGCTTCTAATATTCCATCGACCCATCTTTTTCGTGGTCGACCCTTGGGGCTGGTTTTCTCACAACGTTTGTTGAAGGCTCGTTGTGTTGTGTTTTGTTCTTTCTGCCTTGTCACGTGGCCAAACCATTTTATCTGTTGTTTCCTTATATATTCTATGGCGGGGGCTATTCCTAGCTTTTTTTCTCAGTTCTTCATTTCTGATCTTATCTCTCAGACTGTTTCCTGTCATTCGTCTAACACATTTCTTCTGTGTTATTTTTCTTATTGTTCTTGCATCTAGGGTCCAGGTCTGGCATTGGTAGCACAACGTTGGGATGAAGATTGTATTGTATAGTGCTCGTTTTGCCTCCAGTGTTATTTCATTATTGGACAATAGTGGTGATAACTGTCCGATGATTTGACAAGCTTTGTTGCATCTTGATTCTATCTCTGCTGTTTGGGAATTATCGTTTGTCATTAGACTTCCTAGGTATTTGAATTCCTCTACTTGTTTTAGTTGTCTGCCTTCTATAGTTATGTTGATGTTCTGTTTATTTTCACCTACATTCATGACTTCTGTTTTGTTGATTTTCATGATGTATTTTGTGCCTGTGATGTTCAGTTTGTTTAAGTGTTCTTTTAGGTCTTCTATTGTTTCATGTATTAGCGCCTGATCGCCTGCAAATAGAAGCTCGTTTTTTATATTCAATTTCACGTAATTTCAAAAATATGTTCACTACACAGGACTTTATACAGAATCGTTTTCTTATTTGACAGAAGTTGACTTTTTGTGATCAAAGGAAGATAACTTTTAATTTTTGACAGAAAGTATAAATAATTAATATTTGCAACCACAAATTAGGAAAGGTACATCTTTTTAATTTGATTCTTTAGAATTTGCAATATTTTATTGGAATTTATTAAAGAGCTTGCACATTTTATGAGAAAATTATTTTCCGGGAAACAATATGCATATCAATAAAACTTTTGACAATTTACAATTACAATATATCGACGTATAAAGAATTCTTAACTATTAATATAATTGGAGTTACTTCCCTTATAATAAAGCAAAATTACACTTAATTTCTTAAGCATATAAGTTTATATCAACATTTTCATCAATAATTCAACGGCAGAACACTTTTTTGCATTTAAGTTTGATATGTTAGAACGAACCGTGCCTGTAAATATTAAGCAACATTTAAATATATATTCTTCAAAAAATTATTATATTTCTTAGCTGATAATGAACTGTTTAAAGTTTCCAAACATTTTTATAGATCACGGGTCCAAAGAAATTAATTTATAAAAATTAGCTGATGCCGTCTCATCACTTCACTGTAGAGTCTAGAAAAGATAATGTTAGAGAGAGAGAGAGAGAGAGGAATACAAAAAACTAGGAAAATACTATGCTGTTGAAATTTCAAAATTGTAGTAGAAAAATGGAGAGGAGTTGGAGATAGAAAATTGCACATAATTCATGTCACTGGAGAGGGATAGTGGCAGTTTAAAAGTCTAACATTAAGAGACAGAGAGAGAGAGAGAGAGAGAGAGAGAAAGAGACAGAGAGAGAGAGAGAGAGAGAGAGAGAGAGAGCGAAAAAGAGAGATACAGTTATATATATTAAACATTAAGATACAGATAGAAGAAAGAGAATGAGAGATAGGCATTTTAAATTTCTAGCATTAATAGATAGAGATTAAAATGTAGGAGTTAAGAGAGTTGAGAGAGTTTATATTTCTAGAATCAAAAGTTAACTTTTCGAAAATCCTATAATGACCAGAAAGACAATTTAAAATACTAGCATGAAGATAAAAGCAGTTTATAATCTTAGTATGAAAAGAGATACATTTAAAAGTCCTACTATTAAGAAAGAAACAGTTAATAATGCTAATATGAAATTGAAAGCAGCTTAAAATCCTGTTATGTATATAGCGATAGACAATTACAACTCAAGCATTAAAATAGAGAGAGACAGTCATTCTTTTTTAATTTTTAATTGAGAATCAAGTTCTGAATAGTTTATCAAACTTATAGTAACAAGTGTTATAACATGGTGTTTATAATGTCTCTGTGCGGTAACTCGATCAATATATAGAAAATAAAGGGGGAGCTGGGGTCTACATAGAGAACTCAAAAAATAACACTAGGTATATGGAAAAAATAGCAACATAGAAATATTATCACAAATACGATGCAGAAATGCAAGCAATAAAGTTGGCAATAGAAAATCTGCTGAACAGTAATCTTAGCCCACAGCCTGTAGAGGTTTTGACAGATGCAAGATCAGTGCTCCAGACACTGCAATCCAGAAAGTTGCTACATCTGCTAACTTTATTGACTGAACTCTACAAACACCACAGGATTGCCCTGCAGTGGATCCCATCTCACTATGGAATACCAGGAAACTAGAGAGCAGATCAGCTTTCAAAAGAATGTGCAACAGGCACACAACCAGATGCGCTGGTTACATACCATCATAAGAAACAGATAATCAAATCAATCAGAAGATCAAATGCTCCAAATCAGGATGCCTTTCATTATATGAATAGATGGGAACAAGTTATCATTATACGCATTAGAACAGGAATGACTCCACAGTCACGTGTCTACAAAATTCAAGATCGGTACCTCAACTACATGTACATATGGACAGGCGCCCTAGACAGAGGAACGCATATTTCAAGAATGCACTGAATATAGTAGACTGAGGAAAGTCCACTTATACCATTATAACAACAACACTACAGACATGACTAGATGCACCACTGCAAAAATGACAAAAAGATGGTAACATTTATACAGGAAACGACATTGCCGATATAGACAATACTTCAGGCGAACGAAAGATACATATATAGATACAGAAGGTTTTCGAAATTAGTAAGAGACAAGTCTCAGAATGTCTTGAGGCCTGCAGTGGATATTATGAACACATGCTGTATACACAGCTCCATCGCGTGAACAACTTCTTTACCCAATACAAGCCAGCCAACAGCAGTAGTATCTAGATGAATAAGACAAATTTTATATTCGTCTTCTACTTTCCTTCCTCATCTGCCTTTCAGCGTCGAGGGGAGATATAATTTGCGGTCTTTTGCTCTTCTGTTCGCCTCTGCTGCTGTTATGTTTCCTAGTGCTTCTAATATTCCATCGACCCATCTTTTTCGTGGTCGACCCTTGGGGCTGGTTTTCTCACAACGTTTGTTGAAGGCTCGTTGTGTTGTGTTTTGTTCTTTCTGCCTTGCCACGTGGCCAAACCATTTTATCTGTTGTTTCCTTATATATTCTATGGCGGGGGCTATTCCTAGCTTTTTTTCTCAGTTCTTCATTTCTGATCTTATCTCTCAGACTGTTTCCTGTCATCCGTCTAACACATTTCTTCTGTGTAGAGGTTATTTTTCTTATTGTTCTTGCATCTAGGGTCCAGGTCTGGCATTGGTAGCACAACGTTGGGATGAAGATTGTAATGTATAGTGCTCGTTTTGCCTCCAGTGTTATTTCATTATTGGACAATAGTGGTGATAACTGTCCGATGATTTGACAAGCTTTGTTGCATCTTGATTCTATCTCTGCTGTTTGGGAATTATCGTTTGTCATTAGACTTCCTAGGTATTTGAATTCCTCTACTTGTTTTAGTTGTCTGCCTTCTATAGTTATGTTGATGTTCTGTTTATTTTCACCTACATTCATGACTTCTGTTTTGTTGATTTTCATGATGTATTTTGTGCCTGTGATGTTCAGTTTGTTTAAGTGTTCTTTTAGGTCTTCTATTGTTTCATGTATTAGCGCCTGATCGCCTGCAAATAGAAGCTCGTTTTTTTATATTCAATTTCACGAAATTTCAAAAATATGTTCACTACACAGGACTTTATACAGAATGGTTTTCTTATGTGACAGAAGTTGACTTTTTGTGATCAATGGAAGATAACTTTTAATTTTTGACAGAATGTATAAATAATTAATATTTGCAACCACAAATTAGGAAAGGTACATCTTTTTAATTTGATTCTTTAGAATTTGCATTATTTTATTGGAATTTATTAAAGAGATTGCATATTTTATGAGAAAATTATTTTCCGGGAAACAATATGCATGTCAATAAAACTTTTGACAATTTACAATTACAATATATCGACGTATAAAGAATTCTTAACTATTAATATAATTGGAGTTACTTCCCTTATAATAAAGCAAAATTACACTTAATTTCTTAAGCATATAAGTTTATATCAACATTTTCATCAATAATTCAACGGCAGAACACTTTTTTGCATTTAAGTTTGATATGTTAGAACGAACCGTGCCTGTAAATATTAAGCAACATTTAAATATATATTCTTCAAAAAATTATTATATTTCTTAGCTGATAATGAACTGTTTAAAGTTTCCAAACATTTTTATAGATCACGGGTCCAAAGAAATTAATTTATAAAAATTAGCTGATGCCGTCTCATCACTTCACTGTAGAGTCTAGAAAAGATAATGTTATAGAGAAAGAGAGAGAGAGAGAGAGAGGAATACAAAAAACTAGGAAAATACTATGCTGTTGAAATTTCAAAATTGTAGTAGAAAAATGGAGAGGAGTTGGAGATAGAAAATTGCACATAATTCATGTCACTGGAGAGGGATAGTGGCATTTTAAAAGTCTAACATTAGAGAGAGAGAGAGAGAGAGAGAGAGAGAGAGAGAGAGAGAGAGAGAGAGAGAGAAAGAGCGAAAAAGAGAGATACAGTTATATATATTAAACATTAAGATACAGATAGAAGAAAGAGAATGAGAGATAGGCATTTTAAATTTCTAGCATTAATAGATAGAGATTAAAATATAGGAGTTAAGAGAGTTGAGAGAGTTTATATTTCTAGAATCAAAAGTTAACTTTTCGAAAATCCTATAATGACCAGAAAGACAATTTAAAATACTAGCATGAAGATAAAAGCAGTTTATAATCTTAGTATGAAAAGAGATACATTTAAAAGTCCTACTATTAAGAAAGAAACAGTTAATAATGCTAATATGAAATTGAAAGCAGCCTAAAATCCTGTTATGTATATAGCGATAGACAATTACAACTCAAGCATTAAAATAGAGAGAGACAGTCATTCTTTTTTAATTTTTAATTGAGAATCAAGTTCTGAATAGTTTATTAAACTTATAGTAACAAGTGTTATAACATGGTGTTTATAATGTCTCTGTGCGGTAACTCGATCAATATATAGAAAATAAAGGGGGAGCTGGGGTCTACATAGAGAACTCAAAAAATAACACTAGGTATATGGAAAAAATAGCAACATAGAAATATTATCACAAATACGATGCAGAAATGCAAGCAATAAAGTTGGCAATAGAAAATCTGCTGAACAGTAATCTTAGCCCACAGCCTGTAGAGGTTTTGACAGATGCAAGATCAGTGCTCCAGACACTGCAATCCAGAAAGTTGCTACATCTGCTAACTTTATTGACTGAACTCTACAAACACCACAGGATTGCCCTGCAGTGGATCCCATCTCACTATGGAATACCAGGAAACTAGAGAGCAGATCAGCTTTCAAAAGAATGTGCAACAGGCACACAACCAGAAGCGCTGGTTACATACCATCATAAGAAACAGATAATCAAATCAATCAGAAGATCAAATGCTCCAAATCAGGATGCCTTTCATTATATGAATAGATGGGAACAAGTTATCATTATACGCATTAGAACAGGAATGACTCCACAGTCACGTGTCTACAAAATTCAAGATCGGTACCTCAACTACATGTACATATGGACAGGCGCCCTAGACAGAGGAACGCATATTTCAAGAATGCACTGAATATAGTAGACTGAGGAAAGTCCACTTATACCATTATAACAACAACACTACAGACATGACTAGATGCACCACTGCAAAAATGACAAAAAGATGGTAACATTTATACAGGAAACGACATTGCCGATATAGACAATACTTCAGGCGAACGAAAGATACATATATAGATACAGAAGGTTTTCGAAATTAGTAAGAGACAAGTCTCAGAATGTCTTGAGGCCTGCAGTGGATATTATGAACACATGCTGTATACACAGCTCCATCGCGTGAACAACTTCTTTACCCAATACAAGCCAGCCAACAGCAGTAGTATCTAGATGAATAAGACAAATTTTATATTCGTCTTCTACTTTCCTTCCTCATCTGCCTTTCAGCGTCGAGGGGAGATATAATTTGCGGTCTTTTGCTCTTCTGTTCGCCTCTGCTGCTGTTATGTTTCCTAGTGCTTCTAATATTCCATCGACCCATCTTTTTCGTGGTCGACCCTTGGGGCTGGTTTTCTCACAACGTTTGTTGAAGGCTCGTTGTGTTGTGTTTTGTTCTTTCTGCCTTGCCACGTGGCCAAACCATTTTATCTGTTGTTTCCTTATATATTCTATGGCGGGGGCTATTCCTAGCTTTTTTTCTCAGTTCTTCATTTCTGATCTTATCTCTCAGACTGTTTCCTGTCATCCGTCTAACACATTTCTTCTGTGTAGAGGTTATATTTCTTATTGTTCTTGCATCTAGGGTCCAGGTCTGGCATTGGTAGCACAATGTTGGGATGAAGATTGTAATGTATAGTGCTCGTTTTGCCTCCAGTGTTATTTCATTATTGGACAATAGTGGTGATAACTGTCCGATGATTTGACAAGCTTTGTTGCATCTTGATTCTATCTCTGCTGTTTGGGAATTATCGTTTGTCATTAGACTTCCTAGGTATTTGAATTCCTCTACTTGTTTTAGTTGTCTGCCTTCTATAGTTATGTTGATGTTCTGTTTATTTTCACCTACATTCATGACTTCTGTTTTGTTGATTTTCATGATGTATTTTGTGCCTGTGATGTTCAGTTTGTTTAAGTGTTCTTTTAGGTCTTCTATTGTTTCATGTATTAGCGCCTGATCGCCTGCAAATAGAAGCTCGTTTTTTTATATTCAATTTCACGAAATTTCAAAAATATGTCCACTACACAGGACTTTATACAGAATGGTTTTCTTATGTGACAGAAGTTGACTTTTTGTGATCAATGGAAGATAACTTTTAATTTTTGACAGAATGTATAAATAATTAATATTTGCAACCACAAATTAGGAAAGGTACATCTTTTTAATTTGATTCTTTAGAATTTGCATTATTTTATTGGAATTTATTAAAGAGATTGCATATTTTATGAGAAAATTATTTTCCGAGAAACAATATGCATGTCAATAAAACTTTTGACAATTTACAATTACAATATATCGACGTATAAAGAATTCTTAACTATTAATATAATTGGAGTTACTTCCCTTATAATAAAGCAAAATTACACTTAATTTCTTAAGCATATAAGTTTATATCAACATTTTCATCAATAATTCAACGGCAGAACACTTTTTTGCATTTAAGTTTGATATGTTAGAACGAACCGTGCCTGTAAATATTAAGCAACATTTAAATATATATTCTTCAAAAAATTATTATATTTCTTAGCTGATAATGAACTGTTTAAAGTTTCCAAACATTTTTATAGATCACGGGTCCAAAGAAATTAATTTATAAAAATTAGCTGATGCCGTCTCATCACTTCACTGTAGAGTCTAGAAAAGATAATGTTATAGAGAAAGAGAGAGAGAGAGAGAGAGAGGAATACAAAAAACTAGGAAAATACTATGCTGTTGAAATTTCAAAATTGTAGTAGAAAAATGGAGAGGAGTTGGAGATAGAAAATTGCACATAATTCATGTCACTGGAGAGGGATAGTGGCATTTTAAAAGTCTAACATTAAGAGACAGAGAGAGAGAGAGAGAGAGAGAGAGAGAGAGAGAGAAAGAGACAGAGAGAGAGAGAGACTGAGAGAGAGAGAGAGAAAGAGCGAAAAAGAGAGATACAGTTATATATATTAAACATTAAGATACAGATAGAAGAAAGAGAATGAGAGATAGGCATTTTAAATTTCTAGCATTAATAGATAGAGATTAAAATATAGGAGTTAAGAGAGTTGAGAGAGTTTATATTTCTAGAATCAAAAGTTAACTTTTCGAAAATCCTATAATGACCAGAAAGACAATTTAAAATACTAGCATGAAGATAAAAGCAGTTTATAATCTTAGTATGAAAAGAGATACATTTAAAAGTCCTACTATTAAGAAAGAAACAGTTAATAATGCTAATATGAAATTGAAAGCAGCCTAAAATCCTGTTATGTATATAGCGATAGACAATTACAACTCAAGCATTAAAATAGAGAGAGACAGTCATTCTTTTTTAATTTGTAATTGAGAATCAAGTTCTGAATAGTTTATTAAACTTATAGTAACAAGTGTTATAACATGGTGTTTATAATGTCTCTGTGCGGTAACTCGATCAATATATAGAAAATAAAGGGGGAGCTGGGGTCTACATAGAGAACTCAAAAAATAACACTAGGTATATGGAAAAAATAGCAACATAGAAATATTATCACAAATACGATGCAGAAATGCAAGCAATAAAGTTGGCAATAGAAAATCTGCTGAACAGTAATCTTAGCCCACAGCCTGTAGAGGTTTTGACAGATGCAAGATCAGTGCTCCAGACACTGCAATCCAGAAAGTTGCTACATCTGCTAACTTTATTGACTGAACTCTACAAACACCACAGGATTGCCCTGCAGTGGATCCCATCTCACTATGGAATACCAGGAAACTAGAGAGCAGATCAGCTTTCAAAAGAATGTGCAACAGGCACACAACCAGAAGCGCTGGTTACATACCATCATAAGAAACAGATAATCAAATCAATCAGAAGATCAAATGCTCCAAATCAGGATGCCTTTCATTATATGAATAGATGGGAACAAGTTATCATTATACGCATTAGAACAGGAATGACTCCACAGTCACGTGTCTACAAAATTCAAGATCGGTACCTCAACTACATGTACATATGGACAGGCGCCCTAGACAGAGGAACGCATATTTCAAGAATGCACTGAATATAGTAGACTGAGGAAAGTCCACTTATACCATTATAACAACAACACTACAGACATGACTAGATGCACCACTGCAAAAATGACAAAAAGATGGTAACATTTATACAGGAAACGACATTGCCGATATAGACAATACTTCAGGCGAACGAAAGATACATATATAGATACAGAAGGTTTTCGAAATTAGTAAGAGACAAGTCTCAGAATGTCTTGAGGCCTGCAGTGGATATTATGAACACATGCTGTATACACAGCTCCATCGCGTGAACAACTTCTTTACCCAATACAAGCCAGCCAACAGCAGTAGTATCTAGATGAATAAGACAAATTTTATATTCGTCTTCTACTTTCCTTCCTCATCTGCCTTTCAGCGTCGAGGGGAGATATAATTTGCGGTCTTTTGCTCTTCTGTTCGCCTCTGCTGCTGTTATGTTTCCTAGTGCTTCTAATATTCCATCGACCCATCTTTTTCGTGGTCGACCCTTGGGGCTGGTTTTCTCACAACGTTTGTTGAAGGCTCGTTGTGTTGTGTTTTGTTCTTTCTGCCTTGCCACGTGGCCAAACCATTTTATCTGTTGTTTCCTTATATATTCTATGGCGGGGGCTATTCCTAGCTTTTTTTCTCAGTTCTTCATTTCTGATCTTATCTCTCAGACTGTTTCCTGTCATCCGTCTAACACATTTCTTCTGTGTAGAGGTTATATTTCTTATTGTTCTTGCATTTAGGGTCCAGGTCTGGCATTGGTAGCACAATGTTGGGATGAAGATTGTAATGTATAGTGCTCGTTTTGCCTCCAGTGTTATTTCATTATTGGACAATAGTGGTGATAACTGTCCGATGATTTGACAAGCTTTGTTGCATCTTGATTCTATCTCTGCTGTTTGGGAATTATCGTTTGTCATTAGACTTCCTAGGTATTTGAATTCCTCTACTTGTTTTAGTTGTCTGCCTTCTATAGTTATGTTGATGTTCTGTTTATTTTCACCTACATTCATGACTTCTGTTTTGTTGATTTTCATGATGTATTTTGTGCCTGTGATGTTCAGTTTGTTTAAGTGTTCTTTTAGGTCTTCTATTGTTTCATGTATTAGCGCCTGATCGCCTGCAAATAGAAGCTCGTTTTTTTATATTCAATTTCACGAAATTTCAAAAATATGTCCACTACACAGGACTTTATACAGAATGGTTTTCTTATGTGACAGAAGTTGACTTTTTGTGATCAATGGAAGATAACTTTTAATTTTTGACAGAATGTATAAATAATTAATATTTGCAACCACAAATTAGGAAAGGTACATCTTTTTAATTTGATTCTTTAGAATTTGCATTATTTTATTGGAATTTATTAAAGAGATTGCATATTTTATGAGAAAATTATTTTCCGGGAAACAATATGCATGTCAATAAAACTTTTGACAATTTACAATTACAATATATCGACGTATAAAGAATTCTTAACTATTAATATAATTGGAGTTACTTCCCTTATAATAAAGCAAAATTACACTTAATTTCTTAAGCATATAAGTTTATATCAACATTTTCATCAATAATTCAACGGCAGAACACTTTTTTGCATTTAAGTTTGATATGTTAGAACGAACCGTGCCTGTAAATATTAAGCAACATTTAAATATATATTCTTCAAAAAATTATTATATTTCTTAGCTGATAATGAACTGTTTAAAGTTTCCAAACATTTTTATAGATCACGGGTCCAAAGAAATTAATTTATAAAAATTAGCTGATGCCGTCTCATCACTTCACTGTAGAGTCTAGAAAAGATAATGTTATAGAGAAAGAGAGAGAGAGAGAGAGAGAGGAATACAAAAAACTAGGAAAATACTATGCTGTTGAAATTTCAAAATTGTAGTAGAAAAATGGAGAGGAGTTGGAGATAGAAAATTGCACATAATTCATGTCACTGGAGAGGGATAGTGGCATTTTAAAAGTCTAACATTAAGAGACAGAGAGAGAGAGAGATAGAGAGAGAGAGAGAGAGAGAGAAAGAGACAGAGAGAGAGAGAGACTGAGAGAGAGAGAGAGAGAAAGAGCGAAAAAGAGAGATACAGTTATATATATTAAACATTAAGATACAGATAGAAGAAAGAGAATGAGAGATAGGCATTTTAAATTTCTAGCATTAATAGATAGAGATTAAAATGTAGGAGTTAAGAGAGTTGAGAGAGTTTATATTTCTAGAATCTAAAGTTAACATTTTGAAAATCCTAGAATAACCAGAAAGACAATTTAAAATACTAGCATGAAGATAAAAGCAGTTTATAATCTTAGTATGAAAAGAGATACATTTAAAAGTCCTACTATTAAGAAAGAAACAGTTAATAATGCTAATATGAAAATGAAAGCAGCTTAAAATCCTGTTATGTAAATAGCGATAGACAATTACATCTCAAGCATTAAAATAGAGAGACAGTCATTCTTTTTTAATTTTTAATTGAGAATCAAGTTCTGAATAGTTTATCAAACTTATAGTAACAAGTGTTATAACATGGTGTTTATAATGTCTCTGTGCGGTAACTCGATCAATATATAGAAAATAAAGGGGGAGCTGGGGTCTACATAGAGAACTCAAAAAATAACACTAGGTATATGGAAAAAATAGCAACATAGAAATATTATCACAAATACGATGCAGAAATGCAAGCAATAAAGTTGGCAATAGAAAATCTGCTGAACAGTAATCTTAGCCCACAGCCTATAGAGGTTTTGACAGATGCAAGATCAGTGCTCCATGCACTGCAATCCAGAAAGTTGCTACATCTGCTAACTTTATTGACTGAACTCTACAAACACCACAGGATTGCCCTGCAGTGGATCCCATCTCACGATGGAATACCAGGAAACTAGAGAGCAGATCAGCTTTCAAAAGAATGTGCAACAGGCACACAACCAGATGCGCTGGTTACATTCCATCATAAGAAACAGATAATCAAATCAATCAGAAGATCAAATGCTCCAAATCAGGATGCCTTTTATTATATGAATAGATGGGAACAAGTTATCATTATACGCATTAGAACAGGAATGACTTCGCAGTCACGTGTCTACAAAATTCAAGATCGGTACCTCAACTACATGTACATATGGACAGGCGCCCCAGACAGAGGAACGCATATTTCAAGAATGCACTGAATATAGTACAATGAGGTAAGTCCACCTATACCATTAATACAACACTACAGACAAGACGAGATGCACCACTGCAAAAATGACAAAAGATGGTAACATTTATACAGGAAAAGACATTGCCGATATAGACAATACTTCAGGCGAACGAAAGATAGATATATAGATCCAGAAAGTTATCGAAAATATTAAGAGACAAGTCTCAGAATGTCTTGAGGCCTGCAGTGTATATTTTGAACACATGCTGTGAACACAACTCCATCGTGTGAACAGCTTCTTTACCTAATACAAGCCAGCCAACAGCAGTAGTATCTAGATGAATAACACAAATTTTATATACAATTTCACGTTAATTCAAAAATATGTTCACTGCACCGGATTTTATACAGCCTCATTTTCTTATTTGAGACAAAAGTTGACTTTTCTGTGAGCAAAGGAAGATAACTTTTAATTTTTAAGAGAAATTATAAATAATTAATATTAGCAACGACAAATTAAAGAAAGGTACATTTATTTTAATTTGGTACTTTGAAATTTGCAAATTTTTATAGAAATTAGAAGACCGTGCACATTTTATGAGAAAATTTTTTCTAGGAAACAATATGCATAAGCAGAAAACTTTTGACAATTCACAATTACAATTTATCGACTTATAAAGAATTCTTATCTATTAATATAACAGGAGTTGCTTCCCTTATAATAAAACAAGATAATTTTGTAATTTATTTCTTAAGCATAGAAGTTTTGATCAACATTTTCATCAACAATTCAACGGTAAAACACCTTTTTGCATTTAAATTTGATATGTTAGAACGAACCATGCCTCCATATATTATGCAACATTTAATTATATATTCTTCATAGAATTATTATATTTATTAGCTGATATTCAACTCTTTAAAGTTTCTAAACATTTTTATATAGATCACAGATCCAAAGAAGTTAATTTACAAAAATTAGCTGATGCCGTCTCATTACTTCACTGTAAAGTCTATAAGAGATAATGTTAGAGAGAGAGAGAGAGAGAGAGAGAGAGTGAGATAGAGAGAGAAATATACAAAAAAACTAAGAAAATACTATGCAGTTGAAATTTCAAAATTCTAGTAAAAAAAGGGAGAGGAGTTGGAGATAGATAGTTGCACATAATCCATGTCACTGGAAGAGGGAGAGTGGCAGTTTAAAATTCTAACATTAAGACATTGAGAGAGAGAGAGAGAGAGCGAGAAAGAGAGGGGGGAGGAAGAGAGATGCAGTTATATATATTAAACATTAAGATATATATAGAAGAAAGAGAATGAGAGAGAGGCTGTTAAAATTTCTAGCAGTATTAGACAGAGATTAAAATGTATGAGTTATGAGAGTTGAGAGAGTTTATATTTCTAGCTACGGAAGTTAACCTTTTGAAAATCCTAAAATGACCAGAGAAACAATTTAAAATACTAGCATGAAGAAAAAATCAGTTTAAAATCATAGTATGAAAAGAAACACATTAAAAAAATCACACTATTAAGAAAGAAGCAGACAATAATGCTAATATGAAAATGAAAGCAGCTTAAAATCCTGTTCACATTCACAAATACGAGACAAATTAATGCAATACACAGAGAAACTACCAGACGCCGACTGGGAACAACATTACACAGAACTCACACTAGCTGACAAAACAAAGGCAGTACAAGAAGTGCAGAAATACAAATCTCCGGCGCCTGGCGGCCTCACAATATAATTCTTGCAACATTTCTTTTCTCTCTTAGGCTCTCTTCTTCTCAGAATGTACACAGACTCATTCACAAAGCAATAACTTACTCCAAGCATAAACATGTCTTACATAACATTGCTCCGGAAAGACAACACAGGCAAGTAGCTTCTTAAAAATTACACCCCCATTTCCCTACTTAACACAGACTACAACATTCTAACAAAATCATTGACAATCTCAAACCTATCATGACAACACTCCTTCATAAAGGCCAACAGTGTAATGTACAAGAGAGAAACGTCCACCAGCACACACACTTTATACGAGCCATTATTATCTTCCATTCTATCTCTCGACCAAGAAAAAGTCTTCTAGAGAAGCTCATTCCTACCCACAAAACACTACTGAACAACAACATAGGAGGTCGCTTCATACAGTGGATACACATCTTTTATTCTACACCTCAAAGTAAAGTTCTATAAGTTTTTTTTTTTATAGTGAACCATTCGTTCACAGAGATAATCAGGCTAACTAGATCGGTTCGACAGGGGTGTTCCCTCTCTCTTCTACTTTACGCGCTGACCATAGAACGGTTCATTGAGAGTATCAGACGAGACAGTTCCATAAAGGGCACATTCATGTTAGGGAAAGGAGAGCAGAAATTGTTAGCGTATGCTGACATCACTGTCTTCTTTCCATCAAACACTAGATCAATAGACAGCATCCTCAATATATTCACAGAATTTGGACAATTTAAAAAAAAGAATAGGAAAAAAGTGGTATGGCAACACTCAGGTCTGGAGTACAGTATGTTGATGCATCGTCGAAAGTTGTCTCCCATATTGCAGTTGCGCAGCGTTTTCTGTAAGTAGGAGTGTACGATGCCCTGTCAAAAGCCATTTCTTGGTCCAAGGACAGAATCGATGAAGGTATGTTTCTTGTATGTGTGTAGGTGATGATGTATCGTATGAAGTGGTTGTTTTTATTTTAGCCTTGGATGCTGCATTGCTGGTCTTCGGGGACGAGTGAGAACATGAACGGCTTTAGCTTATTCGTCAGGGCTTTGTCAATATTTTATAGTCTACGTTGAGCAGCGATATCGGTCTGTAGTTTGTTACTTGTGTCTTATCTATATTGTTCTTCAGGAGTAAGAAGATGTATGACACGTTGATCCTCGGAGGTAGTTGTTCTTTGTGAAAGGAATCTTTAAAAACCTTCAGCAGGAGTGTTCCTATGAAGGGAAAAAATGTTTATAGAACTCTGCAATGAGTATGTCTGTACCAGGCGTTTTATCCTTATGCGAGATTTGGAAAATTATCTTTCTTTTATATTTCTTAATACATTCATTTTTTCTTCTCTCGTATACATAAGTTAAGGGTGAACACTACATTTGTTTTAAAAATTCTGAGCTTTGTTTTTGTGCCGAGTAATTTTGATTTCCATTTTTCGAAAGTCATTGCTGCCTTTACTCTTCCGATTCTAAAGTATGTATTTGTGTCTTCTTCTTGATCTATGCAGCTTCTGATTTATATCTAGTGATTTATTTCATTAAATGCTATTTCTTTCAGGTTCATTTTTTTCTAAATTTATTTAATTTTCGTGGTTGATTACAAGTCATCTCTCTCTCTCTCTCTCTCTCTCTCTCTCTCTCTCTCTCTCTCTCTCTCTCTCTCTGTCTGCGATCAGGACTCAATCAGAGTAGGATTCCAGACTTTCACATGAAGTCAGCTGTAAGGTTAAGTGTGTTGATCGCCCCGACAGGCAGAACATCACAATTAGAGTCTGCCAGATCCACTCTGATTGAACACCCGTTAAAACGTTGCACTGTGTTCTGCGCCAGTGGCCCAGTGCATTCGATTTCAGCCAGCATTTTATTCAGGTTTGCACTCCTTAGCCTTTGATTGTCCCCAATCTTCCTGCAAGGCAGCAGATGATCTTTTCTGTAGGGGGATTCTGCCCTTAGATGGTCGGCCCTCCCAGGTTTACGAGCACCATCTGCCCGAGTCACTAGAGGTGACTAACACAGATATGCACACACAAAGATAGGAGATGTGACCAACATAGACATGCACACAGCGATACGAGGCATGACTAACACAAGTCATATTATGTAAGTCTTTAGTACGAACTGGCGTCACCGAAGTCAGGGCATTCCCATATCTGCTCCGTCGCCCGTTCCAGCAAGCATAGAAATGTTCATCCACTTATGGTTGATCGTGTTGAGTTCCTTCATGCATTCGTCCTTCATGACGCCGTGTTCCACCATTCAAGCCATCATTATGTGATACATGTCAATTTTCTAATATTTCTTGCGTAATTACAGACCCCGCCAACTTCTCGGTTATTTCATTGCCACGAACATCCGAGTGTCCAGGGCAGTATATCAAAGTTTGGTTGCTAACAGGAGACATGTGGAGTAGGTGCACCCACTGCCTGTGGAATGTGTTCTTGTCAATCCGACGAAACATCCTTAGTCAGTCAAATCAATCGCGAAGACAACATATGTTGTTGGTCTCTTAACCAGCTAAGTGATAGCTCCTGTCAAAGCACAATGTCCATAAATTTGCTGGAGGTCTTGTGGGCTACTGCACCTTTATCTTTCCATTAGATTACACAAAATACCAACCACTCTGAACATCTCTTGTGACCAAGCCATCAGTGTAGATGATCAGGTCTCAAACTTGGGAGTAAAGCAGCAGAAAATATTCTGCGACCAATTGATGATATGACATTTGTTTTTTCTTACACTGTTTTCACACAACTACAGATAAGAATTATTGTGTCTACAAAGTCAAGATCCTCTATATGAGAATCAAGTAACTATTCAATGCCTTTGGAACCTGTAAAGCATCACTGCTGTATGAAGTCGATGGCAGTTCCATAAAACAAGGGAGATGAAGTACACTCTTGCTTCAACCCTTTCTGAAACCATTCACTAAGTCCTGCCTCTGAGTGAACTGTACAAGAGAAAGTATCTCACAGATCTTTGCTGACGTTTGATATGGATTGTGTTTTAACTAACATGAATTCTCCTTTGTCAAAGTTTTAGTTGCAAGCACTGTATTAACAGTCTTAAATTTACAACGATTAAAGTTTAGTTTGAGGTAATGTATTAACGGTCTTAAATTTACAACGATTAAAGTTTAGTTTGAGGTAATGTATTAACGGTCTTAAATTTACAACGATTAAAGTTTAGTTTGAGGTAATGTATTAACTGTCTTAAATATACAATGATTAAAGTTTAGTTTGAGGTAATGTATTAACAGTCTTAAATTTACAATGAGTAAAGTTTAGTTTGAGGTAATGTATTAACGCTGTTAATTTTCAAAGATTAAAAAGTTTAGTTTGAAGTACTGTATTAATGGTCACACATTTTCAAAAATTAAAGTTTAGTTTCAAGTACTTTATTAATGGTTCTTATATTTCCAAAGATTAAATTTTAGTTTGAAGTACTGTATTAATGTTCTTCAATTTTCAAAGATTAAAAAGTTTAGTTTGAAGTACTGTATTAATGGTTCTTACATTTCCAAAGATTAAATTTTAGTTTGAAGTACTGCATTAATGTTCTTCAATTTTCAAAGATTAAAATGTTTAGTTTGAAGTACTGTATTAATGTTCTTCAATTTTCAAAAATTAAAAAGTTTAGTTTGAAGTACTGTATTAATGGTCTTACATTTCCAATGATTAAAGTTTAATTTGAAGTACTGCATTAATGGTCTTACTTTTCCAAAGATTAAAGTTTAGTTTGATGTACTCTATGACTGTTTTACATTTCCAAAGGTTAAATTTTAAGTTACAAATACTGTATTAAATATATTAAGTTTTCCTCCATTAAAATTTAGCTTTTCAAACGCTATAATAAATGTCTTATATTTGACTTAGCACGAGTTTAGTTGCAAGTACTCTATTAATTTAACTATCTCAAACATAGTTCTATATTTAAGGTAAGCATATTAGAGAGAAAGATCACAACATGTGAAATGTCACAACCATTACTGGTTACTGTAAAATACAGAATAAGAAATGGTGAAATTCAGGTGAACTGTTGAAATCACAACTAGCACTAAATGCATAGAGACACAAGCAAATTTTGGATTATATGCATTAAACCACTGAATCTGTAACTTGCTGTGTACCTGCAAGAGTTGATAGACTGGTTTCAAGGCTCAAGGAAGACCAAAAGTCATACAGATAGACAATGTCACAGAAAACCTAGCAGCAGTAAAGGTTAGTAACTGTCAAATACAATACACTTAGTCTCAGGACAAAAATATTGCAGCTCCTCACAATTCTTGGTGGTGCATGTGCATAAGTCAGTAAGTAATCTTTTATTTTAAGAAAATGTATTTTTGTGTGAGGTTATGTCAGCCTTTACTAAAAGCTTTATTGTTCCAGCTGAAGGCCTTCTTGGCTGAAATGTTCTACTTTTGGTTTGTTTCTCACCTACGTAAAGCTACTACCATACCACTTTTGTTTTGTTTCTCACCTACGTTAAGCTATGACCATACCACTTGTTTCTCACCTACGTAAAGCTATTACCATACCACTTTTGTTTTGTTTCTCACCATTTAAAGCTATTACCATACCACTTTTTACTTTTTTATAAATTTTCATTATTATAATCAGCTTTACAGCAGCTTCAAATTTCTATGCATCTTGATGCCTTTACCCAGTAACTAGTTTAATCTGGACAAATGATTAGGGAAGACAATCCAGTACTGAAAAATGAGGCGCTGAAGTGTTGGGCCAAAAGTGGAAATATCAGAATTTTACTCCAAACCAGAACACAATACAACCACACTCACTTAACTTTTTTTTAGGGGTGGATGTAGAAGAGGCATACTCTTTTAGTCATCACATGATTACAAGCATTACCAACATTGAGGAGTGGAGTAAAGTGGCATCACAATACAACCACACTCGCTTAACTTTCTTTTAGGGGTGGATGTAGAAGAGGCATATTCTTTAAGTCATCACATGATTACAAGCATTACCAACATTGAGAAGTGGAGTAAAGTGGCATCACAATACAACCACACTCACTTAACTTTCTTTTAGGGGTGGATGTAGAAGAGGCATACTCTTTAAGTCATCACATGATTACAAGCATTACCAACATTGAGGAGTGGAGTAATGGGGCATCACTCTCTTGGTCACATTGTATATCTTCGTCTTTATGCCATTACTTCCCTCACTACAGGTCACATATCTATTTTATTCAGCTGAGATGACTGATGAACCCAATCTCAAACCCTGGGCTCTTTGTGTAAAAAGAGCCAATTTCACCTTTAACAAGTAGACCTACTTTGCACCTGATATATATATGCTTTTTGTGTAATAAAGAAATAAATTAACAATAGTTAATACAAATTAATGAAACAGACTCTTTATTTTTTAGAGCATTAGTAACAATACAGAACATCACATCTAACAAGAGTGCTAACTGGTTGTCAGATGTCAGTAACAAATAATTGCTTTTGTTAAATTATATATTTGCACTTGATAAAAATACAAGGATTTTGTTTACTTTCAAAATTAAATATGTCTAAAAGTTTTGATAACCTTTTCACAAAATTCCTTGCAAAAAATTGCATAGGATGACAAATAAATAAAATCATATATAATGTGACATCATAATAGCATGAAGGAAGCTATTCAACAATAAAGTTCATGAACAAGAACTGTGGGCCTCATTGATTGCCCATGTCAAGGCATGAAAAATGAATTGAACAAAATCAAATTTACAGCACAGCTTTACTGGGTATTAAAGTACTTTATATTTTAAATTGCACAGCTGCTAGTTGCTATATCAAAGTGGTATTTTGGTTCTAATCTTTGAAATTTAACAGCATTTATGTATGAAGATGTCCTGATACTAGTACATTTTCCTTATTCTTCTAAAAGATATTTTATGTGAGTGGTTTCAATTTGTGACATCACATACAAAATGTAAAATGTTTAGCTAATGTAAATATTTGTGTGTGAATGATAATTTAAGAGTTAATGCTTGTAACAAAGAGGTCATAGATTGGTAAATCTGAGAGTTTTGGGGATGCAATGTTCAATTTGTAATGACAAAAGTATTTAAATTTTAAGATATGACTTCTTCATCATTTTGAATGTATAACAGAAGAAATGTATTGTAACTTCAAGCAAAGACAAAAATGAGCAAATTAACTAAAGTGTCAGTGATAAACAACTGTCTACGATGTTGAATATTCTTTTTTGAAAAATTCTAGTAGTTTTTTATAAGTTTGTGAATGGTAAAGTTGTAGGATCACATTAATGGCTGTCACAAATTTATTCAATAATTTAACAAATTGTCTTTTCTAAAAACAAAGATATATTTTGTACAAGTGGGTAAAAATGTAATTTACAAATAAATAGAATAAAACAATCCTTAAAAGTGTAACCACTTGCAAAACTGTGTGTCAGCAAATTTTGGATAGGTTTTGGTGGATATTGAGTTATTAGCGGGTCATCATCATCACGGTCTGAACTTGTCCATAGGTGCTTAGATTCCCTTCTCATCAAGTCTCAGAATGTCCAGCGAATGATGACTCCAGTTCTGTGTTGGTTGATTAGTCTTCTTATATGCCCACTAAGTTTCTCTTTTCTGGCGATGCCCATCTTAACTCCCACTTCTTTTATCCGAAGGAGTGATGTGGACTCATGGTTGTCGAAGTCCTGTGTCCTTCCCAGAAGGCATTGATAATGTTCACCCAATCCATTGGTTGACCATCATAAACAATAGCACAGCTAGCCAATCTGTCCACTCTTTCATTTCCCTGTACTTCTGCATGTTCTGGGACATTGACAAAGGTGACCTTACATACGTATTTTTGACTTCCGTAATGACTCTACCCATTGCATACATACAGATCCCACCTCCACTTTTCTTATCATGCTTATCGAATCACTCAGTATACAGGTGTGGGTGTAGTCTTGTGACTCTAACCAGATGAATGCCTTGGTCACTGCCATCACCTCTATCGTCATGCTACTCATGGTCATAATGTATGCACCACTGTTTTCCTTGACTATTCTGCCTGCTGAGCATGCTGTAAATGCTCATGCACTCCTTTGGTGTTGTCTTACAGATCTGTCTGTATAGATGACTGTATCTTTCTCATTGGTGTTATCCCAGATGAGCACCATTGACCTTCATTTTGACCACGACTGAGCCCGGTTCCCTACATTTCCTGTCGAGTGTGACAATACACGAGAATGTCCCCTTGAATGACGTAGGCACCGGTATCCACTCCTCGCCAGCATTGATATTGGTAAGCCCATACACCTGTTTGATGACATCTGCTCGGCCCACCGATGAATTGCCTCTTTTTTAACCTGACACCCTTTCCTGTGTTGTTTTGATGGTTAAGTATGGGAGATGTTTTTATGGATTCAGAAGCCTGTGAGCTGATGCCCTTTGGCACATTGCCATGTAATGATATCTGCAGGTATTTCTGAGTTGCCTTGTAGCTCCATATAAGGTGTTCATTTATTCGGTCTTTGAGGAAGTAGAGTTGATCTGATATTGGTTGAGCTTTGGATGTCTGGGAAATGAAAGTAGACCAACCACCAATAGAGAAATAGGAGTTAAAAAAGCACAGAACTAGGCTACAATACAAATTCAGCTTGTGGGTACAGTAAAGCTGATGATGGGCAGAGTCAAATATTGTATGTTTGATCTTAGCCATTGGCTCTTAGATCCTGGTGATGAAATGACTAGAGTGAATTTTTATTTTCAGATTCTTAGTGGAAAGGGTACATCTTGTCTGTCTTAGAAGGTAATACAATGCAATAAGTCTTCTATATCAAAGTTCCAATCACCATAGTCATACACGTTGCTATATAACTCTATAGAAATAATACAGTGATGTTTTGATCTATTTTGAATTGCTGATCCTGCAAGAAACTATGTGGTCTATAAGTTGTTTCTCCACATTTATTCAATTTTAGACATGACAAACAAATCCCAGCTTGCAACTAATGAGTTAAGTAGAAAAACCATAAAAATACATATAGTGTCTATATCAAAAAAGATTACATATTCATTTTCTAATCATTCAATTTTTAAATAAATAACTTAATAACTATATTTCTCTCTGTATTTTATGTCTCCCCCCCCCCCCCCCAATTTTAAGATTTGTACTTGCCTGTTTTTTGTGTTTGTTTTTTTATAATATTATCTGTTGGTTTGTAGACGAAGGTTTTTGCTGAAATGATGTAGTTTGTCTTATCTTTCTATAGATTTACTTTTCTGTAGCTCTTCTTGCACCATCACGTGATAATCAATATATTGTATATTTTATATTTGTCCTCTATCTCCAAGCAATGGAAGAGTGGACTTATGAAGCAGAAAAGCAAGCCAAATTTTAGGCAAAACGATATTATTGACAAAGAAAGAAATCATAACATATTTTAAAAAAGAACTTGAAAGCTAGATTTTGGAATAACTAATAAGTTAAATGTGCCTGTGCACTGTGAGGCACAAAGGGGAGTTAAGAATAGTGGCGCTGTTCCTTACCATGCATATTCGTAAGAGGCGACTAAGGAGATTTGGATTGGGACTGGCTAACCTGTACTGTAAAAAAATAAGCCTAAAAAATCTTCACAAATATGGACAAGTCAAAGAAGAGAATAAAAGTAAATTTGCCATCCAGGTAAGATAAAGGCTCTCTGTTTAAGAGATGTATGATGCAATTCAGAGAAAGCCGTAAGGAGTCCGGGTTGCTGACTCACTTTTTGTCTCCCAGGAAATCCTCCAGAATTGGCACCTGGAATGTATGTACCCTAAATGAACAAGAAAAAGCTGCACAGGTAGCAACAGAAATTAGAAAATGCAAAATAGATATTCTAGGAATGTGTGAAACAAGATGGCTATGAATGGAAAGGATAAAACTAAATACAGGAGAGATGATTTTATCATCAGCACACTGGGAACCTGGAGCACAACATAGTCAAGGAGTTATCATAATGTTATCAAGGAATGCACAGAAGACAATGATAGAATGGGAAGCAGTAGGGCCAAGACTAATGAGAGCAACATTTAAAACAACAAAAAACAAAGTAAAAATACACATCCAACGCAACGCACCAACCAATAATAAGGATGATTGAGTTAAAGGTGAATTCTATAAACAGTTGCAATGTCAGGATAAAAGATGAGCCAAGGATATTATAATCTTGATGGGAGATCTAAATGCAAAATTAGGGTCAGACAACAAAGGCTTCGAAGAGATTATGGGAAAACATGGACTTGGAGATATAAATGAGAGTAGCGAGATATTTGTGAGCTTCTGTGCTCTTCTTAATCAAATGAGCCTAAGAGGAACAATATTCCAACATAAAAATACATAAAGTTACATGGGTGTCATCAGATCATAGAATGGAGAATCAAATTGCCCACATATGTATTAATAATAAGTTGAAGTCATCCTTACAGAATGTAAAAGTATATAAAGGAGCAGATGTGGCTTCAGACCATCATCTTCTGACGGCAAAACTTAAACAAAAAAGATACTGCAACAAATAAGGGCAGAAAGTATTTCAATGTATAATTTCTTAAAGAACAAAGAATTAAAGACAAATTTGCAGTCACAATATCAAACAAATTCCAAGTCCTCAAACAACTAGAAAATACAATCAATATAGAAGATCATTGGAAACAGGTAAAGGATATATGGAAAGACATGCGAAGAAGCGCTGAGGGAAAAGAGAAAGCTAGAATAAGGCATGGATGACAGCAGAGACAAAATAAAATAAAATTAAATTAAAGAAAGAAAGAATAAGAAAGCAGACATAAATAAAAACAAAACGAGAAGTAATAAAGCCAAGATACAGGAAAGGAAGCTTACAGAGGTGAACAAAGAAGTGAGAGGATGCATTAAAAGGGATGAGGAAATATATAGATGAACTAGTTAAATAGGCAGAGGAAGCAGCAAATAAAGGGAAATAAAAGAACTGTACAACAGTTAAAGAAACTAAGTGGAAAATACAAACAGATAAATACCTTTATTAAAGATAAAAAAGGACATCTGCTTAGTAATATAAGTGAACTAATGGAGAGAGGGAAAGAGCACTTGGAAGAACTTTTGAACAGACCCGGCTCAAATAACCCTCCAGAAATACTACCAGCAGAAGAAGCGTTACACGTTAACTGTGGAAAACCAAGCAAGGAAGAAATAATGAAAGCCATCAAGCTATTAAAAAATGGTAAAGCCACAGGACCAGGTGAAATTCCTTCGGAAGCCATCAAAGCTGATATTAACACCTCTACCAAGATGTTACGTAATTTTTTTTCATTTTGACTAACAAATAGATCATTTCTGAAATTGTCTTGCATCTTTTCTCTATTTCAGCTGTAATGGCTACCTACTACAATTTTTTCAGTTGTCTTAGCTGTCACAAAAGAAATCACAGCTGTCACAATATATCACAGCTCAAAGAAAATATCCCAGCTGTCAAGAAATATCCTAGCTGCCACAAACTATCAGAGCTGTCATAAAATATACCAGTTATCACAAAATATTCCAGCTGTAAAAAAAAATATTCCAGCTGTAAAAAAAAATATTCCAGCTGTAAAAAAAAATAGTCCAGCTGTAAAAAAAAATATCCAATCTGTCTGTCATAAAATATACAAGTTGTCATAAAATATCCCAGCTGTAACAAAATATCTAATTTGTCACAAAAATAGGCCAGCTACTACAAAATATTCCAGCTGTCACAGAATATTCTAGATGTCACAAAATACACCAGCAATAACAAAATATATCAGCAGTAACAAAATATCCCAGTTGTCACAAAATATAACTGTCACAAAATATAATTTTCACAAAATATGCCAACTGTTACAAAATATCAAAGTTGTCACAAAATATTAAAGTTGTAACAAAATATCTCAGTTGTCACAAAATATCCCAGCTGTCATAAAAAATATCCCAGCTGTCATAAAAAATATCCCAGCTGTCACAAAAAATATCCCAGCTGTCACAACATATTGCAGCAGTAACAACATATCTCAGTTGTCAGAAAATGTCCCAGCTGCAACATAATATCCCAGTCATAACAAAATATTCCAATCTGTTACAAAATATTTCTATGAAAATGGCACAGCAATAACAAAATGACCCAGCAGTAACAAAATATCCCAACTGTCCGAAAATATACAAGTTGTCATAAAATATACCAGCTGTACCAAAATATTCCAGCTGTAATAAAATATATTCCAGCAGTCACAATATATCACAGCTCAAAGAAAATATCCCAGTTGTCATAAAATATCCTAGCTGCCACAAAATATCAGAGCTGTCATAAAATATACCAGTTGTCACAAAATATGCCAGCTGTAACAAAATATCCCAGCTGTCACAAAATATCCTAGCTGCCACAAAATATCAGAGCTGTCATAAAATATACCAGTTGTCGCAAAATATTCCAGCTGTAACAAAATATCCCAGCTGTCACAAAATATTAAAGTTGTAACAAAATATCTCATTTGTCACAAAATATCCCAGCTATCAAAAAATCTTCCAGCTGTCACAAAACGTCTGTTATAACAAAATATCCCAGATGTCACATAAATATCCCAGCAGTAACAAAATATCCCAGCTGTCACAAAATATCATAGCTATCATAAAATATCACAGTTGTCTCAAAATATCACCGCTGTCACAAAATACCCCAGCTGTCACAAAATATCCTACATAAAATATCTGAATTGCCACAAAATATCTCAGTTGTCAAAAAATATCAAAGATGTAGCACAATATTTCAAGTGTCAGAAAATATCCCACATGCAACAAAGTATCACAGTGGTAAAAAATATCCAGCTGTCACAAAATGTCACAACAGTAAGAAAATATCCCAGCAGTAACAAAATATCCCGGCTGTCACAAAATATATCAGCTGTACCAAAATATCCCTGATATAATAAAATATATTCCAGCAGTCAAAATATATCTCAGTTCACACAAAATATCCCAGCTGCAAAAAAATATCTCAGCTGTCACAGAATATATCATTTGTCACAGAATATATCACACAAAATCTCAGTTATACAATTTCTCAGATGTCACAAAATATCCCAGATGTCAAAAAAAATCCCAGAAGTAACAAAATATATCAGCAGTAACAAAATAAACAGCTATCACAAAATATTCCAGCTAACACAAAATCATCCAGCTGTCTCAAATAGGCACAGCAGTAACAAAATATCCCAACAGTAGCAAAATATCCATGCTATTACAAAATATCCTTTTCATAACAAAATATCCCAGTTGTAACATAATATCCCAGTTGTAACATAATATTCCAGTTGTAACATAATATCCCAGTTGTAACATAATATCTTGTGTGTTACCCGGGGCCTCATTATGAGGAAAGTAAAGAATAGTGACACTGTGACCTTCCGGGCATGTAGTAAGAGGTGACTAAGGAGGTTGATCGATGGCTTGACAAGCTGTCATTGTAAAAAGTATTGTTATGGAAACAGCCATAGATTTTAGAAGCAGTGATCTCTGCAATATGTGTCATTTTGGCACACAAGGTTTCTGTTTTTGAGATTTTAGTTCTGCCCTATGTGCTGTCTTCGGCTCGAAAGGACAATAGATAGATGGATAGAACATAATATCCCAGTTGTCACAAAATAACCCAGCCATCACAAAATATCACAGCTGTCACAAATAATCCCAGCTGTCAAAAAATACCCAAATTGTCACAAAATGTCTCATTTGTTACAAAATGTTACAGCTGTAACAAAATATCCCAGCTGTCACAAAATATATAATTTGCCATAAAATATACCAGCTGTACCACAATATACCAGCTGTAATAAAAAATATTGCAGCAGTCAAAATATATATCAGATCACACAAAATATCCCAGCAGTAACAAAAATCCCAGCAATAACAAAATAGCCCAGCTGTCACAAAATATCCCAGATGACACAAAAACCCCAGCAATAACAAAATACCCCAGCTGTCACAAAATATAGTTCTCACAAAATATGTCAGCTGTTACAAAATATAAAAGTTGTCACAAAATATCTCAGTTGTAACAATATATCTCAGTTGTCACAAAGTACTTCAGTTGTCACAAAGTATTTCAGTTGTCACAAAGTATTTCAGTTGTCACAAAGTATTTCAGTTGTTACAAAACATTTCAGTTGTCACAAAACATTTCAGTTGTCACAAAACATCACAGCAGTAACAAAATATCCCAGCTATAACATAATGTACAGTTGTCAATGTTACAGCTGTAACAAAATATCCCAGCTGCAACAAAAAATCCCAGCTGCAACAAAACATCCCAGCTGTCACAAAATATCCCCTTTGTCACAAAATATCCCCTCTGTCACAAAACAACACAGCTGTCATAAAACACCACAGCTGTTACAAAATATCCCAGCTGTCACAAAAGATCACAGATGTTCCCTTCTCCTGACATGACCCCAAGTGATGAATGTCTCCTGTTGTTGGAAATTAGCTTTCATTTTTGATTTGGCCTCTTTTAGAACATCCTAATTACTCTTTTAGAATATCCAGATTACTCTTTTAGAATATCCAGATTACTCTTTTAGAATATCCGGATTACTCTTTTAGAATATCCCCATTACTCTTTCAGAATACCCTCGTTACTCTTTTAGAACATCCTCATCTATTACAAAAGTTGGACACAACTCAAAAGAACAAAATTAATATAAAAAGTTGCTTTATAGAATTGTCAGATTTTTGTGTTAATTGAGGGCTACTTGAAGTACTTTCTAACCATAGCATATGCATCAGGGGACAGACAACAATCCTGGACATGCAACTGCTGAAATGAAGAGTACCTATAAGCAATCATCACTATTCCTTTGTCTATTGCTACATCACATGACTTCATCTCAAGTTTATGTAGATTTGGACAGTGCATAGATAAGGCATACAGTTCATCGTCTGTTATGTCACATTTGCTTATGTCCAACGAGCAAAGTCTTGAGCAGTTTTGTGCCAGAAAATCTAAGCCAGTGTCTGAGATAGTCTCACAGCCCCAAGCGTTGAAGTCGCATAGCTTGTTGTAGTTCTTAGTAATGTGAATGACCCCTTGGTCGGACACCTTGGTAAACATGAAAAAATGTGTAAAAAGTTTATAACAGGCCTTTGTGAGCAATTATATATGTAAATGTAAATAGTCCATATAAATATCTCTCAAGAATTATAATATTTTTCTTTAAATGTTTGAACATTGTACATAAACATAACACTAGTAAACAATTACAAATTAAACATCATTTCTTTTAATATATGGAGGAATAATGATGTTAGTGATCATATTTTTTTTATGACCAACAGGACTTTTATAAAAGTCATGACCAGAATCAAGCTATGCAGCACTACCTTTTCACATAAAATGGTAGATGTGTAAATACATTTTTGAAGCAGGCCATATATAAATATGTAAATATTTTAACAGTGACACAAATTCTATCACCAAGCTTGTTCAAACTAATCATTGAGAACATCTTTAAAAACATCACAAAGATGCCAGGCATAAACAATAATGGAATGATAGTAACCTAAGATATGCTGATGATACTGTATTACTAGCAGAAAATCCTGAAGATCTACATAAATTACTAAATGAGATAAACATGATAGGCAAAAAATTTGGATTAGATATGAATATCAAAAAGACAAACTTTGATCATAAACAAAGAAAGTACTCAAAACCTACAAGTGGATATCAAATTTCAAGAAATACACCTGAAGACAGTTCAAAGCTACAACTACTTTGAACATTCTATAACCAGTGATGGAAAATGTAAAACTGGAGGAAAAAAGAAAATAGAAAATGGCAAAAAGTAATTTTAATGTCATAAAAAATAAACTAACATTAAAACAAATAAAGCAGGGCTAAAACTAAGCATAGCGAAATGTTATATCTTCTTAACATTCATGTATGGTGCTGAAAGATGGACAATAGACAAGAAAACAGAACAGAAAATTTAAGCTTTTCAGATATGGATTTATAGAAGAATAGGAAGAATTGAAAGGAAAGAAAAGGAAACAAACAATTCTTCTTCTGCTTTCCTTCCTCATTTGCCTTTCAGCATCGAGGGGAGATATAATTTGTGGTCTTTTGCTCTTGTGTTCGCCTCGACTGCTGTTATGTTTCCTAGTGCTTCTAATATTCCATCCATCAATGTTTTTCGTGGTTGACCATTGGGTCTGGTATTCTCACATTTGTTGAAGGCTCATTGTGTTGTGTTTTGATTTTTCTGCTTTGTCATGCGGCCAAAAAATGTTATCTGTTGTTTCTTTATATATTCTATGGCAGGAGCTATTCCTAGCTTTCTCCTCAGTTCTTCATTTCTGATCTTATCTTTCAGATTGTTTCCTGTCATTTGTCTGACACATTTCATCTTAGTAGAGGTTATTTATCTTATTGTTCTTGCATCTAGGGTCCAGGTCTGGCATTGGTAGCACAATGTTGGGATGAAGATTGTATTGTATAGTGCTCATTTTACCTCTCATATTTCCTTGTTCGACAATAGTGGTGATAACCGTCCAATGATTTGGATTGACAAACAAATGAAGTCTTAAAACAACTAACAATTTAAAAAGAACTACTAAACACAATTCAAACAAGACAAATGAGATTTTTGAGACATGTTAAAGGACACTATGGTCTACTAAAAGTAATCTTGGAAGGGAAAATGCAAGGTAAAAGAGAGAGAGATAGACCAAGACTAATATGGACAAGCAACATCAAAAGATGGTAACATCAGCCTATGATAATCTTCATCATTAAAGCAAGAGACAGAGCAGAAAGATGCTCCACGGTAGCCAACTTTGGATGCGGAGACAGCACTTAATGAATGACATAAATGAAAATGTCAAATAAAATTTATACTTAGCACTCTATAGAAACAATTTTAAACTGATAAGCTGTGAAAGTCTATCTGTACTGCACAATTTTTATAAAATGTATTGTTTCCAATGTAAAGCAAGTTTGTTTTTTTTCTTTGCTCTTTCAAAAACAGGTTTCCACAGTCTGGTGTCACATGCTTCCTTGTATTAGTTATCAAAATGGTGGATGCACTGAATACGTGTCAGAAGCTATAAGCTGTGATTGAAATTCTCACAGTGGAAAGTTTTGAGCCTAAAGCAATTCATAATTCTCTGTGGAACTTGCTTGAAGAGGAAGTTTTCAATCTCAAGTTATGGCAGTCTTGACACAGAGAGCTTGTTAGTTCAAATCCGAATGTACAAGTTGGGATTTTTATTTGTGATTTCTCTCTGTGGCAACCACCCCTGGTCTCAACAATGAGACCTGGCTTCACACGTCAATTACACATCAACAGAAAAAATATGAATACCTCTGAAGATGGAGTTATCTGCCTGAGTGATGAGGGACCCCTATGCACATGGCTCCCAGTGTAAAATGAATTAACATCCAAAACTCAATTCCTAGGCTATAGGGACTTCGCCTTAGGTGAAAGCTGCGAATGCAGAAAAAAAAATATGTCTATACTGTGCTTTTTTCGTTAAATCTTTCCGTATGGTTACCACCTACCTTGCATTTTGTGGGGATAAGAAGAAAATGAATATCTTGTTTATTTACACAGTACAATCTTGAAATCAATCGACGAGTTCTAATTGAATTGCATGCATACTGGATAATTTTAAAATCCTACCATTTAATAACAAATTTAATTTAATATAATTTGCACAAAACATAAGCACATTTATTTATCGTATTATTATAATTATATATATCATATGAATATGTCATATTACACATAATTCAACATTTTTTATTACAAATTTTTGGCTGTTAAACTTGTAAATGCAGGTGGTCGGTGAGCTGGTACAAGATGTCTGCTTACTCATATTCAGGACTAGTGGTTTTTTCAAGGCAGTGTCTTTTCAATAATTGCTATACCACCTTGGGTTTACACTTTTCTTCAAAGTTGAGTAAGGTAGAATTTTAGTGAAGATTGAGAAGCTCGACCAGAATAAGGACATATGACAAGGTACACCGAAAACCCAGTGTGGCATCTGATGGCACTGCAGGTGCAGGGCATTAGAGGTTAGACAGTCATGGAAATATATGGGTACTAACATACTGTTCCCAATACCCCACAGCTTTTAAAAATAAAGAAGCATTAGAATGTATAAACCTCCATTACCTTTTTACATTTGGCCACACTGAGGTAACGTAGAGTCTCACATAATTTGGCTGCTCTCGTATGCCTAGATCAGTGTACTTTTGTAATCACTCTGTCTCAGTTCACGTAAGTCTGTTGAAGAAATAATTTTTTAATTATTTAATAACCAGACATAAAGAGGCTTTAATTAAAATTACAAGGAAAACAAGTTTTAAACAGTTAGACCAATACACTGAATATTTATTTATTTTATGTTCCAGGTGAATGCAAATCTATGACAGCTGACATATACCAGATGGCCTATTAAAATCAATATTCATAACCTTACCAAAGAAATCTGGTGTGATTGAATGTGATGATCATCGCACAATAAACCTTATGAGTCACATGTCTAAGATATTACTAGGAATCATCATGCGAAGAGTGCGAAACAAAATCAGTCTAAAAATTAGTGATGAACTGTGTGATTTTGTTTGGAGGTAAAGGTATGAACAATGCTATATACATCATATGATCTTTAATAGAAAGAGCCACAGAGGTGAAAACAGATCTATGTTTCATAGACTATACCAAAGCATTTGATAAAGTAAAGCACCTTGAAATAATCAAAATTTTAGTATGCATAAAATTTGACAGCAAAGATTATTAACTTAAGGTAATAATTATTTGTAATATTAGAATGACATTATAATAATATTAATATATAATTTTTACCTGCGGCAAACTTACTTAATTCTATTTAATTAGAATCATGCCAATAAGACAATGAATAATAATTAATAAATATTAATTAATTTAAATATATTTTTAATATTCGCCCTATTTGAAGTAACTTGACTTGAATTGTGGCAATACTATTTATAGAAGTCATTTTAATCATTACTTGAGGATATTCTAAGTTATTTTGTTAGAGAACCTGAAATGTGATGGTGTCCAATGTTCCTAAAAATATGATTTGATTGTGACCACCTACCCTGCATTTTGTGTGGATAAGAGGAAAATAAAATATATTGTTTAAATAGAACACCATTTTGAAAAGAAATGTGGGAGTTCTTGTTGAATTTTACGCATACTGTATAACTGTAAATTGCTACCATTCAAAAATAATTTAATTTCCTATAATTTGCATAAACATTTAAAAGCACATTTATTTATTGATTAATTTAAATCTACATCAATTGCTAAACATGTCTAATAATTAATATTTTACAGAATATTAAGAACTGTCTAAAAGGTTAAAGCAATTACCTCTACTAACAATAACTTAAAAAAGAAAAATTAAATTGGCAGTGACTTCTTATAATAAACAAAGAAAATAATACTTTTAAAAACTATCTAAAAAGATCTATACCTATGTTTTATAGATTATACCAAAGCATTTGATAAAGTAAAGCACAAGAAATAATACAAATTGTAGATGGCATAAATATTGACAGCAAAGATCAAAGAATAATTAGAACATGTACTGACAACAAACAGCGGCCATCGAACTGGAAATCCAAGAAGACAACAATAATTACACATATGTTCAATTTATAAAGCAAAAGTAACTTACACTTTTAATTTTGGATAACAATCACGGTCTAATATAACCTGAAAGACTTAGTCTGCGGCTAAACGGATTGTGCCTGGCCAAGAAGTGGGCAAAACCTGCAAGACAAAAACAGCAATATTAAACATAGTTTGCTGGGAATCTCTATCAGAGAGACAGACAGACAGACATACACACATATATATTACTAATATTTATAATAAATTAATGTGTAATATGACACAATGTATAGAATCATTAATTTGACATTCTTTAAAGTGAAATATAGCATAAAGTTGTGAGAGATCATGGTAGCTTCTTCATCTCATCAACCAATTTTAAAGGCCCTTATATTATTTCTAGAAATTAAAAGAAGATCATAAATGATGAGTGAAATTATTACAGAAGAGAGATTTTAAAAAGTACTACGCAGCTCTTCAATAAGAATGTCTATTAAGGCACAACTTGTAATCCATTTTTATCCAGAACTGTAATTTATTGTAACTGCAAAGATAATCATAATGTGTGTGTGAGAGAGCTATTAATGATTTCATTTTATTTGATTAATTTAAAAATAACAATGGGTAGCTTAAGGTAATTCTTATTATTATTTGTAATATTATAATGATATTATAATCGTATTAACATAAATATATATATATGTGTGTGTGTGTATGTGTTTGCCTGTGGCAAACTTACTTAATTCTTTTGTAAGTTAGAATCATGACAAATAAACAATGATTAATAATGAATGAATATTAATTCATTTTCAATAAACAGATTGAAGTACCTTGAACTGTGTAAATTGTATTTACAAAATTCATCTTAAACAACATTTGAAGATATTCTAAGTTATTCTATTAGAGAACCTGAAATGATATGGTCTTCATGTTCCTGAATATATAATTTAATTTTGACTACCCACTCTGCATTTTGTGGGGATACGATGAAAGTAAAATTTATTGTTTACATACAATATACAACATTATTTTAAGAACTATCATGGATTTGTTGTTGAATTTTATGCACTCTGAATAATTTTAAATTGCTTCCATTTAAAAACAAATTAATTTTCAATAATGTGCACAAAACTTAGAAGCACATTTATTTATGACATTAATTTAAATCTATATGCATTGCTAAACATGTCTAATGATTAATATTTTGTTTACAATGGCGCCATTTTGAGAGAAATCATGGAGCTCTAATTGAATTTTATGCATACTAGATAATTTTTAATTGCTAACATTTAAAACAAATTAATTTCATATAATTTGCACAAAACTTCGAAGTACATTTATTTATCGCATTAATTTAAATCTATATGCATTGCTAAACTTGACTAATGATTAATATATTACTGAATGTTATGAACTGTCTAAAAAGTTAAAGGAATTACCCCTACGAACAATAACTTGTACTTTACGAAAAATTAAATGTTTGCAGTGACTTCCCTTAATAAACAAGGAAAATAATACTTTAAAAAAATTAATATAAAATAATATTCCCATTTGCATCGTAAATTAAAGGCGCATAAACTTTGATTGATAATGTTTAATCCTAGTGCATTTTGTGATACATTGTATATAGATTCTTTTTTAAATATTTAAACATACGTACTTTTAAGAAAATGTTTTTAAAAGTGATATGCAAACTTAGGTACTCTTATAATATTACGCTAGCAAGTGCTTTATATACTATTTATTAGTTTTATTACGTTCTAGTGGCCGCTTTCTCAGAAATACTAGTGTATATTTTGAGAAGGAACTGTCTGATTGTTGCCAATGATTAAGACGTGACTGCTCGTGTCATCCTAGGTTCAGCTCCTGTGTTGCCTGCTCTAGCAGCACAGACTGTGTCATGTCGGCTACATGGCATAGTAGTCTTTGGGTACTGTGCTGATACCTCCCATTATGTCATTGTTTGAACGCAACATCAGAGGGGTGGAAGATGCGTGGTCGGACCAAGGTAACACCTCATGTCCTTAGTGCCGAGATTGCAATCGCGCACGGCTGTGTGCTGTTGAATCTGGGCTAGTTTCCACTAGCTAGGCAGCCCTAGCATAGGGCATCAGACCTAGTGAGGTGGGGATCCTGGGGACAGCAGCCCTTCCATTTACACAAATGACATGAATGGTTATACTTCTGTTCCCTACATTTCCTGTCGAGTGTGAAAATACACGAGAACGCGTTCCTCATCACTTCGGTCCCACATTCTACAAAACTTGCATTCAAGGCATCCAAGGACACGACAACTTATTACATCAAAAGACAAACGCCATTTACAAACACCTCATTAAAAAGCAGTACAGCTCAGAATCAAGCATGACACCCACAGGACAGGCAGCCAAATGTCAACTTTGCAGACGAAACATACGAGAAACAGAAGAACACTTCTGGACAGTGGTCCGGATGAAATTCTAGCGGATACTTATAAATCTACCATTTTGTGCCAAAAGTGTTATTTCCATTGGATTGTGTTTCTATAGTGTTTTCTGTGGTGACATATAGGTCACGCTAATATGGAGGTGCCTATGTTTGATCTTGATGGGGACTTCGAGGGAAACCTCATACATAGACATTTTCTAAAGTGAATTTTAATCTTCTCCTTGGAGTTCTGTCCGGACCATTTGGTATCGGACAGAACAGCATCACATCTCTGTATCGCTTGGACAGCCCCTTCAAGTGGTACTTCACTCTAAGTTCGGCGGCACACATTACTCATTATAAACAACTGAAAGGAAAGAAAATAGAGCTGGCTTCACCTAAACTATCAATCGAGATCGAGCACGTGGAAAAAGAAAAACAGAAGGGGGTGATTCATTGGTTACCCCCAACCATCGATAAAGAACTTGTGGAAAGACTAGTCGCCAAGATGACAGGAGATAAAGAGGCTGAAGCCATTCGAATTGGGATTACATGCGACTGGATGTTTCGATACAAGCCAGTAGAAGGCGTAACAATTCCTCACTACATAAAGGTGAGATCCCGAAGTGGGAGAATAGTCACCACGTGGGTGACATTGCCAGGTCGCCGCACACAGTGTACGCACTGTACCAGTGACGCCCACTGGGACAGTCAATGTCCTCTGAGGAAACAGAGGATAGAAAGGCGACGAGTCGAAAACAAAGAGAGGCAAGTAATCATCGCCGAAGCCACAACAGAGATCCAACAAGACCTCCCATCAGAGGAACAGACAGAGTCGACCTCTGTCAAACAGACAGCCACACAAAGAGAGACAATCGAAATTAAGACAAAAGTTGACAGTAACAAAAAATTGAGCGAAACGCCAAACAGTGACGATTTCGTCACTGTCCAGGCCGGAAAAAAGCGCCGGCACATCAGCCAGCATAAGAGAAATCCATCATCATCATCAGAGCTCGAGAGCGAAGAAGAGCTAACACAAGCTGAAATCCCCACAATGGGGCGCTTAGTTATAAATACTGACACTGAAGACGATTCTATGCAGGAGATGCCGACGCCACGAAAGAAAACCAATTAAAAAAAGAACAAACAATAACCCTTTTTAAAATTCATTATGTGTAGTGTGTGTGCTAATTTAATTTTTCCAAAACCACAAAAACACGTAAGTGTGTCATTTTACATTTTTATAAAGTTGGGCGAGAATGGGGACGAATGTATTTGTTTTATTATAAATTTCTGTGAGCACGTGGATGAAAGTATGGGTTTTATTAGAACTTTATGTGAGCACGTGGGTGAATGTACCGGTTTTATGTTAACTTGTTGGAAACACGTGGGTGAATGTACATGTCAAATTAAAATTAGTTGTGAGCATGGGTGCGAATGTACCATTTACATCAAAATTATTTGTGAGCACGTGGTTGAATGTACCTGTTTTATAATAACTTGTTGGGAGCACGTGGGTGAATGTACCAATTTTTTAAAACTTATTTGCGAGCACGTGGTTGAATGCATGTGCAGGTCTGTGTGCAGGTATATTGTCACTACTATTTCATTTATAAATACTTCTACATGTAAATAGAATGTATTTTTATAAATCAATTGGTAAATGGCAGCAACCATTATCATATTAACATTAAACATTAGGGGCCTCAGGTCCAAATTAGACCACATCACAACACTCATACACAAACACAAGCCAGATTTCATTTTAGTACAGGAAACAAACATACACACAGACGACCACGCATCCCGCATCACAACACGGTTAGGCCTGCGGCACGCGTGCTTCAGCCTAGCCATAAACAATACAGGATCAGGGTTGGCAATTTTACAAACATCAGACAGGTGGACGATCAATAGGAAAGACAGAGACAGTGACGGAAGGACAGTTATAGTTGAAGTAAAAGACGACGACAAACACACATACACCATAGTCTGCATACACGCACCACCACATTACGGACAGCAACCAATCTTTTACGACAGACTAGAGAGCCTGCTGGCAGGCTCATACAGGGGACAAAATATTATTTTAGGGGGAGACTTTAACTGCGTCCTGACAGATATGGACATCATTGGAGGAGAGGTCAGGAAGCAGATAAGGAAAACAAGTAAAGATGACAATCACCAACTGGACATTTTACACACAATAATTGACACCCACGGTTTGACCGATGCATATAGACACACACATCCACACGGCATGGACATCACACACACACAAACCATTCCTACAACAGGGCTACACGGCTAGACAGGATTTAAGTCCCGTCCACAAATTTCATCAGCCAGGCCACACATATCACAAAAACACCCCAGTTTACAGACCACAGGGCAGTCATTGCAACAATTAACACCGCATATTCCAACACACTCATTCCAGGTCACCTCACTGGAAATTCAACAACACCCTACTGCAAAACAAAACATATACAGAACACATTAAACAAATTATCCAGCTATACACTGACGACAAAGACATAGATGACATACAGCAACACTGGGATCTCCTCAAAAACACTATACGAGAAAGAACACAGATTATAGCACTACGGATAAACAAACACAGATTAAGACAAGAAACACTTTTAGAAGAAGCCATACAATTAACAAAACAAATAGACAGACATGCACCCAACATCACACTAGAAGAGGAGTTGGAACAGCACAGACATCACAAATTCCACGGAGCACTGCTTCGCACAGGCTTAAAAACAATCACACAGGAAATTCCCACCAAACAATACATGGCAATAGAACAGAGCATACAACGAAACAGACAAATAGGGACAATAATAGACGTAGACGGCAACACACAGACTGACACTTCAAATATAACAAAAGCATTTGAAGACTACTACAAGAACATCTATACGGAAAGTAACACACATCCAAACATACAAGACAAATTCATTCAATACACAAGGAAACTTCCAGACGCTGACAAGGAAAAACTAGACGAAGAACTCACATTAGCAGACATAACAAACGCAATACAATCAATGCAAAAGAACAAATCTTCGGGACCTGACGGTCTCACAATAGAATTCTTCCAACATTTCTTTCCTCTCCTAGGCCCTCTTCTTCTCAAAATGTACACAGACTCATTCACAAAGAAACAACTTCCTCCAAGCTTAAACATGTCTTACATAACATTACTCCACAAAGACAACACAGACAAATCACTTCTTAAAAACTACAGACCCATTTCACTACTTAACACAGACTACAAGATACTAACAAAAGCACTAACAAACAAACTAAAACCCTTCATGGCAACACTCATTCACAAAGATCAACAGTGCAGTGTACAGGGCAGAAACATCCACCAGCACACACATTTTATACGAGACATCATAACGTACACTCATGACAAAGACAGTCAGTCTTCCATTCTATCTCTCGACCAAGAAAAAGCCTTTGACAGAGTATCTCATTCCTTTCTCCACAAGACATTACTGAACTGCAACTTAGGAACAAGCTTCAGACAGTGGATACACATTCTGTATTCTAGACCTGAAAGTAAAGTCCTTGTGAACCATTCGTTCACAGAGGCCTTCGGACTAACCAGATCGGTCCGACAGGGATGTTCTCTCTCTCCTTTACTTTATGCTTTGACCATAGAACCGCTCTTAGAGAGCATCAGACAAGACAGCTCCATTAAAGGTACATTTACACCAGGGAAAGGACAGCAGAAATTGTTAGCCTACGCTGACGATACTGTCTTCTTTCCATCAAACATTACATCAATAGACAACATCCTCAATACTTTCACAGAATTTGGGAAAGGTAGCGGGGCACAAATAAACACACATAAATCATTCATCATGGGCATAGGCAGGTGGAAGAACAAAGTGGACTTTCCCTCTGCTCTAACACCTGTTCCTAACATCAAGTTGTATGGAATTACATATCCTTGCAACCCAAACAGAACACACAAACCAACATGGCAGAACCTAGTCACACAGATAACAGACATGCTGCAGAGATACAAATACAAAACACTCACAATTTTTGGTAGAACAATCATTGTAAACACTTACATCATTCCAAAACTAATATACATAGCTACAGTTTTTAATCCACCTCAGCAAACAATAACAGACATAAGAAAACTCATAAGACATTTTGTTTTTGGAAGCACTTTACACAGCATACAACACAAAACACTAATACAACACAAAAAACAAGGAGGTATTTCACTACAGGACATACACACAAAAATTAAAACTCTCAGAATAAGCCACATAAGCCGTATCATCCAACAACCAGACATACTTTCGCACACTATTACATTGGACTGAGATTGCTCAAATTCAGAAAACCCAACAACTCAATACCTCACCATTTCGGTCCCACACCCACATTCTACAAAAATTGCATTCAAGCCATTCAAGGACACGACAATCTATTACATCAAAAGACAAACAACATTTACAAACACCTCCATTACAGCTCAGAATCAAGAGGGGCCAAAAACACTTTCTCACAGACTACACCAGCACTTTCTCAAACCTCCACAACCCACACATCGCTCCCAAAGCAAGGGAAGTCACATACAGACTCATATACAGCATGACACCCACAGGACAAGCAGCAAAATGCCAACTTTGCAGGCGAAACATACAAGAAACAGAAGAACACATATTCTACAAATGCAGCACAATCATACCAGCAAGAACAGAGTTACAACACACACTACACAGAAAGTAGACATATACAGATCTATCATGCTAAACACACTACCAAAAACAACAACACAACAATCCTACACTAAATCCCTAATTCTATTATCGGAATATAGGAATTTAGTGTGGGCTTGCAGAAATGCTGCCGTTTACCAATCTAAAACTTTCAATGCCAACTTGTTTTTACTTATTTATAAAAAAAGAGCAATGTCCATTTTTAAACAATAAAATTAAATTTTCGAGAATGAATGGAAGAATGCGAATGAATGATTTTCCACTATTCAAATGGAAAGGCACACCTGTCAAGACTTTTATCTCCCTTGTTTGCCACACTTGGTGGTATCATCAAAGCAATACAGCCGCCGACGATATCCCCAAACACAGACGTCAGAGTGCCCGAGGCTATTGTATGCCTCGTTTTAAGCATTCACTGGCGGCAATCAATAGACAAGATATCAGTTAAAACGCCGACAAGACGTCACACCTGCCAAAAGACAGGCTCGAGGCTATTGTCGCCTCGCTTAGCTACCTTTAGTGGCGGCAGACATAAAGAATGTTCCACCTTTTAAGACGCCGACAAAGGTCGGGGTGATCAAGTCGCCTCTGGCGCTCCTATTTTCTTTTGAACCTTTGGTCGTGTGGTGCAATAGATTGCTTAACTTTTTACATGGAAAATATATGTATCATCACTCATCATCATCAAATCATACATGAAACTTATTGTTGTAAAATGGAATGTATTGTTTTAAAAACGAAATAAAGATTTATAAAAAAAAAAACTGATTGTTGCCAATGATTAAGACGTGACTGCTCGTGTCATCCTAGGTTCAGCTCCTGTGTTGCCTGCTCTAGCAGCACAGACTGTGTCATGTCGGCTACATGGCATAGTAGTCTTTGGGTACTGTGCTGATACCTCCCATTATGTCATTGTTTGAACGCAACATCAGAGGGGTGGAAGATGCGTGGTCGAACCAAGGTAATACCCCATGTCCTTAGTGCCGAGATTGCAATCGCGCACGGCTGTGTGCTGTTGAATCTGGGCTAGTCTCCACTAGCTAGGCAGCTCCTAGCCTGGGGCATCAGTCCTAGTGAGGTGGGGATCCTGGGGACAGTAGCCCTTCCATTTACACAAAGGACATGAATGGTTATCCCCTTAACTTCTGTTCCCTACATTTCCCGTGGAGTGTGAAAATACACGAGAATGTGCCTCTGTATGACGTAGGCACAGGTAAATACTCCTCGCCAGCGTTGTAAATCCTCAGACCTGTTTGATGTCATATGCTCTTTTTAGAATTATTGGTGTCTTATTCTTTATAATCTATTTCTGAAGCATTAAGTAAAGCAAGCCTGAGTAGGCAGACGCACACATGCGAGAGTGTCCAGTAGAGACGTGAATTCTGTGATATGGTGTGTGACTGGCCGAGCGAGATGTGTGATCGCTGGCCGCTGTGAATAATTGTGACTGCTCTTATTAGAATTATTGGTATCCTGTTCTTTATAATCTATTTCTGAAGTATTACTTTTATATTTGAAGTGTTGTTTATTTATATTTATTATTTAAATGCAGAGCCAGTCTAAACATATGGATGTGAATCATGGACAACAGAGAAGAAAATCACTGGAGGCTATAAATTTGGTTTTACATAAGAATTCATAAATATAATTAACTAAGTAATTCATACTTAATAATCCTTGGAAAATGAAAGAACACACGCGATGTTTAGGTTTCTTAAGCCAGAAGTAGGTTACACTCACACGATCACGTGATTGCACACTGTCTCTCCAGACACAACGTTTTACGTTCGACGATCTCACAATGTACTCTAGTTAACCTGGATTTGTCGTACGCTAATTGACAATTGATGATTTCAATCTTAAACGTGCTCTGTTGTCTTGCAATATTCGGGAGTTTCTCGTGACATGACGAGCTGAAGTTACTTGAATTCTTTAGTTGTGAACTTATTGTTGACATCAATTTGACTTGTCACGACAACGTGAGCATGCTTTGTTTTGAGCTTTCAAGATAACTTGCTATTTTGAGTTCGTGATCAGTTCATCATCATCATGAGGTGCCATCTCCGCAACGAAGGTTGGCTATCATGAAGCGCCATTCTGCAATGTCTCTTGCTTTGATGGTGCAGGTTCTCATAGGCTGGTTTGTCCATCTTTTAATGTTACTCGTCCATGTTAGTCTTGGTCTGCCCCTGCCTCTTTTACCTTGTATTTTCTCCTTTAGGACTACTTTTAGTAGGCTGTTGTGTCTTTTAACATGGCCGGAAAATCGCATTTGTCTTGTTTGAATTGTGCTTAGTATTTTTCTTTTCATTTTTAGTTGTTTTAAGACTTCATAATTTGTTTTCTTTTCCTTCCATCCAATTCTACCTATTCTTCTATATATCCACATTTCAAAGGCTTTAATTCTCTGTTCTGTTTTCTTGTCTAATATCTATGTTTCTGCACCGTATAGGAATGTTGAGAAGACATAACATTTTGCTATTCTTAGTTTTAGCCCTGGTGTTATTTGTTTTGATGTTAGTATGTTCTTCATGTCATTAAAATAACTTTTTGCCATTCCGATTCTTTTTTTTTTCAGTTTTACATTTTCCATCACTGGTTATAGTATGTCCTAGGTAGTGGTAGTTCTGAACTGTCTCCAGCTTCTGAACTGTCTCCAACTCTATTCCTTCAATTTTGATATCCACTTGTGGGTTTTGAGTATTTTCTTTGTTTATGATCATAGTTTTAGTCTGTTTTGATATTCATATCTAGTCCATATTTTTTGCTTGTATGTTTATTTCATTAATTAATTAATTGTAGATCTTTAGGATTTTCTGCTAGTAGTGCAGTATTATCAGCATATCTTAGGTTATTGATTATCTTTCTATTAATTTGTAGGCCTGGCATCTCTGTGATGTTTTTAAAGATTTGCTCAGTGTATAGATTGAACAAGCTTGGTGACAGGATGCATCCCTGTCTTACTTCTCTTGTTATATCAATTGGTGTAGAGTTCTCTTTGTTATATTTTATTATTGCTGTTTGCCCCCAGTATAGATTACATATTAGTCGTATGTCCATGTCATCTAGATGTATCTCTTTTAGGCATTTTATAAGTTGTTTGTGGTGTACTCCGTCAAAAGCTTTGGTGTAGTTTATGAAGCAGGCATATATTGATTCATTCATACATGCATTATTCTTAAGTCTTGTTTGCTTTCCACATTTTCTATTTCTATACATTTTTGGCTGAGTAAGTCTTCTTTTGCCTTTTATACATTTTGCGTATTTCATTATCTATTTTATTGTTTTGGGCAGTGTTCTTCGCTTGTCTCCTTTCTTCCATTTTTTTATAAGGTGTTGTCAGTTATCCATTTTTATTTTGTGTTCTTTTCTTTTTTTGTGTATAAGGTGTCGCAGGTTTCTTGTATGCTTTTCTTTTTGCATTGCCATTTGGTTGTGACTTTTTTCATCAGGATTTTCTCTTCGGTATTGCTCAAATCCTTCTTCTAGCAGCTTCTGATATGTGTTCTTTACTTGTATTGTATATGTATCTTTAATATCTTTTTTTATTTAAAGCTGTTATGTCTAGTGGTATTGTTGATGAATTAGACTTTTGCTTGTTTCTCTTTAGTTTGATTTTCATTTTAATCATTACAGGATTGTGATCTGAATTAATATCTGCTCCTGGGTAGGTTTTGGCTTTCTTTACGCTGTTACGGAACCTTTCTTTTATCATTATCTAATCTATTTGATTCCTCTTATCTCCAGGGCTTTTCCATGTGTATAGTTATCTTTTCTCTTGCTCAAAGTAGGTGTTATATATTATTAGCTTGTTTACTTCACATAATTGTATTAATCTTTCTCCTGTCATTTCTTTTTTCCTACACCATGGTTTCCTATAATGGTGCTATATTTACCTTTTCCTACTTTAGCGTTCATGTCACCCATTACAATCAAGATGTCCGAAGATTTCACTTACTTCATAACTTTATTTAGGTCTTCATAGTATGACTCTATTTGCTCATATGTGTAGTCTTGAGTAGGTGCGTATGTCTGTATTATTGCTATGTCGAATGGTTTTGCTTTCATCATGAGTAGTATAATCCTATCATTGTAAGTACCCACTGTACTTATATATTTTTGTAGCTCTCTTTTTATTAGTATTCCTACCCCTCTTTGATGTTCTGTTGTGTTTCCTGAGTATATAAATGTATATTTTTCGTCCTCTATGTACCCACTTTCTTTCCATCTTTTCTCTGATATGCCTAAAATATATATGTTTATCCGTTCTGCTTCTTGAATTAGATTTTCCAATTTCCCGTGATATATAACTTGCATATTCCTTGCATTGAACGTGACTTCTTTGCTACTTGATTTACTTCGTGAGTTAGATACAATATCAACCTTTATACTATTAATATAATTCGTATTTTCTAGATATACTTTGATAACACTGTTTACATATATTTTATAGCTGGCTTGATAAGTAACTACTACGTCGGCGATTTTTGTATTAGTTCATTCACTTGTCTCGTTGAGCTTCTATTATGTGTTGTAGTGCTGTTATTATTGGTCCCTACTGTCGGACATCTGTAGTGAAATGTATGACGCATTCATGCTCGCAGAGAGCTGTCCTTTGACGAATGATTCAGCGGCGACCCGCACAAGCAGTGGCCCTGTGGGTAAGAAAATGTAGATAAAACTCTACTGTGAGTCGATCCGGCTCAACCGTTTTGTTCTATTGCATGGCTCTCACTGAGGTCGTCAAATCCGCGAGTGTTATCTCAGCGTTCAATGATTGGTTGTCTGTTTCTGTCAATAACTTTGTGTGTTACATACATTTGTCTTTTACGTCTTCCCGTGTGTCTTCATGTGTATAGAGCTTCCGGTAGCAATACTCGAAAGCTTTGGCAATCTCCGCTGTGTCCGTTTGTTTATCTTCTTCTACGATCATTGCTCTTTAAATCTATGACTCCGGACTCTCTTATGATGGTAATCTTCCTCTCTCTTTAGCTAATTTGTCTGCGCGTTCGTTTCCGTGTACATTACTGTGTGATGGTACCCACTGGTTGACCACTCTCTGGAAGTTATTGCACATTTATTGGCTGCGTTCACTGTCTGTGCGGTCTCGCCTTACGTCTTCTGACATGTGCTGAGACTGCTATGATGGGGACTACAGCTACCTTTCTTTGTTTGGGAGATGAGTTAGTAATTCGGATGATTCCACTGGCATGGGCGGTTGAGCAATTATGGATTTTAATTCGTTTGCAGTGATACCGGGGCCTTCCATGACCAAAGAACCAAAGTTGCCCCGTATAGTTTCTCTTCCAGTGAGGTGGGTGTGGCCCACATTGTCCTCAGGTCTGTAAAAGTGAGGGCAATCCTGTTGAACATGTTTTGTTGTCTTGTTATCCTGTGTACAGTGGCATTGGCTGGTAGTTCCTATTTTGAGTTTAGTGAACATGTGATTTCTCATTCTATTGTGGCCAGTGCGTATGGAAGTATGATGACTTGATCCCTCCTTGATAGTTGGAGGTATCCATCCCTCTCGTTACACTTCGAGTGTTCTTGTTTCCATTTTTCATGATACTTTCTTTTGATGATGGATTTGGCTTCATCGTAGCTTACTAGATGGTTCTCTTGTGGTAATCTTCCTGTCTCTTTAGCTAATTTGTCTGCGCATTTGTTTCCATGTATATTACAGTGTGATGGTACCCACTGGATGACCACTCTCTTGAAGTTATTGCACAGCTGGTAAGGGTTGTTCTCAAGTCGTCTAGCTCACTGTTCCTGAGGATTTTAGAGCTGTTAGGACTGACAGTGCATCAGTCAGTATCACCAACATCTTGTGCGTGCTATTTTTGTGTTGGATAGCCAGTTTTGCAGCGTCTTTGAGGGCTTCAGTTTCTGCGTTAAAGTTGTTTGAGAATTTCCCAGTAGCTATTGACTTGGTGATCTCATCTTGGTTATTCAGCCTCAAGAACAGACCTCCTCCTCTATTTCTGGTTGCGTTTGTAGCAGAGCCATCTGTGTATATGTGTGAAGTTTGGGGAAAGCCTAGCGTGTAAATTTACTATTTTTAGTGATTTCATGGTCGTATCCATGAAAAAATGGCTGGGGGTAAAACTCATAAAAGTGATTTTTTATTCAAAATCTTGCTATGAGGATGTCTAATATGAAGTCTGAAGTAGGCCTAGTGTTTACATTTACTATTATTAGTGATTTCATCTAAGTCAGGTCGGGTAATTTTATCTGCTACTGTATGCAGTAAACAGTACAACCTGTGGCTGCCCTGCTGCCTTGCAGGTAAGCTCGGGAGAGTAAAAGGCTAAGGGAGGGTACCCCGACGTAAAACAACCCCACTGCCTTGTGGGTGAAACTTTTTAGTCAAAGGCTAGCGGAGTCAACCGTAAACAAACCGACGGAAGGCAACAGAAAACCACCGTCGTAATGTCTTTGTATAATCATGAATCGCCACATTAGATATAACGACAACAACGTTAAGGGGGGTTCCCATGGAAAACCCTCGTTCGGTAGGGGATACAATGTGCTACAGGTGATACCCGATCGTCATCAATCTACTGTAAGCAAAATAAAGATTAAACAAACTCTAAAGATAGGTACTTGGAATGTGAGAACACCCATGCAGAAGGGTAAACTAGAAAATGTCATACAAGAAATGAAAAGAATGGGCTTACAATTACTGGGACTTTGCGAAATGAGATACGCCGAATCAGGGGAGATATATTCTGATAAACATAGAATAATATATTATGGAGGTACTGAACACCAAAGAGGGGTAGGTATCATCTTGGATGCAGAAAGAGCAAGAACAGTGAAAGGCTTTTACCCAATATCTGACAGAGTCCTTTTAGTGAAATTGAATGGAAAGCCAATAGACATAAATCTTATACAAGTTTATGCACTAACAGCAGACAGTCTAGAGGAAACTATTGATAAATTTTACGACGAGTAAAGGTAAAGTACGAGACTTGAACCGGCGTCTTAGTACGCGAGTTTACACCCATATGTGCTCGGCCGCCTATCCAGAAATGTTCGGATATTTCTGTATAGTGTAGCCTCAAGCATCTATACTCAGATGCGAAGCCACATTCCTCACCTTCCCAGGATAATACCCTGGTACCCATTTCTGCCTACGGCTGGGTCGACCGTGGGGGTATTTTTTTTTTCCAACCACGAGTACAATTCACACTGCTTCCAGCGGGAATTGAACACGGGTTGTCCGAACGTCGGTAGTCTAGTCGGGTGGTTTTCCCAACTAGGCTACCGAGGCCCTTAACGACGAGTTAAATGAGGCACTTCATAAATGCAAACCACATGAAAACAACATAATTCTAGGGAATTTTAACGCAAAAGTAGGAAAGGAAAGAGTTGAGGAAGTAGTTGGTCATTATGGCTTAGGCAAGAGGAATGAAAGAGGTGAGAAACTTATTGAATGGGCAAGAACACACAACATGATGATAGGAAACACCTGGTTTAAGCAACATCCAAGACGTTTGTGGACATGGAAAAGCCCAGGGGACAACGCACGTAATCAAATTGATTATATAATGATAAGCAATAGATTTAGAAACAGTCTGGTGTGTGTGAAAACTAGACCAGGGGCAGATTGCAATAGTGATCATGTACCAGCTGTGGGAAAGCTTAGAGTAAAATTAAAAAGAACAAAAAGAGCCTCAGTTAACATCAAGTTAAATCTAGATTTACTAAAATCAGAAAAGAAGCTGCAAGACAATTATAAAATCACAATTCAGAACCGGTACAATGCAGTAGAGAAGATACAAAGCATTGATGAACAGTGGGAAATGCTAAAAGAGTCAATGCAACAAACATCAAAAGAGTTCATACCACAAGTGAGGACAAATTCAAGGAAGAAATGGATGACAGATGATATTTTGCAGCTAATGGATACAAGAAGAAGAAATCAAGAAAATAAAGATGAGTATAAGAGGTTAAATAAAGAAATTGTAGTAAAATGTAATGAAGCAAAAGAAGCATGGCTAAAAGAGAGATGCAAAGAAATCGAATTGCAACAAAAAGGAGATGCTAAAGCTATATACAAACAAATTGAGGAAATAACAGGAAGAAAAACGCAATCAAAAACTGGATGTTTAAGATCAAAGAAAGGAGAACTGTTGATTGATCAAGAAAACATAAGGGAACGATGGACAGAATACATTAGGGATCTTTATAATGATGAACGAACGGAAGTAAATATTAAGGATAATGGAGAAGGACCAGAAATACTCAGAGAAGAAGTGGAAGACGCCTTGCGCAATATGAAAGCAGGCAAAGCTCCTGGACCAGATAATATAACTAAAGAAGAGATTGAAGCCATGGGTGATTTTGGAATACAAATTATAACAAAAATATTGAATGATATCTACAACAGCGGATATATACCAGACGACATGCTCAAATCAATATTCCTTAGCCCTACCAAAGAAATCGGGTGCGATTGAATGCGATGATCATCGCATAATAAGCCTTATGTGTCATATGACTAAAATATTACTAAGAATCATCATGCGAAACAAAATCAGTCCAGAAATTAGCGATGAACAGTGTGGTTTTGTTAGAGATAAAGGAACAAGCAATGCCATTTATATCATAAGATCTTTAGTAGAAAGAGCCATAGAGGTGAAAACAGATCTATACCTATGTTTCTTAGATTACACCAAGGCATTTGACAAAGTAAAGCACCAAGAAATAATCAACATTTTAGAAAGCATAAACATAGACAGCAAAGATCTAAGAATAATAAAGAACATGTACTGGCAACAAACAGCGGCCATAAGAACTGGAAACCAATTGGGAATGTTTCAACAAATAAAACAGGGTGTTAGACAAGGTTGTGTGCTGTCACCAGATTTGTTTAATATTTATAGTGAGATTATTTTAAGATCCATAAGGGGTATGCCTGGAATAACAATTGGAGGTCATAATATAAAAATAATCTAAGGTATGCTGATGATACAGTATTAATCGCTATGAGTGAAAATGAGTTACAAGAAATGTTGGACATTGTAGTGAAGGAAAGCAAAAATAAAGGACTCAGCCTTAATAGCAAAAAGACAGAGGTAATGGTAACAACAAAGAAAAAGACATCACCTCAGTGCAAATTAAAGACAAGTGGAACAATATTAAAGCAGGTAAATGAATTTAAATATTTGGGAACTTTGTTAACCTCAGACGGAAGATGTACAAAAGAGGTGAGATGTAGAATGGCTCAGGCAAAAGCAGCGTTCCAAAAAATGAGGAAAATACTATGCAATCCATTTTTGACAATAGAAACAAGAAAAAGAGTTCTTAAATATTACGTAGAGCCAGTCTTAACATACGGATGTGAATCATGGACAATAGGACAACAGACAAGAAAATCACTGGAATCTGTAGAAATGTTGTTTTACAGAAGAATGTTGAGAATACCATGGACAGCTAAGAAGAGTAATGAAGAGGTTCTGAGAAAGGTCAAAACAAAAAGAGAGCTAATTTCCAATGTTAAGAAGAGACAATCATCATTTTTTGGCCATGTAATGATAAGAGAACAACTTGAATATATTGTAACAACTGGAAAAATTGAGAGACGGACAGATAGAGGAAAGCAAAGAGAAAAAATAACAGACAGCTTAAGAGAATGGCTCGGCAGAAGATCAACAACAGGAATGATAAATAGCTGCCGATATCGAATGTTGTGGAGAGACATGATCATCTACGCCACTAGGCCCGGTACTTGATGATGATGATGATGATCTATAAAAAATGGCCGGGGGTAAAATTCATAAAAGTGATTTTTATTCAAAATCTTGCTACGAGGATGTCTAATATGAAGTTTTGGGAGAATCTAGAGGTTACATTTTTTTTTTATAGTTTCATAGGCGTATCCCTAAAAAAATTATCAAGGGTTAAAAATTCATAAAAGTGACTTGTAAGTAAATTTTTGCTACGATGATGTCTAATATGAAGTTTGAGGTAAACATAGAGGTTAATTAATTTTTTTTATAACAGTTTCATAGGCGTATTCATAAAAAAATGTTCAGGAGGTTAAATTCATAAAAGTGATTTTAAGTAAATTTTTGCTACGGTGATGCTTAAGATAAAGGTTGAGGTAAGCCTTGAGGTTTACTTTTTTCTTTATATTTTGTGAACATCTTTCTTCTGCATACCTAAAGGCCAATATGATTATGGTTATGGAAGGCCCCGGTATCACTACAAACAAATTGAAATCCATAATTGCTCAACCGCCTGTGCCAGTAAAATCATCCGAATTGCTATCTCATCTCCCAAAAAAAGAAAGTTATCTGTAGTCCTCATCATAGCAGCCTTATCACACGCCAAAATACATAAGGCGAAACCGCACAGAAAGTTAACAAAACCGTCTCTTCCCTCTCATACGATATCATCAATATCGAAAGTCTGAATATTGAAACACGATTAAAATGGATGAAACGCACAGCTCACGGTGTTCACAGAGCACTTAACTCAGTAGCTTCTGCAACAAGCCGGACTTGGAATATGAGGAAACTGCAACAATGAACATTTTTCAGACGTAGCCTTTAATGGTTCTGCAGCCTATCCACCATACTGACATGAAGTTCACGCCCTCCTGAAAATGATGATCGTCATATTTTTTTTTTTATGTATAGCGCTTGAAAATGTTAGGACATCGTTTTTGCCTCTAAATCCGAACATATGAAACACTGTTAGTCATCGGATTATCCCCGTCGCACATCAAATAACAGATCGAAAGATCTCCCTGCAATGTGAATTTGAGAAATAAACTAGTTCACATGTCTACCCTCTATCTCACAGTAGCCCTCTTGAAACTAGACAACATCCCTCCTGACTAACAGGAAACTATGGGAGTCACCTCACTGCTGCAAAGTCATGAACAAAGCACCGTCATGTCGTCTTTTACCATTAGCGTACGGCCGGTCTAGGAATATACGATCAGCCATCAACATGATAACGTAGCACACACAACAATCAGGCTAATATTTGTTCGTATTCTCCCACGTTTCCTCGGATAATGATTTTAATTTTCTTCTCAAGAACGCAAAATTGTCTCTTCATCAGATCTAAAATTGATATTCCTTAGTTCTTTATTTGTCGTTAAGTGAGCTAAATTGTCTATACTTTCTATCCACTCTCTAAATAGCGATGGTTCTCCTTTGAACGTGGCAATACTATTGCTAATATTTTGATAGTTCATTGCTAGCCTCAATTAACCAACCGTTTCAGTTACTAGTCTCATCGCTTCATTGCCATGATCTAAGGTTTTTGTCATGTTTTACAATGCTATCTTTAATACTAATATAATTTCTCACTTCGATCAATAGACTCTATTGTAAACAAATTTTCTATCGTCTGCGTATATCTAACTGTTGATTCTATATGTGCAAGAATGTGTTCCATATTTATATAATTAGGCAATTAACATTTGTCTTTTGTACACTGTCATCATTTGCATGAGATGATTGATAATTTAATATAATTTAACAACATATTTTCAATTCATAATACAAAGGTGTTGATTCGTCTCTCTGGAAGGAAAAAAAAGTTTATATTAACTGCTGTGGACAAATTTCAATTCAATGTATTAATTTAAAACTATATTTCAATTAAATACTATTTTATAACTATTCAACTAAATAATAATTCAGTAATTTTCATTTCAACAATCAATTCAAAATGGCAATCAATTAATTCCTAAATATAATTAAATAAGTAAGTAATTCACACCTGATCCTTGGAAAATGAAAGTACACACGCGATGTTTATATTTCTTGAGCAGGAAGCAGGTTACACTCACGCGGTCACGTGATTACACGGCTCTCTCTCCAGACAACGTTTTAAGTTCGACTATCTCACAATGTCACAATGTTCCCTAGTTGACCTGGATTTGTCGTACGCTAATTGACGATATCGATCTTAATCAGTTTTAAACGTGCTCTGTTGTCTTGCAATATTTGAGAGCCTCATGCCATGAAGGGCTGAAGTTACTTGAATTCTTTAGTTGTGAAATTGTTTGCATAAATTTGACTTGTCTCGATAACTTGAGCATGTTTTGTCTTGAGCTTCTATGATAACTTGAGCATGTTTTATCTTGAGCTTCTATTAAAACTTGAGCATGTTTTATTTTGAGCTACTATGATAACTTGAGCATGTTTTGTCTTGAGCTTCTATGCCAACTTGAGCATGTTTTGTCTTGAGCTACTATGCTAACTTGAGCATGTTTTATCTTGAGCTTCTATGATAACTTGAGCATGTTTTATCTTGAGCTTCTATGATAACTTGAGCATGTTTTATCTTGAGCGTCTATGATAACTTGAGCATGTTTTATCTTGAGCTTCTATGATAACTTGAGCATGTTTTGTCTTGAGCTACCATGATAACTTGAGCATGTTTTATCTTGAGCTTCTATGATAACTTGAGCATGTTTTATCTTGAGCTACTATGATAACTTGAGCATGTTTTATCTTGAGCTTCTATGATAACTTGAGCATGTTTTATCTTGAGCTTCTATGATAACTTGAGCATGTTTTATCTTGAGCTTCTATGATAACTTGAGCATGTTTTATCTTGAGCTACTATGATATCTTTGCTATTTCCAGTTCTTGATCATTTGTCCGACTTGCATATTAAATACTAACTTGAATAAATATATAACTTGCTAATTCCATGCACTGAACCTGACTTTTCTTGCTAATTGATTTACTTCGTAAGTTAGATTTAATATCAACATTTATACTGTTAATATAATACGTATTTTCTTGTTATACTTTGTAACATTGTTTAAATATTCTTGACAGCTGGAATCTTGGGGATTTTTTTTTTTTAAAGAAATGCTTCATCGTATAGCTTGATTTATTTCACATCCAAAATGTCTAAAGTAGTATTTTACTGATTCATTATAATTGGATTAATAATAATAGTTCATTAACAACTCCTTAATGTTCACCCAGTACTTTTATAGATTAATCTATGAATTGTTAGGCTATCGCGGGTCGTTATGAATTGTTAGGCTATCGCGGGTCGTTATGAATTGTTAAGCTATCGCGGGTCGTTATGAATTGTTAGGCTATCGCTGGTCGTTATGAATTGTTAGGCTATCGCTGGCCGTTAGGAATTGTTAGGTTATGGCGGGTCGTTATGAATTGTTAGGTTATCGCTGGTCGTTATGAATTATTAAGCTATCGATGGTCGTTATGAATTGTTAAGCTATCGATGGTCGTTATGAATTGTTAGGCTATCGATGGTCGTTATGAATTGTTAGGTTATCGCGGGCCGTTATGAATTGTTAGGTTATCGCGGGTCGTTATGAATTGTTAGGTTATCGCTGGTCGTTATGAATTGTTAAGCTATCGATGGTCGTTATGAATTGTTAAGCTATCGATGGTCGTTATGAATTGTTAGGCTATCGCTGGTCGTTATGAATTGTTAGGCTATCGCGGGCCGTTATGAATTGTTACGTTATCGCGGGTCGTTATGAATTGTTAGGTTATCGCTGGTCGTTATGAATTGTTAAGCTATCGATGGTCGTTATGAATTGTTAGGCTATCGCGGGTCTTTATGAATTGTTAGGCTATCGCGGGTCGTTAAGGACTGTTAGTCTATCGCGGGTCGTTAAGAATTGTTAGGCTATCGCAGGTCGTTATGAATTGTTAAGCTATCGCAGGTCGTTATGAATTGTTAAGCTATCGCAGGTCGTTATGAGTTGTTAAGCTATCGCAGGTCGTTATGAGTTGTTAAGCTATCGCAGATCGTTATGAGTTGTTAAGCTATCGCAGGTCGTTATGAATTGATAAGCTATCGCAGGTCGTTATGAATTGTTAGGTTATCGCTGGTCGTTATGAATTGTTAAGCTATCGATGGTCGTTATGAATTGTTAAGCTATCGATGGTCGTTATGAATTGTTAGGCTATCGCTGGTCGTTATGAATTGTTAGGCTATCGCGGGCCGTTATGAATTGTTAGGTTATGGCGGGTCGTTATGAATTGTTAGGTTATCGCTGGTCGTTATGAATTGTTAAGCTATCGCGGGTCGTTATGATTTGTTAAGCTATCGATGATCGTTATGAATTGTTAAGCTATCGATGGTCGTTATGAATTGTTAGGCTTTCGCGGGTCTTTATGAATTGTTAGGCTATCGCGGGTCGTTAAGGACTGTTAGACTATTGCGGTTCGTTAAGAATTGTTAGGCTATCGCAGGTCGTTATGAATTGTTAAGATATCGCAGGTCGTTATGAATTGTTAAGCTATCGCAGGTCGTTATGAGTTGTTAAGCTATCGCAGGTCGTTTTGTGAAGCTATCGCAGGTCGTTATGAGTTGTTAAGCTATCGCAGGTCGTTATGAATTGTTAAGCTATCGCAGGTCGTTAGGAATTGTTAGGCTATCGCAGGTCGTTAAGAATTGTTAGGCTATCGCGGGTCGTTATGAATTGTTAGGCTATCGCAGGTCGTTATGAATTGTTAGGCTATCGCGGGTCTTTATGAATTGTTGGCTATCGCGGGTCTTTATAAATTGTTAGGCTATCGCAGGTCTTTATGAATTGTTAGGCTATCGCAGGTTGTTATGAATTGTTAGGCTATCGCAGGTTGTTATGAATTGTTAGGCTATCGCAGGTCGTTATGAATTGTTAGGCTATCACAGGTCGTTATGAATTGTTAGGCTATCGCGGGTCTTTATGAATTGTTAAGCTATCGCAGGTCGTTATGAATTGTTAAGCTATCGCAGGTCATTATGAATTGTTAAGCTATCGCGGGTCGTTATGAATTGTTAAACTATCGCCGATCGTTATGAATTGTTAAGCTATTGCGGGTCGTTATGAATTGTTAAGCTATTGCGGGTCGTTATGAATTGTTAAGCTATCGCGGGTCGTTATGAATTGTTAAGCTATCGCGGGTCGTTATGAATTGTTAAGCTATCGCAGGTCGTTATGAATTGTTAGGATATCGCGGGTCGTTATGAATTCATCTCCAGTATTCTTATCCATCCATCCATCCATGCATCCGTCCGTCCGTCCGTCCATCCATCTATTGACCTTTCGAGCTGTAGCCGGTTTATAGGGCGTAGACCGAGATACTGCTCTTATCTAAATTTTTATTCTAGAAGTTTTCAATCCTTGTAAAGATCTTTTATCAAATCTCGACATTTGTCTCTGTTCTGTGCAAGCAGCTCTATCTCATTGAGGGAGCCGATTCCTGCAGCTCTTGCCTCTCTCACAAATGTTCTCAGTGCCTCTCTGGGATTTCCTCTTTTCCTCTTACCTGTTGTTTTCCACATGAGGGCTTCCTTTGCTATCTGGTTATTATCACTTCTCATTACAAGTCCAATATATGACCATCGTCTTTTCTTTATTACTGAAGATTTTAGTGGTTGATTGGCGATTTCTCTAATTTTATCGTTTGTTTTGAACTCGTTCCACGCTATACCAAGTATTTTCCTTAGACATTTATTTTCTAATGCGTTCAACTTTGTTTCTATGTCTCTTGTTTTCCAGCTCTCACGTGCATACGTAAGGGTAGATAGTACATTTGATTTGAATTTGTGCTGATGAGTTTTGATTTTCACAACTTTTCTACGCTTCTGAAAGATCATTGCTGCTTTAGCTTTTCTTATTTTAATTTTGTTTTTTACTTGTATCCCCTTCTCGATCAATGTGACTTCCAAGATAGATAAAGTGATTGATCTCTTCCACTGGGTTGTTTTCCATGTATATTTTGTCATCTGTTGAAATTAGGCGTTTCATGACCTTAGTCTTTTCATGATCTCAAGCACATTTTTGCTGGCTATTGATGACAGTTCATTTGTGTTTTCCTGCACCGTTTTTATCTGACTGCTGATGAGGACTATGTCATAATCAAGAGTTCTTGGTCAGTTAACTTGAATATATATATATATATATATATATATATATATATATATATATATATATATATATATATATATATATATAACTTCCTTATTCCTTGCACTGAACGTGACTTCTTTGCTACTTGATTTAATTCATAAGTTAGGTACAATATCAACCTTTATACTGTTGATATAATTTCGTATTTTCTGGACATACTTTGACAACACTGTTTAAATATTTTTGATCGCTAGCTTGATAAGTAATTACTACAGCGGCGATTTTTTTTTTTCAGCTCATTCACTGTGATCGTTGACTTGTGAAAAAAAAAAAGAAATTCTTCAGCGTCCTCGTTAAGCTACTCGACCTACTATCTTGTTAATTAGTTCATTCTTGTCACCTACACCTGTTACAATATACCTGTTGAAAAGAATTCCAGTTCTCTTCGCTGATTTATAACGTCTATCTTACATAAAGACCCAGGCTCTTGTAGATGACTTTATCTAAAGCTCGCGGCACCAAAAAAATGATCTTGTTATAGATCACAGCAGACTGTTGATCTTGTAATATCTTTATCAGAATTTTGAGTTGACCTAGATCATGCATCTTAATTATTACTGGGTTGGCACAGCGAAAAATCAGCCGATGAAACAGTATATGAGTATTGGACGCTCCCATCTTGTTACTGGATATAAATTTAGCACTATGATCAATTAGTGGTCGTACTGAACATCATCATTTATGTTGACATTAAGATAACTTTTAAGTTAACACTGATGGACAGTGAAACTGTGTTCTAATGCTTATCTCCGCTGATTTACTGAAACAACAATCACACTTCTGAAGTTGTTCCACCTATTACTTAACTATCATTGTAACTATACAATTCAACTACAACTGAAGCAGCTAACTCTCATTACAAGTGATCTAAACTAATGCCAGTGCGTCCAGCCATTTCTATCAGTCGTGTCTATTTCATAACTCTGAACAACTATCTCTCACTACTAGTGATCTAAACTAATGCCAGTGTGTCCAGCCATTTCTATCAGTCGTGTCTATCTCATAACTCTAAACAACTAACTCACTACTAGTGATCTAAACTAATGCCAGTGTATTCAGCCATTTCTATCAATTGTCTATCTCATAACTCTAACAACTAACTCACTACTAGTGATCTAAACTAATGCCAGTGTGTCCAGCCATTTCTATCAATTGTCTATCTCATAACACTGAACAAATAACTATCACTACTAGTGATCTAAACTAATGCCAGTGTATTCAGCCATTTCTACCAATTGTCTATCTCATAACTCTAAACAACTAACTCACTACTAGTGATCTAAACTAATGTCAGTATGTCCTGCCTTTTCTATCAGTTGTCTATCTCATAAGTCTGAACAACTAACTCTCACAACTAGTGATCTAAACTAATGCCAGTGTATCCAGCCATTTCTATCAGTTGTGTCTATCTCATAACTCTGAACAAATATTTTCTCACTACTAGTGAGCTAAACTAATGCCAGTGTGTCCAGCCATTTCTATCAGTCGTGTCTATCTCATAACTCTAAACAACTAACTCACTACTAGTGATCTAAACTAATGCCAGTGTGTCCAGCCATTTCTATCAATTGTCTATCTCATAACTCTGAACAAATAACTCTCACTACTAGTGATCTAAACTAATGCCAGTGTATTCAGCCATTTCTACCAATTGTCTATCTCATAACTCTAAACAACTAACTCACTACTAGTGATCTAAACTAATGTCAGTATGTCCTGCCTTTTCTATCAGTTGTCTATCTCATAAGTCTGAACAACTAACTCTCACAACTAGTGATCTAAACTAATGCCAGTGTATCCAGCCATTTCTATCAGTTGTGTCTATCTCATAACTCTGAACAAATATTTTCTCACTACTAGTGAGCTAAACTAATGTCAGTTTGTCCAGCCATTTCTATCAGTCGTGTCTATCTCATAACTCTGAACAAATAACTCTCACTACTTGTGATCTAAACTAATGTCAGTATGTCCTGCCTTTTCTTTCAGTTGTCTATCTCATAAGTCTGAACAACTAACTCTCACTACTTGTGATATAAACTAATGTCAGTGTGTCCAGCCATTTCTATCAGTCGTGTCTATCTCATAACTCTGTACAACTAACTCTCACTACTAGTGATCTAAACTAATGCCAGTGTGTCCAACCATTTCTATCAGTCGTGTCTATCTCATAACTCTGAACAAATAACTCTCACTACTTGTGATCTAAACTAATGTCAGTATGTCCTGCCTTTTCTTTCAGTTGTCTATCTCATAAGTCTGAACAACTAACTCTCACTACTTGTGATCTAAACTAATGTCAGTGCGTCCAGCCATTTCTATCAGTCGTATTTATCTCATAACTCTGTACAACTAACTCTCACTACTAGTGATCTAAACTAATGCCAGTGTGTCCAACCATTTCTATCAGTCGTGTCTATCTCATAACTCTGAACAAATAACTCTCACTACTTGTGATCTAAACTAATGTCAGTGCGTCCAGCCATTTCTATCAGTCGTATTTATCTCATAACTCTGTACAACTAACTCTCACTACTAGTGATCTAAACTAATGCCAGTGTGTCCAACCATTTCTATCAGTCGTGTCTATCTCATAACTCTGAACAAATAACTCTCACTACTAGTGATCTAAACTAATGTCAGTGCGTCCAGCCATTTCTATCAGTCGTATCTATCTCATAACTCTGTACAACTAACTCTCACTACTAGTGATCTAAACTAATGCCAGTGTGTCCAACCATTTCTATCAGTCGTGTCTATCTCATAACTCTGAACAAATAACTGTCACTACTTGTGATCTAAACTAATGTCAGTGTGCCCAGCCATTTCTTTTAGTTGTGCCTATCTCATAACTCTGAACAACTAACTCTCACTACCAGTGAGCTAAACTAATGTCTATGCGTCCAACCATTTCTATCAGTCGTGCCTATCTCATAACTCTGAAGTTACTCTTCTACTTGACTGACTGACTACATCTCGTCTCATTTTTTGTTGTAACAAGATACAACAGTTTTTATTCTTAATCTCCGCATTGCTTGACAACATTCTTCAGACACAATTAGCAATGTTCTATCATTCTACAACTTTTTGCAGCGTTACTTTGTAGAGCCAATCGGCGGTGTTTATAGCAAGTAACTCCTTGACCGTACTGAAGTTTCTTTGACAATATATAGTAGTTAGCTTGTAATTCTTTGTTCAATTCACACAGTTCTACTCTTGTAATTCGTGAGGACGTTATAGAATCTCTAAGAAAATCTCTCGTGCTGATAAATATTATAATAACTCCATTGAACAATCTCTAAAATCTATTAATTTATATCCTAAAGTTTCTACATTTCCACTGATGACTTCTCCAAACTATTCTAGCTCCACTGCCTGAGACAGGTCTCTGAACTCGTCTACTACATTTTTACTGGTACGTCCAAAAGTTTTGATGGCGAATATCGATCTAACTACATCACTCTAAACTCCACTGCCTGAGACAGGTCTCTGAACTCGTCTATTACATTTTTACTGGTACGTCCAAAAGTTTTGATGGCGAATATCGATCTAACTACATCACTCTAAACTCCACTGCCTGAGACAGGTCACTGAACTCGTCTACTACATTTTTACTGGTACGTCCAAAAGTTTTGATGGCGCATATCGATCTAACTACATCACTCTAAACTCCACTGCCTGAGACAGGTCACTGAACTCGTCTACTACATTTTTACTGGTACGTCCAAAAGTTTTGATGGCGAATATCGATCTAACTACATCACTCTAAACTCGTCTACTACATTTTTGCTGGTACGTCCAAAATCTTTTTCTTTTCCTGTGACTCTTTCATTGTTTTCCACTCAGTGATTTGTTCTTTTCCTCCTGCACATCCAGGATGCAGCGACAGGTGGATTTTTTTTAACGTGCCATAGAACCGTGTATGATCCCGAGTGCGATTTGCATTAAAACGTTTACATCATCGTGGATTCCCTAGGCATTGCCTTATTTTCTCTAGTGTTAGTAATTTAAATTATCTAATCTAGTTGTATTTAATGTTAGTAACTTTAATAGCATTAATTAAATTACTTAGCAGGTATGATGCAGGTTTTCAAAGGTGGTTTTGTGGAAATAGGTGTAGCTCCATTTGATTCTACTTTTGAGTGATTGTTCCTGCTGCTTGACGAGTTGCTTGTAGATGTCTTGTGTTTTGTGACGCATCAGACAGTCATTTCCTTCAAGGGCATGGACGCAGGTCTTGTAGAAGGACGGCATTTTTCCGAAACGGTGCGGTTTGTCGTTGCACATATATTTTTTTAAATTTCATTTTAATAACACAGTTTCCTATAGCAGGTTAGGTGGGCTGCTGCCGATAATGTAAAAAAAAAAAACCCATCTACGGGCTTTTGCAAAGGGTATAATGTGGCCAGGCCGCTTGTTCCGAGGCCAACTGGCCCCATCAATATACACATCAGAGTTGAGTGGGTTATTTTATGGGCTTCTGACCCACTGATATCCGCAACTACAGTCGATGTCGAAAACCGAAATGTCCATCGGTTTACCGGGAAGTGTGTGAATTCTAAAGATCTACAACAATTACTTAATGTAATAAACATGACAAGCAAAATATATGGATAAGATATGAAAATAAAAAAAAGACTAACATGATGATCATAAACAAAGAAAATTATCAAGACCTACAACTAAATGTCAAAGTTTAAGGAATACATCTGGAGACAGTTCATAGCTACAACTACCTGGGACATACTATAGCCAGTGATGGAAAATGTATAACTGAAATAAACAAACGAAGAGGTATAGCAAAAAGTAATTTTAATGCCATGAAAAATATATTAACATCAAAACAAATAACACCAGGGCTAAAACTGAGAAAAGCAAAATGTTACATCTTCTCAACATTCCTGTATGGTGCAGAAACATGGACATTAGACAATAAAATAGAACAGAAAATTAAAGACTTTGAAATGTGGATTTATAGAAGAATAGGTAGAATTGGATGGAAACAAACGATAACAAACGATAAAGTTTTAAAACAACTGAATATAAAAAGAGAACTACTAAATACAATTAAGACAAGACAAATGAAATTTTTGGGGCATGTTAAAAGAAACAACAGCTTAATAAAAGTAATATTGGAAGCTAAGACAGAAGGTAAAAGAGGCAGAGGTAGACCAAGACTAACATGGATGAGTAACATCAAAAGATGGACAAGTCCACCTATGACAATCTGCCCCATCAAAGCAAGAGACAGAGTGGAATGGCGCTCCATGGTAGCCAACCTTCGATGCGAGACGGCACTCAATGATGATGATGATGATCGTGTGAATTCAGCTGAAGTTGCAGCCACGCGATCGATATTCTTTGGCAAATCGTGTCACTTGTCGGCATTTGTAAAACAGTCGTCTAGTTGATTCCTGTTACAAAAAATAACGATAGATCGGTATAGCATTGAAAACACTTACCTGGCTCCTTTACTCGAGACCTTGGGAAGCATTTTGTGTATAAGAAACAAAGTTGTCCAAAATCTTCGAGGGAACTTATCTGCTCTAGTTTGTCTACGCTAAATATGCTTCTGTGTGTCCAACTATTCTTCTGTGTGTGCAACTATTCTACTGTCCCTAGTTTATAAATCCCCAGTATCATTATCCCAAACTCATTTCCGCATCCAATCAAACTACTCCACGTTGTCTCCAATTTACAAACACGTCACTGCCCTCTTTCCAACTTTCAAAACTTCAAGATCACACTACCTTGAACTTTCGACCTTGGATACATTTACAGACTAATATTTTCTATCGACTTAATTCTCTCGTCACGCACTGACATATCCCCACAATTTCCATGCACACATGCTCTATATAGTCACTATACTTTTACAATGGACAATAGCATGAGAATATTTCGAGCATGTGGGTAGGGCTTAATGATAGACAATAACGTGAGTGTATATGTCAAGAATGTGGGTTGGGCTTAGTGATAGACAATAACGTGAGTGTATATGTCAAGAATGTGAACATAGCTTAGCGTTATAACTTGTCGTGGTTACCGCTCTTTTAACACACAGCGCTGATGCACAATTAATAACTAGAAGGCTGGCTAACTTCCACACAAAATACAAAACAAACAAAAAAAAACAAAAAAAATAAGAATAAAGGAATATATGCATATAACGGAACATGATGATGATGTGCAAAAGTCATGATAAACTTTGAAAGTCAAATGAGGAAGAAAATAATAAAAATAAAGAGGACGAGCTACTAAGCTTTCTTTGTGTCTCGCCTTGCACTTCTCAGAATTTTGTTAAAACCTTTCTAATCATTGAACTTTGATCTTCCACCACACAGTCCCGTAGACTCTAAGGTTCAAGGTCCTGAATTAACAATTAAAAAATGTAGAGAAGACAGTCTGTAAGGTGTAAAAGAAACAAAACTGGGTTATCTGGTTTGTTAGTGCCAATCACTTACATCTTTGTTCTTTTAATTCTAGTTGTCACCCACTGACTGCCTCACGTTACAAATGAGTCTCCAGTTGATATTTTTTAACTCGATCTATTTATTGCTTATGTATTGCACAAACACCTTCATTTTTTTTTAAAGGACACCCAGTAAAGGAAGATAATATTTGATATCTTTCTTCAAGGGAATTCAGATAATAATTCTTCTTTTTTCTTTGCCTTTCAGCGTCGAGGGGAGATATAATTTGCGGTCTTTTGCTCTTCTGTTCGCCTCTGCTGCTGTTATGTTTCCTAGTGCTTCTAATATTCCATCGATCCATCTTTTTCGTGGTCGACCCTTGGGTCTGGTATATTAAGAGCTCGTTGTTTTGTGTTTTGATTGTCACATGGCCAAACCTTTATATCTGTTGTTTCTTTACAAATTCTATGGCGGGGGTTATTCCTAACTTTTTTTTTCTCAGTTATTCATTTCTGATCTTATCTCTCAGACTGTTTCCTGTCATTCGTCCGACACATTTAATTTCAGTAGAGGTTACTTTTCTTATTGTTCTTGCATCTAGGGTCCAGGACTGGCATTGGTAGCACAACCTTGCGATGGAGATTGTATTGTACACACCCGTTTTGCCTCTAGAGTTATTTCCTTGTTGGACAATAGTGGTGATATCTGTCCAATGATTTGACAAGACTCGTGCTGCATCTTGAGTCTATCTCTGCTGTTTGTGAATTGTTGTTTGTCACTAAACATCTTAGGTATTTGAATTCCTCTACTTGTTTTAGTTGTCTGCCGTCTATAGTTATGTTGATGTTCTGTTTATTGTTTGGCGACATTCATGACTTATGTTTTGTGATGTTGATTTCATGTTGTATTTTGTGCCTGTGCTGTTGCGTTCATTTAAGTGTTCTTGTAGGTCTTCTATTTGTTCATGTATTAGTGCCTGATCGTCTGCAAATAAAAGCTCGCTGATCTCCTATGTGTCTGATGGGTTGGCTAACTTGCATATATAGTCCATGTATGTAATAAACAGTAGGGGGGATTGTACGCACCCCTGTCTTACACCTGATCTAACTTCTTAGTGGTGTAGCCTGCCGCTGTTCTGACTGTGCAGCTGCTGTTGATGTAGAGACTTAGATTTGTTATATGTTGGCTTACTCCGTATGTTGTTGGTATCTCCCACAGCTGTTCTCTGTTTACTCTGTCGAATGCTTTTTTCTGGTCAATGAAAGCTATGTACGAATTTTGATTGTGTTCAGTCGTTTTTTTATTTCTGCAAACTGTTTTAAGGTGAATAGAGCGTCAGTACATCCTCTCTTTTTTTCGGAACCTCATTTGATAATCGCTTAATTGTAGTTCTATTATTGGTCTCAGCTTTTTTTCCCCACGATTTTGGCGTATAGCTTTCCTATATGGCTAAGAAGAGATATACCTCTATATTTCTTGTAGTCTCTTTCGCTACCTTTCTTTTTCCATATTGGTACGATGATTTGAACAAAATATAATAAAATAATACTTAGAAAGTTATATTGGATTATTCCAAACTAAATTTAAAATTGGCAAATATATTCGTAAGATGTCTTATTAGAAAGGAATTTCTTTATACGATCGTAAAAATATGTTTTGCAATATTTATTTTTCTTTTCTGTTAAACACTAACACTAAGTTTATTACATGACGTACTGGTTCCTTATTAAATGAACATCTTATCACGGTAACTGTCGCTGATAACTCTTGCGCGTAATATTAATTCTTGTCCTGTATATAATGTGCTGCCATTCATAATGGGCTTAGGTAGGTGGAAGAAAAGAGAGTACCTCTCATAAGACCGATCTCCAACATTATATTGTAATATATAATCAGAATAAGATATCCATGTAACACAGACCGAACCTATTCATAAAGATAACATATAAATGTAACACAGACCGAACCTATTCACAAAGATAACATATCCATGTAACACAGACCGAATCTATTCACAAAGATAACATATCCATGTAACACATACCGAACCTATTCACAAACATAACATATCCATGTAACCCAGACCGAATCTATTCACAAAGATAACATATCAATGTAACACATACCGAACCAATTCACAAAGATAACATATCAATGTAACACAGACCGAATCTATTCACAAAGATAACATATCAATGTAACACAGACCGGACCTATTCACAAAGATAACATATCCATGTAACCCAGACCGAATCTATTCACAAAGCTAACATATCCATGTAACACAGACCGAACCTATTCACAAAGATAACATATCAATGTAACACAGACAGAACCTATTCACAAAGATAACATATCAATGCAACACAGACAGAACCTAGTCACAACGATAACATATTAATGCAACACAGACCGAACCTATTCACAAAGATAACATATCATTGCAACACAGACAGAACCTATTCACAAAGATATAACCTAGTCACAACGATAACAGAAATGATGCAGAGACACAAATACAAAACATCCACAATTATCGACAGGAGCATAATTGTAGGCACTTACATCATCCCAAGACTAACACACATAGCCACAGTCTTTGACCCACCGTAGCCAAGAAAAACAGAAATAAACAAACTGATTAGACATTTAGTTGTTGGACACATCATACAACACAAGACAATGATACAGCACACAAAAACAAGGAGGGATTTCACTACAGGACATACACACACAATTTAAATCTGTCAGAATAAGTCACGTGATCCGCATTATCCAACAACCAATCACATATTTGCACATTACTACATGGGACTGATGGTTTTTTTTTTTTTAAATTAACAAAACTTAATAATTCAATACCCACGTTCAATAAAACTTACATTCCAAGGACATGACAACTTATTACATCAAACAAATACCATTTACAAATACCGAATTAAACAGCAAGCACTTCTACTATCCGGGCGTAATACCGACCACATTACACCAAAAATCATGTGCCGAAGGTCTAAACAAATTATGCTCACTAGCACCATAATACTTGAACGCCACTTGGCGTGCCGGTCATTTTATTTTAACCCATTTCTACCACTCAGAATCAAGAGGCCAAAAATACTTTCTCACGGACTACACCAGCACCTTCTCAAACACCCAGAATCCACACATCGCTCCCAAAGCAAGGGAAGTAACCTACAGACTCATAAACAGCGTGACACCCACAAAAGAAAATAACCTCACCTGTCAGGAAAGTCGGCCAAGTGTTAACTTTGCAGACGAAACTTACAAGAAACAGAAGAACACAAATTCTACGAATACAGCGCAATCATAACAGCAAGAATGGCGTTACAACACATACTAGAAACACACACCAAACAGCAGGTAGCCCTGTACAGATCTTTTATACTCAAATCACTGCCAAAAACAATAACACACGAATACTTCACAAAATCACTTATTCTACTATCTGAATACAGAAATTTAGTGTGGACCTGTCAAAATGCGGTCACATTTCAATTTAAAACTGAATCCTAACCTGTTTGTATACATCTATAAACAGCAATCAAAGTGGATCTTAAAGAAAAACATAATTTAACTCGTGAGAAAGAAAGAAAGAATGAATGAATGAGGGAATGAATGAATGATTATATTCGAAAGCAAAGACACATTTTAAAAGTCTTTACATTCCCTTGTTTACTATATTTGTTAGTGACAAGCGAAAGACGCTAGTTCCCGAGTATGTTTGTCTTAGAGACATCGATGAGACTCCAGTACCTAAGTATGTTTGTCTTAGAGACATCGATGAGACTCTAGTACCCGAGTATGTTTGTCTTAAAAATATCTATGAGACTCCCGTACCTGAGTATGTTTGTCTTAGAGACATCGATGAGACTGCAGTACCTGAGTATGCTTCTCTTAGGGACGCCGATGCGACGTCACACCTTTCAAAACAGACACATGGACAGTCACACAGACTTCATGGACCTTTTGTTATTATTGTTTCCTCTACCGTTCCTTTAAATTTGTATCACACTAATCGCAAGACCAACAGATTGTGTTTTTTGGAATGTCTTATTGACATGTCTCTTAACTACACCGAAAATATAAGTAACACTTATGTTATATATAACATCATCATCATCATCTCCAGAATATATTCCAGTTGTTCACCTTTCATTACATGGCCAAGAAATGATAATTGTTTCTTCATAATATCGGAAATTAGCTCTCTTTTTGCTTTGGCCTCTTTCAGAACGTTTTCATTACTCTTATTAACTGTCCATTGTATTATCAACATTCTTCTGTAAAACCACATTTCTACCGACTCCAGTGATTGTCTTGTCTGTTGTCCTATTGTCCATGATTCACATCAATGTGTTAAGACTGGCTCTACATAACATTTAAGAACTCTTTTTCTTGTTTTTATTGTCAAAAATGGATTGCATAGTATCTTCCTCACTTATATAAAATTTTTAATGTTATAATATAAAACATATATAAGGAGCAATATAATGAGTATTATTTTTCAAACCTGACATCGTTTGGTTTCATAATGACAATTAATTAAGAGGAATAAAAAACCAATATGGCAACATCTAGACACAACGATAACAGATATACTGCACAGGTAGAAATACAAAACATCCACACATTTCGGTATGGACGTCATTGTAAACACCTCCATCATTCCAAGACTGATATACAGTCTTTCACTCACCGCAGTCAACAATCAAAGTAACAAAGAAACTGATAGATATTTGCTTTGTGGACACACTGTACATAGCAAATATGACATTACAGAAGGGTGAAGCAGCATAGACAATTCCAGATGACAGGTTATTGAAAGCATAACACCAACAAAATCTACACAAACTATTAGATGAACATGTGACTGAAAGTGAACAAAAAGGCTTTACTGTTAAAACGATAGAAACTATGATAATATCAAAGAAAACAAACTCACAAGAATGTCGAGTAAAACGCCGAGGAAACCCAAAAGGATAACACATCCTTTCATGTATAATCGGTCAGAATCATCTGTGTTGAGGCATCTAGGTCAACGGGCACGGGGATCCAGGGAAAGACAACTCCTGGCATTCAGACACTCCCCCCCCCCCCAATCCGCCCCAATTGCCATGGACACAGGAGGTATAATTGGTTTAGCTTGAAACAGCCGATAAGCTCTCTGGTGTACTCGGTAGTGAAATAGCTGATAAACTCGCTGGTGTACTCCGTAATGAAAAAGCTGATAAGCTGGCTGGTGTACTCGGTAATGAAATAGCTGATATCTCGCTGGTGTACTCGGTAATGAAATAGCTGATAAACTCTCTGGTGTACTCCGTAATGAAAAAGCTGATAAGCTCGCTGGTGTACTCGGTAATGAAATAGCAGATATCTCGCTGGTGTACTCGGTAATGAAATAGCTGATATCTCGCTGGTGTACTCGGTAATGAAATAGCTGATAAGCTCTCTTGTGTACTCGGTAGTGAAATAGCTGATAAGCTCGCTGGTGTACTTGGTAATGAAATAGCTTATAAGCTCTCTGGTGTACTCGGTAATGAAATAGCTGATAAGCTCGCTGGTGTACTCGGTAATGCAATATCTGATAAGCTCGCTGGTGTACTCGGTAATGAAATAGATGATAAGCTCTCTGGTCTACTTGGTAATGAAATAGATGATACGCTCTATGGTGTACTCGGTAATTAAATAGCTGATACGCTCTATGGTGTACTCGGTAATTAAATAGCTGATAAGCTCTCTTGTGTACTCGGTAATGAAATACCTGATAATCTCGCTGGCAGCTCTGATACTGAGTGAGGCTTTACTATGGACAAAGAGGACATAAACAAGCTTGTTCTTCACTCCTTAAGAGAAGGGGAGAATGGGTGGGACAATGATGTATGTATTGAAAGTCTAAGGAGAATGGGTGGGGCAATGATGTATGTATTGAAAGTCTAAGGAGAATGGGTGGGGCAATGATGTATGTATTGAAAGTCTATGAGAAAAATGGGTGGGGGACAATGATGTATGTATTGAGAAGACTAAGGAAATAAGGAGAATGGGTGGAACAATGATGTATGTATTGAAAGACGAAGAAGAATGGGTGGACAATGATGTATGTATTGAAAGTCTAAGGAGAATGGGTGGAACAATGATGTATGTATTGAAAGACGAAGAAGAATGGGTGGGACAATGATGTATGTATTGAAAGTCTAAGGAGAATGGGTGGGGCAATGATGTATGTATTGAAAGACTAAGGAGAATGGGTGGGGCAATGATGTATGTATTGAAAGACTAAGGAGAATGGGTGGAACAATGATGTATGTATTGAAAGACTAAGGAGAATGGGTGGGACAATGATGTATGTATTGAAAGTCTAAGGAGAATGGGTGGGACAATGATGTATGTATTGAAAGTCTAAGGAGAATGGGTGGGACAATGATGTATGTATTGAAAGACTAAGGAGAATGGGTGGGGCAATGATGTGTGTATTGAAAGTCTAAGGAGAATGGGTGGGGCAATGATGTATGTATTGAAAGTCTAAGGAGAATGGGTGGGGCAATGATGTATGTATTGAAAGACTAAGGAGAATGGGTGGGGCAATGATGTATGTATTGAAAGTCTAAGGAGAATGGGTGGGTGCAATGATGTATGTATTGAAAGACTAAGGAGAATGGGTGGGCAATGATGTATGTATTGAAAGACTAAGGAGAATGGGTGGGACAATGATGTATGTATTGAAAGACTAAGGAGAATGGGTGGGACAATGATGTATGTATTGAAAGTCTAAGGAGAATGGGTGGGACAATGATGTATGTATTGAAAGACTAAGGAGAATGGGTGGGACAATGATGTATGTATTGAAAGACTAAGGGGAATGGGTGGGACAATGATGTATGTATTGAAAGACTAAGGAGAATGGGTGGGACAATGATGTATGTAATGAAAGACTAAGGAGAATGTGTGGGACAATGATGTATATTTTGGTAGACTGAAGAGAATAGGTAGACAATGATGTATATATTGAAAGAATAAGGAGAATTGGTGGGACAATGATGTATATGTTTAAAGACTAAAGAGACTGAAGATGGTGATGGGATCTGGTCGATCCGGAGTGCTTGGTGGGAAAAGCAAATGTATTTACAATCAACACCTTACGTGAACAATCAGTCTGCCTACGCTGCGAGAAAAGCTGGGACGAGTGTTGGAGCGGATTTGGGGATGCCTCAACTTCAATTAAACTGATTTCATGAACACAATAGGTTTTCATTATATAATGAATAAGTTCATTTCAACTATTCGCTATCTTTTCTCTCTATCTATTCTTGCCTAAAATTTGCCACATTGCTACCGTCATAAATAGAAAGTCAGACTCGAACACCTCGTGTCGACTGATCAAGATAGTTTTCTATTTATATCTTAAATGGTTAAAGAATGTGTGGCTCAAAAATGGAATATTTCAAAACAGAACGTGTCAAATTTGACATTTTCGAAGGCAAATATATATGTATAACAAGTATTATTGTGTTAAAACATCATTCATGCACAAATTAATGAAGCCAGAAGCCTGGAGTCTCTGTGGCTGAGTAGTTAGTCTGCTCATTGCCTGATTAGAAAGGTCAAAGTTCAATAACTAGAAGTGGGTATTTTCGGACCGACAATGCTCCAATCTTCATCTAATCTGTGTAAATGGGTACCATATTTTTTTAAGAATTAATACCGGCCTAGAGTGATACCGAACGGCTCACCAAACAATTTGCGTGGTCATGGAAAATATGGTCATTAACAACATTTTCCACATACGCCTAGCAAGACAGGGAAGTGGACCTTTACTTTTACTTGTTATCTTGACTAGAAGCTTCACTTCTGGTGTCACACATTGAAACCACTCCAATAAAATATCAATTTGTGAATGAGCAAATTGTTTTAGACTCAGGTCATCTTCACTTATTAATGCTGTAAAAGTTTCAATGTAAAGTAAAATACCACTTTAAGATTGAAACAAGCAGCTGTGCCGTAGCTTTGCCCTTAGAACTTAATGGCTTCACTACAGTCTGGGCACCTCCATGTCTGCTCAGCCAGCAACCAACAAAATGTCCATCTCGATCGTTCATACTTTTCCATAGAACACGCTGAGTTCTTCTCTCAAAATGATGTGCTACTTGATGCATAGAAAACTATGTAATATTGAACGCACTGAACTCTGTACAAAAGTCGTGCAGCTCATAATGAACACACCCGAGTCACTGTAACGCCCGTCACAAGCAGCATAACTCTATGTGTCAGCGACAAAACCGTGGACTTAAGATTAGTGAGCATGCCACAACAATAGTCGCTGTCCCAACAAATGAAGTCAGGCCACCACTTCCGTGAGATACTCGATTCGACCGCGGTCCAGCTTGTGGCAAATTTTTACTCGAAAACAGACAAATCATACACCCAGTACCAAGGCAAAGCCGAGGCCTGTTACCGTTCTACTAAACTCAAGAACCAGTGGCACTGCAGAACTATCTCATCGCGTGGGCACGCGAAATTCATGTCACGGGAGAGGGAGAGAGGAAGTTTAAAATCCTAACATTAAGAGAGAGAGAGGCAGTTTAAAATCCTAACATTACAAGAGAGAGAGAGAAAGCGAAAAAATGTAATGCAGTTTAATATATTAAACATTAAGATGTAGATAGAAGAGAGAGAGAGAGAAGAGAGAGAGAGAGAGAGAGAGAGAGAGAGAGAGAGTTTAAATTTCTAGCAGTAATATATAGAGATCGAGATTAAAATGAAGGAGTTAAGAGAGTTTATACTTCTAGCATCAAAAGTTAACCATTTAAAAATCCTAGAATGACCAGAGAGAAAATTTAAAATACAAGCACGATGTGAAAAAGCAGATTATAATATTGGTATGAAAACATATACAGTTACAAATCCTACTATTAATAAAGAAACAGTGAGAAATACTAAAAAGAAAAATAAAAGCAGCTTAAAATAATGTTATGAAAAGAGAGATAGACAATTACATCTCAAGCATTAAAGTAGCGAGAGACAGTCATTCTCTTTTATTTTATTTTTAAACTGAGAATCAAGTTCAGAATAATTGATCAAACTGGTAGAATAAAGTGTAATATGGGGTGTTTATAATGTCGCTATGGAGTGACTTGATCAATATTCTTGAAATGAAATCACCGATTGATGAAATTGACATCACATTCTGTGTCCACAATCCCGTCACAAACATAACACAGTAAGCCGCTATTATATTCACGGTTTCGTTGCTGATGGGAAATGCTGTTATACAATGGAAACATATTTTTGTTAATACGTCTTCGGTAATGATAGCAAATATACTGAAGAAGTTATTCAACAATTTGTGTTGAAATGTCCAGACTCACAAGTCTCCCACCACAATGAGGCTATGAATTTCATTGACAAGTTTCGTGCTACGGATAGTGTGGTAGATGCATACGAATCTGGAGGGCCTTCAACTTCAGAAGACACAGAACTTGATATGCAAACCAGAATTACAATGAGCCCTAATAAATCTTTAAGGTGGTTGCCTCAACATGCAAACTTTTCCAACGAATACCGTCCACAAGGTTCTGAAGTGTTAGCCGCACTATCGTCCTTACAGATTAATCGAATCGTCTTAATTCGGTGTGTGTCATGTTAGTCATATCTCATATCTTGGTGTGTCCGTGTTATTCATCTCTCATATCTTTATGTGCGTCTGAGTTTAGTAATACCTCATATCTAAGTTTGTATCTGTGTTAGGTATGTGTCATATCTTTGTGTATGCATGTCTATGTTAGTCATATCTCATATCTTTATGTGCATGTCTATGTTAGTCATGTGTCATATATCTTGATGTGTGTAGGTGATAGTCATGTCTCGTATCGCTGTGTACATGTCTGTGTTATTCACTTCTCATATCTTTGTGTGTGCAAGTCTGTGTTAGTCACCTCTAGTGACTCGGGCAGATGGTGCTCGTAAACCTGGGAGGGCCGACCATCTAAGGGCAGAATCCCCCTACAGAAAAGACAATTTGCTGCATTGCAGGAAGATTGGGGATAATCAAAGGCTAAGGAAAGCAAACCTGAATAAAATGCTGGCTGAAATCGGATGCACTGGGCTACTGGCGCAGAACAAAGTGCAACGTTTTAACGGGTGTTCATTCAGAGTGAATCTGTCAGACTCTAAATGTGATGTTCTGTATGGGGGAAGGGGGGGGGCGGCGATCAACACACTTAACCTTACAGCTGACTTCATGTGGGAGTCCGGAATCCTACTCTGATTGAGTCCTGATCGCAGAGAGAGAGAGAGAGAGAGAGAATCGTCTTAATTCCATGCAAGAGATTGTGAATCCAGATTGAACTACTGCATGTTGTTTCAGAACCTTATCTCTGAACAATGTGATGAAGTCCATGACGTCACTTTCTTCACTGATGAGGCACGGTTTCATCTTTCCTGTTGCGCCAACAAGTAAGAACAACCGTATGTAGAGCAGTAAAAAAATAAAACGGATGAATTACATCAAGTACCGCTTTACGTTCAGAAAGTCGTATGCGGAAAATTGGGAAACATTTTTTTGAATGCAAAACTCAACGCAGAACATTACAGAATGTTTGCGAAAATAGTAAGAGACAAGTCTCAGAATATCTTGAGGCCTGATCTAGAAATTTTGAACACATGCTGTACACACAGCTTCATCACGTGAACAGCTTCTTTACCTAATACAAGCCCGCCAACAGCAGTAGTATCTAAATGAATAACACAAATTTTATAAACAATTTCACGTAATTTCAAAAATATGTTCACTGCACCGGACTTTGTACAGCCTCGTTTTCTTTTTTAAAACAGAAGATGACTTTTCTGTGAGCAAAGGAAGATAACTTTTAATTTTAGAGAGGAATTATAAATAATTAATATTTGCAACCACAAATTAGGAAAGGTACATGTATTTCAATTTGATAGTTTAGAATTTGCAATTTTTAATACAATTTTTTCAAAGACCGTGGACATTTTATGAGAAAATTATTTTCTGGGAAACAATATGCATATAAATAAAACTTTTGAGAATTTACAATTACAATATATCGACCTATAAAGAATTCTAAAACTATTAATCTAACAGGAGTTGTTTCCCTTATAATAAAGCATGATAACTTTTAATTTTTTAAGCATATAAGTTTATATTAACATTTTCATCAACAATTCAACGATAGAACACTTTTTTTTGCATTTAAGTTTGATATGTTAAAACGAACCATGCCTATAAATATTATCATCATCATTGAGTGCCGTCTCCGCAACGAAGGTTGGCTACCATGGAGCGCCATTTTGCTCTATCTCTTGCTTTGATGGTGCAGGTTGTCATCGGTTGATTTGTCCATCTTTTGATGTTACTCGTCCATGTTAATCTTGGTCTGCCTCTGCCTCTTTTACCTTGTATTTTCCCCTCCAGGATCACTTTCAGTAGGCTGTTGTGTCTTTTAACATGGCCTAAGAATCGCATTTGTCTTGTTCTAATTGTGTTCAGAAGTTCTCTTTTCATTTTTAGTTGTTTTAAGACTTTGTCGTTTGTTTTCTTTTCCTTCCATCCAATTCTACCTATTCTTCTATATATCCACATTTCAAAGGCTTCAATTCTCTGTTCTGTTTTCTTGTCTAATGTCCATGTTTCAGCACCATATAGGAATATTGAGAAGATGTAACATTTTGCTATTCTTAGTTTTAGCTCTGGTGTTATTTGTTTTGATGTTAGTATGTCCTTCATGACATTAAAATTACTTTTTGCCATTCCTATTCTTGTGTTTATTTCAGTTGTACATTTTCCATCACTGGTTATAGTATGTCCAAGGTAGTTATAGTTCTGAACTGTCTCAAGGTCTATTCCTTCAATTTTGATATCCACTTGTGGGTTTTGAGTATTTTCTTTGTTTATGATCATAGTTTAAGTCTTTTTGATATTCATATCTAGTCCATATTTTTTGCTTGTCGTGTTTATTTCATTAAGTAATTGTTGTAGGTCTTTAGGATTTTCTGCTAGTAGTACAGTATCGTCAGCATATCTTAGGTTATTGATTATCTTTCCATTAATTTGTAGGCCTGGCATCTCTATGATGTTTTTAAAGATTTGCTCAGTGTATAGATTGAACAAGCTTGGTGATAGGATGCATCCTTGTCTTACTCCTCTTTTTATATCAATGGGTGTAGAGAACTCTTTGTTATATTTTATTATTGCTGTTTGCTCCCAGTATAGATTGCATATTAGTCGTATATCCATGTCATCTAGATATATCTCTTTTAGGCATTCTATAAGTTGTTTGTGGTGTACTCTATCAAAAGCTTTGGTGTAGTCTATGAAGCAGGCATATATTGGTTTGTTTACTTCTGTGTATTTTTCGATTAATGTTCTCATGCAGAATATGGCTTCTTTTGTCCCGCTATTTTTCCTAAATCCAAATTGCTGCTCATCTAATTCAGTATTGATTTTATTCTGAATCCTTCCTTGTATAACTTTTAGCAAGATTTTTGTAACATGGCTCATTAGGCTTATTGTTCTAAAGTCACTGCATTCAACTGCACCATTCTTTTTAGGCAATGCAATGAAAGTTGATGTTTTTAGTTCATTTGGTATGTATCCTGTGTGGTATATGTCGTTGCATATGTCTGTAATCACTTCAATGCCAAAATCTTCAAGTGCCTGTATCATCTCTATCTGTATGCTTTCAGGTCCTGCTGCTTTTCCCCTTTTCATTGTTTTTATAGCTTTTTCTACCTCAGATTTTAAGATTTTATAGCCTGATGTACATTTTATAACTGGTTTCTTGTCCCTTTGATCATGAAATAGTTCTGTTATATATTCCTGCCATCTATCTATGATATCCTTATTGTCTGTTAGCATTTTTCCTTTTTTGTCTGCAATGCATCCACCTTCTGTGGCTTTTTTATTTTTATTAGTCATTCTCTTTATTTCTGTGTGCATTCCTCTTAGGTCTTGTTTGCTTTCCATAGTTTCTATTTCTATACATTTTTGGCTGAGCCAGTCTTCTTTTGCCTTTTTGCACATTTTGCGTATCTCATTATCTATTTTATTGTATTGGGCAGTGTTCTTCGCTTGTCTCCTTTCTTCCATTTTTTCTAAGATGGTGTTAGTTATCCATTTTGTTTTTTGTTCTTTTCTCTTTTGGGTAAGGTGTCGCAGGCTTTTTGTATGCTTTTCTTTATGCATTGCCATTTGGTTGTTACTTTTTCATCAGGATTTTCTCTTCTGTATTGTTCAATTCCTTCCTCTAGCAGCTTCTGGTATGTGTTCTTTACTTGTATTGTATAGGTATCTTTAATATCTTTTTGATTTAAAGCTGTTATGTCGAGTGGGTTTGTTGATGAATTAGATTTTTGCTTGTTTCTCTTTAGTTTGATTTTCATTTTAATCATTACAGGATTGTGATCAGAATTAATATCTGCTCCTGGGTAGGTTTTGGCTTTCTTTACGCTGTTACGGAACCTTTCTTTTATCATTATGTAATCTATTTGATTCCTCTTCCTATCTCCAGGGCTTTTCCATGTGTATAGTTTCCTTTTCTCTTGCTCAAAGTAGGTGTTACATATTATCAGCCTGTTTTCTTCACAGAATTGTATTAATCTTTCTCCTCTGTCATTTCTTTTTCCTAAACCATGATTTCCTATAATTGTCTTATATCTACCTTTTCCTACTTTAGCGTTCATGTCACCCATTACAATCAAGATGTCTGAAGATTTCACTTGCTTCATAACTTTATTTAGGTCTTCATAGTATGCCTCTATTTGTTCATCTGTGTAGTCTTGAGTAGGTGCATATGTCTGTATTATTGCTATGTCGAATGGTTTTGCTTTCAACTTGAGTAGTATAATCCTATCACTGTATGTCCAGTGGGTACTTATATATTTTTGTAGCTCTCTTTTTATCAGTATTCCTACCCCCCTTTGATGTTCTGTTGTGAACACAACAGAACATCAAAGGGGGGTAGGAATAAATATTATGCAACATTTAAATATATATTCTTCAAAGAATTATTATATTTCTTAGCTGATAATCAACTGCTTAAAGTTTCTAAACATTTTATAGATCACAGATCCAAAGAAGTTAATTTACAAAAATTAGCTGATGCCGTCTCATCACTTCACTGTAGAGTCTAGAAGAGATAATGTTAGAGAGAGAGATAGAGAGAAAGGTATAAAAAAAAACTAGGAAAATACTATGCTGTTGAAATTTCAAAATTGTAGTAGAAAAAGGGAGAGGGGTTGGAGGTAGAAAATTGCACATAATTCATGTCACTGGAGAGGGATAGTGGCACTTTAAAAGTCTAACATTAAGACACAAGAGAGAGAGAGAGAGAGAGAGAGAGAAAGAGACAAAGAGTGAGAGAGACTGAGAGAGAGAGAGAGAGATCGAAAAAGAGAGATACAGTTATATATATTAAACATTAAGATACAGATAGAAGAAAGAGAATGAGAGATAGGCATTTTAAATTTCTAGCATTAATAGATAGAGATTAAAATGTAGGAGTTAAGAGAGTTGAGAGAGTTTATATTTCTAGCATCAAAAGTTAACCTTTTGAAAATCCTAGAATGACCAGAGAGACAATTTAAAATACTAGCATGAAGATAAAAGCAGTTTAAAATCTTAGTATGAAAAGAGATACATTTAAAAGTCCTACTATTAAGAAAGAAACAGTTAATAATGCTAATATTAAAATCTCTCTCCCTCTCTGTTTCTGCGATCAAGACTCAATCAGAGTAGGATTCCAGACTCTCTCATGAAGTCAGAGTATGTCTGTTTAATCGAATCGACTGCCCCATATAGTTTCTCCTCCAGGGAGGTGGGCGTGGACCACTTTGCGTTGCTCATGTCCTCGTTTCCATTTTTCCTGAACTGACCCTTGAGGATGGATTTGGCTTCATCATAACTGAGCGGATGTGTCTCTTACGGTAATCTCCCTCCCTCTTTAGCTAATTTGTCTGCGCGTTCGTTCCCGTGTATATTACAGTGTGATGGTATCCACTGAATGACTACTTTCTGTAGGTTGTTGCATAGTTGGTCCAGAGTTGTTCTCAAGTCATCTAGTTCCTTTGTCTTGGGGATTTTTAGAGCTGATAGTACTGACAGTGCATCAGTCAGAATCAACAAATTATTGTGCATGTTATTTTTGTGTTGAGTAGCCAGTGTTGCAGCATCTCTGATGGCCTCAGCTTCTGCTTTAAAGTTGTTTGAGAATTTTCCAGTAGCAATTGACTTGGTGATCTCGTCCTGATTGTTCAGCGTCAAGAACACACCTCCCCCTCCATTTCTGGTGGCATTTGTAGCAGAGCCATCTGTGTATATGTGGGACCAAGAGTCCTGTGGGTAGGTATCGTATATATGTATTTCTGCTACGTTTTTTTTCTGTGTCTGATTGGGTGCTTTTTTTCATGATTCCTGTTATATTTTCCTGATGTTCTGGTATTTTATGTTTTCCATGAGGAGACATATCAGATGGGCCCAAGGGTTTCGATATTGTTTGGGAAAGTACTGGGTCTCCAGTAGTTAGTTCATTGGCAATTGCAGCGAAGTTGCTCCTCTTTAGTCGTACAATTCCGGAACCAGATATTCTTTGGTGCATGGGGTGGCTAAGGAGCCGTCTATATTTCTCCGCTTGTTGCAATATTTTAGTGACCCGTCTGTCATCTAAGGGTTGTAAACCTGTTACTGCTTCTAGAGACTTGATAGATGTAAATTTCATAGCACCAGTGATGATACGGGCAGCTTGGTTCTGTATTCTGTTAATTTTGCTAAGGTGGGATTTGGAAGCCGTAGCCCAGGCTGTGACACCATACTCTAGAATTGATCTGACTCTTCCTACGTATAGTCTTTTCAAAATATTGCTGTCTGGCCACCAGTCCGTTCCTGTCAATTTCTTCATAATATTTGTTCGTTTTCTGGCATTCATCCTTGCTCTGTCTATCTGATTTTTCCAAGTCATTCTACGATTCATGGTGACAGCAAGATATGTTTGGTGGTGGTCAATAGAGAGTGTATGGTCCTTTAACTTCAAATTTGTTGAGAGAATATGAAAATGAAAGCAGCTTAAAATCCTGTTATGAAAATAGCGATAGACAATTACATCTCAAGCACTAAAATAGAGAGACAGACATTCTTTTTTATTTTTAAATCGAGAATCAAATTCTCAATAGTTTATCAAACTTCTAGTAAGAAGTTTTATAACCTGGTGTTTATAATGTCTCAGTGCGGTGACTCGTCAACATATAGAAAAGAAAGGGTGGCGGGTGGGGTCTACATAGAGTACTCAAAAAATAACTCTAGGGATATGGAAAAGATAGCAACAGGGAAATATTATCACAATTACGATGCAGAAATGCAAACAATAAAGTTGGCAATAGAAAAACTGCTGAACAGTAATGTTAGCCCACAGCCTGTAGAGTTTTTGACATATACAAGATCAATGATCCAGGGACTGCAATCCAGAAAATTGCTACATCTGCAAACTTTATTGATTGAACTCTACAAACACCACAGGATTGCCCTGCAGTGGATCCCATCTCACTATGGAATACCAGGAAACTAGAGAGCAGATCAGCTTTCAAAGAAGGTGCAACAGGCACACAACCAGATGCGCCGTTTACATACCATCATAAGAAACAGATAATCAAATCAATCAGAAGATCAAATGCTCCAAATCGGGATGCCTTTCATTATATGAATAGATGGGAACAAGTCATCATTATACGCATTAGAACAGGAATGACTCCACAGTCACGTGTCTACAAAATTCAAGATCGGTACCTCAACTACATGTACATATGGACAGGCGCCCCAGACAGAGGAACGCATATTTCAAGAACGCACTGAATATAGTAGACTGAGGAAAGTCCACTTATACCATTATAATACAACACTACAGACAAGACTAGATGCACCACTGCAAGAATGACAAAAGATGGTAACATTTATACAGGAAACGACATTGCCGATATAGACAATACTTCAGGCGAACGAAAGATAGATAGATAGATACAGAAGGTTTTCGAAATTATTAAGAGACAAGTCTCAGAATGTCTTGAGGCCTGCAGTGAATATTTTGAACACATGCTGTAAACACAGCTCCATCGTGTGAACAACTTCTTTACCCAATACAAGCCAGCCAACAGCAGTAGTATCTAGATGAATAAGACACATTTTATATTCTTCTACCTCTTTCCTTCTTCATCTGCCTTTCGGCGTCGAGGGGAGATATAATTTGCGGTCTTTTGCTCTTCTGTTCGCCTCTGCTGCTGTTATGTTCCCTAGTGCTTCTAATATTACATCGACCCAACTTTTTCGTGATCGACCCTTGGGGCTGGTTTTCTCACAACGTTTGTTGAAGGCTCGTTGTGTTGTGTTTTGTTCTTTCTGCCTTGTCACGTGGCCAAACCATTTTATCTGTTGTTTCCTTATATATTCTATGGCGGGGGCTATTCCTAGCTTTTTTTCTCAATTCTTCATTTCTGATCTTATCTCTCAGACTGTTTCCTGTCATTCGTCTAACACATTTCATCTTTGTAGAGGTTATTTTACTTATTGTTCTTGCATCTAGGGTCCAGGTCTGGCATTGGTAGCACAACGTTGGGATGAAGATTGTATTGTATAGTGCTCGTTTTGCCTCCAGTGTTATTTCATTATTGGACAATAGTGGTGATAACTGTCCGATGATTTGACAAGCTTTGTTGCATCTTGATTCTATCTCTGCTGTTTGGGAATTATCGTTTGTCATTAGACTTCCTAGGTATTTGAATTCCTCTACTTGTTTTAGTTTTCTGCCTTCTATAGTTATGTTGATGTTCTGTTTATTTTCACTTACATTCATGACTTCTGTTTTGTTGATTTTCATGATGTATTTTGTGCCTGTGATGTTCAGTTTGTTTAAGTGTTTTTTTTAGGTCTTCTGTTGTTTCATGTATTAGCGCCTGATCGCCTGCAAATAGAAACTCGTTTTTTATATTCAATTTCACGTAATTTCAAAAATATGTTCACTACACAGGACTTTATACAGAATCGTTTTCTTATTTGACAGAAGTTGACTTTTGTAATCAAAGGAAGATAACTTTTAATTTTTGACAGAAAGTATAAATAATTAATATTTGCAACCACAAATTAGGAAAGGTACATCTTTTTAATTTGATTCTTAAAAATTTGCAATATTTTATTGGAATTTATTAAAGAGCTTTGCACATTTTGTGAGAAAATTATTTTTCGGGAAACAATATGCATATTAATAAAACTTTTGACAATTTACAATTACAATATATCGACGTATAAAGAATTCTTAACTTTTAATATAATTGGAGTTACTTCCCTTATAATAAAGCATAATTACATTTAATTTCATAAGCAAATAAGCTTATATCAACATTTTCATCAACAATTCAACGGTAGAACACTTTTTTGCATTTAAATTTGATATGTTAGAACGAACCGTGCATGTAAATATTAAGCAACATTTAAATATATATTCTTCAGAGAATTATTATATTTCTTAGCTAATAATGAACTGTTTAAAGTTTCTAAACATTGTTATAGATCACATGTCCAAAGAAATTAATTTATAAAATTTAGCTGATGCCGTCTCATCACTTCACTGTAGAGTCTAGAAAAGATCATGTTAGAGAGAGAAAGAGAGGTATACAAAAAACTAGGAAAATACTATGCTGTTGATATTTCAAAATTGTAGTAGAAAATGGGAGAGGAGTTGGAGATAGAAAATTGCATATAATTCATGTCAATGGAGAGGGATAGTGGCAGTTTAAAAGTCTAACATTAAGAGGCAGAGAGAGAGAGAGAGAGAGAGAGAGAGAGAGAAAGAGCAAAAAAGAGAGATACAGTTATATATATTAAACATTAAGATACAGATAGAAGAAAGAGAATGAGAGATAGGCATTTTAAATTTCTAGCATTAATAGATAGAGATTAAAATGTAGGAGTTAAGAGAGTTGAGAGAGTTTATATTTCTAGAATCAAAAGTTAACATTTTGAAAATCCTAGAATAACCAGAAAGACAATTTAAAATACTAGCATGAAGATAAAAGCAGTTTATAATCTTAGTATGAAAAGAGATACATTTAAAAGTCCTACTATTAAGAAAGAAACAGTTAATAATGCTAATATGAAAATGAAAGCAGCTTAAAATCCTGTTATGTAATTAGCGATAGACAATTACATCTCAAGCATTAAAATAGAGAGACAGTCATTCTTTTTTAATTTTTAATTGAGAATCAAGTTGTGAATAGTTTATCAAACTTGTAGTAACAAGTGTTATAGCCTGGTGTTTATAATGTCTCTGTGCGGTGATTCGATCAATATATAGAAAATAAAGGGGGAGCAGGGGTCTACATAGAGTACTCAAAAAATAACACTAGGTATATGGAAAAAATAGCAACAGGGAAATATTATCACAAATACGATGCAGAAATGCAAGCAATAAAGTTGGCAATAGAAAAACTGCTGAACAGTAATCTTAGCCCACAGCCTGTAGAGGTTTTGACAGATGCAAGATCAGTGCTCCAGGCACTGCAATCCAGAAAGTTGCTACATCTGCTAACTTTATTGACTGAACTCTACAAACACCACAGGATTGCCCTGCAGTGGATCCCATCTCACTATGGAATACCAGGAAACTAGAGAGCAGATCAGCTTTCAAAATAATGTGCAACAGGCACACAACCAGATGCGCTGGTTACATTCCATCATAAGAAACAGATAATCAAATCAATCAGAAGATCAAATGCTCCAAATCAGGATGCCTTTCATTATATGAATAGGTGGGAACAAGTTATCATTATACGCATTAGAACAGGAATGACTCCACAGTCACGTGTCTACAAAATTCAAGATCGGTACCTCAACTACATGTACATATGGACAGGCGCCCCAGACAGAGGAACGCATATTTCAAGAATGCACTGAATATAGTAGACTGAGGAAAGTCCACTTATACCATTATAATACAACACTACAGACAAGACTAGATGCACCACTGCAAAAATGACAAAAGATGGTAACATTTATACAGGAAACGACATTGCCGATATAGACAATACTTCAGGCGAACGAAAGATACATATATAGATACAGAAGGTTTTCGAAATTAGTAAGAGACAAGTCTCAGAATGTCTTGAGGCCTGCAGTGGATATTTTGAACACATGCTGTAAACACAGCTCCATCGTGTGAACAACTTCTTTACCCAATACAAGCCAGCCAACAGCAGTAGTATCTAGATGAATAAGACACATTTTATATTCTTCTTCTACCTCTTTCCTTCCTCATCTGCCTTTCAGCATCGAGGGGAGATATAATTTGCAGTCTTTTGCTCTTCTGTTCGCCTCTGCTGCTGTTATGTTTGCTAGTGCTTCTAATATTCCATCGACCCATCTTTTTCGTGGTCGACCCTTGGGGCTGGTTTTCTCACAACGTTTGTTGAAGGCTCGTTGTGTTGTGTTTTGTTCTTTCTGCCTTGTCACGTGGCCAAACCATTTTATCTGTTGTTTCCTTATATATTCTATGGCGGGGGCTATTCCTAGCTTTTTTTCTCAGTTCTTCATTTCTGATCTTATCTCTCAGACTGTTTCCTGTCATCCGTCTAACACATTTCTTCTCTGTAGAGGTTATTTTACTTATTGTTCTTGCATCTAGGGTCCAGGTCTGGCATTGGTAGCACAACGTTGGGATGAAGATTGTATTGTATAGTGCTCGTTTTGCCTCCAGTGTTATTTGATTATTGGACAATAGTGGTGATAACTGTCAGATGATTTGACAAGCTTTGTTGCATCTTGATTCTATCTCTGCTGTTTGGGAATTATCGTTTGTCATTAGACTTCCTAGGCATTTGAATTCCTCTACTTGTTTTAGTTTTCTGCCTTCTATAGTTATGTTGATGTTCTGTTTATTTTAACCTACATTCATGACTTCTGTTTTGTTGATTTTCATGATGTATTTTGTGCCTGTGATGTTCAGTTTGTTTAAGTGTTCTTTTAGGTCTTCTGTTGTTTCATGCATTAGCGCCTGATCGCCTGCAAATAGAAGCTCGTTTTTTTATATTCAATTTCACGTAATTTCAAAAATATGTTCACTACACAGGACTTTATACAGAATCGTTTTCTTATTTGACAGAAGTTGACTTTTTTTGTGATCAAAGGAAAATAACTTTTAATTTTAGACAGAAAGTATACATAATTAATATTTGCAACCACAAATTAGGAAAGGTACATCTTTTTAATTTGATTCATAAGAATTTGCAATAGTTTATTGGAATTTATTAAAGAGCTTGCACATTTTGTGAGAAAATTATTTTCCGGGAAACAATATACATATTAATAAAACTTTTGACAATTTACAATTACAATATATCGACGTATAAAGAATTCTTAACTATCAATATAATTGGAGTTACTTCTCTTATAATAAAGCAAAATGACATTTAATTTCTTAAGCATATAAGTTTATATAAACAATTCAACGATAGAAAACTGTTTTGCATTTAAGTTTGATATGTTAGAACGAACCGTGCCTGTAAATATTAAGTAACATTTAAATATATATTCTTCAGAGAATTATTATATTTCTTAGCTAATAATGAACTGTTTAAAGTTTCTTAACATTGTTATAGATCACATGTCCAAAGAAATTAATTTATAAAATTTAGCTGATGCCGTCTCATCACTTCACTGTAGAGTCTAGAAAAGATAATGTTAGAGAGAGAAAGAGAGGTATACAAAAAACTAGGAAAATACTATGCTGTTGAAATTTCAAAATTGTAGTAGAAAAAGGGAGTGGAGATGGAGATAGAAAATTGCACATAATTCATGTCAATGGAGAGGGATAGTGGCAGTTTAAAAGTCTAACATTAAGAGGCAGAGAGAGAGAGAGAGAGAGAGAGAGAGAAAGAGCGAAAAAGAGAGATACAGTTATATATATTAAACATTAAGATACAGATAGAAGAAAGAGAATGAGAGATAGGCATTTTAAATTTCTAGCATTAATAGATAGAGATTAAAATGTAGGAGTTAAGAGAGTTGAGAGAGTTTATATTTCTAGAATCAAAAGTTAACATTTTGAAAATCCTAGAATAACCAGAAAGACAATTTAAAATGCTAGCATGAAGATAAAAGCAGTTTATAATCTTAGTATGAAAAGAGATACATTTAAAAGTCCTACTATTAAGAAAGAAACAGTTAATAATGCTAATATGAAAATGAAAGCAGCTTAAAATCCTGTTATGTAAATAGCGATAGACAATTACATCTCAAGCATTAAAATAGAGAGACAGTCATTCTTTTTTAATTTTTAATTGAGAATCAAGTTGTGAATAGTTTATCAAACTTGTAGTAACAAGTGTTATAGCCTGGTGTTTATAATGTCTCTGTGCGGTGATTCGATCAATATATAGAAAATAAAGGGGGAGCAGGGATCTACATAGAGTACTCAAAAAATAACACTAGGTATATGGAAAAAATAGCAACAGGGAAATATTATCACAAATACGTTGCAGAAATGCAAACAATAAAGTTGGCAATAGAAAAACTGCTGAACAGTAATCTTAGCCCACAGCCTGTAGAGGTTTTGACAGATGCAAGATCAGTGCTCCAGGCACTGCAATCCAGAAAGTTGCTACATCTGCTAACTTTATTGACTGAACTCTACAAACACCACAGGATTGCCCTGCAGTGGATATTTTGAACACATGCTGTAAACACAGCTCCATCGTGTGAACAACTTCTTTACCCAATACAAGCCAGCCAACAGCAGTAGTATCTAGATGAATAACACAAATTTTATATACAATTTCACGTAAATTCAAAAATATGTTCACTGCACCGGATTTTATACAGCCTCATTTTCTTATTTGAGACAAAAGTTGACTTTTTGTGAGCAAAGGAAGATAACTTTTAATTTTTAAGAGAAATTATAAATAATTAACATTAGCAACCACAAATTAAAAAAAGGTACATATATTTTAATTTGGTACTTTGAAATTTGCAAATTTTTATAGAAATTAGAAGACCGTGCACATTTTATGAGAAAATTATTTTCTAGGAAACAACATGCATAAGATAAAACTTTTGACAATTCACAATTACAATTTATCGACTTATAAAGAACTATTAACTATTAATATAACAGGAGTTGCTTCCCTTATAATAAAACAAGATAATTTTGTAATTTCTTAAGCATATAAGTTTTTATCAACATTTTCATCAACAATTCAGCGGTAGAGACACCTTTTTGCATTTAAATTTGATATGTTAGAACGAACCATGCCTCCATATATTATGCAACATTTAATTATATATTATTCATAGAATTATTATATTTATTAGCTGATATTCAACTCTTTAAAGTTTCTAAACATTTTTATATAGATCACAGATCCAAAGAAGTTAATTTACAAAAATTAGCTGATGCGGTCTCATTACTTCACTGTAAAGTCTATAAGAGATAATGTTAGAGAGAGAGAGAGAGAGAGAGATAGAGAGAGAGAGAGAGAGAGAGAGAGAGAGAAATATACACAAAAAACTAAGAAAATACTATGCAGTTGAAATTTCAAAATTCTAGTAGAAAAAGGGAGAGGAGTTGGAGATAGATAGTTGCACATAATCCATGTCACTGGAAGAGGGAGAGTGGCAGTTTAAAATTCTAACATTAAGACATTGAGAGAGAGAGAGAGCGAGAAAGAGAGGGGGAGGAAGAGAGATGCAGTTATATATATTAAACATTAAGATATATATAGAAGAAAGAGAATGAGAGAGAGGCTGTTAAAATTTCTAGCAGTAATAGACAGAGATTAAAATGTATGAGTTATGAGAGTTGAGAGAGTTTATATTTCTAGCTACGGAAGTTAACCTTTCGAAAATCCTAAAATGACCAGAGAAACAATTTAAAATACTAGCATGAAGAAAAAATCAGTTTAAAATCATAGTATGAAAAGAAACACATTAAAAAAATCACACTATTAAGAAAGAAGCAGACAATAATGCTAATATGAAAATGAAAGCAGCTTAAAATCCTGTTCACATTCACAAATACGAGACAAATTAATGCAATACACAGAGAAACTACCAGACGCCGACTGGGAACAACTTTACACAGAACTCACACTAGCTGACAAAACAGAGGCAGTACAAGAAGTGCAGAAATACAAATCTCCGGCGCCTGGCGGCCTTACAATATAATTCTTGCAACATTTCTTTTCTCTCTTAGGCTCTCTTCTTCTCAGAATGTACACAGACTCATTCACAAAGAAATAACTTACTCCAAGCATAAACATGTCTTACATAACATTGCTCCGGAAAGACAACACAGGCAAGTAGCTTCTTAAAAATTACACCCCCATTTCCCTACTTAACACAGACTACAACATTCTAACAAAAGCATTGACAATCTCAAACCTATCATGATAACACTCCTTCATAAAGGCCAACAGTGTAATGTACAAGAGAGAAACGTCCACCAGCACACACACTTTATACGAGACATTATAAAGTACACTCATGAGTCGAATCATCATCATCAAATACCGGGCCTAGTGGCGTAGGTGATCATGTCTCTTCACAACATTCGATCTCGGCAGCTATTTATCATTTCTGTTGTTGACCTTCTGCCGAGTCATTCTCTTAAGCTGTCTGTTATTTTTTTCTCTTTGCTTCCCTCTATCTCTTCGTCCCTCAATTTTTCCAGTTATTACAATATATTCAAGTTGTTCTCTTCTCATTACATGGCCAAAAAATGATGATTGTTTCTTCCTAACATTGGAAATTAGCTCTCTTTTTTGCTTTGACCTCTCTCAGAACCTCTTCATTACTCTTCTCAGCTGTCCATGGTATTCTCAACATTCTTCTGTAAAACCACATTTCTATAGACTCCAGTGATTTTCTTGTCTGTTGTCCTATTGTCCATGATTCGCATCCGTATGTTAAGACTGGATCTACGTAACATTTAAGAACTCTTTTTCTTGTTTCTATTGTCAAAAATGGATTGCATAGTATTTTCCTCATTTTTTGGAACGCTGCTTTTGCCTGAGCCATTCTACATCTCACCTCTTTTGTACATCTTCCGTCTGAGGTTAACAAAGTTCCCAAATATTTAAATTCATTTACCTGTTTTAATATTGTTCCACTTGTCTTTTTTTGCACTGAGGTGATGTCTTTTTCTTTGTTGTTACCATTACCTTTGTCTTTTTGCTATTAAGGCTGAGTCCTTTATTTTTGCTTTTCTTCACTACAATGTCCAACATTTCTTGTAACTCATTTTCACTCTTAGCGATTAATACTGTATCATCAGCATACCTTAGATTATTTATATTATGACCTCCAATTGTTATTCCAGGCATGCCCCTTATGGATCTTAAAATAATCTCACTATAAATATTAAACAAATCTGGTGACAGCACACAACCTAGTCTAACACCCTGTTAGTGACCATAAATGTTACAGACCTTCGGCATATGATCTTAGGAGTAATGTGGTCGGTATTACGCCCGTGCTGCTTTACTTTCCCAGAAAAATACTCCGGTACCCATTAAAGGCTGGGTGAACCGGTAGCCGTCGGTTGGGATCGAACCTTACCTCTTGTCTTTTGTAGTCCAGTTCACTAACCAATGAGCTATCGCGGCTCCCTATTGCATTGTACCGGTCCTGAATTGTGATTTTATATTTGTCTTGCAGCTTCTTGTCTGATTTTAGTAAATCTAAATTTAACTTGATGTTAACTGAGGTTCGTTTTGTTGTTTTTAATTTTACTCTCAGCTTTCCCAAAACTGGTACATGATCACTATTGCAATCTTTCCCTGGTCTGGTTTTCACACACACCAGACTGTTTCTAAATCTATTGCTTATCATTATATAATCAATTTGATTACGTGCGTTGTCCCCTGTGCTTTTCCATGTACACAATCGTCTTGGGTGTTGCTTAAACCAGTTGTTTCCTATCATCATATTGTGTGTTCTTGTCCAGTCAATAAGTTTCTCACCTCTTTCATTCCTCTCGCCTAAGTCACAATGACCAACTACTTCCTCAACTCTTTCCTTTCCTACTTTTGCGTTAAAATCCCCTAGAACTATGGTGTTTACATGTGGTTTGCATGTATGAAGTGCCTCATTTAACTCGTTGTAAAATTTATCAATTGTTTCCTCTAGACTGTCTACTGTTGGTGCATAAACTTGTATAAGATTTATGTCTATTGACTTTCCATACAATTTCACTTAAAGGACTCTGTCAGATATTAGGTAAAAGCCTTTCACTGTTCTTGCTCTTGCTCCATCCAAGATGATACCTACTCCTCTTTGGTGATCAGTACCTTCAGAATAGATTATTTTATGTTTATCAGAATACATCTCCCCTGATCCGGTGTATCTCATTTAGCAAAGTCCCTGTAATTGTAAACACATTCTTTTCTTTTCTTGTATGATGAAAGATAACTCACTAATGGTATAATTGACCCCTCCCCTCTCCCGGCCTTCTACCATCAGATCATCATCATCATCATCATCATCGGGTGCCTTCTCCGCATCGAAGGTTGGCTACCATGGAGCGCCATTCAACTCTGTCTCTTGCTTTGATGGTGCAGATTGTCATGGGCTGACTTGTCCATCTTTTGATGTTACTCGTCCATGTTAGTCTTGGTCTGCCTCTGCCTCTTTTACCTTGTATTTTCCCCTCTAATATTACTTTTATTAGACTGTTGTGTCTTTTAACATGACCAAAAAATTTCATTTGTCTTGCTCTAATTGTGTTTAGTAGTTCTTTTTTCACCCGTAGTAGGTGGTGGATGGTGTTGTGGGAGCAGCCGACAAGTAGTGCGGTTATGGTCCCCACACCGCGATGGCAGGCAGAGGATCTCATGTATAGAGACAATGGCTGCGATCTCCGACTAGTACAGTCACTGCCAAGAAGGAAAGGAATGGCAAACTACCTTCTTAAATTGCCTGGAATAATCATGACAAGTCACAACCTTCTATTTACAGCTAACGACGTTAATGGGGGCTGCACAGCCACCTCGTCCGGTAGGGAGCGTCATGTGCTACAGGTGACACCCGATCGTCATCAAGCAACTGTATGCAAGATCAAAAATAAAGAGACACTAGCAATAGGAACCTGGAACATTCGATCAGCATTCCAGGTTGGAAAACTAGAAAACATCAGTCACGAAATGAAGAGAATGAAATTGAACATCTTGGGACTATGTGAAATGAGATGGACAGGGGCAGGATTATTACAACGCGACAGTGGAAGTGTAATTTACTCTGGAGGAACTACACACGAAAGAGGAGTAGGCATCATGTTAGATAGAGAAAGAAGCAAAACAGTGAAAGGATTTTGGCCAGTATCAGACAGAATTCTGCTAGTAAAATTGAGTGGCAGACCAATGGATATCAACATAATTCAAGTTTATGCACCAACAAGTAATAGCGAAGAAGAAGACATTGACACTTTTTACGAGGAGCTAGACGCAGCCATGGAACAGTGTAAATCCCATGAAATAACTGTTGTATTAGGGGATTTCAATGCAAAGGTAGGAACAGCTAAAGTGCAAAATGTGACTGGGGGGCATGGCATTGGCGAGACGAATGACAGAGGGGATAGATTGATAGATTGGGCAAAGACACATGAAATGATTATAGGTAACACCTGGTTCAAAAAACACACTAGGCGACTATGGACATGGCAAAGCCCAGACAAAAAAGTACACAATCAAATTGATTTTATACTGGTACAGAGAAGATTTAGGAATGGGCTAACGTCTGTTAAAACAAGGCCAGGAGCAGATTGTAATAGTGACCATGTACCAGTAGTTGGAAAGATAAGAATAAAACTGCGGAAGGCACAGAAATCACCAAGAAATATAAAATTAGAACTAGATATGCTAAGAGTAGATTAACAGATGAGTGATAAGTACAGCATGATAGTACAAAATAGATATAATGCTATTGAAAAAATACAGGACATCCAGGAGCAGTGGGAAATGCTCAAACAATCGATTCAGCAAACATCAAAAGAAGTAATACCAGTGACTAAAATAATCAACAAAAAGAAATGGATGACAGAAGAAATATTACAACTAATGGACGAAAGAAGAAAACATAAGAAAGAAGAACGGACATACAAAATATTGCACAAAGAGATCCCAAACAAGTGCAGAGTAGCAAAGGAAAGATGGTTAAAACAGAAATGTGAAGAAATGGAAAAACAACAAATGAAAGACCCAAAATGTATGCACAATCAGTTAAATGAATTAACAGGAAGAAAAGAAGTAAAAGTTTCAGGATGTGTGAAATCAAAGGAAGGAAATATAATAATGGGACAGGAGAAGACAATGGAAAGATGGACAGAATATATCAGTCAACTCTATGATGATGAAAGACCAGAATTAAACAATTCAAATGAAGACACAGGACCACCAATAATACAGAGTGAAGTGGAGGACGCAATTCAACACATGAAAAGAGGCAAAGCTCCAGGTCCTGACAATATAACAATCGAAGAGATAAATGCATTAGGAGAGTTGGGAGTACAAGTCATAACACAATTACTCAATGACATATATAACACTGGACACATACCCGAGGATCTACTAAAATCTATCTTTGTAGCCATACCGAAGAAGTCAGGCGCCACTGGTTGTGAAGACCATCGCAATATTAGTCTCATGAGCCATATGACTAAAATATTACTAAGAATAATCATGAGACCTGTAAGGAACAAAATAAAACCAGAAATAAGTGAGGAACAATGTGGATTTGTGGAAGGAAAGGGCACCAATAACGCAATATACATCTTAAGGACATTGATAGAAAGATCTATAGAGGTAAAGAAAGATCTATATATGTGCTTTATAGACTACACGAAGGCATTTGACAAGTAAAGCATGTGGAAATAATCAATATGTTGGAGAAATTAAACATTGATGGCAAGGATCTGCGAATCATAAAACATATGTACTGGCAACAAACAGCAGCTATACGAATTAACAACCAAACAGGACAATTCCAATATATAAAACAAGGAGTCAGACAAGGCTGTGTTCTGTCACCGGATTTGTTTTCACTTTACAGCGAATATATCATTAGATCAATAGTAGACAAAAAATTGAAGGAATTGAAGTCAATGGTCACAACATAAATAATGTGCGATATGCGGATGACACGGTCTTAATAGCAGAGACAGAGAACGAACTACAAGAAATGATAGACATAATAGTAGAAGAAAGCAACAAAAAAGTCTCAGTCTGAATAGTAAGAAAACAGAAGTAATGGTTATATCGAAGAAACAATCATCACCACCATGCAGCATAAAAATAAACGAGACAAATCTAAAACAAGTGCAACGTTTCAAATACTTGAGCACAATAATAACATCAGATGGGAGATGCACCACAGAAATAAAAAGCAGAATAGCTCAGGCCAAAATAGCATTTCAGAAAATGAAAAATATCTTATGCAACAAATCTATGTCAATAAAAATGAAAAAAAGAGTTCACCGGTGCTATATAGAACCAATTCTGACCTATGGAAGCGAATCATGGACAGTAGACAAACAAATGAAAAGACGGTTAGAGGCCACAGAGATGGGATTTCTCAGAATAATGTTGAAAGTTCCCTGGACAGATAAAAAGACCAATGAGGAAGTTCTCAAAGAGGCCAACACAAAAAGGGAGCTCTTAAAAAACATCAGAAGAAGCAATCACCATTTTCGGGCACATCATGAGAAGAGGAAAGTTGGAATACTTGGTTACAACTGGCAAAATAAAAGGAAAGAGAGATCGCGGACGACAAAGAGAGAAAATACTGGATAGCTTGGTGTCATGGCATGGAAAACAGTCAACAACAGAACTGATACGATGCACTGTAGATAGAAGATTGTGGAGGGACATGATCGCCTACGCCAACCGGCAGGGTACATGATGATGATGATGAGTCGTCCTAAAACTTCCTCGTTTGTTTTATTTTCTTTACATCCAATTCTACCTATTATTCTGTAAATCCACATTTCAAAGGCCTCAATTTTCTGTTCTGTTTTCTGGTCTAATGTCCATGTTTCTGCACCATTACAGGAATATTGAGCAGATGTAACATTTTGCTATTCTTAGTTTTAGCCCTGGTGTTATTTGTTTTGATGTTAGTTCCATCAGATACAAAACTGAAACTGAAACCTAACGAAACAAGACCGGACATAAATATGGTCTACAGTTACAGTGTTGCATGATGTTATTATTATATACTTTCTTTAAAGTAAAGATTAATACGTGTTGATGTTTAAGATTAATTATTTTTTTTTTAAATTTGCTATTAAAATTATCGGTAAGTAAAATGATTGAGCAACAAGCTTTTGATTTTGTCTTAGCTAAGAAAAAAGGACGATTCCAAGAACTTCGATTTTAGAACCGTAAGAACGAACCAACACTGCCGACAGTGACCTGAACTGAGTAGTTACTATCTCAGAACTATCTGAAACATTTTACATAATATTATATATAAGTGTGACACTGACACATATATTATATTATATATAATCATGATAATAATGGTATCATGCAATCTGCTATTGACTATTGATATTCATATGGATCGTTTATCAAATAAATAATCAACTTTGTGTGAAGTTTTAGTGTAGGGTAGGCCAGGGCCCACTTACAGTAAATCAATACAAACTAATAATGGATATTATATACTATACTTATATAATATATACTAGTATACTTCTACTTTAACTACTTATTTAACTACCCAACTACTACTACCTACACTACTATAGCTTGTTTCATAAGTCGTGCCCAACTTTAAAAATCAATATCTTTTAAACCGCTTTTTGTAATTTTTTTCAAAATTTGCATGTATAGTTATAATGATTAGAACCCAACAGGGAATTAATTTCATTAAAAACAAACATTTGGTTATTATTATTGCTTATTTGTTTTATATAAATTTATAACGACCCATTGATGTAGTCAAAACTTAGTGTTTACAGTATTTAAGTTAAAAATAGCGATTACAAATCCATACACGCTCAAATTTACGATTTTGCACGCTTTCCGCGTGAGTTATCTGACACAATTTGACACTTGTAGTAAACACGAGACATTGTGTGTTCCATTTCCGTTCATTCAGCGGCGTAACGTGGAACAATAACATTTATCATGAGTCTTAAAATGAAATTCTGCAGTTTACAAAACATCGCAATAAAAATGTATGACTATTTTTGCAAAGAGGCTAAACGAGGAAGATTATTTCATTCTTTAGAAAACCCTGAGAATAGGACAAGACACATTTAGGATTTATCTAAACGGTCATTTAATCGCTGGATTCAAGCACGTGACCGTCAATGTTCCAAATATACAAAATCACAAGGAAGAGCAAAAATGTTGGATAATTTCGACAGTGAAGATATTAGAAGTGAAATTCGCAAAATGTTGGGTATGAATGAAACTGTTACAATAAGAAAATTAAAAGTATCGCTGAAAAAGAACAACAGTATTGAAATATCAAAGTCTACATTATGGAGGAATGTGAGAGCTGCAGGCTTTACATTCAGAAAGTATTCCAATGGACGAAACATCATCTGTGAGAAGCCACATATAGTAGTCATGAGAAGCAAGTACTTACGTGAAGTAAAAGAGGTGCGCAAGCAAGGTTATGATATTGTGTACTTGGATGAAACATGGATCAATGCTCACCACACTAACCAAAGGGAATGGCAGTCATCAGATGGAAAGATTAAGAGATTAATACCTAGCAGCAAAGGACAGCGCTTGATAATTGCTCATGCAGGTAGTCGACAACATGGACTAATACAGAATGCAGAGCTCATTTTTCTTTCAAAATCCATAGACAATCGGGATTATCACTCTGAGATGAATGGTCACATATTTAGACATTGGATTGAAAATTCTGTTCTCCCAGCACTAGATCGACCATCTTGCCTAATAATGGACAATGCAGCGTACCACAACATTGTTGCACTTGAAGATAAAGTCCCGACGTCATCCAGTACAAAAGATGCTATTAAGATATGGCTCACAAAAGAGCACATACAATTTAATAACATGTACTTAAAACCTGAATTACTATCTCTATATAGTAAAGCAAAAACAGAGGACAAAGATTTTTCAAATAGATAAGATTATCCAAGAGCACGGTCATATAAGTTTGAGGCTGCCACCTTACCATGCTCATTTAAATCCAATAGAACTAATCTGGGCAAAATTAAAAGGACAAGTGGCAGATGAAAATACAACATTCAAAATATGCGATGTAAAGACTCTTGCTAATCTCGCTTTATTAAATATAGACAAAGATTATTGGGCTAAATGTGAAGACCACGTCTTAAAACAGGAAGAGGAATATTGGAAAAATGATGGTTTGTGGAATGTTCAACCCCAAACAGTTATTAATCTTTTAGACTCTTTAAAAAAAAGTAAAGTACCCCCGTCACGCCAAGTGGCGGCGTATAGGGAATATGGTGTTAGTGACCCTATATTTTACAGGACTTCAGCACATGATTTTTGAGGTAATGTGGTCGGTATTACGCCCGTGCCGCTTTACTTTCCCAGAAAAAAATCCGGTACCCATTTAAGGCTGGGTGAACCTGGAAGCCGTCGGTTGGGATCGAACCCTACCCCTTGTCCGTTGTAGTCCAGTTCACTAACCACTGAACTATCGCGGCTCCCAAGGATATTACATCCCAAGGAGACTTTAAATTTAAAAAAAAAAAAATAGCTAGATAAAGCAAAAGAAAAATTAACTTTTGCTACTATTTTACACTTAGACAGCTATAGTATTGTATAGAGTTTTTACTGTGGCTCAGAAACTGTCATACACAAGAAAAAAATACTGTTATATAATAAGTTATACTGTAACTAAGGTAAATAATCATAATAAAGGCTGTCACTATAAGTATGATTTAAATCTTTTAACACTTGCAACAAAGCCAAGTGAGAATGGATAGATTAACTAAACATGAGTCCACTTGGTAAATTAATAGTTCTATATAATATATGTTTTGTTAGTAGTAAATTCTATCTATCTATTGACCTTTCGAGCTGTAGCCGGCCCATAGGGTGTAGACCAAGATACTTCTTCTCTTATCTAAATTTTTATTCTAGCAGTTTTCAATTCTTTTAAAGATATTTTATCAAATCTCGCCATTTGTCTCTGTTCTGTGTAAGCAGGTCTTTCTCATTGAGGGAGCTGATTCCTGCTGCTCTTGCCTCTCTCATCAATGTTCTTCTCAGTGTCTCTCTGGGTCTTCCTCTTTTTCTCTTACCTGTTATTCCCCACATGAGGGCTTGCTTTGCTATTCGGTTATTATCTCTTCTCATCACATGTCCAACATATGACCATCGTCTTTTCTTTATTACTGAAGATATTAGTGGTTGATTGGCGATTTCTAGGGTAGTAAATTCTATCTATCTATCTATTGACCTTTCGAGCCTAAGCCGACCCATAGTGCATAGACCAAGATACTCCTTCTCCTATCTGAATTTTGTTCTAGCAGTTTTCAATTCTTTTAAAGATATTTTGTCAAATCTCGTCATTTGTCTCTGTTCTGTGCAAGCAGCTCTATCTCATTGAGGGAGCCAAATCCTGCTGCTCTTGCCTCTCTCATCAATGTTCTTGTCAGTGTCTCTCTGGGTCTTCCTCTTTTCCTCTTACCTGTTGTTCCCCACATGAGGGCTTGCTTTGCTATTCAGTTATTATCTCTTCTCATCACATGTCCAACATATGACCATCGTCTTTTCTTTATTACTGAAAATATTAGTGGTTGATTGGCGATTTCTAGGGTAGTAAATTCTATCTATCTATCTATTGACCTTTTGAGCCTAAGCCGGCCCATAGTGCGTAGACCAAGATACTCCTTCTCCTATCTGAATTTTAGTTCTAGCAGTTTTCAATTCTTTTAAAGATATTTTGTCAAATCTCGCCATTTGTCTCTGTTCTGTGCAAGCAGCTCTATCTCATTGAGGGAGCCAAGTCCTGCTGCTCTTGCCTCTCTCATCAATGTTCTTCTCAGTGTCTCCCTGGGTCTTCCTCTTTTTCTCTTACCTGTTGTTTCCCATATGAGGGCTTGCTTTGCTATTCGGTTATTATCTCTTCTCATCACAATCAGGTCTACATTTCATTAACAACATCGTTTTTTACGATAGCGGCTTGTTAAACCTCTGATCAAAGGTTCTATACCACGCCGGAGAAAAATAATTCCTCGATTTTGGAAACAACCGGAAACGATTCTTGTAGTAAATTACAATACCTTTAATGTAACTGTGTGAATATTATTATATATAGTAGTTAGACTACTAAAATAAGACTGCTATACTTATAAAAAGTTATAGTAGATACTACTAACTTACTATTAACTCAAATGTTACCCCTTCTCAATTGCTGATTGGTAAAGAACATAAAAGAGTAATTTAAAATTTAAAAAAAATAAGATTTATAAAAATAAGATTTATAAAACTGAGATTTATAAAATAAAGAAAAAGAAGATAATTCTTTTGACAGCTCAATTAAATTATAAGTCACTCTACTCTTAGAAAACATAACTTCACTTTTACTACTACAAATTCTATCTATCTATTGTTCTTTCGAGCCAAAGACGGCACATAGGACTGAAATTCTAGACTCTTGTATCCAACAATCTTGTTATTAAGTTTCAAACCTTGCACAGGACCTGCGTTGTATTTTGCCACATGGCTTTGTTTTGGGCGAGTCGCTCAATCTTGATAATTCTCAAACAGTTTAGATAGAATGAAGATGCAACAAAGCTTCTCAAATCATCGGACAGTTATCACCACTATTGTCCAACAAGGAAATAACTCTGGAGGCAAAACGAGCACTATACAATACAATCTTCATCCAAATGTTGTGCTACCCATGCCAGACCTGGGCCCTAGATGCAAGAACAATAAGAAAAATAACCTCTACAGAGATGAAATGTGTTAGACGAATGACAGGAAACAGTCTGAGAGAAAGGGTCAGAAATGAAGAACTGAGAAAAAAGCTAGGGATAGCCAACACCATAGAATATATAAGGAAACAACAGATAAAATGGTTTGGCCACGTGACAAGGCAGAAAGATCAAAACACAACACGAGCCTTCAACAATAACGTTGTTAGAACACCAGACCCAAGGGTTGACCACAAAAAAGATGGATCGATGGAATATTACAAGCACCAGGAAACATAACAGCAGCAGAGGCGAACAGAAGAACAAAAGACGGCAAATTATATCTCCCCTTATTGCTGAAAGGGAGCCGCGATAGCTCAGTGGTTAGTGAACTGGATTACAAAGGACAAGAGATAGGGTTCGATCCCAGCCGACGGTTTCCGGTTCACCCAGCCTTTAATGGGTACTGGATTTATTTCTGGGAAAGTAAAGCGGCACGGACGTAATACTGACCACATTACCCCAAAAATCATGTGCCAAAGGTCTGTAAAATTTATGGTCACTAACACCATATTCCCTATACGCCACTTGGCGTGACGGAGGTATTTTACTTTTTTATAACGCTGAAAGGCAGATGAGGAAGGAAAGAAGAGGCTCAATCTTGATGAGGGAGCTGATGCCTGCTGTTGTTACCTCACGCAGCAATGTTTCTTTTTAGTGTTTTTCTCTAAGTCGGCCTCTTTTTTCTTTTACCCTCTGTTTCCCATTTGAGGGCTTGCTTTGAGATTCTCTTGTCTCTTCTCATCACATGGCCAACATATGACCCACCTTCTTCTCTTGATTATAGATGAAATTGTTGAATACTACTAATTATTACAAATTGTTAAAAATAACTTGAATTGAAAGTTTCCAGACTTTTCTGTTCAAAAGAGTGTCTCATATAACTCTTAGTGATCTTGAAGGTTTTCTAGTGAGGAAATAATTTGTTTTAATTGACGGGTTAAATAAAAACAGGCAAACAAAAATATAAATAAAAATTAACACAAAATTTAATTATTTTCTAGTAAACTTCTTATACTCAAACACCAGTGGATAAAGAGATACAGCGAAGACGATGACGCTGGATAGGACACATACTACTGGGGGCAATCCTGTAGAACATGTTTTGTAGTCATATTGTCCATTGTACAGTGGCATAGGCTGGTTGTACCTATTTTGAATTTGGTGAACATGTGATTTCTCATTCTATTGTGGCCAGTGCGTAGGCGAAGTATGATGACTTGATCCTTCCTTTATAGTTGGTGGTATCCATCACTCTCGTTATGCTTTGGGTGTTCTCATTTCCATTTTTCATGGAACTGACCCTTGAGGATGGATTTGGCTTCATCATAACTGAGCAGATGGTTCTCTTGTGGTAATCTCCCTCCCTCTTTAGCTAATTTGTCTGCGCGTTAGCTCCCATGTATATTACAGTGTAATGGTATCCACTGAATGACTACTCTCTGGAAGTTATTGCATAGTTGGTCCAGGGTTGTTCTCAAGTCATCTAGTTCACTGTTCTTAGAGCTTTTTAGAGCTGATAATACTGACAGTGCATCAGTCAGAATCACCAACTTATTGTGCCATGTTATTTTTGTGTCGAGTAGCCGGTGTTGCAGCATCTCTGATGGCCTTAGTTTCCGCTTTAAAGTTGCCTTTAGGAGATAATATACTTCTTAGCATTCACCCATTTAGTAGGCTTGGATGCTATTGAATTATTGAGTTATTTGCGAGTCATCATCATTGCACTCCGAACATGTTCATAGATCCTCAGATCCCCTCCTCAGCAAGTCCCGCAGTGTCCAGCGGCTGAAATGGATTTTGGACTATGCGACTGAGTGAACACACATGAGTCTAGACCATCCACAGCATTGACTTTCAGCAATAAAATCGGCTTGGATGCTTTGTGTCATATTGTGCCATGATGTAGGCGCCATTTGACCAACACATCCATGTTCATTATGGGTAGATTTTGCTTACAATTTTACCTGGGCAGGAGCCATTTTCAACTTTAACTGTGTGCTCACAGGATCTCCTATATTTTGTTGTTATTCTATAATAGGGCTATATTTTCACTACCCAGAGTCATGAAGAAACCATGTGTATGAAGTGAAAAATTCTTACTGCTGTGGTGGATTTTGAACCCAGTACCTTTCTGTCTAGAGGCCAACGTCTTACCTGTAGACCACCTGGAAATAGTGTAAAGTTGCATATTGTGGTGACTCATGGCACACTGGTCTTCATACATTTTAAACTTCCACTCATGAATTTTTTTCTCCATTTATTTTGTTTTCAATAAAAAATTCTTGCAGTTCACCAGAGGATTGTTCAGAAGCAGTTGGAGAATTGTGCTCTGCTGTTGATACTTTTGATGGACATGAACAAATTTTGAAAAAAGAAAAACTGAAAAAATATTTTTTTTAAATTCATTCTTTCTTATGGAATTCATCCTCAGTTATAAACTACTTGGTTCAGATTCTGCCTAGAGCAAAAATGCCCCATTTCAGTCTGGTGATTTGTAAACTTTGATAAATGAGACCTAGAACCTAACCCTATCAGAGGCAAACATTAAAGCATAGGTTGATGTTCAAGTTTACTATAAGAAAGAACCCTTACATGTTGTAAATCATTAAAAGAGGTTGTATATCATTTCTGGGGCAAAATTTACATCTTCAATCTAATAATAAATTAACCATAAAGACCCTTGAGCTTTCCAATTTTTTTTTTAACATTTTAGAATTGACACCCAAAAGTGTATGCAGAAGAAGATACACAGCATCTGGTTATAGTTATGGAAGGCCCTAGTAACACTGCAAATGAGTTAAAATCCATAATTTCTCAACCGCCCATGCCAGTGGAATCATTCAAATTAATATCTCATCTACCATACAAAGAAAGGTAGCTGCAGTCCCCATCATAGCAGTCTTAGCACACACCAAAAGACATAAGGTGAAACTGCACAGAAAGTGATCACAGCCATCTGTTCCCCATCATGCAATATCATCATTCATCGTGAGCAATCGGAATATCGAAACATGATCAAAATGGATGAAACGCACAGCTCACAGTGTGCACAGAGCACTTAACTCAGTAGCTCCGGCAACAAGCCGGACTTTGAATATGAAGAAACTGCAACAAGGAACACTTTTCAGACCCAGCCTTTAACAATTTCTACCACCTATCCGCCATATTGACCGGAAGTCTAAAAGTATTAATTATTAAGAAGCTGAAAAGTTCGCAGTTATGTTTTCATTAATGCTAACCTCATGTCATTCTAAACATTTATTTTCTGGTTTTTGCTTTGGTCTTCAATTGAATAAGCATTGAAAACCACTCTCATCTATGGTAAGGAAAAGAAAATCCTGGTGGGTAGAAAATCTACAGGGTCATAAGCAATTAAACACTTTTCATTAATCTAAAATTGGCAATTTCCAACTTTCCACAATTAGCTGTTTTAATAATGGGGAATAACAGGCCTTGCTTTTTTATTCTTGATCCTTTCTGCACCATTAGATGTTGCAGAGGGCTTGTAGTGTTTTTTGCCACCCATCTCTATTCTGGGCGTTCAATCGTATCTAATGAGTCTATGCCTGCCAACTTTTCTTCCTTATAAGTGTTCTTTTTAGTGTCTCTTTAGGTCTTCCTCTTTTTCTGTATCCTGTTGTGTCCCATAGAAGAGCATATTTTGGAATTCTCTTGTCTCTTCTCAGTAATGTCTGACATGTCCATCTTCTTTCCTTAATTGCAGATGAGATTCTTAAGACCTTGCTTGCACTGAGCTAAATTTGAAAAACTCTTTTACCAAGTTTTTTGGTACCAAAAACAGGCTAGTAAACTTGACTGAGTTAGAAGGGTGTAGAGTGGAAGTTCAGTGGAAGCTGGTCCCAAAAATATTCTGCGGCTGGTCCCAAAAATATTCTGCGGCTGGTCCCAAAAATATTCTGCGGCTGGTCCCAAAAATATTCTGCGGCTGGTCCCAAAAATATTCTGCGACTGGTCCCAAAAATATTCTTCGACTGGTCCCAAATATATTCTGCGACTGGTCCTAAACATATTCTATGATGGGTTCCCAAAATATTCTATGACTTTAGATGTGTTTTTGGCTTAAATGTGCAAATATCACAGCTCCAATGTAAACTGTGACACAGTGCAACACATTTTCAGGCTGAAGGAAAAGAGAAAAATACAATACTTAGCTTCATAGACAGAGTAAACAGCAAATGGCTAACTTGCATCCTTATGTTTTGCTGGATTGTAAGAAAAATTATTTGATCTTGCAGTGTTGGTGGTGTGTTCTTTACGAAATTCTTTAGGTCTGGTCCAAACTGTGCACCTCTGTCTTCTCTATATTTTTTAGTCTGTCTTTGTCTACTTGTCTTTTATTATTCCTTTGTGATCCATTCAATGACACTTTCAATAGCTCTGGGATTTTTTTTTAGCACTTAAACATAACTCAAAAATTATTAATGAAGGCACAGTAGTTGCTGGATTGATTAGTTATAAATAAAGAATTAATTAAGTTTTAATTTTTGTCTCATTTGTCTTATTTTATCTGTTGTATATATATCATGTTCCATTTGTATTATATCATCTGTTGTGCATTTTTTTTAAATGCATAATTTGATACCAAAGAAGCAAATAATTTTCTTTATATATCATGTATATGTTTATTCTTTTTTTTCGGTTTAGATTGTGATGCATTATAAAAAATAGATCTTCAATCTTATCCTTCACACAGTTGTTGATTGTACTGACTGATTATTTTCTTTGTTATATTTTTGTGTTTTTAACGTGGATAGAATATAACATAATAAGCTTTCTTGTATTTTCTTCTTTAGATGGCGCTGACATTTACTCAAGAAATTGTCTCCTCAAAAATATCCTTAGTTGCAAAACGGAGAGACTACCTTTCTGATCAGAGAAACTATCTGCAAACTTTGATAGATGAGGCTGATGAGGTAATTATTTGATATTATGTGCTCTTATTGAGTTATTATTGAGTTATTAGCGGGTCATCATCATTGCACTCCGAACATGGCAATAGGTGCTCAGATCCCCTCCTTAGCAAGTTTCGAAGTGTCCAACAACTGACGACTCCAGTACTGTGTTAAATTATGTGCTCTTCTGTGGGCCCTACTGATGAATGTAAGTACAAGGTTCTCCTTCTTTCTTGAGAATGGAGTGTTAGTACCCATGTTTTTGAGTGACCAGTGGCAAAAATTTACTGGAGAGTGGGTGCCCGAATCGATAACTCATCGTGCTCCAGACTAGGCAAAAGCTGATTCTAATCCTGAAAGGGTCAAAAGTTTTTTCATCGAGGGTGAAATAAAAACTTGAACACCTCATGGGAACCGCACAGGACAAGCAGCTTTTATTCTTAGGTTCTATGTTTCCCTGGCAGACTCCAGTAATGGGATAGTGCTGTAAAGATAGAGAGACAGCTTTTGAGTGGCAAGTTTCCAGGGTGGTACGGTTTCATGCCAGATCATCCTACTCTACAGAGAAAAATCTCTGGTTGGACAGTTGAAGGTTGTTCTAAAAATGTGAGACTTCTTTGTAAAAATAACCAACATATGGTAAACAAATGTTTCAACTTTTCTTAATGTCTTACCTTACCTTGCTCATTTATAACGAGTCAGATCCAACCTGCCTAAGATGGAGTGTGTCAGCAACTGCTCAAGTTTGGGGGAAAAATCAGGACACACGCATATACGAGTACTAACCATGCGACCAGCTCATTATGTGTCATGATGTTCTTACCCCTCCATCATGAAACAGGACAAAGAGTCAAGTTCGAATGATCACAATACTTGAGTACTGAAGAAGAGTAGTGAGTCAATAGCAAGGTGGTTAATGCATTAGCTTGGGAATAAAATAATCCTGGCTTAGTTCTAACATGACACTCATCAGATGACAGATGAGAAAGTTTAATAATTTACTTCCTTATGACATTATGTTGTCCCAATCTACAAAGGAAATTAAAATACTATTGCCACATCAAAATACACAGCGGGCTGGAAAGAACAATAAAGGAAAGCATGGTTCCAGTATGATGAAATAAGGGCAGACCAAGAAGAAAGTAGTTTCAAGACGTGATAGAGATTTTGAACATGGCAACAGAAGAAGTGAGTGATCTGGCTAGAGACAGAAATTCCTTTAGAGGGTCTGTGGTGAATGCAACATTCTGCAAAGGACATGTGATATGATGATGATATTATCTGAAGCTTCCTTTTGAAGACATTGAAAAGAACTTCAGCCATATTTTAAAATAAAAGTGATGAAGGAATGTTTGATAAATTGGAGAGACGGAAGAAGGAAATGTGTGGAGATGAAATAATGTTTTGATTTAAATATGGGATTAAAAATATAGAACTGAAAGGAGATGGGAGTAAGAAATCTAACTCTCACTAAAATGGAAGGAGAAACAAAGATTAACAACTATATCTTCTGCTTCTTTCTTTCAGCTCCCTGTGGAGCATAGGTCTTCAACAAACACTTTCCAAGCTATCCTGTTTCTTGTCATTCTCTTAAGATCATTCCATGTCTTCCCCATCCTTTTCATCTCTGATTCCACCTGTCTTCTCCAAGTATATTTTGGCCTTCCTCTTTGTCTCCTCCCCAAGGAATTCCATAAAAAGCTTGCCTTGTAATAATCTCAGTTGACTTCTGCAATGTGTATCCTATATCCTGTCTAGCACCATCGTCTTTGTCACATATCTTGGTCAATTGCTACTTGACTGGTACTTTCTCGTAGTAAGTAAAGTACCCCAGTCACGCCAAGTGGCATATAGGGAATATGGTATTAGTGACAATAAAATTTACAGACCTTCGGCGCATGATTTTTGGGGTAATGTGGTCGGTATTACGCCCGTGCCGCTTTACTTTCCCAGAAAAAAATCCGGTACCCATTAAAGGCTGGGTGAACTGGAAGCCATCGGTTGGGATTGAACCCTACCTCTTGTCATTTTCACCAGTCCAGTTCACTATCCACTGAGCTATCACGGTTCCCGTACTTTCTCATAGTTCTAAGTTAATGATTTTGTCCTGCCATTATCATCCTTTTATTCTGTTCAAGCATCCATTAATGAAAGTCGTATCTTTGTGATTGTCACTTTTTTTTTCTCCTTGTTTCACAGCCATATAATAGGACTGACTTAACATTGGAGTTGAACATTTTAATTTTACACATTTATCCATTCTTTGACATGTCTGTGTTTGTGAAGCTTTTGCAGCTTATATTTTTACAATACAGGATTCCCAGTCCCATGCCAAACCCTTCTCAGTCGCTTCTTAAGAACCTGCCTGATTGAAAACAGCACCACAATTCTTTACTCCCCTTTTGGGCCCAACAGCATACAACAATATATTTTATGTTAATGTAGATAAAAGTAATTTAAGATAACTTTGGTGAAGTTTCTTTGTAAAAATATGTTACCTTAATTTTTAAAATCTTATCTCCTAAATTATCAGGTTCTAGATGTAGCCTCTTCTTGGTTGAAAAATGAGGATAAGACAAATAACTACACATTTACTGACGTAAATAAGATGATTGAGGACGAGCTTGTACTTCTAAGTACAGTTTACTTAGGTAACTCTTGTTACATTATAATACTGTATTGAATCATTTTGATTAAGCCCCCTCATTTGCAACTGAAAAAAAAAAATTAACTGAAATTGATCTGAAACAATCTTTCTCTGACTTTGACTGTCATAATCAAACCTTGCTGCACTTTTGGCGGTAATATAGTTGCTGTCTTGCAACAGGTAACATAAGTCTTATATGCTTTTGATTCTCATAGCATGCTGATTACTCAAACTTGTAATCCACTCAAACACATTGTATTACATGTACAAAGACCTCGCTTCAAATTTCTGAAGTCCCAGTTTTGCTTACTTATTGTTAACCTTTTCTAATACAATCTGTGCTGAGACTGCTACGATGGGGACTACAGTTACCTTTCTTTGTTTTGGAGATATGTTAGTAATTCGGATGATTCCACTGGCACGGGCGGTTGAGCAATTATGGATTTTAATTCGTTTGCAGTGATACAGAGGCCTTCCATAACCAATAACTAATACAATCTTTAAGTGCCTTAAATAAATTCTTCTTTTCCATCTCAAATACTCATAGTTTAAGTAGGGAAAGGCCTGTAACTAATTTCTTACGTTAGTAGTACACAGTGAAAACTGATTATTTCTGCAACTCTAAGTATTGTGGTTATATCCAAATTAATGTCTTGAAATTCTGTCTGCCTGATCCCTCAATTTACTTGAACGCTTTTGAGGCAATGACACAATGAGCTGCTCTTGATCTTTCTGTAGCTGTTTATGGTCTTTTTTATAGTTCTTCGTGATCTTTCTATAGTTGTTCATGATCTCCTTATAGTTGTTTGTGATCTCCTTATAGTTGTTCATGATCTCCTTATAGTTGTTTGTGATCTCCTTATAGTTGTTCATGATCTTTCTATAGTTGTTCATGATCTTTCTATAGTTGTTCGTGATCTCCTTATAGTTGTTTGTGATCTCCTTATAGTTGTTCATGATCTCCTTATAGTTGTTCATGATCTTTCTATAGTTGTTCATGATCTCCTTATAGTTGTTCATGATCTCCTTATAGTTGTTTGTGATCTCCTTATAGTTGTTCGTGATCTTTCTATAGTTGTTCATGATCTCCTTATAGTTGTTTGTGATCTCCTTATAGTTGTTCATGATCTTTCTATAGTTCTTCGTGATCTTTCTATAGTTGTTCATGATCTCCTTATAGTTGTTTGTGATCTCCTTATAGTTGTTCATGATCTCCTTATAGTTGTTCATGATCTCCTTATAGTTGTTCATGATCTTTCTATAGTTGTTTATGATCTTTCTGAAGTTGTTTATGATCTCTATGCCATCTTTGGCTCAAAAGGACAATAGATAGAGAATAACTGAAGTCTATGTTTCTTGGAAACTTAGACTATTTAAATCAAACGTACTATCAACCCTTAAGTATGCATTTTAGAGCTGGAAAACAACAAGAGACAGAAACAAAGTTGAACGCATTCAAAAATAAATGTCTAAGGAAAATACTTGGTATAGGGTGGAACGAATTCAAAACAAACGAGGAAATTAGAGAAATTGCCAATCAACCACTATCTTCAGTAATCAAGAAAGATGATGGTCATATATTGGACATGTGAAGAGGAGAGATAATAGCCGAATAACAAAGCAAGCGATCATGTGGGAAACAATAGGTAAGAGGAAAAAAGGCCGACCCAGAGAGACACTGGGAAGAACATTGATCAGAGAGGCAAGAGCAGCAGGAATCGGCTCCCTCAATGAGATAGTTGCTGGCACAGAACAGAGTCATATGGTGATTTGGTAAAATATCTTTACAAGGATTGAAAACTGCTAGAATAAAAATTTAGATAAGAGAAAAAGTATCTGGGTTTAGGCCCTATAGGCCGGCTACGGCTTGAAAGGTCAATAGATAGATAGATAGATGTTTCTTGGGGAAAATGAAGGGTTTGAAATGTAATCTGTAAAGGTTTTCAATGCAGTATTTTATTATAATTGAAACATTAAAAAAGAAAAGAGATTTAATATTTATTCAAACTCTTATAGAAGTGATAATCTAATATTCTAACCACATGCTGTTGTGTTATTTTGGTTTTAAAACTAACATTTCAGTTGACAGGGACAGAATAAAACAAGAACCTACTACAACAGAATCTTTCCCAGCAATGTCTAATGATCAATCTGTGCCACTAAGACATAATGAAGCTTCAGGTATTTACGGTTTTTCTTATTTCATAGCTCTATATGGTTCTAATGTTTTCTTCTAATAAAGCCAGCTCATCTTGGTCCCTTATCCCTCCTCTTGATCCCCTAACTTATTTCTTCACTATGTTTTGTTTTTTAAAATTCATGTTTCTCAGTTCTTCCTCTTGTTCACTCATTTATTCTCTCACTATGTTTTGCTTTTTTTAAATTCATGTTTCTCAGTTCTTCCTCTTTCTTCATTTCAGTGGAGTTTCTTTTATTAATTTAAAGTCCAAATTCAAGATATATTTTGTTCATGGTTCTTGGTTCTTTATAACACAGCCAAGCCATCATCTTTATACATAGAAATCAGCCACATTATTTCTCAGGTCACTGATTTTTGTTCATTCATAAAGTACTTTGCCTACTTCAATAGAATTGATTTTACTTGTATTACTTCTAGCTTGACTCATCTTTGCTTGATAACAAAAAAAAAAGAATGTATGCATTTTATTCTGCTGAACGGTTGTATATTCACTAAGATGTTTCTTTCACTTTCCTTACTATATTACCTGGAGGTCATAATATAAATAATCTAAGGTATGCTGATGACACAGTCTTAATCGCTAAGAGTGAAATTGAGTTAAAGAAATGTTGGACATTATAGTGAAAGAAAGCAAAAATAAAGGACTCAGTCTTAATAGCAAAAAGGCAGAGGTAATGGTAGCAACAAAGAAAAAGACATTGCCGCAATGCACAATAAAGAAAAGTCGAACGATATTAAAATAGGTAAATGAATTTAAATATCTGGGAACAATGTTAACCTCAGACGGAAGATGTACAATAGAGGTGAGATGCAGAATGACTCAGGCAAAAACAGCTTTCCAAAAAATGAGGAAGATACTATGCAATCAATTTTTGACAATAGAAACAATAAAAAAAGAGTTCTTAAATGTTATGTAGAGCCAGTCTTAACATATGGATGTGAATCATGGAATATGAGACAACAGACAAGAAAATCACTGGAGGCTGTAGAAATGTGGTTTTACAGAAGAATGTTGAGAATACCTTGAACTGCTAAGAAGAGTAATGAAAACATTCTGAAAGAGGCCAAAGCAAAAAGAGCGCTAATTTCCAATATTGGGAAGAAACAATCATCATTTTTTGGCCATGTAATGAGAAGAGTTGAGAATACCATGGACAGCTAAGAAGAGTAATAAAAACGGTCTGAAAGGGGCCAAAGAAAAAATAGAGCTAATATTTATTCTTCTTCTTCCTCTTTTCTCTTTTCACTGGTACCTAAAAGGTGTCGTGGTTTATATCATTTGTTGTTCTTGAGCTGCTCGAACTGTCTGAATTAGTGATTTTCCTTTGTTGTTACATGTCTCTGTCACTGCATCTATCCATCTTCTTCTGGGTCTTCCTCTTGATCTTTTTCCATGCATTCTCGAGAAGAACGCCCTTGATGGTGATTGATAAGGATTCATTCTGACCAGGTGGCCAAACCATTTAAGTTGTTCATATTTGGTATATGAACAATAATATGTGGTAATGAACAATAATATGTGGTAATGAACAATAATATGTGGTAATGAACAATTTTGGTAAATATTCATTATTGGGTAGAAATGATCATCATTTTATGGCCATGTAATGAAAAGGGAACATCTGGAATATATTGTAACAACTGGGAAAATTGAGGGACAAAGTGATAGAGGGTAGCAAAGAGAAAATATGCCAGACAGCTTAAGAGAATGGCTTGGCAGAAGGTCAACAACAGAAATGATAAATAACTCTAGATCAAAAGTTGTGGAGAGACTTGGTCACCTACGCCAGCAGGCATGGTACTTCATGATGACTGTAGTACCTAAATAACAAAACTAGTGACTTTTATCATTTATATTTTGTGTTTGCAGTAGAGTCTATAAAAGTTCATAATATAATAATAAAAAGCATGGTGAAATCTAATGTGCCTTGACTGAAGTGTTTAGTGTGAAGTGATCCTTCCAGCACCAGACTTTGCACAGGATCTGCGGTCATGTAGTTTGTCTCACCATAAGTTCCTTTTTTGGGCAAATCTATCCATCTCATCTCAGCAAGGGAGTTCACGTCTGCTGTTGTTGTTTCTGTTAGTGTTTCTCTAGGTTAACTTCTTTTTTCTTTAGCCTGCTTTTTCCCATTTGAGGATTTGTTTTGCCAATCTTTTTCTTCTTGTCACTCGGTTGACATTTGTCTCACTTTCTCTTCTGGTTGTTGTTTGCACGGCTGTTTCTCTTATTTCAACACTAGTTTTTAATTCATTCCACTATATACATACACGAAAGCATTTGACAAGGTAATGCATGTGGAAATAATCAATATGCTGGAGAAATTAAACATAGATGGCAAGGATCTGTGAATCATAGAAAACATGTACCGGCAACAAACAGCAGCTATACGAATTAACAACCAAACAGGACAATTCCAATATATAAAACAAGGAGTCAGACAAAGCTGTGTTCTGTCACCGGATTTGTTTTCACTTTACAGCGAATATATTATGAGATCAATAGTAGACAAAAAAGGAATTGAAGTCAACGGTCACAACATAAATAATTTGCGATATGCGGATGACACAGTCTTAATAGCAGAGACAGAGAACGAACTACAAGAAATGATAGACATAATAGTAAAAGAAAGCAACAAGAAAGGTCTCAGTCTGAATAGTAAGAAAACAGAAGTAATGGTTATATCGAAGAAACAACCATCACCATCATGCAGCATAAAAATAAACGAGACAAATTTGAATCAAGTACAACGATTCAAATACTTGGGCACAATAATTACATCAGATGGGAGATGCACCACAGAAATAAAAAGCAGAATAGCTCAAGCCAAAATAAGATTTCAGAAAATGAAAAATATCTTATGCAACAAATCTAGGTCAATAAAAATGAGAAAGAAAGTTCATCGGTGCTATATAGAACCAATTCTTACCTATGGAAGTGAATCATGTACAGTAGACAAACAAATGAAAAGATGATTAGAGGCCACAGAGATGGGATTTCTCAGAAAAATGTTGAAAGTTCCTTGGACAGCTAAAAAGACCAATGAGGAAGTTCTCAAAGAGGCCAACACAAAAAGGGAGCTCTTAAAAAACATCAGAAAGAAGCAATCAACATTTTTCGGGCACATCATAAGAAGAGGAAAGTTGGAATACTTGGTTACAACTGGCAAAATAAAAGGAAAGAGAGATCGCGGACGACAAAGAGAGAAAATACTGGATAGCTTGGTGTCATGGCATGGAAAACAGTCAACAACAGAACTGATACGATGCACTGTAGATAGAAGATTGTGGAGGGACATGATCACCTACGCCAACCGGTATGGCACATGACGATGATGATATACATTGAATTTTCCTAAAATACTTGTTTTCAGATTTATTCAGTTTATTATATATTTGTTATTGCTGTTTTCCAGCCTTCATATCCACAAGTAATATAAGTTTGAATACCCTAAGCTTTGTTTTTGAGTTTTATGATTTTATAATCCCATATATTTTTTTCTCACGTTTTTTGATGTCATTACTGCTTGTGCTATTCTGATTCTTTTGATCTATGCAACTTTCAAAGTACACAATGGTCTACTTCTTCCATCGATTTTCCTTTTATTTATAATTGTTCTTGATTAATTTTATTTAAAATTTATTTATATATATATTTTTTTTTTTTTGAGGGGAGGGGTTTATCTTAAGTCCTTTACTGCTAGCCACTGAACCAAACAATATTACACATAAAAAAAAAGTAAGTAAAGTACCCCCGTCACACCAAGTAGCAGCGTATAGGGAATATGGTGTTAGTGACCATAAATTTTACAGACCTTTGGCACATGATTTTTGGGGTAATGTGGTCGGTATTACGCCCGTGCCGCTTTACTTTCCCAGAAAAAAATCCAGTACCCATTTAAGGTTGGGTGAACCCGGAAGCCGTTGGTAGGGATGGAACCCTACCCCTTGTCCTTTGTAGTCCAGTTCACTAACCACTGAGCTATCGCGGCTCCCTAATATTACACATGGTAAAGGGAAAAAAAAACAACTCTGATCTCTGGATATATAGAAAGTGAAATAAATAAAATATCAAAATAAAAACCATCATCATCATTATCAAGTACCATGCCTGCTGGTGAAGGTGATCATGTCTCTCCACAGCTGTCGATTTTGACAGTTACTTATAATTTCTGTTGTTGATCTTCTGCCAAACCAGTCTCTTAAACTGGGAATGGGCAAATAAATGCAGTGCTGCGGTAAAGCTGGTAGCAAGGAGCCAGTAGTGGGGTGTTGCATACACTCCTACAAGGTATGGTGGCAGCTTTACAGAAAAGGAACACAGCAAAATACTGGCATTTCGGCCTACATGCGGCCCTCTTCAGAAAATGAAAACAATGACAACAAACGATGAAACACAGATAAACACCACTATATCTAGGATGATTGGGACAGGTTAGTTAAAGAGAAGTATATAGAGGGATAAGAGATGAAATGATGAAATGAGAGAGAGATGTGTTACATGTTGGTGGATAGATAAAATGTGGAAATATGAAAGTATAAGTATATATAGAAAAATAATTATATATATAAAAATGAGACTTGTAGGCAGAATTATGCCTAGACAGGTCTTTATCACCCCTCATTAAAAAGGCATTATATGAGCACAGATAACATTGTGTAGTTGATAACAGCCTGTTGCTATATCAACACTTTTCATTCCAAATCCACCAGTACACCTAACTTAAGATGAGGTATTTGGGTACCAGATTGTCTATCCTGGCCACTCGGGGCGCACCATAGGGAGATTAAGTTTGAGCTTGATCAGCTGTAGCTCACTGATCCTATTGCAAATGTCAGTTATGAGTTGTTGACCACTTTTAGTCCAGGCTGATGTAGGGAGAATTTTTTCTCTAATTAAAAAAAATTACAATTTTATATTTAAAATTTGAAACAAGTGGCAATTTAAACCAATCGTTAGGGATCATGTGAAAATTGGTAAAATTCCTAATAGTCATGGGTTTTTTAATCTGAATATATTATTATAAACACTTACTGTACGTGCGACGGCTAAATGTAGCATGCATCTCTTTTCCCTATCCTTCCTGCAAGGCCTCATAATTAGTTACATCATTATTGTTAATTTTTTTTAAAGGTTTTCAAAAACTCTGAACTGCAAGGTCATCCTCATCATCAAGTACCATGCCTCCTGGCGTAGGTGATCATGTCTCTCCACAACTTTCGGTCTCTACAGTTATTTATCATTTCTGTTGTTGACCTTCTGCCAAGCCATTCTCTTAAGCTGTCTGGTATCTTTTCTCTTTGCTTCCCTCTATCTCTTTGTTCCTCAATTTTCCCATTTGTTACAATATATTCCAGCTGTTCCCTTCTCATCACATGGCCAATATATGTTGATTGTTTCTTCCTAATATTGGAAATTAGCTCTCTTTTGAACTACAAGATACAGAACATGATACAATGCCTCCTGCAAAGTGAAGTGAATGGAGTAGAATTTTTTCAACAGAAATATGTCATATGTAACAAGTACATGTTCCAAAACTTAATTAGTTAATTGTGTTGTAAGATTCTATGAAGTTATAGGTCTTGTGAAATATACATATATATATATATATATATATATATATATATATATATATATATATATATATAAGTAAAGTGTCTCGTCATGCCCAGTGGTATAAAGTGAATATGGTGACCATACTTTTTATAGACCTGCGGCACATGATTTTAGGGTGATACGGCCCGATGTGCTTTACTTGTCTCGTCATGCCCAGTGGTATAAAGTGAATATGGTGACCATACTTTTTATAGACCTGTGGCACATGATTTTAGGGTAATACGGCCCGATGTGCTTTACTTTTCCAGAAAAAAATCCGGTACCCATTTAAGACTGGGTGAACCCCGGAAGCGACACAATGCATCCACACCCGCTTAATGGGTGAATGCTGAGACGAAGAAGAAGAAATATAAAATATTTTTCAAGACGATGTTTGTTTCTTTGTTTATGTTCGCCATATTTATATATCTAGTGAAGTCCCAAGGGACTGAATTTTACGTGAATATAACTTTTTCCTATTTTTCTTACTGGCAGCTGTATGCTCAGGTGTCCCCTGCCATCATCATCATTTTCCTCTTGGGCCGAAAATGGCACATAGGGTGTAAGTCATAATTGTCCATGGCGAACGAAAGATAGATAGTTCTCCATGATTTACAATTTGCTGACAGTTGTTATAGTTCTTGGTTGTTTCTTAGTCCTGTGGCTGAGCCTTCTCTAGTACTTGACTGTGTAGCCGATACTCATCTTGGCCTGCCTTGATTTTCTTTTACTAGATGGTTTCCACATATTTGTCTGATGAGGAAGTCTATCTTCATTCATTTTCAGCTTATGACCGATGTATTTCCAATGCCTTCTTATAAAGCTTGACACGTATTCGTCCCTCGCCATACAAGCAGATATTCTTTTACTTCAGAGGTACTCTTGTATTTTTATCATCAAGAAAAAATTATTTAAATATTTTAAGTAGATTTTTTTCCTATTAATTTTTGCCCAGACTGCAGCCATTTATTACCTACTCTTTTCAATCTCCAACTGCCAAGGATTCTTAAGGTTCGCAGAATGCACACAGAACCTCCTGTTTTTTTGTCATTTTCTGAGAGGGCTAGACATCAGAATCTCACTACCCAGAGACCTGGAGAGGGTAATGCCTCGAAGAAACTACAGATTTAGTTACTCTTTATTTTTTATTTTTCCACTGCCTGTAATGTGGGAATCAAGCCCAGGGCCATCTTGTCCAAAGACTGCCATCTTAATTCTAGACCACCCACCTGTCCTCTTTCAAGGAGATAAATCGAAATAATTTTTATAAACATTTTGTTATAATGTTTTTTTAATTTCAAATTTGTTTGCTTTCAGTTGCACCATGTGGATTAGAAGTGATCATGGCTCAAATGAAAGTAATGCAAAAAACAATTTCGTTGTTGAGCACAAGCACAGAGAGTCTAATAGAAAAACAGCTCACCATAGAAAAGTGTGTTGAAAACTTAGCACAAAAATTTTCCAAGTTAGAAAAAGTGAAATTTAAAGAGACTATGACAGAGTGGAAAAGAATTTATGAGAAACAGAAAGAATCAGTAGAACAACACAACAAACATATTAAAAATATTGAAAAAAAAATTAAAGCTGTAGCTGATGCACAGTCAGAGATTGTAGAAAAATGCCACCAACCGCAGAAGATGAAAGAGCTGAAGAAAATATTTGAGAAACAATTGCAACAGTTTAAAATTGATTTCAGTGATGTTCTAGAGAAAGTTCAAGCACTTTCAGTTGAAATCTGTCTTCTAAATAGCCAGTCTGTGAACACAGACACTCAACTGGAGTTTTTGGAAAATAAAATACAATTTGTTGAAGACAGTACTTTAAGACAGCTTGAAGATCATGATTCTATATTGGAAGAATTTACAAGAAAAACTGAAGAAAGTTGTAAAAGTTTATTATTAGGAAGTGATTTTGAAAAACTACCTAAGTTTGAAGAGAAAATGACAACTTTTGAGATGAATTGGAGTGAACTTTCACTAGAAGCCAAGAAAATGTGTCAGGATATGGAGGCAAAGGTAACATTCATCATGTTTATGTTGGTTCCCTGATTATGTTTGTTAATTTATTTGTTACCAGGAGTCTAGCCTGTATCAGAAATATAAAATATTTCTTTATTATTGCAATGATAATAAAATAAGGATTTCCTCCATGTCATAAGATGTATGTGGAATATGGTGTCGGTAGCCATATTTTTCAGTAACCAGTGGCACATATTTTGAACATCCTCGTTATCATGCTCTACTCTCCAAGAAAAATCTCAAGAGCTTATCTTGAGATAGTAGCTTAGCCCTAAAGCTGTGTCACTACAAAACTAATCACAACTTCTGGGAACTGAATCCAAAACCTTCTGGTTTGTAATAGGTGCACTAGTCACTCAACTATACCTACTTGTAATATTAAAAATCCCCCCCCCCCCCCCCCATGTTCAATTTATTTTCTAACCACCAGATCAAACAAAATAGACTTTTCAGACACAGCCTATAATGGTTCCTGCAGCCTATCCACCATATTGACCGGAAGTTCATATCCTTCTGAAAATGTTGATCGTCTAATTAAAAAAAAAATGTATAATGCTTAATGATGTTAGGACATCGTTTTTGTCTCTAAATCCGAACATATGAAACACAGTTATTCGTTGGATTATCCACATCGGACATCGAACAACATTCCGTAAGCGCTGAGATCTCTCCTGCAATGTGAATATCTGAAATGATAATCCAGTCCACAAGTCTACCCTCGATCTCACAGTCTTGAATCTAGAATCTATTTTATATAATTAATTAATAAAAACCACATCCTTAGTAACTGAGTGATCGGTACACATGCTGCTGATCAAAGGGAGTCCTGGTTTAGTTCCCAGATATGGCAGATTTTTTTCAAATTAACACAGTTTTGTGGTTCTCCAAGTTTTATTTATGAGTGCCAGAGATTTACCAGGGAAATTAGTGGCAGCCTGGTCTGATACTGACCACATCACCCAGAAATTAACTGTTGGTCTTCTGCCTCTGTCCTTCCTCGCTTGCCTTTCAGTGTTGAGGGAAGCTATAATTTAACATTTTGCTTCTCTGTTGGCCTCTGCTGCTTAGTGGTCGGCCCTTGAGTCTGGTGTTCTCACAATGTTTCGTTTAGTAAAGGCTTGTTGTATTGATATTTGTCTTTCTGTCTTATCACGTAAGTCAGAAAAATATAGTTAATTAATAGAATGTTAGTACTTTTGGTAACTTCTTTGCATGGGAAGGTCAAGGTAGGTATTTCTATAAAAGGCCAAAGAGGCCTGAAGCATTTAATAGCCTTGTGATTCTCAACTTTAACAAGACAATTGTTAAGACTATCATAATTTCATACAAACTGCTTGAGAAAAATTCTCAGAATATTTAGGCCAAATAAAATCAGCAACTAAGAGAAGATGCACATGGTGAAAGAAGAAAATGGGGGGAACTAGATATGTCATTTGCTCAGAAGAGATCTAGAAGCAGTCACAAGATGTATTGGATTGGTCTTATCACATATGTACATACTGAATCTTTGAAAACAAATGTCTACGTTGGATCCCATACATAAGTTGGAAAGAATACATTTCAAACGAACTGAAAAAAAGACTAATCTAAACAAGAACGTGTGTCAAGTTTTATAAGAAGAAGGTCTTGGAAATACAGTTGTCACGTGCTGAGAATAAATGAAGAATAATTTTCCTAATAAACATTCAAAAATACTTTGGTCACGTGCTAAGAATGAAAGAAGAATAATTTTCCTAATAAACATTCAAAAATACATTGGTCACGTGTTGAGAATGAAAGAAGAATAATTTTCCTAATAAACATTCAAAAATACTTTGGTCACGTGTTGAGAATAAATGAAGAATAATTTTCCTAATAAACATTCAAAAATACTTTGGTCACGTGCTGAGAATAAATGAAGAATAATTTTCCTAATAAACATTCAAAAATACATTGGTCACGTGTTGAGAATGAAAGAAGAATAATTTTCTTAACAGACATTCATGTGGAAACCATCTGGTAAAAGAAAACAAGTAAGACTAAGAGAATCGCTACGCAGAACAATTACTAGGGAGGGCAGAACCATAGAACTAAGAAACAACCAAGAACTAGCAGCAAATAGCCAGTCGTGGAAAACTGTGACTTCAACCTGATAGGAAAATTATTAAATAAAATAAAACTTAATGAATTAAGTTTGTGTCATCATTAATAACAGCATATTCATATTTTTTTCTCAGTACAAAACGATGTGCCAGTTTGTTGCGTTAAGACTTGGACCTTTAGAAAGACTGAGAGACGTTTTCAATGAAAAAGTGGAACTGAGAAAGGAAAATATGAAAAAGGTACACCTCTAGGACTACTTTTCTAATTTTTTAATTCAGTTATTTATTTCATTTTTGTTTTTCCATTGTCACTAATGGAGAGTACAACTAATATCTTTAAATTTTGCCTGAGTTGCTTTGATACATACACCAGATGCAACATTTTATTGCTAACATTCACACATTGTGGAACCTGAAATGTACACAGCTTTTGACAAGGTGTCACTGTTTAGTGGACAAGTGAAAGTGGGTTGCATAAATGTAATGCCTGGGTCAGCTGCATAAAGCATAGATTATACATTTGTTAAACAATTCAATTCCACTATTGGGGAGAGTTTTTAAAAATTGTGACGCCATGGGAGATAATGCATTTGGCTTCTGTTCTTATAGGCTTTGGTTCCTTTCCTCAGATGTAAAAAAAAAAAAATAAAGAGTAAGTGGCGTATAGGGAATATGGTGTTAGTGACCATAAATTTTACAGACCTTCGGCACATGATGTTTGGGGTAATGTGGTCGGTATTACGCCCGTGCCGCTTTACTTTCCCAGAAAAAAAATCAGGTACCCATTTAAGGCTGGGCTAACTCGGAAGCCGTCGGTTGGGATCGAACCCTACCCCTTGTCCTTTGTAGTCCAGTTCACTAACCACTGAACTATTATGGCTCCCTTTCCTCAGATGTGGCTTGATTTCAGGGTTCACCAAACTTCTTAAAATTAGTACCAGAGACTTTCTGTGGGAGATCAAGTGATCTGGCATGATTGTGATTGTTTTTTATTATTAGTCCTTATTCTTTTTGGCACATAAGCTGTGCTGTGATCATCATCAGGTCGCATATCCTTTGCAGAACGTTGCATTCACTACAACCCCTGTGAAAGAATATGTTAAGAATAGTTAAACGATGTACTTGGAGAGTGGGAATTGGCAGGATAATGACTGACAGTTAAACTAAAATGACAACAAAACAATATATAATGTTTTGGCCACAGGTACTCATCAGAAACAGGGCAACAAATAACCAGGGCATGCTACTTGTTCAAGAAGAAGAATAAAGGGTAAAAGCTTGTGGCCCTGCATGATATTTATCTTTATGGCTATCTCCATTTAATTCTTTGATATTTTCCTTATTTCTTTCAAGTCAATGCCAATGCATTTGAGAGTTTTCATGATTTTTATGCTCAAGGTTTTACTTTTATTGACTGTATCATCTACTTCTAGATGGAAATAAACATAATAAATTCTTCCACAGAAAATCACACCTAAAAAATGGGATAATGGTTGTAGCGAGAGATGGGTGAATTGATTGATAGATTGACTACAACAGTCATATTTGTAACGTTTACTTGTAAATTTAAATACAGTAATTGTCAAGAATTATATGTAATATGTTTGGTAAACAATATTCAAGAAATATATGTTAACGTATACAAAATACCCGACAAAATATACATGGAAACAAACCAGCGGAAGAGATCAATCACTTTATCTATCTTGGAAGTCACATTGATCGAGAAGGGGATACAAGTAAAGAAATTAGAATCAGAATAGCTAAATCAGCAATGTCTTTCAGAAGCCTTGAAAAGTTGTGGAAATCAAAACTCATCAACACAAACACAAAACTTAGACTATTAAAATCAAATGTACTATCAACCCTGACGTATGCGTAAAGCTGGAAAACAAGAGACATAGAAACAAAGTTGAACGCATTCGAAAATAAATGTCTAAGGAAAATACTTGGTATAGCGTGGAACGAATTAAAAACAAACAAGGAAATAAGAGAAATTGCCAATCAACCACTAATATCTTCAGTAATAAAGAAAATACGATGGCCATATGTTGGACATGTGATGAGAAGAGATAATAACCGAATAGCAAAGCAAGCCCTCATGTGGGAAACAACAGGTAGGAGAAAAAGAGGAAGACCCAGAGAGACACTGAGAAGAACATTGATGAGAAAGACAAGAGCAGCAGGAATCGGCTCCCTCAATGAGATAGAGCTGCTTGCACAGAACAGAGACAGATAGCGAGATTTGATAAAATATCTTTAAAAGAATTGAAAACTGCTAGAATAATAATTTAGATAAGAGAAGGAGTATCTTAGTCTACACAATATGGGCCGGCTACAGCTCGAAAGGTCAATAGATATATATAGATAGAAATGTCAAGAATTATAGTATGTCTGGTAAACAATATTCAAGAAATATATGTTAAACTAAATAATATAGCCATAAAATTTTACCTTATTTCAAGTAACACAATAAATAAATACAAGAAATATATATATGTATGTAAAACTAAGGTAACAATGTCTTACTTTATGTCTTTGTGCATGTCTATTGACTTTTCCGGTTAACTTTCTACAGTTGGACACTGTTTGTAATCAAGTGGTTGAACTTTATTCCACATTTTCTCAAAGAGGTATGTTAAATGACTTGACAATAAAAAAAAAAAAATATATATATATATATAACTCGTCTATGATATACATTTGATATTTAAATTGATAATTAGTTTGAAATAAAAATTACTAATCGGCTAAGAATTTGACCCAAATTCCTTTTAACTCCTGAAAATTTTGGAAAATGCAATTTAAACAAATTCATTTATTGAGTACTGTTTCCGCATCGAAGGTTGGCTACCATGGAGTATCATTTCACTCTGTCTCTTATTTTGATGGTGCAAGTTGTGATAGGCTGACTTGTACAACCTTTGATGTTACTCATCCATATTAGTCTTAATCTGCCTCTTTTACCTTGTATTTTCTCTTCTAAGATTACTTTTAGTAGGCTGTTGTGTCTTTTAACATGCCCCAAAAATCTCATTTGCCTTGTTTGAGTTGTGTTTAATAGTTCTTTTTTCATTTTTAATTGTTTTAAAACATCATCATTCGTTTTCTTTTCTTTCCATTCACATCTCTATGATGTTTTTAATGATTTGCTCAGTGTATAGATTGAACAAGCTTGGTGATAGGATGCATTCTTGTCGTACTCCTCCTTTTATATCAATGGGTGTAGAGTTCTCTTTGTTATATTTTATTATTGCTGTTTACTCCCAGTATAAATTACATATTAGTTGTATGTCCCTGTCATCTAGATGTACATCTTTTAGGCATTCTATAAGTTGTTTGTGGTGTATTCTATCAAAAGCTTTAGCGTAGTCTATGAAACAGGCATATATTGGTTTGTTTACTTCTGTGTACTTTTCGATTAATATCCTCATGCAGAATATGGCTTCTTTTGTCCCACTGCTTTTCCTAAATCCAAATTGCTGCTCTTGTAATTCGATATTGATTTTATTCTGAATCTTTCCTTCTATAACTTTAAGCAAGAGTTTTGTTACATGGCTCATTAAACAAATATTTCAGTCATTTTAGAGAGTTACCAAACTTTGAAATTCCATACAAGGTAAGACATCAAGAACAAGTTTACCAAAGGAAAACAATTGTAATTATGTTATGCATTTAAAATTTGAAAATAAACAGAAATGAAAAACCATATATATATATATATATATATATATATATATATATATATATATATATAAACACACACACACGCACGCACGTGCGAAAGGTCTCAGTCTGAATAGTAAGAAAACAGAAGTAATGGTTATATCGAAGAAACAATCATCACCACCATGCAGCATAAAAATAAACGAGACAAATCTAAAACAAGTGCAACGTTTCAAATACTTGAGCACAATAATAACATCAGATGGGAGATGCACCACAGAAATAAAAAGCAGAATAGCTCAGGCCAAAATAGCATTTCAGAAAATGAAAAATATCTTATGCAACAAATCTATGTCAATAAAAATGAGAAAAAGAGTTCACCGGTGCTATATAGAACCAATTCTGACCTATGGAAGCGAATCATGGACAGTAAACAAACAAATGAAAAGACGATTAGAGACCACGGAGATGGGATTTCTCAGAAGAATGTTGAAAGTTCCCTGGACTGCTAAAAAGACCAACGAGGAAATTCTCAAAGAGGGTAACACAAAAAGGAAGCTCCTAAAAACATCAGAAAGAAACAATCAGCAATTTTCGGGCACATCATGAGAAGAGGAAAGTTGGAAAACTTGGTTACAATTGGAAAAATACAGGGAAAGAGAGATCATGGGTGACAAAGAGAGAAAATACTGGATAGCTTGGTGTCATAGCATGGTAAACAGTCAACAATAGAACTGATACGATGCACGGTGGATAAAAGATTGTGGTAGGACATAACCGTTTATGCCAATCAGTATAGCACATGATGATGATGATATGTGGACTGTGCTGAAAAGAGAATTAATTAGCAAACCCTCAAATGGAAAACAACAGGAAAAAGAAAGCAGCTGACGTCATGAGGCACTAAGAACACTGATAAGAGAGGCAAGGGCAGCAGGCATTGACTTTTAATGAGCTTGAGAAGCATGTGTAGAACAGGGACTTCTGGTGAGGAACATTCTGAGCCCTGTGTGATGTTTGACATCACTGGAAAGATGATAATGATATGGCAATGACCTGACCTGTTTTTATTTTTTTTTATAAAAGCTACATCATTTAGACTGAAAGCATCTATTGTCTTGTCACTCATTTTTGTTGATTTATTTTGGATGTTAAACTTCATTGTTCTTTTGTATTAATCCGCCTGCCCTGTTTGTTTGTTCTCCTTTTGATAAGACCAGTGAATCAAAACTTCGATTGTTGCTTGTTACCATGTTTGTTTGAAACTTCTGAGCACTTCTTTTAGTTCCTCTTTTCTTATTTCAGAAACTATCACTTCTTTTAGTTCATTTTTGCTTATTTCAGAAACTATCACTTCTTTCAGTTCATATTTGCTTATTTCAGAAACTATCACTTCTTTTAGTTCATATTTGCTTATTTCAGAACTATCACTTTTTTTCAGTTCATTTTTGCTTATTTTAGGAACTATCACTTCTTTTAGTTCATTTTTGCTTATTTCAGAAACTATCACTTCTTTTAGTTCATATTTGCTTATTTCAGAACTATCACTTCTTTCAGTTCATTTTTGCTTATTTTAGGAACTATCACTTCTTTTAGTTTATCTTTGCTTATTTCAGAAACTATGACACAGGGACAAGCTATTGGATTTTCAGTCCGTGCACCTTGGAGCACTTATCTTGTCTCAGATACACCTATAAAGAGCTTTAATGATGTAATCGCCAACAGTGGTAATCACTTTGATCCATCAACAGGTGTGTTCACTGTCCCACAGGATGGGCTGTATGCAACTTCCGTATTTGTTCAACGAATTGGGGCTGGAAGTTTGTCACTTGCTGTAGTAAAAGTACCATGTAAACATACTGGTATCATATGTTGTAGACAGTGTACTGTGTGTGACGTAATTACAGAAAAAGATGATAGAAATACAAGTGTTTTTGTAGTGGTAGAAATGAAAGCTGGGGAGCAATTATCCTTAAAATGCAAATGTGCAGATAAATCAGTTGTTTTATCACCATGGACTGTATTTACTTGTGTTAGGGTTGGATAAAAATTAAAGAAAAACTATATTTACACCATTATCCCATTACTGTAGTCTGGGGGTTGTGGGGTGTCACAACAACATGAGCAGTCACAACAAGGTGCTCAGGTCTAAGTTTTTATTTCACCCCCCAATAGAAAAACTACAGGGATTTGGACCAGTGGTCTCCAAGTTTATAGCACGAGGAACTATCAATTCAGCCACCTGTTCTCATATTAGGATAAGCTGATATGCTTAAAATTGTTATAAAACATTATTGTTGATTTTTCAGCCAATTTAATTTCAAAATAATTATATATCTGTATTAACATTCTCTCTCTCTGTTGATTTTTCAGCCAATTTAATTTTAAAATAATTATATATCTGTATTAACATTCTCTCTCTGTGTTGATTTTTCAGCCAATTTAATTTTAAAATAATTATAATCCTGTATTAATATTCTCTCTCTCTGCTAAACAACAAATGATAAATAGCATTTTCATACCAACTTTGTGCTATGAAAGTCAAAAATTGACCCTTTCTAAATCACATTTAAGAAAGACCAATACATGTGATATGCGATGCTTCAGAAAAGTAACAAACAACACAAGAAGATATAGAATACCAAATGAAACCATAAGAAAAATGGTAGGAATAAAACCCTGCCAAGAATATATAGAGCAACAACAATTTAAATGGTTGGGCCACCTGGTCACAATGAATTCTTACCAGTCACCATCAAGGGCGTTCTTCTCGAGAATGCATGGTAAAAGACCAAGAGGAAGACTTAGAAGAAGATGGATAGATGCAGTGATAGAGACATGTAACAACAAAGGAAAATCACTAATTCAGACAGTTCGAGCAGCTCAAGAATGACAAATGATATAAACCATGACACCTTTTTGGTATCAGTGAAAAAGAGAAAGAGAGAGAGATTAACATTCTCTCTAGTGATGCAAATAAATACAATGTGTTTTAAAATAATTGAAAACGTTCACAAATTTCATAAATGTTGCATCTATTTGCTGTATATAGCCTTTGACATCTTGACAGACAGTTGGTAACAAGCAATCATGATAAGTCAGTAGTTTGGTAAAATATTAGTGTCTTATGCTGGATCCTGCTTTACTGAACAGCTTCCCTCATGGCTGAATCAGCCAATATTGGATAGATAGATCCGTCCACAGAATGAACAAGATGTATTTGTGGTGCCTGGCCTTGTCTCTTTTCTACTATGCCTTTTGTCTTCTGAATCAACACTGCCTTGAAAGTTGATGTGAAAGATGTGTGTTGTTTTTTATTTTTGTTCTCCAGGTGCTACGATCTGCAGCCTGATTTCTCCATTTTCTTTTACTGAAAGAGAATTCACTTAAGGAAGCCCTGTAAACATCCTCATAACTCAGCACTGATCTGCCCTTGGTCTCTTTCTGTCCTTAAGTTCACCATACAATATTTGTTTGGGAATACAATTGTTTGCCATTCTTCTTACATGGCACAGTCACCTTAGTCTCCAACTCCTAAGTGTTGCTATGATGGATGGGAGTTTGGCTGGTTGTAAGACATTAGAGTTGGTTACTTTGTCCTGCCATTTCATGTTCATAATCTTTTGAAGGCAACATACGTGAAAGCTGTTTAACCTTTTCTCCTGCCCTGCATAGTTAGTCCAAGTTTCTGATCCATATAGAAGTGTACTAAGCACGCAACTTTGGTAAATTTTAATCTTAGTTCTAAGTGTTAATTTGGTGTTGGCCCATGCTCTATCTTTAAGTTTACCAAGTGTGGAAGCTGCTTTTCCAATTCGGGAATTTATTTCTACTTCAAAGGAGACAGTGGTTGTGACCATAGAACTGAGATAGTTGAACTTTCTCACAGATTAAAAGGGTACGTTATTTAATTATATAGCTGTGGGACTGGCTGCACCTTGTTGAAAAACCCCAGTCTTCTGTAGACTTATTGACAGGGAGAATAAATCACTTGATCTAGCTAGATCGTCAGTCATTAACTGCAGGACGGACTCATCATGAGCAACCAGTGCTGCATAATCAGCAAATAGAAGCTCCTTGATCTCAGTTGTTTTAAATTTTGACTTCAGACATGCTAGATTAAATAAAGAGCGTCAGATCTTTTCAGATTTTATATACAAGAGCTGTTCAAAAAGTTCTGGGATGATTTTTTTTTTTAAGTAAATGTGCAAACTTATAGGTTTGTTGGTTTGTCTCTTTAAAAATGTTGCTCTCGTCTGAACTTATCCCAGCATTTCTGCTAATAATAAAGCACTTTTTTTAAAAATAGCTCTCATTTGTTTAATTGCATTGGCTTAATTTTTTAAACTTCATCGAACCAGTCACCTTTCCTTGTTTTATTAATTTGTTGTCACACTAAGTAAAGTCTTAGGAAAAAGGAGGGTGTGAGGTAGCAATGGAATGTTGTATTTCACCAAAAATTCTTTTTGTGGTGACAGACCTGTGAGTAGGGGTATTATTATAGTGCAGAATTCATTTGCTGGGGCACTGTTATTCAGGGGATGATTGCACTCAGCATTGTAGAAGTGTTACAGGACTCTTTGTAGGATTCACTGGACACATCCCGTCCTCTAGGAACATACCTGTGATGATTCAGTCCATCAAAGTTGCAGACCACAATTAACATGATCTTGACATTGGTCTGCCTTGAAAGGGTTTATCTTCAAAAGATTGATATCTACTTTTGTAGTAGGAGTACAAATTAACATCTTAAGTCAATTAAAGCAGCACTCTTGGAAAGCTGATTACAGAATTTCGAAACTGTTAAACCCAGTTTTCCAAGATGTAAGCAGAAATATGTACAGGCATTGGTGAGTAATAATGTCCTTGTTTAAAATCAGATAAATGTTGTGTTTGTGCCTTTACTTCTAGGTTCACACTCGCCACCAAGTGGAGATACTAGTTTTCAGTTTTACATTGATGCATAGTTGTATGTGCACTGTCTTGGTACCATTTCACTGTGTTATAGCTCCTTCAAAACAACATTCCCAGAACCCTTAATCAGTCCTTGTATCTCTTCATAGCATAAGATAATGTAGTAGAAAAGATAATGTGGGAGAAAAGATAATGTAGCAGAAAAGATAATGTAACAGAAAAGATAATGTAGCAGTAAAGATAATGTAGCAGTAAAGATAATATAGCAGAAAAGATAATGTAGGAGAAAAGATAATGTAGCAGAAAAGATAATATAGCAGAAATGATAATGTAGCAGAAAAGATAATGTAGCAGAAAAGATAGTGTAGCAGTAAAGATAATGTAACAGAAAAGATAATGTAACAGAAAAGATAATGTGGGAGAAAAGATAATGTGGCAGAAAAGATAATGTAGCAGAATAGATAATGTAGGAGAAAAGATAATGCAGCAGAAAAGATAATGCAGGAGAAAAGATAATGAAGAAGAAAGGATAATGTAGGAGAAAAGATAATGTAGCAGAAAAGATAATGCAGGAGAAAAGATAATGTAGGAGAAAAGATAATGTAGGAGAAAAGATAATGCAGCAGAAAAGATAATGTAGGAGAAAAGATAATGAAGGAGAAAAGATAATGTAGCAGAAAAGATAATGCAGGAGAAAAGATAATGTAGGAGAAAAGATAATGTAGCAGAAAAGATAATGCAGGAGAAAAGATAATACAGCAGAAAAGATAATGTAGCAGAAAAGATCAAATAATATTTAAAATATTTTTAAAAAAATAAATTAACTCTTTCTCTCCTCTTATATCCCTTTGGGTGTCAACACATAGTTCTTGCCCCTCAACATTTGTTAATTGATGATGTTGTAGCATTTCTTGGATGTTGTCAGTCCCTCTTTCTCTGGGCCTACCACAGGCACTTCTTTCATCTCTTCTTAATATGTTGTTTATGGTATAGGATCTGTGGGCATTCTTTCTAGATGAGCACGCTATTTCATTTTTTTGTCTGAAAGTAGTTCAAAAATTTATTCAGTGCCCCAATCTCTCTCTTAGTTGTCTGATTCTGTCTCTTCTGGTCGCTCCAAGTACTTATCTCAAACATCTCATTTCTATGATGACTAACTTCCTTTTATGTTTATTTGTGAACAGCCATGTTTGGCACTGATAACACAAGGTGGGAGTGAATATGCTCTCAATAGGTTTCTTTATGATGATAGGTACTGACTTGTTTTGAAGTATATGGGGTAACTGTCTCTATATTTGATTTGACATTCACATTGTCATCATCAGGAAATGTAGTTCCCAGAAATTTGAAGTCTATCACTTGTTTCATATTGTGTTTACAGCTATGTTTAACAGCTGCTTTTGTTGTCCTATTGTCATGACATCTGTTTTATCAGTGCTTAATTTAATGTTATTAATTTTGCATACTTTTTAATGTGCAGAAAAATGCTGTTAAGATCTGGTTTCATTGTAAGCTATTAGTGCTTGATCATCAACAAAGAGTATTTCATTGACATTTTCATTGAACATTAATTAACACTAATTTATAATAATCAATTTTTTTTTAAAATTGTATTAATTAAAATTAAATTTTTGTTGGTGGTGTTAAAAATTTAAACCACTAACAGTAAATACCACATTTCAGTATAAGGAGAAAAATAGAAGACCACAGTGTTCCTCACTATTGTTACCTTCCGTGACTCTGCCAGGGGTATTCCTCTTAACAGTTGGGTTGCCTGGAGCATGTCTACCAGAGAGCAACTAAAAATGTTTTCGTCGTACTCTAATCTCTCTCAGTAAATACATTCTTATTCTCTTTCATACCCTTGCTGGCAGATGGGCAATGCCAACATGACTTGTGGTATCTTGGATATGATTATAATGAGAAATTGACATCACAGTACTCCAGGCCAACTCATAGGTGCTCAATTACCAAGATAACAAAGAGTGTGCTTACCGATGACTCCCATGCTACAATGGTTTATAATATAGACATCCTCTAATACTATTTTTATCACCCATTTGCATAAGCATTTGGAGCCCTATATATATTATATTCTCCTAGTTGATATGTTTTTTTCTCACAGTTTCGAAAAGGAAAGTAAATTTGCTGACATGATTAGGTGATTTATGGTTAAAAAATTATTTGTTACGTTTATACAATTTTTTTCTGTGATAAAAAAAAAATTATGATTCTTCATTTGTGTTTGATTTTCTTCACAATTTTATGGGTGTGTGTGCTTTTTCCTTTCTAAATTTGTTCTTCTACCTTTTATATTCCGCTAAACTAAAATAGTCCTTAAACGTTCATTCATTTTAATTCTGTATTCCACAAGTTGTTTTTTCCAAGATCTTTTAAACTATTTCTATACTCACAAAAATGAATTAACCTCAAATTGTTTAGAATATTTTCAATTATAAACTGATTTGCAGTAAACTAGATGTTGGATGGTGACTGATAAACAGTGTCACTTATAAATATCACACAATTAACTGTTCTGGTAGCTTGGTGTCATGGCATAGAAAACAGTCAACAACAGAACTGATATGATGCACAGAGGATAGAAGATTATTGAAGGATATGATCGCCCACACCAGCCGGTATGGCACATGATGATGATGACCACAAGAGTGAGGGTAAGAACTTTATACCTCCCAACACTCAACATGGTGCAGGTGGAAGTGAAGAAGAGAATGAAGAGGTGGATCTCTTATATTAAAAGTACAGTCGAGAAATTGTCAGAAGTTGAAGTATATAAATTGATGGTCAAAAATAAGGAATTGGAGAAGAAAGCAACAATATAGTTCATTTGTACATTTAAAAGCACTCAAAATATATAAGTAAAAGTAAAGAGCTCCGTCACGCCAAGTAGTGTATTGGTGTTCATCATCATCATCGGGTGCCGTCTCCGCAATGAAGGTTGGCGACCATGGATCGCCATTCCACTCTGTTTCTTGCTTTGATGGTGCAGGTTGTCATAGATTGACTTGTCCATATTTTGATGTTACTCATCCATGTTAGTCTTGGTCTGCCTCTTTTACCTTATATTTTCCCTTCCAATATTACTTTTAGTAGGCTGTTGTGTCTTTTAACATGCCCCAAAAATCTCATTTATCTTGTTCTAATTGTGTTTAGTAGTTCTCTTCTTATTTTTAGTTGTTTTAAAACTTCATCGTTTGTTTCCTTTTCTTTCCATCCAATTCCACCTATTCTTCTATAAATCCACATTTCAAAGGCTTCAATTTTCTGTTCTGTTTTCTTGTCTAATGTCAATGTTTCTGCACCATACAAGAATATTGAAAAGATGTAACATTTTGCTATTCTTAGTTTCAGCCCTACTGTTATTTGTTTTGTTGTTAGTATATTTTTCATGACATTAAAATTACTTTTTGCCATATCTATTCTTTTGTTTATTTCAATTTTACATTTTCCATCATTGGTTATAGTATGTCCAAGGTAGTTGTAGCTCTGAACTGTCTCCAGATGTATTCCTTCAACTGTGATATTTACTTGTAGGTCTTGATAATTTTCTTTGTTTATGATCATAGTTTTAGTCTTTTTGATATTCATATCTAGTCCATATTTTTTGCTTGTTGTGTTTATCATATTAAGCAATTGTTGTAGGTCTTTAGGATTAATATGGTGTTAGTGACCATAATTGATTTTTGGGGTAATGTGGTCAGTATTACGCCCGTGCCGCTTTACTTTCACAGAAAAAAATCCGGTACCCATTAAAGGCTGGGTGAATCCGGAAGCCGTCGGTTGGGATCGAACCCTACCTCTTGTCCTTTGTAGTCCAGTTCACTAACCACTGAGCTATCGCGACTCCCATATATCTCAGCATTGGTGAAGTAAATATTGTTGAAAATACATATTTATATCATCGTCAACCCTATTTTTAGTGCATCTAAAAATTTACATCCATTATGTGCAAGTTTGTTGTTTGTTTAGGATTTTCTTAAAAGAAACCTGAAAAACGCATTTTGAATGGCCAGGTAGTTGTTACCACAGTAGTATTAGTAGCGACCGTCAGTCATATTTAACTATGGATTTTCCAGCATCCCTAGAAATGTTATTTTTTTATTTTCTTTCACTGTGTAAGGATTCTTTTTCTATGAATCTGTCCGCTTCTTGTTTGAGTTGGAGCTTTAGAGTATTTCCAAAGGTTGCGGTCTGCAGCTATTTCTTCCCGGGCTGTAGGGTTTATGTTCAGTCTTCATATCACATTTACACATGTCTACAAATCGAAGTTTTGGGTGCCCCCTTGTCCTTTTGCCATCTGCCAGTTGTCTGTAGAGTATATCTCTTGGTATGCGGCCATCTTTAATATGGTGTACATGGCCAAGCCAGCATGACCTACGTTGTTGAGCAGCGTGTAGATGTTCGGGAGGTCTGTGCGAGTCATGACCTCCACTTTTGTAATTTTATCCTTCCAGGTGACACCAAAATACGGCGCAGACATCGCATATGGAATGCGTTTAGCCTTCTTAAGGTGCAGGCCACAGTTCGTGGCCAGCTTGACTTGGTCACTTTGGAGTTAGTAAATTAAATGAAAATGGGCAACACCTTCTAGAGTTTTGCACCTACCACAACCTGTGCATGACAAATACTTTTTTCAAAACCAAGCCTCAGCATAAAGTATTTTGCTACCACAATAAGGTCTGTAAAACTCATAAATGGTAACCAAGCAAGAATTACAATATATTTTTATATCTCAAAGAAAATAAAATGTTTCCCAATTACCTGACAGGAGGGGAAGAAAATTATGACATTGGGTTGACGATAAAATCAATGCAAAGACTCAATACAATGATATAAATATTTATTTTCAACAATTTTAATTTCACCAATGTTGAGATATATAATTTTAAACAATGGCAAACATAAGTGAATGCACAATAGTTGCTGAAATGCTTGTTTGTGAAACAGTGGTAAACTCTCATTATAGTGAAGCACATAGAGCTATTAACTGTTGAGCTATAGGTCAAGTTGTTAATTTTCTGTTAAAGTATGCCAGGTATCAATCTATATATTTATATATATAATACCACAATCTTTGGAAACACACTCTAAAGCTCCAACTCAAACAAGAAGCAGACAGATTCATATAAAAAGAGAATACACAGTGAAAGAAAAGAAAGAATAACATTTCTAGGGCCGCTGAAAAATCCATAGTCAACTATGACTGACGAAGGCTACTACTACATATATATATATATATATATATATATATATATATATATATATATATATATATATATATATATATATATATATATATATATATATATATATATATATATATATATATATATATATATATAACTTTAAAGTCAATGCACTGTGTGCATGAAAGGTTGTGTGAACCATTGAAGGCTATGTCTGAAAAGTGTTCCTTCTTGCAGTTTCCTCATATTCCAAGTCCGGCTTGTTGCAGGAGCTACTGAGTTAAGTGCTCTGTGCACACCGTGAGCAGTGTGTCTCATCCGTTTTGATCCTACTTCGATATCCCGCTTGTTTACGATGAATGATGATATTGTATGACAGGGAACAGTTGGCTGTGTTCACTTTCTGCGCGGTTTCGCCTTATGTCTTTTGGCGTGTGCTGAGACTGCTACGATGGGGACTACAGTTACCTTTCTTTGTTTGGGAGATGAGTTAGTAATTCGGATGATTCCACTGGCACGGGCGGTTGAGCAATTATGGATTTTAATTCGTTTGCTGTGATACCGAGGCCTTCCATAACCAATAACCAATAATAAGGTTGTGTGAAAACCATCTCCAAATAGTTGGGGGAAGCAGAAGCACCTGCGACCACATGTCGCAATAGCAGGGTCGGCACACCATCAGCCACCAAGACCTAGCAGTTCTACCTCTTCGTAGTCTCCCCTGGTAACAGTCCACGTCAAAACAGGCTGGCTAACAGAAGCTAGGATCGCAGTGTTCCCTGTAGTAGTGGCTGTTACTGATATAGAAGACCAGTATTGCAGTACCTCTGGGCTGGACTAGTAGTTTCCCAACAATAACCTGGGATAGACAAACTCCAACTTCTCCATAAAGAGCCGGGAATGTCAAGAAAGCCATTACGACCCGCCACATCAATAAGTCAAAGGGCACCCTGCCCGCATCAACTCATGGCATTACATCAACAACAACAACTCCAAAAAGTGAGCAATTTGAACCATCAGAACACTGAATCTTCACTGTTTATTGAAAGGGTTAGCAGAATTGATCTCACAACACTCATGGCTGAATATTCTGTTTCTTCCCACAGCTTGTGAAGAGTGTAAATGCTGACATCACTATTAACTTTTAAGTTTACAAATATTCATCACTGATTAATTAATTGTAATGAAAAATTGGGACAGCTAATCTCTGGTAGACTCTTAGACACTAAGTTTTTGGACAAGAGGTATGCATTCTGACAGCTCACTGGATATAAATACATTTGTACTTCTCAAATTTCCAATTCACTCATCCTTCTCTACATTTGCTTTTTCAATATCTGCAGTCTCAAGACTTTAGTTTCATCAAATGTTGTGTCATCATCCAAATGATATGGAGTGATTGACCTTATTATATCTCTCTTCTTCACAAACAGTGCCCAAGTATAAGTTTTCTTCAAGCAAATCTGTCATATAACTTGTCATTTCCTTCCACTCATGTCTATAAATGTAAATCAGGGCATTAGATTCATAGGGGTTAAAGCAAAGAAATGCAAGTAAATGCATAAAAATGCGAAGCTGCAGTAAAGCTGAATGCGAGGAAAAATTGAAAAAAAAAAAGAAAAAATGGTATGTTAGAAGCTTTACGTGATTAGTAGACGACACAGATTCGAACGATGTTTCGGCTCAATAGGCCTTCAGCAGAAACAAACAAACAACACACACACATAGATATGTGAATAAATAAAACTAATCCTACACAGCTAACTAGTAATGAAACATCAAAAACAAAATAATCGAAATATGTTGACTTCCCTGTGTGTCGTGGACAGTGGTCAGGCTATGAAAGGGTCATTTTATTCACATATCTGTGTGTGTGTGTTGTTTGTTTGTTCCTGCTGAAGGCCTATTGAGCCGAAACGTCGTTCGAATCTGTGTCGTCTACTAATCACGTAAAGCTTCTAACATACCATTTTTTCTTTTTTTTTCAATTTTTCCATTAGATTCATACAACTCTCAGATGGTTCTATTTGACGTCTTTTTGCCTCGACCATCTATTTGGAACATTCCAAAGCATGGAATGTTGCTTAATTAATATAATCATCATCATCAAGTACCAGGCCTGCTGGCGTAGGTGATCATGTCTTTTCACAACTTTCGATCTCGACAGTTATTTATCATTTCTGTTGTGGACTTTCTGCCAAGCCATTCTCTAAAGCTGTCTGGTATCTTTTCTTTTGCTTCCCTCTATCTCTTCGTCCCTCAATTTTCCCAGTTGTTACAATATATTCCAGCTGTTCTTTTCTCATTACATGGTCAAAAAATGAATTTAATATAATATATATTATATTAAATAATATAATATTTAGTATAATAATAATAATATAATATAATATAAATTGAATATAATAAAAAATTGCTTCCAACAGTGCAATGACATAGATTTGTCCTAGTATAGTCACTAACCATATAGCCAATAATTATCCTTAAGAAGTATTCAGTAAAAATGTGGAATTAATTGTAAGTAACAATTATTGATCGAGGAGGGGATACAAGCAAAGAAATTAGAATCAGAATAGCTAAAGAAGCAATGTCTTTCAGAAGCCTTGAAAAGTTGTGGAAATCAAAACTCATCAGCACAAACACAAAACTTAGACTATTCAAATCAAATGTACTATCAACCCTTACGTATGCATGTGAAAGCTGAAAAACAACAAGAGACATAGAAACAAAGTTGAACGCATTTGAAAATAAATGTCTAAAGAAAATACTTGGTATAGCGTGGAACGAATTCAAAACAAACGAGGAAATTAGAGAAATCTCCAATCATCCACTAATATCTTCAGTAATAAAGAAAAGAATATGGTCATATGTTGGACATGTGATGAGAAGAGATAATAACCGAATAGCAAAGCAAGCCCTCGTGGGAAACAACAGGTAAGAGGAAAAGAGGAAGACCCAGAGAGACACTGAGAAGAACATTGATGAGAGAGGCATGAGCAGCAGGAATCTGCTCCCTCAGTGAGATAGAGCTGCTTGCGCAGAACAGAGGCAAATGGTGAGATTTTATAAAATATTTTTAAAAGAATTGAAAACTGCTAGAATAAAAATTCAAATAAGAGAAGGAGTATCTTGGTCTACACCCTATGGGCCGGCTATGGTTCGAAAGGTCAATAGATAGATAGAACAATCAGGAGTAAGAAATACAAAGAAGATGACGCGTTGGACAGGATATACACTGTAAAAGCCAAATGAGAGTATTACATGTCAAGGCCATACATACTCAAGGAAGAAACTGTGTACTGAGTGACTTCCTGTACCTTTAAAGCAGGACAATGTTACCAAACAAAGACTTTAGTCAGCAGCTTGTCAATCAGAACATGTCACTGTGTCTTCCGAGCACATCTACACAAAATAGGACTGTGAATTTGCAACTTATGACTGCGGAGCATCCAAACTCCAGAGCAAATCCTACAGGATTGCAGCACTCTGAACATTCTAAAAGCACAGATATGGCCCACAGAAATAACACTGCATGACAAATTATAGGGAACTAGTTATGACCTCAAACGCATTTATTATTCGTGACCCAGGCTGATCTAAATGTCTGATGGAAGCAACAGTAGCTGATTGTTGAAGAGGAAGAAGTCAATAACAACAACAAAAATGCTGGAACTAATTGCAACTTTTATTTCAGAACTTAATGCAGACTTTTTTTTTGTAAATAAAGAGATATGCAAAAAATATAAATGACAGACACTGGTGTCTTTACAGCATGTGGACAAATCCACAAATTATTGTTCATTTATTATTATTGACTTTATGCAAAAAAAAATAAATAAATAAAGCTTAACAGCACATCAAGTCTAAATCTATGGTTTAACGTTTGCATGAATTTTCCTCAAATAAGCAAACAATATTTGAATGCAATTACATTATGAATCTAATTATTAATGTGTATAATATATGTCTGTTATACAAGGTGCAATTGAAAAGTTCTTGAATTGTAATTACCGTGATGTAACCATTTGACATATTTGTACAAAAATCTGCAAGTCAATGTTGTCAGGTGTGTTGAGTCTGTACATCAATTGATACAACGGTGTTTACACATTGTCAGCTTCTAAACACTATTTTCTGATCCTGTGCATGAGCCACTCTGTGATCAGTATGATGGGTGACAAATTCAAGCAAGTTTTTGCTTCATATTTTACTTGAAACATAACAAATCTGTTACTAAGACCCTTGAAACCTTTCCTCTGCCTTTGTTTGGTGAACATTCGTTAGGTTGAACACCAGGTATTTGTCAGGTGTGTTCATTTCAAGGCTGGTTGTCTGTTAAAGATGAGTCCTCAGGGTGTTCTGTTACCAGCAACATTTTTAAAAATGTGGAAAAAGATTAGTAAGCTGATCTGTGTGGAACCATCACTGAACAATCCAACAGCTCTCTCACATGGTTGGGATCAACCATAGAGTCTGTCAGGAGATCCTAATAGCAAGCCTGAACTAGCATCATGATGCTACTAAGTTCGTCCCTAGACTAACAAGTGAAAACAGAAATGTCTTGACATGCCTTGAGTTGCATGAACAGCTAACAACAATGAAGCTTTCATTTCTATAATCATCATGGATGATGGAAGTTGAATTTAAAGCCACAGTACAGAATCAAAATAACAGTCTTCACAGTGAAAGATTCCACAGTTGCCAAGACTACATTTTCTTGTATTTTTGATAGAGTCATTTGTCTGGGTGACGAACTTCACAGCATCGAGATTCATGTTCAGGCTTTTGTTAGGATTTCCTGACAGACTCCAGAAGGCTTGAAGAAATATTTCAAAGTTCTTGATAGAATTTTTACCAAGATTCACATATAATTTGATGCAAACATACTGCTCAAAATTGTCAATGACAATACTGGTCGCAGAGCAGCCCATGCACAAGATCGTAAAATGATGAGTAGAAGTAACCATGTATAGACAGCATGTCAAAATGAAACACAGATTTAGCAAACCTGGGTGCACTGACCTTCATATTTTTGCACAAATACGCAAATGGTAATGTCTCAATAATTAGTTTAGAAACTTTCCAGTAGTTCCCCATATGCAGTTTAAAACTTCTGTATTACTTAGCTCCTCTTGGGCTAAACAAAAGATAAAAAAAAAAAACTGTCTGTTTGACTTTTCCTACCAGTGATGTCATCCTTTACACAGGACTCAAAGTTAATTTCACCTCAAGTTCCTGATCTGGACAAGTTTTTCAGACTTGGCAAAGAAAGCTGATGCTCACTGTTTTTGCCTCTCTTATCTGTGCTACTGTTCAGGCTTCACTAGGTCAGCATATTTTTTTAACCTGCTGTTTCCCATTTGAGGGTTTCCTTTGTGATTTTCTTGTTATCTCTCCTTATCACATGGCTGATATATGCCCACCTTTCTTTAATTATAGATATATATAGAGGTGAGATGCAGAATGGCTCAGGCAAAAGCAGCTTTCCAAAAAATGAGGAAGATACTATGCAATCCATTTTTGACAATAGAAACAAGAAAAAGAGTTCTTAAATGTTACATAGAGCCAGTCTTAACATATGGATGCGAATCATGGACAATAGGACAACAGACAAGAATACACTGGAGTCTGTAGAAATGTGGTTTTACAGAAGAATGTTGAGAGTACCATGGACAGCTAAGAAGAGTAATGAAAATGTTCTGAGAGAGGTCAAAGCAAAAAGAGAGCTAATTTCCAATATTAGGAAGAAACAATCATCATTTTTTGGCCATGTAATGAGAAGAGAACAACTGGAGTATATTGTAACAACTGGAAAAATTGAGGGACGAAGAGATAGAGGGAAACAAAGAGAAAAAATAACAGACAGCTTAAGAGAATGGCTTGGCAGAAGGTCAACAACAGAAATGATAAATTGCCGAGATCGAAGGTTGTGGAGAGACATGATCACCTACGCCAGTAGGCCCTGTACTTGATGATGATGAATAGGGGAAAATTATGTTCATAGCATTCATCCATCATCTACTTTATCTTTGTCATAGATGTCATATAATGTTAATTATTTATTATCATTTTTGTCCATTATTGTTGATTTTTTTTTCTTTAAGGTTTTTTTTGTTGTTTTGTTTAAGTAAAGGGAATATTTAGATCACAGACTACAGAGAAATCATAGCATTAGAAGCAGGCTATCAAAGACATCAAGGAGACCTTGAACATGACAACAATAGAAGTGTGTGATCTGGCTAGAGACAAAGATTCTTTTAGACAGGCTGTGGTGAATGCAACATTCTGTGGGAGGTCTGGCTAGAGACAAAGATTCTTTTAGACAGGCTGTGGTGAATGCAACATTCTGTGGGAGATCTGGCTAAAGACAAAGATTCTTTTAGACAGACTGTGGTGAATGCAACATTCTGTGGGAGGTCTGGCTAGAGACAAAGATTCTTTTAGACAGGCTGTGGTGAATGCAACATTCTGTAGGAGATCTGGCTAAAGACAAAGATTCTTTTAGACAGGCTGTGGTGAATGCAACATTCTGCGAAGGACCTGTGACCTGGTGATGATTAAAGGAAATAAAATGAAAGTTATGGCTACAATGACTGTCTGGACCTTTAGAAATATGCTTTTACGTGAAATCTAACATCTGAATAACATTATTGTGAGGGAGAAATAATTTTCATTGTTAGGAATTGCTTAAAGATTATGGAAGTAAATAATACAAATATTGTGAGCTCAAATTATTTATATAAAAACACATTTAAAAAGATCACAAACGGTAAACACTAAAATATGGATAATTTCCACACATATGCTAACCTTTATGAAAACAAGCACGCACGTATGCACACACAATCTCAATCACAATCACTCACTCTCTCTCTATTACTGTAACAAACATGCTTGGACTTCTGGTCATTATGGCAGATAGGCAGCAGGAACCATTGAGGCTCAGTCTGAAAAGTGTTCCTTGTTGCAGTTTTCTCATATTCCAAATCCGTCTTGCTGCTGGAGATAGTGAGTTTAGTGCTCTGTGCACACCATGAGCAGTGTTTTTCATCCAGATTGTGTTTCAATATTCCGATTGCTTATGATGAATAATGATATCATATGATGAAGGACAGTTCAGCTGCATCTTGTTATTTTTCCTAGTTTCTAATATCTTTTTTTGTAATCGGCCTTGGGTCTGGCATTCTTGTAATGCTTATTAAATGCTTGTTGTGGTAATTAAAGTAATATAAAAGTGGTAATTAAATAATATAAAAGCGGTAATTAAAGCAATATAAAAGTGGTAATCAAAGAAATATGAAAGTGGTAATTAAAGAAAAGAAATATATTTCTTGACACATTAAATATAGATATACTATAAAAACACATTTATTTTAAAGAGATGATTAATTTAAAAAAATACTTTTAAGATGTGATATCAACATTCACACCAACAAAAAAATGAAGATATTTTTTAGATATGTTTTTCAATTATTTTTTTAATATGAAAAAAAAAGGATATATTTTTGAGTGATAATTTTTTTTTATAAACATAAAAAAAATACTTTTGAAAGATGATATTTTTTTTTTCCATTAAAGAAATATTTTATTTTTGAGAGATGATATTTAATTTTAAAAAAAATATATTTTTGAGAGACGTGTTACATTAAAAAAAAATTTTTTTTGGTCACATAATTTTGTGAGATGATGCTAATTTTAAAAAAAATAAATCTTCCTTCTCCTAAACTAGATGACTTGTTTCACCATTCTTGTTGCTACCTTCCCTTTCCCACTGCTACTGACTAAATTTACAGCTTATTAATGTGATCCTTTTGGCTGAAATGTAGTACTATTTACTCACTGGAACAGACAAAGGTCTGTAGGATGAAACAAGAGAAGACCAAGTTAACAAAGCTAAAATTATATAATTGTCTAAAATCATAATCATCAAATTGACTGCCACAGGAGACCATGTCTCACATTAACTTCCTGCAAACAAAAATTATCAAACACATTTTCATAATTGTCATCGAATGCTATGCCTATATGCATTAGCAATCATATCATCAAGTATTCAAACCTCTGGTATTTCTTATTAGTTCTCCTGTTATCTTTCCAATAAAAAATCTTTTAATTATTTCACTTTAGCCTTAGTATTCTCAATATTCCTCTGTAATGATGATAAAATATCATAGAAAATCAAGAAAAGAAAGTGGTTATATTTTGGCCATATGATAAGAAAAGACAACAAAAGAATTTCAAAGTAGCCCTGAAATGGGAACCAGCGGGTAAAAATGCCAATCTAGAGAAACACTAAAAAGAACACTGAGATGAGAGGTAACAAGAGCAGGCATTATCTCCCTTGCCAAGATTGAGCAACTCACCCAGAACAGAATGGTGTGATAAGATACAATGTGGGTCCTGTGCAAGGTCTTAATAACACTTAATAACAAAGGGCGATAACCCTACGCTTTTATAAAACCGATAAGTGTAAAAATCACTAAAGGCTTTAATGATAAACATTGAAATGTTTTACAGTCAATTCCCTCCCCTCTTCAATAAAGTGTAAACTATCAAATTTTAAGTGAAAAAGTAATCGTAGAAAGTTTCAAAGCACACAGGATTTTCCTGTTGAACTTTGTATGTGATCTCATGAGCAGCGGGTCATTAATGGTAAGCATGGTAAAGGACGTTGTTAATACTCATAGATAAAAGTTGTGTTGGGAATCTGTTTATTTTTTGAAGTGCTAAAATAGTGAGCTATCTCAATTTTATAAATCATAATGAATTTAAAGTGTAAATTCATCACCATGCAAAAAGTAACTTTAACATTGTACAGACACTTCTGCAAGGAAACTAAGTGAGGTCGATGATATCACAACATCAAAGAACCAGAGAAGAGAACACAGCATGGGGGCCTCGGTAGCCTAGTTGGGAAAACCACCAGACTGGACTACCAACGTTCGGACAACCCGTGCTCGATTCCTGCTGGGAGCAGTGTGAATTGTACTTGTGGTTGGAATAAAAAAATACCCCCACGGCCGACTCAGCCATTGGCAGAAATGGGTACCAGGGTATTACCCAGGGAAGGTGAGGAATGTCACCTCGCATATGAGTTTAGATGCTTGAGGCGACACTATACAGAAATCTCTGAACATTTCTGGATAGGCGGCCGAGCACATATGGGTGTAAACTCGCGTGATAAGATGCCGGTTCAAGTCTCGTACTTTACCTTTACCTTTACAGCATGTGCTGTATGTAGATAGAAAATCTTTTATCTGGTGGATAAGACAGGACTTTGAATCTGAAAAATTGACCGTCAATCAAGGACGAAAAAGAAAAGTGGATGATTTTGACAAAGATGTTATTTTATTAGATGTAAGATTTTAAAAATGTTTCCAGCAAATCAACAGGTTACTCTCTGCAATCTTAAAGTGAAGTTACAATCAAGGTGCAATATAAAACTTTTGAAATCTACTCTGTGGAAAGTTGTAAAAAGCATTGGTTTTACTTTTAAAAAATCAGCAAGTGGCAGGAACATTGTATGTAATGAGCCACAAATGATTGCTTCTTGAAATTAATGCCTGAGGTAGGTCCTAAAGCGAAGAATTTTGATGAAATGTGGATTAATACACACCATATATTTGAGAAAGAACAGAGAAGACCTCTATTTATTGCCTTCATTGATCTCACAAAGGCTTTTGATGCCCTGAGCAGAACAGGTCTAAACTGGGTGCCGGAAAATGTAAGCTGCCCACCTACTTTGCTCAAGATAATCAAGTCATTTCACAAGGAGAAATGAAAAAAATATAAAATAATGGAATGGTTAAAGCTTTACATAATTAATGGATGACAGAAATTTTCGAACAATATGTCTGTCACCATCCAGTTCAATGACAGATCATCCCAGCCCTTTGGGATTAATTTTGGATGCAAACAAGGATATGTCCTAGCCCCTTGGTTATTCAGAATCAGTTTAGCTGCTCACAGATCATCCCAGCCCTTTGGGATTAATTTTGGATGCAAACAAGGATATGTCCTAGCCCCTTGGTTATTCAGAATCAGTTTAGCTGCTCACAGATCATCCCAGCCCTTTGGGATTAATTTTGGATGTAAACAAGGATATGTCCTAGCCCCTTGGTTATTCAGAATCTTTTAGCTGCCCTTCTCCACAATGCTTTTAAAACTGTCTCTGGAGATATCTACATCCGATCAAGATCTGACAGCTCCTTTCTTAATCTAGCACATCTGAGGTTAAAATTTAAAAACAGAATGGTGACCCTAATCAAGGAGCTTCTATTCGATGATGATGCAGCACTGGTTGCTCATGATGAAACTACCCTGCAGTCTATGATTGACAATCTTGTTAGATCATGTAATTTATTCTCCTTGTCAGTTAGTATTCAGAAGACTGTGGTGATTTAACAGTGTGTAGCCACACCTGCAACTCTAACATTAGATAACACACTCCATGAATCTATGAAAAAGTTCACCTACCTCTATCTATGGTTCTATGGTCACAACCATCATCTCACCTGAAAAAGAGATAAATTTCTAAATAGGAAAGTCAGCTTCAGCATTTGGTAAACTTAAAGATAAAGCATGGACTAACACCAAACTAGCACTCAGGACTAGGATTATAATTTACCAAAGATATGTGCTTAGTTGTGTGCTTCTTCATCTCAATGTTGTGCTACCAATGCCAGTCCTGGACCCTAGGTGCAAGAACAACAAGAAAAATAATCTCTACTGAGATGAAGTGTGTTAGATAAATGACAGGAAAGAGACAAGATAAAAAATTAGGAACTGAGAAAAAAACTAGGAATAACCCTCGCCATAGAATGTATAAAGAAACAACAGATAAAATGGTTTGGCCACGTGAAAAGGCAGAGTAATCAAAACACAACACAAGGAGCCCTCAATAAAAGTTGTGAGAACACCAGGCCCAAGGGACAACCACGAAAAAGATGGATTGATGAAATATTAGAAGCACTAGGAAACATAACAGCAGCAGAGGTGAACAGAAGAGCAAAAGACCGCAAATTATATCTCCTCTCAACACTGAAAGGCAAATGAGGAAGGAAAGAAGAAGTGTGCTTAGTACTCTTTTATATGGATCAGAAACTTACTGGAAGGGCATGAGAAGATGTTTTTATGTGCGTTACCTTCACAAAATAATGAACATCAAATGGCAGGACAAAGTAACCAACTCTATTGTCTTGCAATGAGCTGAACTCCCATCCATCATGACAACATTTAGGAGCTGGAAATTATGGTGACTGGGTCATTTGGAAAACAATTGATTTCTCAAACAAATATTGTACAACAAACTTAGTGATGGAAAGAGACCAAAAGACAGATCAGTGCTGAGATAAGGAAGTTTTCAAGGTTTCTTTGAATGAATTCTCTATAAGCCAAAGAAACTGGGAAAATCTGACATCAGATTATAAAACATGGAGAACAAAAATAAAAAATAGCACGGGAACATAAGAGGAAGCATTTTTGTCAAATTCAGAAGACAATAGGCACTACAAAAACATTTTGTTTATTCTGCAGTCAGATCTGTCTATCCAATCTCAACAGATTCAGCCACAAGAGAAGCTCTTCAATAAAATAGCATCCAGAGTGAGACACTAATATTTGATTAAACTATTAACTAATGATTGATTGCTACCAACCATCTGTCAAGATGCCAAAGGCTCTATATATATATGGGAGCCACGATAGCTCAGTGGTTAGTGAACTGGACTACAAAGGACAAGAGGTAGGGTTCGATCCCAACTGACGGCTTCCAGGTTCACCCAGCTTTAATGGGTACCGGATTTTTTTCTGAGAAAGTTAAGTGGCACGGGCGTAATATCGACCACATTACCCCAAAAATCATGTGCTGAAGGTCTGCAAAATATATGGTCACTAACACCATATTCCCTATATGCCATTTGGCATGACAGGGGCAAGAGAAAGAATGCCAATGACATGACAGAAAAGAAAATGAAAATTACCTGGCCGCAAATGACAGTGCATTTTAATAGCACAGACTAGCAGCAGAGAGAATGGACTTGTCAATCAAGCAGTGCTTCTTTTTCAAGCAAAGTTTACAGATGGTAAGGACTACCCCTCTAAGATGAAAGGACACATTTTCAGGGATTGAATATCTCTATCCACCTCTGATGGACCCTCATGTTTGGTAATGGACAATGTATCCTATCATAATGTACAGCAACAAGACAAGATTTCACTTTCACCAGGCACATAAGATCAAATCAAGACATGACTTGCACAGGAAAATGACCTCTTTCATGACACCCTTTTGAAATCAGAGTTGTTGCAGCTTGTGAAACAAAGGAGGAAGCCAAAGATGTTTTTGACTGACAAAATTATTGTAGAGCATGGCCAACACTTTTCTTCAACTCCCACCTCACCATTCAGATCTTAATCCACTAGAGCTAGTGTAGGCACAAAGCTACAGTGCAAGTAGTAGTACAGAACACCACATTTAAAATGTGTGACGTTATATACTTGGTGCGTAATGCCAATAACATATGGAACCAGCGATTGGTTCATAATTCCCTCTTACAGACAGACATTGAAAACTGGTAGAAATGTGAAGAGCATGTGCTCCTGGAAGAAGGAGCACACTGGCAGTAAGATGGTCAGCATTTTCTCAGGCCAATAACAGTTGTGAACTTTCTAGATTCATCAGATTCTTACTGAAGCAATCTTTTTCTAAGATACCTCGCCCATTGATACATACAAAATATCATTTACAGTAAAACCAACAGTTTCCCAAATTAGAGGAGAACATCCCAGACATTTTTAATAGATAATGTATAGAATAAAAAACATTTTTGTTTTGATAAGGGAAAACCTAAGTGAAACAGAGAAACTGCACCTTCACTATGTAGTATGGATACACCTTCAAATTTCAATGACCTAATGTGTTATAATCATGCAAAAGCTAAATGCTCCTTGCACACTACATTTTTGTAAACAAATTATATAAGAAATAATCATAGGTGGAAAATCCACTTTGCCTTTGGACTTGGCATTTACAAATTCTTAAGGTCAAGGAAAATCTAAGACTGCATATGTACACTATAATAGTGTATGAGATGTTAAAGTGTAAATAGATCTAAGGAGAATAATACAAGTCAAGGGACTGAATAAATTAATAAAAGGAGAGTATAATTAATGAATGTGCCGAAGGTCTGTACAATTTGTGGTCACTAACATCATATTCCCTATACGCCACCGTTCCTGTGTGTTACCGGGACCTCATTATGAGGGAAGTAAAGAATAGTGACACTGTGACCTTCCAGGCATGTCGTAAGAGGTGACTAAGGAGGTTGATTGATGGCTTGACAAGCTGTCATTGTAAAAAGTATTGTTATGGAAACAGCACTATATATTTTAGAGCAGTGATTTTTGCAATATGTGCCATTGTGGCACGCAAGGTTTCTGTTTTTGAGATTGTGGTTCTGCCCTATGTGCCGTCTTTGGCTCGAAAAGGACAATAGATAGAGATAATTAATGAAGAGTAATCTCCACTTTATTACAACAATTGAGAATGCACAACAAGCAATCTGCTAAGTATGATTAGATTCGAAAGAGAGCAGACAGAACCGCTAACTCTGAGATAACATCCAGTAAAGACGTGACGATGGTTGTATTTTAAAAGTTATGAATGAAATCCAGCATGTGTCAGTAGTTTAATAACAGTCCTCAAGAACTTATCCAGCATGTGTCAGTAGTTTAATAACAGTCCTCCAGGACTTATCCAGCATGTGTCAGTAGTTTAATAACAGTCCTCAAGGACTTATCCAGCATGTGTCAGTAGTTTAATAACAGTCCTCGAGGACTTATCCAGCATGTGTCAGTAGTTTATTAACAGTCCTCAAGGACTTATACAACATGTGTCAGTAGTTTAATAACAGTCCTCAAGGACTTATACAGCATGTGTCAGTAGTTTAATAACAGTCCTCAAGGACTTATACAGCATGTGTCAGTAGTTTAATAACAGTCCTCAAGGACTTATACAGCATGTGTCAGTAGTTTAATAACAGTCCTCAAGGACTTATACAGCAATAGTCAGTAGTTTAATAACAGTCCTCAAGGACTTATACAGCATGTGTCAGTAGTTTAATAACAGTCCTCAAGGACTTATACAGCATGTGTCAATAGTTTAATAACAGTCCTCAAGGACTTATACAGCATGTGTCAATAGTTTAATAACAGTCCTCAAGGGCTTATCCAGCATGTATCAGTAGTTTAATAACAGTCCTCAAGGACTTATCCAGCATGTGTCAGTAGTTTAATACAGTCCTCCAGGACTTATACATCATGTGTCAGTAGTTTAATAGCAGTCCTCAAGGACTTATACATCATGTATCAGTAGTTTAATAACAGTCCTCAAGGTCTTATACATCATGTATCAGTAGTTTAATAGCAGTCCTCAATGTCTTATACATCATGTATCAGTAGTTTAATAGCAGTCCTCAAGGACTTATACAGCAATAGTCAGTAGTTTAATAGCAGTCCTCAAGGACTTATACAGCATGTGTCAGTAGTTTAATAACAGTCCTCAAGGACTTATACATACATCATGTGTCAGTAGTTTAATAACAGTCCTCAAGAACTTGTCTAGCATGTGTCAGTAGTTTAATAGCAGTCCTCAAGGACTTATCCAGCATGTGTCAGTAGTTTAATAGCAGTCCTCAATGACTTACACAGCAGTGAAATTATTAGAGTAGAATGTTGGTAGTAATTTGAGGAATCAAGTTAGTCAGTGCAGTTATAAAATAGTTACAATGTACATGACAAAGTGAGATGATTCATGTTGATTTGTATGTCGTGAGAGGGGAAGTATTATATATTACAATTGAATTGTTACATAGTTATGCGTAGCAATATATATATATATGTTTTGTTCACCAGAGTTACTTAGTAATTGGTAGTCCAGAATGAAGATTGGGACTTAAGTGGTAATTAGTAGACTCTTAAGTAGTTTCGTAGGGAGAATGCAGGAGTGATGTCTGAATGCAAGTAATGAAGAATAACTATAGTCAGAGCCATAGAGAAGACTAAAAGGTATTTTATATATGCAAAAATTTTCAGCAATCCACCATACAATTTTGTGAGAAATTTGATGGCAAAAATTTGTGAATGGACTTTAGAAATTCTCATAATGTTAATGGTTGATAAATAGTTTTACTGATGACATCAGGGGCTAGAGCATCACTATAGGATTTTTTTTCTTGCACCCTAAAACAGGATATTGATTATTTTGTGACATCATCCCATAGCCAAACTGTGCCATGTATATTTTTTATTCCAACACATTTAACTTTATCCTGACATGTTTTTTAGAACAAGTTCTTTTTTTCATCAAAGATACTGATCAGGCGGGCTGGTTTCCAGGCCTGTTTTATGGGACAGAAGTATGGTCTTTGCTTGCTCTGGGTTACTGAACTTGATATCAGTAGAAGTCAAGAATGGACAGCTGACTTTGCGCAGTAAAGAATCACTTATCTGGGTTGTTCTGGGTCTGTCAAACAAACGATGCAGTTTTAAAACAACTACAATTAAAAAGAGGTAATACAATTAAGACAAGAGAAATGAAATTTTTGGGGCATGTTAAAAGACACAACAGCCTACTAAAAGTACTACTGGAAGGGAAAATACAAGGTAAAAGAGGCAGAGGCAGACCAAGACTAACATGGACGAGTAACATCAAAAGATGGACAAGTCAACCTATGACAACCTGCACCATCAAAGCAAGAAACAGAATGGCGAGCCATGGTAGCCAACCTTCGTTGCGGAGACGGCACTCAATGATGATGATGATCTGGGTTTGTCTGGCTGGGTTGTTCCATCTGAATAGTCAAGACAAGCAGCACATATAAAGTTCATACCTTTAATTTGTTCAATTATATATTATCAAGTTTTTAGTGATAAAATAAGAAACTAAAACCATGCACACACAGTCTCCCAGTATAACTTACAATTGCAAGGTATGATCAGTTTGACTGTCACTGGAATCCCTGGTAGCTTAAAAAGAATGCAAACAATTATCAAAGTTGAAGAAAATCTGTTCAAGCTGAGAATAAGAAATGTATTTCCTACTAACAATCAAAGTGTATTATGGACACAGCAATCATGATCACTGAAGTACCAATGAACATGACATTTGTTTGATATTAACAGTTACAATATTTTGTTCAATATAATGTTCAACCTCATGTTGTCATAAAAGCATTAAGTGGAACATACAAAGGGTAGTCTGGTGGCATTCAAAATGATGCCATAACAAAACTCAAGTAGAGACTACTTGCAATATATCTCTCTCCTACACCAGTGATGGTCAACTACATACAAAGAATAGTCCGGTGGCATTCAAAATGATGCCATAACAAAACTCAAGTAGAGGCTACTTGAAATGTATCTCTCTCCTACACCAGTGATGGTCAACTACATACAAATAGTCTGGTGGCATTCAAAATGAAGTCATAGCAAAACTTAAGTAGAGGCTACTTGAAATGTATCTCTCTCCTACACCAGTGATGGTCAACTACATACAAATAGTCTGGTGGCATTCAAAATGAAGTCATAGCAAAACTCAAGTAGAGGCTACTTGAAATGTATCTCTCTTCTACACCAGTGATGGTCAACTATATACAAAGAGTTGTCCGGTGGCATTCAAAATGATGCCATAACAAAACTCAAGTAGAGACTACTTGAAATGTATCCTCTCCTACACCAGTGATGGTCAACTACATACAAAGAGTTGTCCGGTGGCATTCAAAATGATGCCATAACAAAACTCAAGTAGAGGCTACTTGAAATGTACCACCTACACCAGTGGTGGCCAACTTAAGGTTGACTGAGGGCCGGGTTATAGACGATACCAGGACCAGAAGGCTAAACTTATCATCAAAAATTACATTATATGGTTCAGTATTATATCAATAATGCTCAGACTTTGACGACATTGTAAATTTGTAACAAGACAATTAATTATTTATTTCAAAATTATCTTTATATTATTTATTTTTTTTTACTAACTGGAACTTTTTTAAAATTTATAGGTATTTAATATAGTAGCAAATATTGTTTCTGGTGTCAGGGTAGTTGTGTGTAGATAGTTTTTCTGACTCAGCTTTTGCTGATGTGTTTAAATGATTTGTGCGACATTCTAGCTGTGAAATAATGTGCTGCTATTCCCTGCTGCAGTTATGCTTACTTCTGATTCTGACGAGTGGATGAACTGTGAACTTTAAAGATATTTCAGTAGAAAAACATTTATTCTTCTTGTGTCGACGTGTTATCTATCATCGACAGGCCAACGTGTGTTTGCGGTTCGACAGGCAAACATCTATTTTGACAACAATGATGCCTAGTGGGAATGTCCATACCGAATGTACATTGCCTGTGATGGTAGATGACAGAAGAATCAGAAAGGATCAATGGCCCAGAAAGCCAAAACAGCAAAGTGTGTGGTACTTAAGAGGCATATTCAGGGTACGAAAGGGTACAAATATAGCTGACCTCCGTGTAAGAGATTGGAGCCTCATCACGTTCTATTCCAAAGAAAGCCGTAGAGAGAAATTCTAACTTATATCAGAAGAAAGATCAACAAATATGTTCATGGAATGTTAGGTCTCTTTACCAAGAAGAAAAATCTTATTTAGAACCAGAATAATTAAACACAGAAGACATTTTAGGTATATCAGAGACAAGATGGAAAGAATATGGGTACATACAGGATGAAAAATATACATTTATATATTCAGGCAACACACAGAACATCAAAGAGGTGTAGGAATGCTAATAAAATGAAAGCTACAAAAATATATAAGTACCCACTGGACATACAATAGGATTATACTACTCAAAATGAAAGCAAAACCATTCAACATAGCAATAATTCAGACATACTCAAGACTATACAGATGAACAAACAGAGGCATATTATGAAGATCTAAATACACTTTTGAAGCATGTGAAATCTTTGGACATCTTGATTGTAATGGGTGATATGAATGCTAAACTATGAAAAGGTAGATATAAGACCATTATAGAAAATCATCGTTTAGGAAAAAGAAATAAAAGAGGAGAAATATTAATACAATTTTGTGAAGAAAACAGGTTGATAATATGTAACACCTAATTTCAGCAAGAGAAAAGGAAGCTATACACATGAAAATGCCCTTAAGATAAGAAGAGGAATCAAATAGATCACATTATGATAAAAGATAGGTTCCATAACAGCGTCAAGAAAACCAAAACCTACCCAGGAACAGATATTAACTCAGTTCACAATCCTGTTATGTTTAAAATGAAAGTCAAACTAAAGAAAAACAAACAAAAGACTAATTCATTAACTGTACCACTAGACATAACAGCTGTAAATCAAAAAGACGTTAAAGATACTTATATAATACAAGTGAAGAACACATATAAGAAGTTGCTAGAAGAAGAAATTGAGTAGTACAGAAGAGAAAATCTAGATGAAAAAGTTACAACCAAATGGCAGTGCATAAAAAAAAGCATACAAAAAACTTGCAGCATCTTACCCCAAAAAGGAAAAGAGCAAAAAACAAAAATGGATAACTGATGCCATCTTGAAAAAAATGGAAGAAAAAAGACAAGCGAAGAACACTACTCAATACAAGAAAATAGCAAAATTTGCAAAATGGCAAAAGAAGTCTAGCTCAGCCAAAGATGTCTAGAAGTAAAAACTATGGAAAATAAACAAGATTTAAGAGGGATGCACACAGAAATAAAGAGGAAAAATGCTAGGATTTCCTGAGTCGGTGACTCATTGTGGCTTTCTCCAGATTGCATCATACATCTCTTAGACAGAGAGTTCTTTTCTTTCCTGGATAGCGGATTTACTGTTTTTCTTTTGTTTGACTCGTCCATGTTTGTGGAGTTTTGCGGCTTATTTTTTTATAGCACAGGATAGCCAGTCCCATGCTCAACCCTCCTGAACATGCCTGGTAGGGAACAGCACTACATTTCTTTACTCCTCTTTTGTTCCCTGGCAGCACACGGGCATTTATACATTTGGGAACCAAGAAATTCTCTCTCCTCTATTTTAGCTTCACTTGATCTTGGCAATTTTCTGATGAAAAACTACTGCAAAGCCTCTCCTGTTCTATCCATCGCCTTGGCAAAAGTTTTCATGAAACCCAAATTAACATACAAGGGTGGCAACAAAACCTTACTGCTATCTATAACCTGCTAGAAGCTCAACATTCTCACTACATAATTGGCCAATTTGTTTTGGTACAGTGACCATTTCTTGTACAATTATTTCACACACAGAGAAAGTATCAGTATTTAGTATATTCACCCTGAAGTCCAAGCAAAAGAGCAACCATGTTTAAGTCACTACAGAGTAACCATATGTAGATTGTAGTTTATACGGCACATCACATATATAAACTACATGACCAACTGGAAGTGAATGTAAAATATCACCACTATGAAGCAACATGTTATTATTGTTATGACACATCTTTGAGAAAACATATAAAAAGTCTCCAAATATCTTGTTTATAATTGATGGCTGCTATTAAATTAAACCACAAATGTTTTGGCATGCAGAAAAATCACCCTTTGTAAAAGAATACAAAAGATGTGTCTGAAGGCCACGAAACACAGACATCTGAACATCATTTGCCAGATTTCACAACTGCAGTATGAAACTCGAAAGATCTGCTATGTTCTTGGGTAAATTCAGATCTCTGACAGGGTCATTCAGTTCACATTGATTGTGGTATAGTGAAGGTAAATTTAACAAAATCTGGGTCTTGAGAAGTTGATGGTTTAGGATCACAAACTGTATCCTCAGTTAAATAAGCTGAAAATCATTTTGGCACTTAAGAAACCAGTGGGCCGCTGCCATGTGATAAAGGATGCATTATCTATCTATCTATCTCTATCTATTGACCTTTCGAGCCGTAGCCGGCCCATAGGGCTTAGACCAAGATACCCCCTCTCTTATCTGAATTTTTGTTCTAGCAGTTTTAAATTCTTTTAAAGATATTTTATCAAATCTCGCCATCTGTCTCTGTTCTGTGCAAGCAGCTCTATCTCATTGAGGGAGCCGATTCCTGCTGCTCTTGCCTCTCTCATCAATGTTCTTCTCAGTGTCTCTCTGGGTCTTCCTCTTTTTCTCTTACCTGTTGTTTCCCACATGAGAGCTTGCTTTGCTATTTGGTTATTATCTCTTCTCATCACATGTCCAACATATGACCATTGTCTTTTCTTTATTACTGAAGATATTAGTGGTTGATTGGCAATTTCTCTAATTTCCTCATTTGTTTTGAATTCGTTCCATGCTATACCAAGTATTTTCCTTAGACATTTATTTTCAAATGTGTTCAACTTTGTTTCTATATCTCTTGTTGTTTTCCAGCTTCCACACGCAAACGTAAAGGTTAATAGTACATTTGATTTGAATAGTAAGGATGCACTGCAGATGGAATATTTCGATATTTCAGTATCTAGTCATTTCACCCATTTTATCTTCTTCTTTGAGATGCCTTTGTAGATTGTAGAAATCGTATAAAAGTAACAATTGCTTTCCAAACCATTACGACTGCAAATGACAGTGTGCCTTTTACCACTCAACCACTGTATAAGAGAAATTAAGAAATGGTCTATACTGTCCACACATGTCCTGGGCATTTCTAAATTACATTTGTAGAGAAAGAATTATAAAACTATGCCACGATAATGTGTTCAGATATAAGAGAAATTATAAATAGAATACTATATTTACAGAGATATAATGCAAACATAGGTATGATTGTATCATTTATTTCCTGTTCAATTTTCACTGGTCATTGACACAAATTATGCAGTCTGTCAGTAAAGTTGTATAACACACATATCTTCTGGTCAATAGGGTGGATAGGCAACCGTGATCTGTTAAGGCACTGTCTGAAAAGTGTTCCTTATTGCAGTTTCCTCATATTCCAAGTCCAGCTTGCTACCGGAGCTACTCTGTGCACACAGTGAGCTGTGTGATTCATCCTGATGGTGTTTCTAAATTCAGATTGCTTACGATGAATGATGATAATGTATGATGAAGGACATTTCTGATGCATTCACTGTCTGTGCTATAACATGCCTTGTCTTTTGATGTGTTCTGTATTTGCTACGATGGGGACTGCAACTGCCTTTCTTTGTTTGGATATCTGATGAGATGTTAATTCATATGATTCCATTGGCACGGGTAGTTGACCAATTATTAATTTCCATTCGTTTGCAATGATACCGGGGCCTTCGAATAATCATATTTATAGACTCTTAGGCAACCCAAAATTAGTACAGATTAGCTGTTTTCATGTCAGAAGCATTTTGACAGTTGACCAGTTTTGGATGCAGAGTTAACAATTACTAAAAATATATGAGCATAACACATTGGGATCAAGATCTGGATGCAGAGATGACACAAGCAGGATAGTGACATAGAGATAAAACTGTTATTGAGTTATTTGTGGGTCATCATCACTGAACTCCAAACATGTCCATAGGTGCTCAGATCCCTTCCTCAGCAAGTCCCGCAGTGTCCTGTGACTGACGACTCCAGTTCTGTGTTGGTTGATTAGTCTTCTTATATGCCCACTAAGTTTCTCATTTCTGGCTGTGCCTATCTTAACTCCCATCTCTTTCATCCAAAGGAGTGACGTGGAATGATGATGTCCGCCCGATCAATTGGTTGACTGTCCTCAACAATAGCACAGCTAGCCAACCTATCCGCTCCTTCATTTCCCTGTACACATGTCCTGGGAAGTAGACAAAGGTGACCTTACGTATTTTTGACTTCTGCAATGACTCTACCCATTGCAAACCCACCTCCACTTTTCTTTGTGAGAAGTGAAAAAAATAGAAAAAACGGTAAGGTAAAAGCTTTACGTGATTGATAGATGACACACATTTTAACGACGTTTCGGCTCAATAGGCCTTCAGCAGGAACAAACAAACAAGACACACACACAGATATGTAAGTAAATAAAACTAATCCTACATAGCTAACTAGTAATGAAACATCCAAGCTGAAGGCCTCTTGAGCCGTAATGTCGTTCACATGTGTGTCGTCTATCAATCACGTAAAGCTTTTACCATACCATTTTTTCTATTTTTTTCAATTTTCTCTCACATTTAACTTTACTGCAGCTTCGCATTTTTATGCATTCATTTGCATTTCTTTGTCTTAATCCCTCCACTTTTCCTATCATTCTCATCGAATCACTCAGTATACAGGCATTGGTGTAATCTTGTGATTCTAATCAGATGAATGCCTTGGTCACCACCATCACCTCCATCATCATGCTACTCATGGTCATAACGTATGTCTTCTTTGACTACTCTGCCTGTCGAGAGTGATGTAAATGCTGATGCACTCCTTTGGTGTCATATTACAGATCCGTCTGTATAGATGACTGCATCATTCTCATTGGTGTTATCCCAGAGATAAAACTGTGACAATAGAAAGTGTTTACAGTCTGACTCACAATGACAACACTACCAATTTTTTCTATACGCACCAGCAAACAACATTCTGTCATCACAAACTGATTGTATAGAAAAGCACACAACACAGTGCAACACAACCCACAAATAAGGAAATGTAAATTAAAAAAAAAAAACTGATAGCTCTATCATGTCAAACAAGAATCATAGTAGAGATTACGAGATATATCATGAAAGTGTTTTAAAAAATGTTATCTCCACTCTCTATGAAGACATGTTGGTGCTTTGCTTGAACAGTCTTTTACAGTCAGATGATTCTTGTTACTTGCTTTTTAAATAGATTCTTTATTTTGTCAATAATCATTCCTTTCTACTTGTGCCAAACTTGATTCCAGTTCCACCAACACCTAATTTGTATTTGTAGTTTCACCAACTGTTGTTTTCATTTAAAAATTGGTTATATAGTTATTTTAGCATGGGATCTTGAATCACTAATCTCTACATATACAAAGTAGGAAAATAACAAGCAGAAGATATAATGGCACAAGCAGAAGATATAATGATTATCATTAAAATTTGTAATAAAAATAAAGAGCTACACATCTTTACTTCTTATTATGCATTGTTGGACGTCAAGTTAAAAAAAAAAGTAAAGAGCCCCGTCACGCCAAGTGGCATATTGGGAATATGGTTTTAGTGACCATAATTTTATAGACCTTCGCACATGATTTTTGAGGTAATATGGTCGGTATTACGCTCATGCCGCTTTACTTTTCTAGAAAAAAATCTGGTGCCCATTTAAGGCTGGGTGAACCTGAAAGCCGTCAATCAGGATCGAACCCGAATCCTTTGTAGTCCAGTACACTAACCACTGAGCTATCACAGCTCCCATTTTTGGACATCAGATGAGATAAAATTCTTGCTCCTTTGATGGCATCCTTGATGTTGTCACTCAATATTACTCTGGGTCTGATTTGACCTATGCCCTCTTTTTTCTATATATGCCTGGCATTCTCTCCAGAGGGCAAGACACTTTATTTGTTGTTTCTTGATGCTGTTAAAGATTGTTTCTATGTCAATGATTTCATTTATGACCTAATTTCTGATTTATGCATAATGCTGGTCACTCACTATAGATGATTTTCTTTAAACATTTACTTTCTATGATGACAAACTTCAGCTTCTGAATTGTCTGAATGACCATTTTTGGCTCCAATAGCATAGGGTGGGAATGAAAATGTTTTGTATAGATATTTCTTTGTGACGGTTGGCACTGTTTTGTCTTGCTGCAATACTGCTGCTGTTTCAATATTCAGTTTGTCATCCTGCATTAGATGACATTTTCTCTATCAATTTTAATTTATTCAAAATTAGATGATACAATTGCAAACAATTACTTGAACTTACTTCGCTCTCTTTTGTAATACTCAAAGTAAAATAGAGTGCAGAAAATGGTAATTGCAAGAATTCCCAAAACAACAAGGCCTAAAAGTATTGGCATTTCATCACTGATTTCAGGTTTAGTTACTGCAAAAGTAGTAATTACAAATTATATAAATTATATTTACTGCAGTATGAGTGTAAGTATGTGAGCTAAATCTTCTTATTTCCTTCCTCATTTGCCTTTCAGCGTCGAGGGGTGATATAATTTGCTGTCCCTTGTACTTCTGTTCACCTCTGCTGTTATGTTTCCTAGTGCTTCTAATATTCCATCAATCCATCTTTTCCGGGGGTGATCCTTTGGTCTGATGTTCTCGCAACATTTACTGAGGGCTTGTTGTGTTGTGTTTTGATCACTCTGTCTTGTCACGTGGCCAAACAATTTCATCTGTTGTTTCTTTATATATTTTATGTTGGGGTTTATACCTTGCTTTTTCTTCAGTTCTTCATTTCTGATCTTGTCTATCAGGCTGTTTCCTGTCATTTGTCTAACACATTTCATCTTCAGTAGAGGTTATTTTTCTTATTGTTCTTGCATCTAGGGTACAAGATTGGCATTGGTAGCACAGCGTTGGATGAAGATTGTATTGTAAAGTGCCTGTTTTGCTTCTAAAGTTATTTCCTTGTTGTACAATAGTGGTAATAGCTATCCAATGATTTGACAAGCTTTGATGCATCTTGAGTCTATCTCTCCTGTTTGTGAATTGTCATTTATCACCAAACTTCCAAGGTATTTGAATTTCTCAAACTGTTTTAGTTGCCTGCCTTCTATGTGAGCTAAATGGACTGTTAAAAAAAATAAGATTTGAAATACCTCGTTTTTATAAACTTGTTTTTTGCAGTTTTACTTTTGAATTAAAAAAAAATACAATAAAAAGATAGATTAATAAGTCTTGATAAGATAAGTATAATTCTTCTTCCTTCCTCATCTGCCTTTCAGTGTCGAGGGGAGATATAATTTGCGGTCTTTTACTCTTCTGTTCGCCTCTGCTGCTGTTATGTTTCCTAGTGCTTCTAATATTCCATCGACCCATATTTTTCGTGGTCGACCCTTGGGTCTGGTGTTCTCACAACATTTGTTGAAGGCTCGTTGTGTTGTGTTTTGTTCTTTCTGCCTTGTCACATGGCCAAACCATTTTATCTGTTGTTTCCTTATATATTCTATGTGGGGGCTATTCCTAGCTTTTTTCTCAGTTCTTCATTTCTGATCTTATCTCTCAGACTGTTTCCTGTCATTCGTCTAACACATTTCATCTCAGTACAGGTTATTTTTCTTATTGTTCTTGCATCTAGGGTCCAGGTCTGGCATTGGTAGCACAACGTTGGGATGAAGATCCCCATATAATATATATGTATATGTAATATATATAGATAAGTATAATGAGAAAATAAAACTTTGAAAAATGAACCAGTTGATTTAGGATAATTAGAAATTGCTATAAAGTTGGAATACTCATTTCAGTAACTCTTGGAATTTAAAAGTAATTTGTGTGTGTGTGTGTTTACACACAAATAGTTTAAACTAGGAAAAATGTATGCACTACAAGACACAAGAAAGAGTCTGCTTAATAAACTACATAAAGTACTAAAAACAACTGAGAATTTGTAGTCAAAAAGTTGTCCACTCTTTTCATCTGTAAAATACTAATAACAGAGCAATTGTGGTCCAAGACCTCTCCACTCTTGTTATCTTCCCATTTGAGTATTGTGCTAAAAACAACGGAGTATTTGTAGTACAAGACCTCTCCACTCTTTTATCTTCCCATTTGAGTACACTACTAAAAACAACAGAATATTTGTAGTACAGACCTCTCCCCTCTTTTTATCTTCCCATTTGAGTAAAGTATAAAAACAACAGAGCATTTGTAGTCAAAAACATCACCACTCTTTCTATCTTCCCACCTTTTCTTTATGCCACCAGTTCTACTCCAACCTCATACAGTTTCCTGTAATTTAGTACAATACAGCTGCTAATAAATGTTTGTATATCATCCTACTCTAGTGTAGAGCTTACTCTAGTACAAGTATTTTAATTTTAGACTGTTTACTTACATATCTGTGAATGTGTTGTTTATTGTTTCTGCTGAAGGTCTATTGAGTCAAAACATTGTTCGAATTTGTGTCATCCATTAATGACGTAAAGCTTTATACATACAATTTTTTTCTATTTTTCTTTCATTTCTCCTTTATAATCAGCTTCAAGGCAGCTTCCCGTTTTGATGCATTTATATGCCTTGATCCCTTTGTTTCCTGTAGTACAGCTTTAACCAGCTCTGGTAAATGAGGTAACTGTTACCCTTCAGTTTACACTCCCTCACAGAAATATTTAGACTGCCATGTTAATCCTAATAAAGCATCTGTTGCATGATTCTCACTTAACAATCATATCGTTAACACAGAAACACCAGTAGTAGGAATGGGAGCTGATGAGGTGACCAGGGACAGGTTGATGATGTACCTAGGAGTTAAATTTGATCGCAACCTGTGTTTTACTGACCACGTTGACCATGTGATAACAAAATCCCGCAGAGGATTAGCTGCCTTGAAGGTCATGACAGCTACCAACATTAAGCAGAGGTTACTTACCTTTCCATTCCAGGGACTAGTTCTCATACTAATCGAGTATGTCCTAGCAATTCTTCCTGCCAGTATGACGCAAACTGACAGGGTGGAGAAAATACAGAATGAAGCTATGCGCATTTTCTTGGGGTGTATGATGGACACTCCCTGTTTAGCAATGAGGTATCTTCTTGTCTATCCAACAATGGATGATAGGATCAAGATCTGGAGGGATTGAGCATACATGAAGATAAGTGCAAATAAAGAGCATCTATTGCACCACAGAGCTCAACACTGAGAAAGGTGTCAGGCTAAAAAGAGGCAAATCATGGGTGGGCTGAGCAGAAGATGTCATCAAACAGGTCTGTGGACTTACCAATATCAACGCTGGTGAGGAGTGGATACCAGTGCCTACTTTATTCAGGAACATATTCTGGTGTATTGTGACACTCAACAGGAAATGTAGAGACCAGAACTCAGTCGTGGTCAATGGTTTCATCTGGGATAACACCGATGAGAAAGATGCAGTCATTTATACAGATGGATCCATAATATGACAACAAAGAAGTGCATCAGCATTTACTCTGCTCAGCAGGCAGAATAGTCGAGGAAGACAGTGGTGCATACATTATGACTACAAATAGTATGACGATGGAGGTGATGGCAGTGACCAGGGCATTCATCTGGTTAGAGTCACAAGACTACACCCACACTTGCATACTAAGTGATTCGATGAGCATGATAAAAAAAGTGGAGGCCATCTCTATTAGCAGGCAATGGGTAGAGTCATTGCAGAAGTCAAAAATACATAGCATCACCTTTGTCTATGTCCCTGGGCATGCAGGAAGATGGGGATATGAAAGAGCGGACAGGTCGGCTAGCTGCGCTGTCGTTGAAGAAGGTCAAACAATGGATTGGGCGGATGTCATCAAGGCCCTCCGAGATGTGGGAAGGGCACAGGACTTCAAAAAACCATGAGTCCACGTCACTCCTTCGGATAAAAGAGATTGGAATTAAGATGGGCACAGCCAGAAACAAGAAACTTAGTGGGTGTATAAGAAAACTTATCAAACAACACAGAAATGGAGTAATCAGTTGCTGGACACTGCTGGACTTGCTGAGGAGGGGATATAAGCACCTATGGACATGTTCAGAGTGCAATGATGATGACCCACAAATAATTCAATAACTTTATTAGATTGGAAACTGCATTAATCTTCATTCTCCTAATGGTAGATAATATATAAAGGTACTCTGTTAGAATGGAAACCACATTAGAACTAGATAATGATATCGCAGTAAAAAATTACCACATCAAAAGACAAATTCTTCAAAATTTGACATCTTGCCATGGTCAAACAGGACCTTCAGGAAAGTAAAGAATCTTCTAAAACAAACTATAAATATGGAATTTAAAAAATTAAATGACCAATAAAATTCTGAACAAGACATGCTCAAAAGATAGGAGCAGACCAAAATCTTCAAACTTAGAATTAGGGCTTCAGAACAGACCTTCATAAAATGGGTCTCTGTGATGCACAGCACCACCAAGCAGACTCTCAGGCATATGTAACAATGTAACAAAACTGGTCAGCCTTCAGTAGCCAGAGTAAAAAGGGCTGGCCTACAGAAGCCTGCATTACAAGCTATGGAGAGCCAGAGAGAGAAAATCTGACCTAGAGAAGCAGGCCTGCATTACAAGCTATGGAGAGTCAGAGGATGAAAGTCTGGATTACAGAATCCTGCAATGTAAGCTATGGAGAGTCAGAGAGAGAAAATCTGACCTAGAGAAGCAGGCCTGCATTACAAGCTATGGAGAGTCAGAGAGAGAAAATCTGACCTAGAGAAGCCGGCCTGCATTACAAGCTATGGAGAGTCAGAGAGAGAAAATCTGACCTAGAGAAGCCGGCCTGCATTACAAGCTATGGAGAGTCAGAGGATGAAAGTCTGGATTACAGAATCCTGCATTGTAAGCTATGTAGAGTCAGAGAGAGAAAATCTGACCTAGAGAAGCCGGCCTGCATTACAAGCTATGGAGAGTCAGAGGATGAAAGTCTGGCCTATAGAAGCCTTCATGATAAAGAATAAAAGTCTGGCCTACAGAAGCCTACATGACAAACTATGCAGAGCCATAGATTGAAAGTCTAGCCCACAGAAGGAAGTCTGTATGACAAGCTATGGAGAGTCAGAGATTGAAAGTCTGGCCTACAGAAGGAAGTCTGCATGACAAGCTATGGAGAGTCAGTCAGAGAATGAAAGTCTAGCCTACAGAAGGAAGTTTGCATGACAAACTATGGAGAGAGATTTAAAGTCTAGCCTACAGAAGGAAGTCTGCATGGCAAGCTATGGAGAGTCAGAGATTTAAAGTCTAGCCTACAGAAGGAAGTCTGCATGACAAGCTATGGAGAGTCAGAGATTTAAAGTCTAGCCTACAGAAGGAAGTCTGCATGACAAGCTATGGAGAGTCAGAGATTTAAAGTCTAGCCTACAGAAGGAAGTCTGCATGACAAGCTAGGAGAGTCAGAGCTTGAAAGTCTAGCCTACAGAAGGAAGTCTGCGTGACAAGCTATAGAGAGTCAGAGCTTGAAAGTCTAGCCTACAGAAGGAAGTCTGCATGACAAACTAGGAGAGTCAGAGATTTAAAGTCTAGCCTACAGAAGGAAGTCTGCATGACAAGCTATGGAGAGTCAGAGAATGAAAGTCTAGCCTGCAGAAGGAAGTCTGCATGACAAACTATGGAGAGTCAGAGCTTGAAAGTCTAGCCTACAGAAGGAAGTCTGCATGACAAACTATGGAGAGTCAGAGCTTGAAAGTCTAGCCTACAGAAGGAAGTCTGCATGGCAAGCTATGAAGAGTCAGAGATTGAGTCGATTTATGGGTTCACTTAGCTTTAAGTGGGTACAGGATTTTTTTATGAGAAAGTAAAGCAGCATGGGCATAATACCAACTACATTACCCCAAAAATCGTGTTCTGAAGGTCTGTAAAAATTATAGTTACTAACCCCATATTCCTTATATGCCACTTGGCATGACAGGGTTCTTTACTATATATATATATATATATATATATATATATATATATATATATATATATATATATATATATATATATATATATATATCTTGCTCAGTGTGTAATTATTTATTGAATGCTGAAGTTAATGGTAAAAACTGCATTCATGCAGATACTCTAGTATTGAGTTTTGATCAAGTTGAATAAAAAAAAAGATAGAAAGTAATTGTGTGTTTAACTACTACATTTTTACATTCTAATGAATAAGTGTTTCAATCATGGTACAGTGAAAAGTTTTTTGTTTTTTTTTGAGGGAGGGTGGAAAGGGGTGGTAAAATATAAAAAGAAAAAAAAATCTGACCTACCCACAAGGTGACACATCTAGGTCACATGTTCTTTATTCTTCAGTCTTTACAGAGACTACTCAACAGACAAAGCCCAGAACATAAGATAAATGTTTCAAATATTATTGTCTCATTTACTTTTAATTTCTATAGTTGAATTAACATGTTGAAATGCTGCAATGTTATTTATTTTTTTTAAATCTAATTTAAATTCCTTTTTAACGAACACGGCAAAAAGAGTCTGGTCTCTGATGTGGTAATTTTCAAATAAAAACATGATAATAAAGTGAACTAACTTGTTACAATCGTGCAGGAGCCACCTGGCCTGTAATTAGTTGAATCACAGATAGAATATGACTTTGTGATCGTTGCAGCTTCATTATTATCTTTGAATGTGTAATTTACACAGTGGGGGTTGTTTTCAGCTACAGTGGTCCCATTGAAGATAATTCTGGGATAGCAAAGCAAGCCTTTATAAATGCAGCACAACTTGATGGTGTTCTCTGCTCCCTTCCGGAAGCTGCTGCCACATGATTCTGATGTCTCATTCACTAGGACATCGTTCATGAAAAATCTCAGATCAGCATCAAGTGGATCTGTTCAGAGATATCAAACAGAATATTTGTGAACTTTTATTTCTTCACGAACTGATTAAATCTATATGGCCCTTTTTGTCTTGTCAGACGGTCTAGTGGAGGCTATTGTGTATTTTTGTTTTTAGGTTTTGTTTTCGTCGAACTGATTCTCTCGTGGCTAATTCTACCAATGTTTGACAAACACACACGGCCACAGAATAAACAAGTCAGGCCCACTGATCCACAGGGTTTTCCATCCTTTTTCATGAGTCTTTTCTTTTCTAAGTTTTGCCTTAGCAAAGTCTCAAATGATGTTATACCATTCCTTATACATGCTCTCCATGATGTGCGCTCACCTGCCAGATGGTTCCAGTCATTTTCACAGATGGAGAGGTCATTCAGAGATGATTTACAGATATCTCTATATCATAATTTAGGTCTGTCGATTTGTCTTTTTCCATGTATTAGTTCACCATATAGTATTTGCTTGGGGATGTGTTTTTCTTTCATTCGCTGTACGTGCCCCATCTTAGTCTTCAACATCTGAGCATTGACATGATTGTTGGGGTCTTAGCATATTGCAGGACTGTTAAGTTGGTTATTTTGTCCTGTCATTTGATGTGTATTATTCTGCAGAGTACTTGGAAGATATTTATTCTTTTTTCATGATTTGAGTATGTTGTCCAGGTTTCAGATCCATATAATAGTGTGCTAAGCACACAAGTTTGATACATCAAGAGTTTGTGATTAAATTAAATTTATTTTCAAATATCAAATGTTTTGATATAACTACTGTTAGTAGGAACCTTGTCAGTTTTGTCATCATCATAGAGAACCAAATCTGCAGTAATTAAGGCCAAGAAGACAATATTTTTTTAATAACGTGTTCACAAATGTTTGCCATTGGCAATTTCTATCTTTTCTCAGCAATTACTTATCCTAGAAACTTATTTTTTGCATGGAATCCTATTTTTGTCCCTACCTTAAAATTTTTAACATGGTGTTACGTAGACTGAACAGAATTACCATAGTAGTAATTATTTTTTGCTATGTTTATAAAAAATTGTACTTTACAGTATTGCAGTATATTTATTCTACTTGACAAATCAGAGGGATATATGCAATTATTCCTCAGTAGGTAATAAGTCCATTTTATTTTATAAGAAATGCCCATTAATTTTTTCACTACTCCGGTTTCATAAACCCTTTCCTATACAAAATACTACCTATGCAATTATCTTTTGCATTTGATATCACCACATGCAGTTATATTTAATCATTAAAAGTAGATAAATAAATTGTGACATTAATTTGTTCCACCCACCTACATATTCAGCATTATTTTTGACTCAACATCCATCATCCAACATTCTTTAAGAGCCATAAGTTGAACAAGTTGATCATTGTTATCGGTTGAATGAAGCAAGTTCACTTGTGTGGTGAGTATTTATCCATGTTTCATCTAAATATACACTATCATAACTGTCTTTACGCATTTCCTTGACTTCACTAAATACTTGTTCTCATCAGTTACAAGATGTGGCTTCTCTTAAATTATGTTTTTTCCTCCAGTAACTTTCTAAAGGTAAAGCCTACACTTCTCACAACTCTCCATAATTTAGATTTTGAAACTTCAAAGCCGTTGTTCATTCTCAGCCTAGTCTTCAATTTTCTAAGTGTCACTGCTTCGTTCAAAGCAAACATTTGAAAAAAAATTATCTTCGTATAAGATCTTTATGAGCATCATCTAATATTTCCTTTCTTCCTTCATTTTTTGTGTTTTTGGACCCAGTGATAAAATGACTGTTTACTGAACCCCAAAAAATGCATTGTTCTCTTCTCAGGGTTTGATAAAGAATGAAAAAGAATCCCCTCTTTACACTCTCAGCAGAAATATTGGTAAATTTTCATTGCAATGTTTTGAAGTGTAATGAATTTCATCTTTAGACTCATTGTAAAATGCCCCTAGTCCAGATGACTTTTCTTTGCCTTTGAAATGAATGAGAACATACAGGGGGTATTCAACAAAGTGTCATGTGGTGATTTCTGCATGAATCTGTGCTAAAAATATGTAGAACATTTTTTTTTTCATTTTGCATGTAGTGTTGACCAGTAGAAGCTATAAATATTCTGTTTGACTAGTTTCATTATGTGTATTTGTTATTATATATCGCAAATAAGACAAATTTAAAACCATTTATTTGTTTTAAATGAATTTTAAAAATATATAATGTCATGACAATAAACAGTTTGCATGCAAAATTTCAACAATTAAAACCAAATTCTTGTTAAGTCAATTTGAAGAGGCACATGAGTTTTGGAACAGACTATAGGTGAAGTCTTTCACAAATGATATTTCTACCACCTTTATGTTAGCAAAATGGTAAGTCAAAAGCTCTTATAATTTTCCATAGTGTGGTTTTGGATATGTCAATGTCATGGTTATGTCTTAGTACAATTTCTTTAGCATCAATACTTTAAAATTGTCCAAAAAATATATAAATCTCTTATTTAATTTCTTCTTTGTCAAATATATTTATATTTCTGTGCTAGCCATCTTTTGGTATCTACTGACACATTGTAACCTTTACTCATTCATCTTGATAATGTTTGGTTACTACTGCTGAAGGCATGTTTTGTTCTTGTCTCTGGGTTTGAGATAAAAATGAAAAAGCTTTCCACGTTCAGCCTCAAATGTAAAATATTTATATAAAAGCAATGTAACGTTCTTGAGGGTAATGATTCTAAGAGTCAACGCCATTCCAATGAAATGACAAATTTTGATTTATGAAATGCTCCTGAATACTGCAAATACAGAATCCAAAAATGAGGCATTGATGACAATTTCCAGTAAAAGCTACATTCATTATGTGCAAGTTCAATTGGAATTTTCTAAAAAAATAAAAGTGAAATGCATTATTTTGAATGGCAAGGGGAATACTACCACAATATGATCAGTAAAACTCATAAATAGCAACAAAGTGGGGATTAAGATATATTTCTATATCTTGAGAAAACAAAAATCTATCTGAATTATATAATCTATCTATCATCCTTTTTGAGCCAAAGATCGCATATAGGGAATAAATTCAAGACTCTTTTGTCTGACAATCTTTGTTATCGAGCATTGGACCTTGCACAAGACTAGCATTGTATCAGAAGTTATCTCGCCATACGTCTCTATTCTGGGCGAGTTGTTAAATTTTTATGAGGGAGCTGATGCCACCTCTCAACTCAGTGTTCTTGTTAGTGTTTCTTTAGCATTACAATTACATAACAGGAGTGAAAGATTTGTGACATAAGGTTGATAAGGATATAATAATATATTTTTAATAGTTTCTACTTCACTAAATTCTGATAATTCTTTTGAACAGCAACAAATTATTATGAACACACAATAGTTAGGGAGGTTAATTCTTGTTAACTAACATTTTAAAGTATTTTCTGTTCTGATTGAGTGTATCAGAGAGTATAACGTATTTTAAAGAAGAAAACATGTATATGTGATTTTAATTTTATTGTACATTTTGCTGACAAGAATGACTGAGATGGCAATATTCTTCAGTTTCTTGATTCAAGACCCAAACCAAGACTAATGAATAAAATGCGACTATCAAGCAAATTAATAACTTACAGGATAACAACAAACTTTATAAATATAGAAGTAAAAAGTAATGAGCCCCCGTCACGCCAAGTGGCATATAGGGAATATGGTGTTAGTGACCATAAATTTTACAGACCTTCAGCACATGATTTTTGGGGTAATGTGGTCGGTATTATGCCCGTGCCGCTTTATTTTTCCAGAAAAAAATCCGGTACCCATTTAAGGCTGGGTGAATCCGGATCCCGTCTGTTGGGATCGAACCCTACTACTCGTCCTTTGTAGTCCACTTCACTAACCACTGAGCTATTGCGGCTCCCTTTATAAATATAATGTTTCGTAATTTTCATTGTTCTTTTCTGTTGTGGATTGTTCTTTCCTGTTGTGGATTTTGTGAATCAAAGATGATCTCAGCATTGTTCTTCACTGGTTTTCCATGAGGCCAAGATCTCATTCTTTAGAGCCAGTCGAATTTACAAGCTTTTATTGTGTTCTGAATTTACAAGCTTTTATTGTGTTCTGAATTTACAAGCTTTTATTGTGTTCTGAATTTACAAGCTTTTATTGTGTTCTGAATTTACAAGCTTTTATTGTGTTCTGAATTTACAAGCTTTTATTGTGTTCTGAATTTACAAGCTTTTATTGTGTTCTGAATTTACAAGCTTTTATTGTGTTCTGAATTTACAAGCTTTTATTGTGTTCTGAACTGTACAGGTTGCAAAACTGGAGAAAGTGTTCTATACTTTTATGCATATTGACCAGGGTTGCCAACTGCCGTTGGAGTCAATCCGCCAGACTTGAGCCAAAAATTCCGATTTTCCGCCAGATTGTCTGAAAAATGCCGCCAGATTTTCCAAAAATATTTCCAGAGTTTATTACTTAGGAAACTTACATTAAATTATTATTTATCTATGTACTATTTTATTATTATTATTATTACGCATCTCCAAACCAAATGGGAGAGTAAATTTAAAGAAAAATTATTATTATTTCGATTTGTAACAGTCACAACTACAACTATATTAATACATGTAGAAACTAACTTAATTTGGCACCATAAAAATAATTTGAAAGACAAAGAAATTGCAAAGTGTCCAGTTTTCGTGAAGAGGAAAATGCAACGCTGGCCGACTGATGCTTCTTTGATTTGCTGTGAGAAAGAAAATCACAATGTTTCGATGCCAATACACATTTACAAAACTTGCATCTAGCTTTGTCAGCACTACCCGGGACTTCTAAGATCAAATCTTTAAGGTTCACTTCATTTAGCCCACTCTTTACGAAATCGTTGCTGATATTGAAGTGTCATATCTTTATGTTGTAATGTGAATGTACATTTCTGATAGTTAAAGCCACATGTATAATATGGAATTACCAAAAATTGTAACACTCTTATAGCTGTAGGGCGTTGAACCTACACAATTTGAAATAAATATGGACTTGATATTCACGTAGAAAGAAACACGTTACTGAACACTCACACTGACTCTAAACAGATCCTTAGTTTGAAATATTAAACTTGCTAATTAATGATGACATACTTGACTTAACACTATGACTATAAATCCTGTTCTTCAAAAATTTATTTCCAAAGTAGAAAAGTTTCAGTTTCAAATCGAAAGTCTCTACTACAATACTCTACTAAATTTTCTATTCTATTGGTCAGATCGAAAGTGATATAATGACGTAGTACGTACATAATTTCACTTGTCACATAAGCGCTACAGATGCTCTTAGTTTGTGTTTTGACTACGATGGAGGCTAATTTTAGTCGATTATCGTGATTAAACAAATCCGCAATTTGCCGCTGTCATTCAAAATAAATCCGCTAGAAATTCCGCCAGGCGGATTCATTATTTTTTGGCCGCTGGACGCTGCTCTATTTCTGCTAGATCTAGCGGAAAATCCTGATATTGACCCCAAGCTCAAAAATCTCTGGGAGCCACGATAGCTCAGTGGTTAGTGATCTGGACTACAAAGGACAAGATGTAGGGTTTGATCCTAACTGACGGTTTCCAGGTTCACCCAGCCTTAAATGGGTACCAGATTTTTTTCTGGGAAAGTAAAGTGGCACGGGTATAATACTGACCACATTACCCCAAAAATCCTGCAGTGAAGGTCTGTAAAAATTATGGTCACTAACACCATATTCCCTATACGTCACTTGGTGTGATGGAGCTCTTTACTTACAAAAATCTCTGCTTCCCTGAACCTTTCCCTAGTTGTATAAAATTGACCTTTCTTATTTTACTCCTGGAGTCTATAGCAAAACATGGGCTGGATGTATATTGTCTCATAGAGGGGCACACATGGGTTGGATGTATGTTGTCTCATAGAGGGACACACATGGGTTGGATGTATGTTGTCTCATAGAGGGACACACATGGGTTGGATGTATGTTGTCTCATAGAGGGACACACATGGGCTGGATGTATGTTGTCTCATAGAGGGACACACATGGGCTGGATGTATGTTGTCTCATAGAGGGACACACATGGGCTGGATGTATGTTGTCTCATAGAGGGACACACATGGGCTGGATGTATGTTGTCTCATAGAGGGACAAACATGGGTTGGATGTATGTTGCCTCATAGAGGTACACACATGGGTTGGATGTATGTTGCCTCATACAGGGACACATTTGCCATCCCTTGAGTGGAAGAGGTGGCAGATTAGAAGCTATAAATCATCATCTGCAAGATTTTCAGGAAAATCACATTTTGATACCTCCAGATAATGCTGATACCAAAACTACTATGACTCTCCTGATATATGAAATCTGGCCAAGTGTTGTGGATGTGATTCAAGGGAGAGTCCATAAATTTAGCTGGAAATGGTTTGTAGTGCCAGCAGGACTGACAGATGTAGCTCTGTTCTGCAAGAGAGCATAACTGGCAATACTTGACTAGATGTTATGTTACAAGTCTAGTCAAACAAGGTAGTTCAGTTGGCAGAGATCACAATAAAACTTTGACAGAGAGTGGCAAGATGTGTTCAGTTGAAGATGGTGGTTTGTTTGTAATTGTGTATTATTTATTGACATAAAGAGTTAACTGTTTCTATTTCTAACTAGTTCTTTTTATGTGTTTTTTTTTTTAAATAAATTGTCCCTGCTCTGCTTGTGAAGTCTCACTCCTGAATCTCATAATCAATCAATACATCATCAATCAAAACATTATCAATCAATACATCATTAATCAATACATCATCAATCAATACATCATCAATCAATACATCATCAATCAAAACATCATCAATCAATACATCATCAATCAATACATCATCAATAAATACATCATCAATCAAAACATCATCAATCAATACATCATCAATCAAAACATCATCAATCAATACATCATCTAACAAGCAGTCATGTTTTGGACTTTCAAATACCTTTAATGTCAAACCCTACCAGTCCCAACCATAATGTCTCTCAATGCAAGTCTGCAAGCTTTTTTCATTACCTCCCATCTACTGCTTTGGAACTGGCCATACTGTAATATTTTTTTAAATTATTCAAAATAGTTGATCTTCCATTGATGAAAGACCAGGCACCAAATAAATATTGATGTCATTATTTTCTGATAGCAGAACTAAAAAAATTGATATCTCACAAAAAAATTATTATTTCTGGCAGGAAATAATAAATGTTACATCAATAACAGAAGTGTTAATAAATATGGCAATAAAAGAAGACAGTAGACAAGTGATAAAACAGATCTATATCATTGAGGTTTGGAGTAAATGATTCTTCTTTTGTCTTCCTGTGTTTATCATGAAGCATTGTAAAGTGAAAGTGTAGCTTTCTTGATGTCATTAGTTGTATAACTTGACTTGTTATCATCTTGAACATATTAAATGAATCCTGATTCTATTTATCCATCTTTTGCTGAGCCATCATTTTACTTTGTATCCTCATATTTTTAGGCATATTATTATGCTGTGGATTGTCTAGAGTTCATTCTAGTTAGATGTCCAAATCTTTTGATTCTTTCATTTTTGGATAAAATCGTTTATTGAAATTGTCTATTTGTTTTTTTTTTTCTCATTTTAATTTTTAACTCTTATGCTCAACTTGTTTTTCTTATTGCAGCATTCCTTTTGTCTCATTTCACATAATGTGATTTCCCACTCTGTGTCTTTCAAGGACTCTGTGTATGGTTGGCAACACACGGCAGGCACAAACGGTGCAAACAGAGAATGATTAAAACAGAAAAAGTAATAGTACCAGATTTTGCTAATGAAGTGCTTGGTGATGCAGCTTTGTTGGCCAAACCTGTATGACAAAAGTGGGGAAAATTTCAAATGCAGTATGTAAATATAGTAATAATAAAATAATACCTCACCTAGGTTAAAAATATATAATATATGCTGGGAAGTGTAGTAACTGGTTAATTGCTAAGTAAGGTCAAAGAATCTATCTATTTATTGTCCTTTTGAGCTGAAGACGGCACATAGGGTAGAACCACAATCTCAAAAACAGAAACCTTGCATGCCAAAATGGCATGTATTGCGGAAATCACAGCTTCTAAAATCTATGGCTCTGTTTCAATAACAATACTTTTTACAATGACAGCTTGTCAAGCATCGATCAACCTCCTTAGTCACCTCTTACGACATGCCTGGAAGGTCACAGTGTCACTATTCTTTACATCCCTCATAATAAGGCCCTGGTAACACACAAGTGAAAGCATGGTGTGGCCCTAAATGATTGTAGTCATGAAAGTAGCCATTCAGTAGCCATGACAGGTCACCCAAAACAACCTGTTTAACAAGACACTGCTGTACAATCCCACCTCTAAAAAATTTACCAGTAAAAAAAATCAAATATGATAGAGACTGATGAAAAAGATAATGAACGTGGTAAATTTTTAAATTCTAAGAAACAGAACAGTGAAATATAAAATAGGAACACTGAAAACTGATGGTCTGGGAGCTAGTATGAAAGCAGGGAAATTCAATTTCAGAAATACTGACAACTAGAGGTGCTTGCAAATGCATAAAAACCTTAAAAGATCCTTACTAGGGCCCTAAATCAATTGTCTATGAAAACTGATTGAATCGCAAACAGTATAGATTACATGCATTTTAACAAGAGTGAAAAGAAGACACAGAATTCTAAATACAAAAAAGCAATTCCCACTGACCCATGTAAAATTGATAAGATGATCATAAAACAATAAGCCAAAACCATCACACCCAAGAACAAAATCAAGTAAAATTTAAGGCCAAATTAAACTAACAAATCTTAAGTACAAAGGGGCAAATGACAAGGGAAAGTAAAAACAGTAATTCAACCACTGTCTGATGGGGATAATTTTTGGAGGATGAATGAAAAGACACAGAACCACTTTAGTTAATCTTCTTCTACCTTTCAGCTCCCTGTGGACCATAGGTTCCCAACAAACACTTTCCAAGCCATTATATTTCTTGCCTTTCTTTTAAGTTCATTTCATTTCTTCCCCATCTTCTTCATCTCTGCTTCCATCTGTCTTCTCCAAGCATAGTTTGGTCTTCCTCTTTGTCTTTTTCTTTGGGAATTTCAGAAAAGGGACTGTTGTGTAATACTCTCAGTTGGCTTCCACAGCGTGTGTCCTATCCAGCACCATCGTCTTCGCTGCATCTCTTTATCCACTGGTATTTGAATGGTACTTTTCCATAATTCTATGTAAGTGATTTTGCCCTGCCATTTCCATCATCTGTGCAAGCATCGATTAATTAAGGTCTGTATCTTCATGATTGTCATTTTTGTTGTTCTCCATATTTCACAGCCATATATTAGGACTGACTTAACACTGGAGGTGAACATTTGTATTTATTTAACTCTACTTAACAGTGCACTAGAATTATGTGAAAAAAATTGGAGGAAAGTGAAGACAAAATCCTCATGGTGGTGTGAAGAACTAAAATAAAAAAAACAGTAAAGAAAACGATTTATGAAAATGGCAACTAAAATCAATGGGAGATGGTTATGTAAACTGTATTTATAAATATGGCCTTCTACATCTTCACAGACGGTTGGAAGCGGGTTGTATGTATCTTTAGTAGTTAATGCCAAGTGCTGTATTGCTGAGCAATTTCTCTAATATCTGATGCTGTCAATATTTGAATGACAGGTCTGGGAGCAGAAGATGTAAGACAAGTTTATGTCTGTCTATGTCATTGGTTTTGAACAAAATGTGGTTTTACAGAAGAATGTTGAGAATACCATGGTCAGCTAAGAAGAGTAATGAAAACGTTCTGAAAGAGGCCAAAGCAAAAAGAGAGCTAATTTCCAATATTAGGAAGAAACAAGCATCATTTTTTGGCCATGTAATGAGTAGAGAACAGCTGGAATATATTGTAACAACTGGGAAAATTGAGGGACGAAGAGATAGAGGGAAGCAAAGAGAAAAGATACCAGACAGCTTAAGAGAATGGCTTGGCAGAAGGTCAACAACAGAAATGATAAACAACTGTCGTGATCGAAAGTTGTAGAGGGACATGATCACCTACGCCAGCAGGCTTGGTACTTGATGATGATGATGATGTCCTTTGGGGTTTTATTTCTTCTCTCTTCCATTTTGTATCTTCTAACTTTAACCTCATTTCATTTTCAAACATTATATTATATATATATATATATATATATATATATATATATATATATATATATATATATATATATTTTATTATATATATATATATATATTTTATTACATATATATATATTTTTTCACATTATATAATCTTCTTGCTAGATTTTTCTAGTGTTCTTCACAACAATGTATTCAGGGATGCCTTGCAAAAATTTTTACACACCAGTTTTGGTCTATCCACAGGCAGATTCCATTCAGTAAGTTCCCCAAACACATTAAAAAAAACAACAAATAAATGGAATTCACTTAAGGCCACCACAACAGATATTTTGGCAAACTAATTACAACTGATAAAATTAATGTTTCACTTCAAAGAATGAGAAATATATTATGCTACCAGAAAAACAAATGAAAAAAATAACTTCAGTGTTAAGTGCAGCAAATCTTGAAATGTGGATGTGAATCCTGGGCGATTAACAGACAATAAAATCACAACAGACCACAGAAATATGGTTTTACAGAAGAATATTAAAAATACCATGGGCAGCTAAAAACAAAAAGAGTAATGAGAGTGTTTTAAAAAAGACCAAAACAAAAGCTAACCTCAGATAGTAGAAATAACCATTATTTTTTTTGGTTGACATGTTATGAGAAAGTGAGAACTGTAATATATTGGAAAAATCACAGGAAGGAGGGATGGAATGAAGCAGAGAGAAAAGATACAAGACAGTTCAAGTGAAAGGTTTAGTGAGAGGTCAACTTCTTCTTCTTTTCTCTTTTCACTGATACCTAAAAGGTGTCGTGGTTTATATCATTTGTCGTTCTTGAGCTGCTCGAACTGTCTGAATTAATGACTTTCCTTTGTTGTTACATGTCTCTGTCACTGCATCTATCCATCTTTTTCTGGGTCTCTTGGTCTTTTCCATGAATTCTTGAGAAGAACGCCCTTGATGGTGATTGGTGCGGATTCACTCTGACCAGGTGGCCAAACCATTTAAGTTGTTGTTGTTCTATATATTCTTGGCAGGGTTTTGTTCCTACCATTTTTCTTATGGTTTCATTTTGTATTCTATCTCTTCTTGTGTTGTTTGTTACTTTTCTCAAGCATCGCATCTCACATGTATTGATCTTTCTTAATTGTGATTTAGAAAGGGTCAATGTTTGACATTCAGAGCACAAAGTTGGTATGAAAATACTATTTATCATTTGTTGTTTAGCTGGCATAGAAATGTTTGGATGTCTTAGCAATGGTGAAAGCTGGTATGTGACAGCATTTGCTTTTTGTATTCTCATGTCAATTTCTCTGTCTAGTCTTCCATCTTCTGTGAACATTGTCCCCAAATACTTGAATTCCTCTACTTGTTTCTTTTCTTTATCTTTGATCTTAATGCTCATATGGTCACAGTGGGAGGTCAACAATTGAATTAATAATCAGCTGTAGAGACAGAAAGTTGTGGAGAACATAATCACCTACGCCAGGAGGCACAGTACTTAATTATGATAATTGACATTGTCAGGACAAGTAATTTATATGCATTTGATTGTACTGCCTGCAGCTGCCTTACAAAAATGCCCAGGAAAGCAAAAGGCTAAGGGAGTGAACTATTAAATAAAATATCTTCACTGCCTTGTGAAGTGTAACAACAATTCTCAAACAGGAGAGATAGACTCAAGATGCATCAAAGCTTGTCAAATCTTTGGACAGCTATCACCACTATTGACCAACACAGAAATAACACTAAAGGCAAAACGGGCACTATACAATACAATCTTCATCCCAACATTGTGCTACCGATGCCAGACCTGGACCCTAGATGCAAGAACAATAAGAAAAATAACATATAATGAAGAACTGAGAAAAAAATCTAGTAATAGCCCCCACCATAGAATATATAAAGAAACAACAAATAAAATGGTTTGGCCACGTGACAAGGGTCAATAAGCATTGTGAGAACTCCAGACCCAAGGGTCGACCATGAAAAAGATGGATTGATGGAATATTAGAAGCACTAGGAAACATAACAGCAGCAGAAGCAAACAGAAGAGCAAAAGACAGCAAATTATATCTCCCCTCGATGCTGAAAGGCAAATGAGGAAGGAAAGAAAAAGAAGAAGACTGCCTTGTGGTGAGACTGTTTATTCAAAGGCCAGCAGAGACAGCTATAAGTAAACAGAAGGCAAAGGGAAATAACTGCTGTAAACCCAGAGTATTGCTTATTTTAGAAAATAACAACTTTAGAAAATAAAAAAAAATAACATTTAACAATATTAACAGGAAATATTGTGGAACACCTTTGCTTGGTAGGGAGCTTAATGTGCTGCATGCAGTAATTGACTATCAAGAAGTTACTGTAAGCAAACTAAAAACAACATACACACTGAGAATAAGAACTCGGAAAATTAAAACAAAAACAATATGGCAAAATGGAAACTTGGATAACATCAAATGGAAAATGGAATGAATGGATACATATTATTGTGACTATGTGAGGTAAGATACACTGGATCAAGTGAGATATATTCTGATAAATATTAATTAATCTATTCTGGAGGTACTAGACACCAAGGCTCAGTAAGTATCATCCTAGATGCAGAGAGAGCAAGGACAGCGAAAGACTTTTGGGAAATATCTGACTAGTACTATTAGTTAAATTGAATGACACATTAACTCTTTCCCCACGGAAGCTTTTTATCAATGCAACGGAAGAGATTTCAGGGACAGAATTTTTCATGGTTTTAAGAATCAATATACATATTTATATTTATCTAACATATAACATATTATATATGAATGTTTAGACAATTCAGCAAGGTATCAGATTTCACCAATACCAAGATGAAACAAGACGAGTAAAAAGAATATGGTGTGATGACGGTCACACTAATCAAATTGAGAGTGACACACCATACTGTGAAATGTACGCAGGTGAAATCAGCATTGTTGCTGTGCGGTGAAGCGTATGGAAAGAGTTAATAGATATTAATCTTACACAAGTTTATCAATGTAGAAGCAGTTCAAATGCTGGAGTGAAATTCTCTAGGATTAAGTATTTGAACTCTAGAATGTTAGAAGTTAGGTTTAGGTTATTTAAAGTACAAGGCTACACTGAACATACACATTTATAAATATATGGCCAACACAAAAAGGAAGCTTCTAAAAAACATCAGAAAGAAACAATCAACATTTTTGGGCACATCATGAGAAGAGGAAAGTTGGACTACTTGGTTACAACAGGCAAAATACAAGGAAAGAGTGATCACGGGTGACAAAGAGAGGAAATACTAGATAGCTTGGTGCCATGGCATGGGCAAACAGTTAACAACAGAACCGATATGATGCACTGTAGATAGAAGATTGTGGAAGGACATGATCACCTACGCTAACTGGTATGGCACATGATGATGATGTATATATAGAATATATATATCACACATGCATGCACACTCAGAGATATATAAATATGACCTTTGCACTCTTGACCAGCGGTCTTTAGCAACCAATCAGTAAATATCAGCATATCATATCATGTATACTATCTCTTATGGCCCAATCTACCAGTACACAAAGATGAAGTGCACTTACCTGTCTCAATCATACAGGAGCCAAGTGATATGAAGTTATCAATATCATAGACGGAATATGATATTGTCACATTTACAATTTTTCCCAGGGGTTTAAATATGTGGCACAAACACGAGGAGTTGTCTGAGGTCAGAATAATCCCATCAAGGTCAATTCTAGGGTAGCATGGCATAGCTGTTTCAGAGCAGCACAAGGAAATGACGTTCTTCTTGTTGGATATCAAGATGCTGTTGCTACACGATCCTGACCAATCATAGGTTAGGACATCATTCACTTGCAATGACAAAACTGTTTTGTTTACATCTGTCCAGAGATATTAACAGGGAATATTATTTAATGAGGTACATTCCTTCATAAAACACAAGTTTGTCTTAAACATTTGAAGGGACAAATGGAATCAGGCACTATCTTGGTTTTGTTGTAATTCTCACCAAGACGAAACAGAAACATTCATATCAAGCTAATACTGATTTGAGAGGTTTATTCCTTTTTTTTTAACACTGTATAAATTATATGCAATGATAACTAAAACTATGATCATAAACAAAGAAAATACTCAAAACCCACAAGTGGATATCAAAATTGAAGGAATAAATCTGGAGATAGTTCAGAACTACAACTACCTTGGACATACTATAACCAGTGATGGAAAATGTACAATTGAAATAAACAAAAGAATAGGTATGGCAAAAAGAAATTTTAATGTCATGAAGAACATACTAACATTAAAACAAATAACACCAGGGCTAAAACTAAGAATAGAAAATGTTACATCTTCTCAATATTCCTATATGGTGCAGAAACATGGACATTAGACAAGAAAACAGAACAGAGAATTGAAGCCTTTGAAATGTGGATATATAGAAGAATAGGTAGAATTGGATGGAAGGTAAAGAAAACAAACGATGAAGTCTTAAAACAACTAAAAATGAAAAGATAACTACTAAGCACAATTCAAACAAGACAAATACGATTTTTGGGCCATGTTAAAAGACACAACAGCCTACTAAAAGTAATCCTGGAGGGGAAAATACAAAGTAAAAGAGGCAGAGGCAGACCAAGACTAACATGGACAAGTAACATAAAAAGATGGAAAAATCAGCCAATGACAACCTGTACCATCAAAGCAAGAGACAGAGCAGAATGGCGCTCCATGGTAACCAACCTTCGTTACGGAGATGGTACTCGATGATGATGATGATAAATGATACTATTTTTTTTCTAATGCGTTGTGCTACCAACTTTTTAAAGACAAAAATTACATACCAACGGTACATTTGTCAGTCATAAGAATGGTAGTAGCTGTCCATAGTCTTGGATAGAGAAAGCAGTCTGGTAGTCGACATGCCTTGTAGCATTTTTAAAAAATATTTTTTTTTAACTTTTTTTTGGTAAAAATAAAGGCTAAGATCTTTACAGCAAAAAAGTCAGAAGTGGTGGTTGCATCATAGAAAAAGATTTCTCCTAAATGTACGAATAAAACATTAAAATAGGCCAGTGAATTTAGATGTCTGGGAATTATGTTAACTTCATATGGCAGATGTACAAAAGTGGGGAGGTGCAAAATAGATCAGGCTAAGGCAGCATTCCAAAGAAAGAGAACGATATTGTACAACACATTTTTGCCAACTGAAATAGTAAAAAAGAGTTTAGACTTGAGTTATTGAGTTATTTGCGGGTCATCATCATTGCACTCCGAACATGTCCATAGGTGCTCAGATCCCCTCCTCAGCAATTCCCTCAGTGTCCAGCGACTGACGACTCCAGTTCTATGTTGGTTGATAAGTCTTCTTACACGGCAACCAAGTTTCTCATTTCTGGCTGTGCCCATCTTAACTCCCATTTCCATCATCGAAGAAGCGACGTTGATCTGTGTTTGTCGAAGTCCTGTGCTCTTCCCACATCTCGGAGTGCATTGATGATGTCCGCCCGATCCATCGGTTGCCCGTCCTCAACGACAGCGCAGCTAGCCAACCTGTCCGCTCTCTCATTTCCCCGTACTCCCGCATTTCCAGGGACATAGACAAAGGTGACCTTACATATTTTGGATTTCTGCAACGACTCTACCCATTGCATGCGTACAAAGCCCGCCTCCACTTTTTTTATCATGCTCATCGAATCACCCAGTATACATGCGTGGATATAGTCTTGTGACTCTAACCATTTGAATGCCTTGGTCACTGCCATCACCTCCATTGTCATGCTACTCGTGGTCATGGCATATGCACCACTGTCTTCCTTGGCTATTCTGCCTGCCGAGCGTGCTGTAAATGCCCATGCACTTCTTTCATGTCGTCTTACAGATCCGTCTGTATAGATGACTGCATCTTTCTCATCGGTGTTATCGCAGATGAGACCGTTGACCTCAGCATTAACCACGACCGGGTTCTGTTCCCTACTTTTCCTGTCGAGTGTGACAATACATGAGAAAGTCCCCTTGAATGACGTAGGCACCAGTATCCACTCCTCACCAACGCTGAGATTGGTAAGCCCACAGACCTGTTTGATGACATCTTCTGCTCGGCCCACCCATGATTTGCCTCTTTTTTAGCCTGGTACCTTCCTCTGTGTTGAGCACGTGGTGCAATGGATGTTCTGTATCTGTACTAATCTTCAGGTATGCTCGTGCTCTCCAGATCTTGATTCTGTCATCCATGGTTGGAAAGTCAAGAAGATACCTCATTGCTACATAGGGAGTGTCCCTCGTACATCCCAGGATAATGCGCATGGCTTCATTTTGTATTTTCTCCAGCCTATCAATTTGAGTCGTACTGACAGTAAGAATGGCCAGGGCATACTCGATTGGTGCGAGGACTAATCCCTGGAACAGAAGAGTAAGTAGCCTCTGCTCGATGTTGACAGCTGCCATGACCTTCAAGGCGGCTAATCCTTTGCAGGATTTTGTTATCACATGGTCGACGTGGTCCCGAAAACACAGGCTGCGATCAAACTTAACTCCGAGGTATGTCATCAACTTGTCCCTGGTCACCTCATCAGCTCCCATTCGTACTACCGGTGTGGTCGTATTAACGATATGATTGTTAAGGGAGAACCATGAAACTGATGCTTTATTAGGATTAACCAAGGCACCTGAAACCCCACACCAGGAAGAAATGCGATCGAGTTCATCTTGCATTGTGGAGGCGATTCCCAGTCTGTCTCTTCCCTGTCGATATACCAGAATATCATCAGCAAAAGTCATAGTTCTTCCCCTCCCATCCAGCTGTTGGGCCGTGATCGTTATTGTGTACACGTTAAATAGAACTGGTGAAAATGGTGAGCCTTGTGGCTGCCCAGGACAAATGGATGTTGGCTCGGAAGACCAACTTCCACATCTGAGTATCACCTTCCTCTGAAACAGTGCCGCGGCGATCCATCTAATGAGGAAGGGGTTCACCGCCAGTTTAAGAAGCATATGCATGAGATATTCAAATGGTACCCTGTTGTATGCATCCTCCAGATCTATAGCAGCAGCACATGTCTCCTCTCATCTGTGGAAGCCTTCGAAGATGTCATAGGCAAATACTGCCGCATTGAGCCATGTCTCTTTGTTATATCTATAACCTCCGAGCGTGGATGGGAATACGCGTTTCTGTTCAAGGCGACATGTGAGGACGCGGGCAACTATTTTCTCCAGCAGCTTGCCCGCAGTGTTCTGCATTGTGATGATTCTGTAGGCACTGATCTGAGAATGGTCCTTGTTTGGCTTCGGTAGCGGTAGTAAGTAGCTGTGTAGCCACTCCTCCTTAATCTGGCCACTCCGAATACTGGCATTAAACTCATTGGCCAGTGTTGTCAAGTCGTCATCAGCTAAATCGCCTATGTCATCATACCGAACACCATCTGGACAGTTTAGACTTATGTGGAGCCAGTCTTGACATATTGATATGAGTTTAGACTTATGTGGAGCCAGTTTAGACTTATGTGGAGCCAGTCTTGACATATTGATATGAGTCATAGACAATTGTAGAACAGAAAAGAAGATTGTTGAATCAAAGATATGAAAGATTTTGAGGGTCTCAGTAGCAGATTTGCCAAGCTTCACACAATCATGTTCAAATTAATCAACCATCAAACTGATAGCAGAACACAATATACACAATGTCAGAAAAAGGCTTGTAGCAGCTGACCATGTGTAGTCTAAATGATATTATTTGAGATACAGAGTCGTAAATTTGGCACCACTGACTTTCAGTTACTTTGGTGTTAATATGTTATGTGGTGACTTATTTGAATTTTGCACTGCAGCTCTTTATGAACAAAGGAACAGACTGTCAACAGACAACCATACTCTGCCACCAGACCCAGTTTTGTGCTATCTTTTCCAACTAAGCCCATGCCAAGCCTTTATTTCAGTCTCCACTTTTCTAACTGAGCCCATGCCAAGCCTTTACTTCAGTCTCCACTTTTCCAACTAAGCCCATGCCAAGCCTTTACTTCAGTCTCCACTTTTCCAACTAAGCCCATGCCAAGCCTTTACTCCAGTCTCCACTTTTCCAACTAAGCCCATCCCATGCCTTTACTTCAGTCTCCACTTTTCCAACTAAGCCCATGCCAAGCCTTTACTTCAGTCTCCACTTTTCCAACTGAGCCCATGCCAAGCCTTTACTTCAGTCTCCACTTTTCCAACTAAGCCCATCCCATGCCTTTACTTCAGTCTCCACTTTTCCAACTAAGCCCATCCCATGCCTTTACTTCAGTCTCCACTTTTCCAACTAAGCCCATCCCATGCCTTTACTTCAGTCTCCACTTTTCCAACTAAGCCCATCCCATGCCTTTACTCCAGTCTCCACTTTTCCAACTAAGCCCATCCCAAGCCTTTACTTCAGTCTCCACTTTTCTAATTAAGCCCATGCCAAGCCTTTACTCCAGTCTCCACTTTTCCAACTGAGCCCATGCCAAGCCTTTACTTCAGTCTCCACTTTTCCAACTAAGCCCATCCCATGCCTTTACTTCAGTCTCCACTTTTCCAACTAAGCCCATCCCATGCCTTTACTTCAGTCTCCACTTTTCCACCTGAGCCCATGCCAAGCCTTTACTTCAGTTTCCACTTTTCCAACTAAGCCCATGCCAAGCCTTTACTCCAGTCTCCACTTTTCCAACTAAGCCCATGCCAAGCCTTTACTTCAGTCTCCACTTTTCCAACTAAGCCCATCCCATGCCTTTACTTCAGTCTCCACTTTTCCACCTGAGCCCATGCCAAGCCTTTACTTCAGTTTCCACTTTTCCAACTAAGCCCATGCCAAGCCTTTACTCCAGTCTCCACTTTTCCAACTAAGCCCATCCCATGCCTTTACTTCAGTCTCCACTTTTCCAACTAAGCCCATGCCAAGCCTTTACTTCAGTCTCCACTTTTCCAACTAAGCCCATGCCAAGCCTTTACTTCAGTCTCCACTTTTCCAACTAAGCCCATGGCAAGCCTTTACTTCAGTCTCCACTTTTCTAATTAAGCCCATGCCAAGCCTTTACTTCAGTCTCCACTTTTCCAACTAAGCCCATGCCAAGCCTTTACTCCAGTCTCCACTTTTCCAACTAAGCCCATCCCATGCCTTTACTTCAGTCTCCACTTTTCCAACTAAGCCCATGCCAAGCCTTTACTTCAGTCTCCACTTTTCCAACTAAGCCCATGCCAAGCCTTTACTTCAGTCTCCACTTTTCCAACTAAGCCCATCCCATGCCTTTACTTCAGTCTCCACTTTTCCAACTAAGCCCATGCCAAGCCTTTACTTCAGTCTCCACTTTTCCAACTAAGCCCATGCCAAGCCTTTACTTCAGTCTCCACTTTTCCAACTAAGCCCATGCCAAGCCTTTACTTCAGTCTCCACTTTTCCAACTAAGCCCATGCCAAGCCTTTACTTCAGTCTCCACTTTTCCAACTGTCCTAGATTCTTGTGGATTCTAGTTCATTGAATGTCTTGTAATATTGCTTAATGATCTTTGCAATGCCTAGCCAATTTATCCCCAATTCTTTTTCTTGATCTCCATTCTTAATTTTATTTGGATAGTTCTTTCCCAAAGAGTTTTATTTATAATTTTATTTGTAATTTTATTTGGCTATCTATTAAGAAGCTGTCTGAAGCATCTGTTTGTAAAGGGTTGGAGCCTGTTATTATTAGTTTGCTTCCCTCATGTTTCTGAACCATTGAGTAGGACTGCCTTGACATTTGTGTTGAAGATCCTGATTTTGTTCTGCAGAAAAAAGTGCACCTGACTTTCACAAAGGGGGAAGACTTTTGTAGGCAGTTCTGACTTTGTTAATTCTGGATTTCATATCTTTGTCAGTTCCACCTTTTATGTTGTATACACTGACAAAATAGGGGAACTTTACTATCTCCTTATGTTCATTATTTGAGTAGTATTTGGTACCATTATTAGCTGTTGATTTTTATGAACTCTGTCTTAAATCCACTCTTTATACTGGTTTTCTCTGTCTTGTCTAAGATTATATTAATTTGAACATCTTGTTGTCTATAGGAAAGAAGACACACATCATCAGCAAAGTCTAGATCCTCTAATTGTCCACTGAGAGTCCACTTGAAACTAATTTTGTTCCCTGAGGTAGTTCTCTTCATGATCCAATCTATCACTAGATGAATAATCATTGGTGAAAGAAGACATCCTTGACGGACTTCTGTTTACATTGCAATGGGATCTATGAGCTTCCCATTATGGACAACCTGGCATGTAGAGTTTTCATACAATTGCTGTGTTAGTTTGATGAATTTGTGTGACATCCTTTGTGTAGCATTAGTTTCCGTATTACATCTCTGTCTACACTATCAAATGCTGCTTTGAACTGCACAGAGTATAGGGGAGACTGCCATGCTATTGACTGTTCTGTAATAATGTGCAGGGTAGCTATTCGGTCCTGTATACAATGTATCCTGATGGAAACCTGCTTGTTCAGATCTTAGTTTTGTGTTCACAACATTTTAAATTCCTTTTAGTATTATTCTTGTTAGTACCTTGCTAGGGATAGACTGCAATGCTGCATTGTGTAGCTACATTATTTTGAAGTTCAATGTGTTCCCTCCTCCATTATGTTGGCACTTTCTCTTGTTTCCATATATACTGTATTATGTTGTGTATCATCTCTGCTGATGTTGTAACATCAGTCTTAAAGGTTCTGGTGGTATTCTGTCCAGACGACATAATTTTCTAGAGTTTATTTGTTTTAAGGCTCTGATGATTTCAGCCTTGGATGGGGGTTCCGTGTTTATTAAAGGCAGCAAAATAAATCCTGGTGGTATATCAATTTGTTCTGATGGCGAAGATTAGGATCTGTGGCAAGCGTTCTGTCCACTTTGTTGTCTTACTTAACTATGAGGTAATAAGTTTTTCACATTTTTCTTTGACTGGTTTTATTGAATTTCCAATCTTTCCTGCCAATATTCTTGTGATGCTATACAATGTTGTCGTGTCTTTTTTTTCCTGCAGCATTTCCGCTTCTTTGGTTAGATAACAAATGTAATCATTTTGTCAGATCTAGCCCTCTTCTTCACTTTTCTTTTTGTTTCCCAATATTTTTTCTGCAGTTCTCTTTTGTATTGCTGTTCTCAGCTTTGGTTTATCTTATGTTTTATCTGTTTCTTTTCATTTATTAGTTTCTGTGTTTCTTCAGAAAGCCATTCTTGATGTTCTCTTTCGTTCTTGTCCAGGACTATTAGCCTTGTGTTTCTCCATGTTTTGAAGAGCTTTAATCATCATCATCATCAAGTACCGTCTCCGCATCGAAGGTTGGCTACCATGGAGCGCCATTCCACTCTGTCTCTTGCTTTGATGGTGCAGATTGTCATAGGTTGACTTGTCCATCTTTTGATGTTACTCGTCCATTTTAGTCTTGGTCTGCCTCTGTCTCTTTTACCTTGTATTTTCCCTTCCAATATTACTTTTATTAGGAGGAATTTTTAAAAAATAGAAAAAATGGTATGGTAAAAGCTTTACGTGGTTGGTAGACGACACAGATTTGAATGACATTTCGGCTCAATAGGCCTTCAGCAGGAACAGACAAGCAACAACACACACAGATATGTAAGTAAATATAACTAATCCTACATAGCTAACTAGTAATGAAACATCCAAAACAAAATAATCAAAAAATGTAAAGAAAAGCAAATTGACTTCCCTGTGTCATGGACCCTGGTCAGGACGGGAAAAGGGCGAGTCACACGGGTCTGGCTGTAATTATACCCTCTGGACAGGGATGAAGGGTTCTAAAAATACACGAGTGGGGGGAACGCTGTCTAGGTTGCATCGACTAGTAAAGACACTGACAATGTAAATGTGCATTTTTATGCATTCATTTGCATTCCTTTGCCTTAACCCATTACTTTTATTAGGCTGTTGTGTCTTTTAAGAATGTTGAGAATACCATGGACAGCTAAGAAGAGTAATGAAGAGGTTCTGAGAGAGGTCAAAGCAAAAAGAAAGCTACTTTCCAATGTTAGGAAGAGACAATCATCATTTTTTGGCCATGTACTTTGGCTCTCTGCTCAGTGCCCCTCAAGGTTGTCCTAATTTCTGTTTCCTGTTGTTTCACTTCATATACCATAACACTTAATTAAGTAATTTAAGATCAACAGACACATTTTATGCAATTTAATACACAATTAATGTGTAGTATAACAATGCTGATATGCCCAAGTCATCTTTTGAAATATACTCATGTTTTTACTATAATGAGGACATTTATCAAACATTAAAATGGCTACATGCTTTCGGTTCTATATCTAATAAACATTAGATGGCAATGCATTTAGAAAATTGAAAAATTTAGATTCATCATCATCATCAAGTACCATGTCTGTGGCTTTAGTGATCATGTGTCTCCATAACTTTTGATCTTTACAGTTATTTATCATTTCTGTTGTTGATAATTTTCCCAGTTGTTACAATATATTCTAGCTGTTCCCCTTTCATTATATGGCTAAAAAAATTATGATTCTTTCTTCCTAATATTGGATATTAGCTCTTTTTTTGCTTTGGCTTCTTTCAGAACGTTTTCATTACTCTTCTTAGCTCTCCATGGTATTCTCAACATTCTTCTGTAAAACCACATTTCTATAGCCTCTACTGATTTTCTTGTCTGTTGTCCCATTGTCCATGATTCACATCTATACATTAAGGCTGGCTTTAGATAACATTAAGAACTCTTTTTCTTGTTCCTATTGTCATAAATGGATTGCACAGTATCTTCCTCATTTTTTGGAAAGCTGCTTTTGCCTGAGCCATTTTGCATTTTACCTCTGTTGTACATCTACCATCTGAGCTTAACGTTGTTCCCAGATATTTAAATTCATTTACCTGTTTTAACATTGTTCCACCTGTCTTTATTGTGCATTGCGGTGAAGGTTATTTTCTTTGTTGCTACCATTACTTCTATCTTTTTACTATTAATGCTTAGTCCTTTATTTTGGCTTTCTTTCACTATAATGTCTAACATTTCTTGTATCTGATTTTCACTCTTAGCGATTAAGACTGTATCATCAGCATACCTTAGATTATTTATTCTGTGACCTCCAATTGTTATTCCAGGTATGCGCCTCATGGATCTTAAAATAATCTCACTATACATATTAAATAAATCTGGTGACAGCACACAACCTTGCCTAACACCCTGTTTTATTTGTTGAAATATTCCCAATTGATTTCCAGTTCTTATGGCCACTGTTTGTTGCCAGTTCGTGTTCTTTTTTATTCTTAGATCTTTGCTGTCCACGTTTATGCCTTCTAAAATTTGATTATTTATTTTATTTCTTATTTCTTGATTTATAAGAGAAATTTCTCTTATTTCTTATATCTTTTAACACTTTCCAAGCCATTCTGTTTCTTGCCATTCTTTTAAGATCATTCCATGTCTCCCTTCATCTTCATCTCTGCTTCCATCTGTCTTCTCCAAGAATATTTTGATCTTCCTCTTTGTCTTTTTCCCTGGGGATTCCAAAAAAGGGCCTGTGATGTAATACTTTTAGTTGGTTTCCGCAGTGTGTATCCTATCCAGCACCAATGTCTTTGCTGTGTCTCTTTATCCACAGGTATTTGACTGGTACATTTCCATAATTCTATGTTAGTGATTTTTTCCTGCCATTTTCATCCTTTTATTTTGCATAAGTATCCATTAATGAGGGTTCGTTCCTTTACCTCCAACAAAACCACACTGTTCATCACTAATTTCTGGAATGATTTTGTTGCATATTCTTCATATTATGATTCTTAGTAATATCTTAGTGTGCGATGATCATCACATTAAGATTTGTTAATATTCACTTAGATTAAGAAAGTCATAAGTTATGGAAAATCTATCTATTGACATTTCAGGCCGTTGCCGGCCCATAGGGTGTAGAACCAGATACTCTTTCTCTTATTTAAATTTTTATTCCAGCAGTTTTCACTCATTCTAAAGATATTTTATCAAATCTTGCCATTTGTCTCTGTTCTGTGCAAGCAACAATATCTCATTGAGGGAGCCAATTCATGCTGCTTTTACCTCTCTGATCAATGTTCTTCTCAGTGTCTCTCTGGGTCGGCCTTTTTTCCTCATATGACCATCGTCTTTTCTTTATTACTGAAGATATTAGTGGTTGATTGGCGATTTCTCTAATTTCCTCGTTTGTTTTTAATTCATTCCATGCTATACCAAGTATTTTCCTTAGACATTTATTCTTGAATGCATTCAACTTTGTTTCTATGTCTCTTGTTGTTTTCCAGCTCTCACGTGCATACATAAGGGTAGATAGTACGTTTGATTTGAATAGTCTAAGTTTTGTGTTTGTGCTGATGAGTTTTGATTTCCACAACTTTTCAAGGCTTCTGAAAGACATTGCTGCTTTAGCTATTCTGATTCTAATTTGTTTGCTTGTATCCCCTTCTCGATCAATGTGACTTCCAAGATAGATAAAGTGATCGATCTCTTCCACTGGTTTGTCTTCCATGTTTTGTGTATTTACCACCACCAAAATGACAATGTTCATCATTAATTTCTAATATGATTTTGTTTCTCACTCTTCATATAACGATTCTAAGTCTTAAAAATAACTTAGTCATGTGACTCATAAGACTTATAGTGGAGGTCCACGAATTCATTGGTAGAGTTATATGTATAGATTTTTTTTTTCATTTGCCAGCTTTCATCTCTGGCAAAGTCCCTAGAGCATTGGAACTGAATTTTGTGTGTTAATCCATTTTTCCCTGGCAGCCATGTGCACAGGGTCTCTCACTGCACAGGTAAATGACGCCGTCTTCAGAGGTACTCATATTTTTTCCAATGATAAGTAATTTATGTTTCACACCGGACCTCCCTGCTGAGACCAGGTGTGGTTACTGCAAAGAAAAATCACAAATAAAACTCCCAACAGGTGCAGCCTGGATTTGAACTCACAACCTCTCTGTATCAAGACCAACATCTTACCTCAAGACCAACCAATCCCTCAGATTTCTTATTATTTCTATTCAAATTTTACCTAAGCATCAATTTCCTCATTCATTATATTACCTGATCCAGGTGTTTATTCCTATTTTCATGTTGTGCATGCAAAGCATCCACTACTTCCTTTGTATTTGAATTCTTCCCAAATATTTTTAAATTTTACTTTTGGTCATTCATCCCCACAGAATTTGTTGATGTATTCTGTCCATCTTACCTTTATGCTTTCTTGTTAATATTCTATCAACAATTCTCCTTTTTATTTTAAACAATCTGCATTTGATCGTATTTTTCTTCCTGTTCATTAGTTTGTTTGTGGATAGTGTCTGCATCTCTTTTGCACTGCATTCAATCTCTTCACATCTCTGTTTCAGCCAGGCGTTTTTTTTTGCTTCATTGAATTTGTTTGCTATTTCTCACTTCAGTCTTTTATATTTGTCCTTGTCTTGTTTATTTCTTCATCTTTTGTCCTTCAACTGTAAAAGATCATCTGTAATCCATTCTTTCTTGAGGTTTTTCTTATTGGTGTCAAATGCTCACTACTGCAATCTGCTTCTGGTCTAGTTTTCACTGATATCAGTCTATTTATAAATCTATTGTTTACTATTTCACAGTCAGTTTGATTACAAATGTTATCTCCTGGGCATTTACATATCCAAAGATGTCTTGGGTGTGATAACATCAGGTGTTTCCTATTATCATGTTGCGTGTTCTTGCCCATTCGATCACATTGCTACCTTTATCATTTACTTCTCCTAGACCATAACTACCAACCACTTCTTAAACTTTTTATTTCTTATTTTTGTATTTAAATCTATTACACCTATGGTACTCTCATGTAGTCTGAACTCTCCAGCAGCCATTTTTTTATATTGAGTTCTTTGTGAAATGTATATGCACTGTCTGCTGTTAGTACATAAACTTGTATAGGATGATATATATATATTAGTCTTCCATTCAAGTTAGCTAACAGAACTTGGGCAGATATTGCCCAGAATCCTTTCACTGCTTTTACCCTTTCTGCAACCAAAATGATACCTACTCCTCATTGGGATCTAGTGCATCTAGAATAGATTAGTTTTTACTTACAAGAATATATCTCACCTGATCCAATGTATCTCTTTCACATGGTCTTAATAATCGCAAATTCAAAAATTTTTAATTTCTTTTTAATGTTGTCTAGTTTTTCATTTTGTAATAGTGCCCTAACGTATAAGTTCAAACCCACCATTTTTCGCATGATCCATGCTTATCTAAATGTACAGCAAGCATTAGCTGAACACTGAAGAAAAATCCTGACTTTTTCTGTGAAATTTTCATTATTCTGGTACTCTTAAGTCAGTCCATTTCAGTGCTCTTATCCTACTGGGCCTGAAGCTATCTGGTATTCCAGTTACTTGTTCTACATGACTGATTTGTAGACATGGGATTGTACAACTTTCTAGATGTATCTGCTATAAAGTCTTGGTATTTACAATAGCATAGTACACTGATACTATTTTCATTCTTGTGTTTAACATGTTACATGCTTGCACTGATTCCCTCCCAAAACCCACAATAAGTCCCTCAACCCTGTTGAGAAAATGTATGTTTCTACTGCAAGAGGAAAAATAATACATTTATAACTTACCTACAGTGGCCAAACATAACAAAGAAAAATAATACATTTATAACTTACCTACAGTGGTCAAACATAACAAAGAAAAATAGTACATTTATAACTTACCTACAGTGGCCAAACATAACAAAGAAAAATAATACATTTATAACTTACCTACAGTGGCCAAACATAACAAAGAAAAATAATACATTTATAACGTACCTACAGTGGCCAAACATAACAAAGAAAAATAATACATTTATAACTTACCTACAGTGGCCAAACATAACAATGAAAAATAATGAAGCAAGTTCATGTTACACCATGAGCAGGACAACAGATGGATTTCCTTCGCCTGTTGTATAAATAACAAGAAAATAGAAATATAATTTGGAAATAATTTAAACACAAGAGAAACTATATGACATCTCAATTGATTCTGGTACTACCAATATACCAATGTATTTAATAGATTTTACAGCTGACACATCAGCCTCATAGTTACGTACTAATTTAGATGATTTCACCTTGAATGAAGTACTGGTGGCTGTAAGGCTCATGGCTAACAACAAGACTGTAGGTGAAGATATATATATATAGCTCTTATTAATAGCAATATGAAAACAAAGTTAAAAAAAAAAAAAAGTAAAGAGCCCCATCACGCCAAGTAGTGTATATGGAATATGGTGTTAGTGACCATAAATTTTACAGACCTTCAGCACATGATTTTTGGGGTAATGTGGTCAGTATTATGCCTGTGCTGTCTTACTTTCCCAGAAAAAATCCAGTACCCATTTAAACTGGGTGAACCTGGAACCTCTTGACCTTTGTAGTCCAGTTCACTAACCACTGAGCTATCGTGGCTCCCCAATATGAACATGACACAAGGAAAAACAAATGCCCTTTCGTCAATGATCAGTACAATAGGATTTAACTCTTTCCGTACGGAAGCTTTTCATCAACGCAACGATAGAGATTTCAGAGACAAAATTGTTCATGGTTTTAAGAATCTATCTACATATTTATATTTATCTAACATATAACTTATTATATATGAATGTTTAGATACTTGAACAAGGCATTAGATTTCACCAATATCCAGATGATACAAGACATGTAAAAAGAATATGGTTTAATGGTGTTCACACTAATCAAATTGAGCGTGGCGCACTATGCGGCGAAACGTATTCTGCTGAAATCAGCATGACACACAGTGTGGCAAAATGTACGGAATGAGTAAAGAACAACTAAAAAATGATGAAAGTAATGAAAAATCAAATTCATCCAGAGAAAAAAAAATAGCTGACAGAAAAATAACTGGAAGACGTAGATCACTTTGTATATCTTCAAAACTGCATAGATCAAGAAGGAGACACAATGAAAGCAACTTGAATCAGAATAACAAAGACAGCAATGATTTTCAGAAATCTTGATAAAATATGGGAATCAAAATTACTTAGCACAGAAACAGATTTTCACATCAAATGTATTATCCACCCTTACTTATGCTAGTGAAGGCTGGAAAACAAGTTAAGAAATAGAAAATAAACTAAACGCATTTGAAAACAAATGCCTAAGGAATACTTTTTTTTACTGTGGAATGAATTCAGAACTAGTGTGGAAATAAAAAAATGACAAAAATCCAAAAATATAATCTATAAAGCCAGTAAACTTTGTAAAAAGTAAGTAAAGCTGAGTGTAAAGTAAATAAACACTCATTATCATCATGTGCCATACCAGTTGGCGTAGGCAATCTTGTACTTCACAATCTTCTATCTACAGTGCATCATATCAGTTCTGCTGTTGACTGTTTTCCAAGCCATGACACCAAGCTATCCATTGTTTTCTCTCTTTGTCATCTGTGATCACTTTTTCCTTTTATTTTGCCAGTTGTAACCAAGCCCGTGTGTTACCGGGGCCTCATTATAAGGGAGGTAAAGAATAGTGACACTGTGACCTTCCAGGCATGTCGTAAGAGGCGACTAAGGAGGTTGATCGATGGCTTGACAAGCTGTCATTGTAAAAAGTATTGTTATGGAAACAGCGCCATAGATTTTAGAGCAGTGATCTCTGCAATATGTGCCATTATGTGCCGTCTTCGGCTCGAAAGGACAATAGATAGAACCAAGTATTCCAACTTTCTTCTTCTCATGATGTGCCCAAAAAATGTTTATTGTTTCTTTCTGATGTTTATTTAGGAGTTCCCTTTTTGTGTCGGCCTCTTTGAGAATGTCCTAATTGGTCTTTTTAACTGGTCCAGGGAACTTTCAACATTCTTCTGAGAAATCCAACCTATCTCTGTGGCCTCTAATCGTCTTTTCATTTGTTTGTCTACTGTCCATGATTCACTTCCATAGGTCAGAATTGGTTCTATATAGCACCGATGAACTCTCTTTCTCACTTCTATTGACATAGATTTGTTGCATTAGATATTTTTCATTTTTTGAAATGCTATTTTGGCCTGAGCTAATCTGCTTTTTATTTCTGTGGTGCATCTCCCATCTGATGTTATTATTGTGCCCAAGTATTTGAAACGTTGCACTTGTTTCAGATTTGTCTTGTTTATTTTTATGCTGCATGATGGTGATGATTGTTTCTTTGATATGTGTCCATTACTTCTGTTTTCTTACTATTCAGACTGAGACCTTTCTTGTTGCTTTCTTTTACTATTATTATTATATTATGTCTATAATTTCTTGTAGTAAATAAACACTAATCAACGTAAACTAAAACTGGGTAAATCCGAATTTCAGTTCAATCAGTAGAGTTTGTAAACTATAAAAGTTGAAAGTAAAATAGTAAAAGGCGAGAAAAAGTATTAAGTATTATAAACAGTGTATTAATATTCTGAGTTCAGTATAAAATAATCTTAGTTAAGTTAATCTATGTCTATATCTGTATTGTATAAGTGTACTGTATTTCACTATGACTATATATATTACTATACTATATTAATATTATATTTATATTATATTATTTATTATTTTTATATAAACAAATAGAAGATCATGGGGTTTTCTGAATTAAGTGAATTGTAGTTTTTTTTTAATATCTTTTAAGAAATAAGTACAGAAAAATATTGCGAATATTATTTTACACACATATAATTTACTCAATATGATAAAACGGATAATTGTGCTATTTTAAAACTTTTGGCTTCAGTACGCATACCATGGAAACGTCAAATTTCACCAGCTCCTGATTTGAGCTACTGTTGTAATCAGTCACTTCCCTGGAAACGGATGTGCCAGAAAGAACAAGTTAGTATAAGCCAAGCCATAGGGAATGTGGATTTATAGAAGAATAGGTAGAACTGGATGGAAAGAAAAGAAAACAAACGATGAAGTTTTAAAACAACTAAAAATGAAAAGAGAACTACTAAACACAATTAAGACAAGACAAATGAAATTTTTGGGGCATGTTAAAAGACACAAAAGCCTACTAAAAGTGATATTGGAAGGGAAAATACAACGTAAAAGAGGCAGGGCAGACCAAGACTAACATGGATGTGTAATATTAAAAGATGGACAAGTCAACCTATGACAATCTGCACTATCAAACCAAGAGACAGAGTGGAATGACGCTCCCTGGTATCCAACCTTCAATGTGGAGACGACACTCAATGATGATGAGTATAAGCCAAACAAAAAGCAAAAGGCCAAATTGGTTGGAAATGAATTTGAACTTCCATAATAGTAGTAGAAGTAGTAAAGGCTCCGTCAGTCATAATTGACTATGGATTTTTCAGCGCCCCTAGAAATGTAATTTTTTTCCCTATCTTTCCTTTCGTCGTGTATTCTCTTTTTCTATGAATCTGTCTACTTCTTGTTTGAGATGGAGCTTTAGAGTGTGTTTCCACAGATTGCAGTCTGCAGCTATTTCTTCCCAGGTTGCAGGGTTTATGTTCAGTCTTCATGTCGCGTTTACACACGTCTACAAATCGAAGTTTTTGGCGCACCCTATTCCTTTTGTCATCGCCAGTTGTCCGTGGAGTATATCGTTTGTTATGCGGCCGTCTTTTATTCTGCACAAACATCTAGTAATTATTGTAATTGCATCATAATATCTTCATTCTTTTTTTCATCCCAAGTTATGAAAAAAAAATCATTTTGCTACTCATTAACATCTCTTACGGTTTTGTTCCAAGTTTTTTTGTGTTTGTTTTTATAAAAAGGCGCAGTTATTATTGGTTATTGGTTATGGAAGGCCTCGGTCTCACAGCAAACGAATTAAAATCCATAAAGGCGCAGTGCATTGATTTAAGGAGGTAATAGTAAGACAGGCTTTGTGATGGTCTATGTTTCTATCATCATTATCATCTTCATCAAAGTACCATACCTGATGGCTTAGGTGATCATGTCTCTCCACAACTTTCGATCACGACAGTTATTTATCATTTCTGTTGTTGACCTTCTGCCAAGCCATTCTCTTCAGCTGTCTGGTATCTTTTCTCTTTGCTTCCCTTTATATCTTCGTCCCTCAAGTTTCCCATTTGTTACAATATATTCCAGCTGTTCTCTTCTCATTACATGGCCAAAAATGATGATTGTTTTTTCCTAATATTGGAAATTAGCTCTCTTTTTTGCTTTGGCCTCTTACTGTATATCTCTGTATATGACAATGGTTGCGATGGCAGTGACCAAGGCATTCAAATGGTTAGTGTCACGTGACTACATCCACGCATGTATATTGAGTGATTCGATGAGCACGATAAGAAAAGTGGAGACGGGATCTGTACGCATGCAATGGGTAGAGTCGTTGCAGAAATCCAAAATACGTAAGGTCACCTTTGTCTATGTCCCTGGACATGCGGGAGTACGGGGAAATGAAAGAGCGGACAGGTTGGCTAGCTGCGCTGTCGTTGAGGACGAGCAACATCATCAATGCCCTCCGAGATGTAGGAAGAGTACAGGACTTCGACATACACAGATCCACGTCACTTCTTCGGATGATGGAAATGGGAGTTAAGATGGGCACAGCCAGAAATGAGAAACTTAGTGGGCGTGTAAGAAGACTTATCAACCAACATAGAACTGGAGTCGTCAGTTGCTGGACACTGCGTGACTCGCTGAGGAGGGGTTCTGAGCACCTATGGACATGTTCGGAGTGTAATGATGATGACCAGCAAATAACTCAATAACTCTGTATATCTATTAGAGACGTGTTATTTGCTAGAGGGATACATTGATATCCCGTGGGGTGAGGCAACCCACCACGGGCGATCAGGTGATTCTCTTAAGTGAACTGGCTGCGGCTGTCAGAAGAACATGACACCGGGCCAGTAACTATGACATCCGCCTTACACTGATCTGATCTCCCTGATTGTTAAAGTCAGATGCTATAGGGGTGCACGCATCCCAAGTGATGTCATACAGACGTTCTCGGCATCGTACCCAAAGATGGCGTCCTGATGTACCTATGAAGTTCAACTTACATCGCTCGCGATGTACAAATGAATCCCTCTCTGATCTCAAAAGGACTATCGGGGAAGCGAGCCGTATCTGTCCGGAAGACGTGATTGCAAGTTTACACGGACTGTGACTACAGCGGATCATTCCCCGATGACTGGGGGGGGGGGGTGTGGAAGCAGGAGGGCGGCTCCTAACACGCATGTGACGGAGTTTACGATCACGCTGAACAACTACTAATTGGGGGTCGGGGAAGAGTAGACAGGTGGTGGAGTAGGAGCTGAGAATGGGGAGGTAGCAGTGAAGGATTCTGGTGACTGGTGTAGTGGTGAGGGTGATGGGTGAGAGCAAGCATTACCTTGTCAGAAAGGTTGGGGGGGGGGGGGGTAGAGCAGGTGAGAGCAGCCTGATGTGAGGTGCGAAGAACCCGTCGGAGAGTAGGAAGGAGAGTTGATTCAGGATAGAGGCGTCGACGGAAGAAGTCGTGCATCAAGTGGGCATTATGTATGGAATCTCCATCATCCTGGCAAAGGCGACGAAGCCTGAGTGACTGCGAATAGGGATGGGAGTTCTTGCAGGATGTCGGGTGAGAAGAGTGAAGAGTCGTAGCGGAGGAAACAATGGGAATCAGTAGGTTTGTAGAAGACCGAGGTAAGTAGACCAGAGGCATTTAAGGAAACTGTGATATCTAGGAAGGAGACAGAGGAGGTGGAAATGTGGGAAATGATATGGATCGAGGGGTGAATATGTCCAACATGCTCCTTGAATAGGGAAATTGTCTAATCGAAAAGCTCAGTCAGACCGATGCAGTCGTCATTGTACCAACAGTAGATAAGGGGAAGAGGGCCCTGATCGGTGTGAATGATCTGGTGCTCAAGGTAACCCATGAAAAGACAAGCGTAGCTAGGGCCCACTTTTGGTGCCAATCGTCACACCACTAATCTGGTGACGAAGATGCTATCGAACTCGAAAAAGTTGAGTTTAAAAACTAGTTCTGCTGGACGGATGAGGACGTCAGTAGCGATAGAAGGTTGGTTCCATTTTTCAAGGTAAAAAATTAAATTTGAGAGCTCGAAGGATATCGGTATGTGGAATAGAGGTGAACAGAGAACAGACATCCGTGACAAGTGGCGATAGCTACGGTCAGGAGAAAGGGTGGTGGTGGCAAAGAATTTAGAGCGTCGTTGGTGTCTTTAACATATTGAGAGGTTCATGACAATAGGTTGAAAGACACTGTCAAGGAAGTCAGAAATGTATTCTGTGGGACATGAGATGGAAGAGACAATAGGTCGTTCGGGCGAGTCGCATTTGTGTATCTTAGGTAGCATGTAGAAAGAGGCGATACTAAAAAAAAAAGGAAGAAAAAGAGTGGTATGGTGACAGCTTTACGTGGTAATGGACGAAACAAAAGTCGACGTTTCGGCCAAGTAGGCCTTCATCTGGACGAACAACAAACACAAAAATTATATATAACGATATATTAACAAATCTAACTACATGGTGATAATATGCTAGATACTAAAGAGAGGAAAATTTAAAAAATCGGTCACTTCCACTTGGTGCATCTTGATGCCTTTACCTCATGTAGAAAGAGGGTCTGCCCAAGCCATGATCAGGGACAAGCTAGCAGGAAGTTGTCCTTCCTGAATGTACTTTGAACTCATTCCGTACATAAACATTTTATCAATGTATGAGATTTCAGAGACTATGTTTTTCATGGTTTTAAGAATCAATCAACATATTTATATTTATCTAACATATAACATTTTATATGAATTTTTAGATAATTAAAAAGGTATTATATTTCACTAATATTATGATGATACAATACATGTAAAAAAAATAAATGGTTTCATGACGATTCACACTAATGAAATTGAGAGTGACAAACAGTGCGTCGAAACGTACGGAAAGAGTTTAGAATCGCCCGCCTTACCAAGGCGTTATTTGCGAAAATGATATCGTCAGAGATAGGAAGGTAGAATGTGTGGTCAGATAATATAATATCTTGGACATACTATAACCAGCGATGGAAAATGTAAAACGGAAATAAACAAATGAAGAGGAATGGCAAAAAATAATTTTGATGCCATGACAAATATACTAACATCAAAATAAATAACATCAAGGTTCAAACTGCAAATTAATGTTATATCTTCTCAACATTCAATTATGGTGCAGAACCATGGACATTAAACAAGAAAACAGAACAGAAAATTGAAGCCTTTGAAATGAGGATTTATAGAAGAATAGGAAACATTGAATGGAAGGAAAAGAAAACAAACGATGAAGTCTTAAAACAACTCAGCATCATTGAGTGCCGTCTCCGCAACGAAGGCTGGCTACAATGGAACGCTATTCTACTCTGTCTCTTGCTTTGATGGTGCAGGTTGTCATAGGCTGATTTGTCCATCTTTTGATGTTACTCGTCCATGTTAGTCTTGGTTTGCCTCTGCATCTTTTACCTTGTATTTTCCTCTCCAGGATTACTTTTAGTAGGCTGGTGTGTCTTTTAATATGGCCCAAAAATCGCATTTGTCTCAAACAACTAAACATGAAAAAAAGAACTACTAAGCACATTACAAGCAAGACAAATGAGAATAAAAGTAATCTTGGAAGGGAAAATGCAAGGTGAAAGAGGCAAAAGCAGGTAAGACTAACAAGGACGAGTAACATCAAAAGATTCGATGGAAGTCGCTCGAAATCGTCGCCTGTGTCACTGATTTTGGTGTGCACGGAGAACACTGCGTATTTGTTGGAGATAAAGATTAGAACTTTGTCATTTATATCAAAAGACCATTAATATAAAGTCTTTGAATTTTAAACAGGTCTGTATTTTTTTTTAAACAACACCAAAGCATTTAACAAATTAAAGCATAAAAAAAAACACATTTTAGGGAGTATAAATTATAAATATTAGCTGCAAAGAACTCATCATCATCATCAGGTATCGTGTCTGCTGGCGTAGGTGATCATGTCTCTCCACAACTTTCCATAACAACAGTTATTTATCATTTCCGTTGTTGACCTTCTGCCAAGCCATTCTCTTCAGCTGTCTGGTATTTTTTCTCTTTGCTTCCGTCTATCACTTTCCCTCAAGTTTCTCAGTTGTTACAATATATTCCAGCTGTTTTCTTCTCATTACATGGCCAAAAAATGATGATTGTTTCTTCCTAATATTGGAAATTAGCTCTCTTTTTGCTTTGGCTACTTTCAGAACGTTTTCATTACTCTTCTTAGCTGTCTATGGTATTCACAATATTCTTCTGTAAAACCACATTTTTACAAACTCCAGTGATTTTCTTGTCTGTTGTCCTATTGTCCATGATTCACATCCATATGTTAAGACTGGCTCTACATAACGTTTAAGAACTCTTTTTTTCTTGTGTCTATTGTCAAAAATGGATTGTATAGTATCTTCCTCACTTTTTGGAAAACTGCTTTTGCCTGAGCCATTCTGCATCTCACCTCTTTTGTACATCTTCCGTGTGAGGTTAACAAAGTTTTGAAATATTTAAATCCATTTACCTGTTTTAATATTGTTCCACTTGTCTTTATTTTGCCCTGAGGTGATGTCTTTTTCTTTGTTGTTACCATTACTTCTGTCTTTCTGCTATTTAGGCTGAGTCCTTTATTTTTGCTTTCTTTCACTATAATGTCTAACATTTCTTGTAACTCATTTTCACTCTTAGCGATTAAGACTGTATCATCAGCATACCTTAGATTATTTATATTATGACCTCCGATTGTTATTCCAGGCATGCCCCTTATGGTTCTTAAAATAATCTCACTATAAATATTAAACAACTCTGGTGACAGCACACAACTTTGCCTAACACCCCGTTTTATTTGTTGAAACATTCCCAATTGGTTTCCAGTTCTTATGGCCGCTGTTTGTTGGCAGTACATGTTTTCTATTATTCTTAGATCTTTGCTGTCTACGTTTATGTTTTCTAAAATCTTAATTATTTCTTGGTGCTTTACTTTATCAAATGTCTTGGTGTAATTTATGAAACATAGGTATAGATCTGTTTTCACCTCTATGGCTCATTCTACTAAAGATCTTATGATATAAATAGCATTGCTTGTTCCTTTATCTCTAACAAAACCACACTGTTCATCGTTAATTCCTGGACTGATTTTGTTTCGCACTCTTCGCATGATGATTCTTAGTAATATCTTAGTCATATGACTCATAAGGCTTATTGTGCGATGATCATCACATTCAATCGCACCCGATTTCTTTGGTAGGGCTATAAATATTGATTTGAGCATGTCGTCTGGTATATATTCGCTGTTGTAGATATCATTCATTATTTTTGTTATTATTTCTTTGCAAAAAAAACTAAAAATATTAATTTTAGCGGAACTAACAAAATTGGGAATTTCCGTAATTACATATTGATGAATAATATAATATATTAGGAGTTTTAGCTTTCAGTTTCAATTTTACTTTTATATTCAGTTATATAATTAATTAACCAAATTAAGATTAAATGACACTATATACCTGCATTAATTAGCTATTTATATTTGTGAAAATAATTTTCTGTCCTGTTAGATCAGAGCTTACAGTTACACGTAGTAAATCATATTGGCGTGATCAAGTAATGATCTGTTCCGATATCACTGACAACTAAATAGAAAACGAGTGTATGATTGTTGACCTGTTCTCTTGTGAAGGGAAACATTAATCAGATTAGAAAACATCATTAACGTAAGTTGTTTTTAAAATAACATTATTCTGTAAGTTGTGTACCCCAAAATAGCTTATAATTAATAAATTCACAACATTGTTGGTTGCGTTCGTCCGATGACTAAAAAAAGTATTCTAGAGTATAGTGGTAGACTAGAATATTCCTCTTTATCAATTTATCATCCGCCCTTACAAGGACAGGACGTAGTGGGAGTGTCTACGTTGTGTTGTGGTTTGCAGTATAACTATTATATTTGCGCCTTTCGGCCCAACACATCCGACTTCAGCACGATATTTTTTTAGTACCGGGTTGTCTTCCCTCTTCGATCCTTGCACGCTTGGCCAGACTAGACAGGTTAGTCTGTTACTGGAGGCACCGCGGTGATGTGGATCAGGGTCTGGATGGTTTTGGTTCACCGATCCTGGCGCAAGCCATCAGCTGTGGGTCGCTGACAACTTCCAGCTCTGGTGCTGGTAGGCGCGCCTTCGCCTCCTTATTCACAAAATAATACGTATCGACATTATAATTCCAAAATCTCAATCATGTTTTTTTTGTATTGAGTAACAACAGATTAGTAACAGATCTAGTTTTATTATTAGACATCATGTATGTTTCACGTCGATTTTTGTTATCTCTTATCATCATCATCATAATCATCATCATCATCAAGTACCGGGCCTGCTGGCGTAGGTGATCATGTCTCTCCACAACTTTCGATCTCACAGTTATTTATCAGTTCTGTTGCTGACCTTCTGCCAAGCCATTCTCTTCAGCTGTCTTGTATCTTTTCTCTTTGCTTCCCTCTATCTCTTCGTCCCTTAATTTTCCCAAAACCCAAATCTAATTATCTGTTATACCAACAACAGAATATGACTTTCCCCTGGGTCGGCACTAAATTTTTTTTTTAATCTCCTCGATTTGGGTACACATTTACACGTACACCTACTAGAGCAGAGACCGTCACTCTTAAGGTAATGGAGGAAGAATCATCTACTCCCACCGGCGTTAGGTTAGGAGAAGTAAAGAAAATCAAAACAAGAAAGTCACTTGACCTGAATAATGTTAACAAAAGAAAAAATAGAAACTATGGGAAAACGTGGAAAAGACGTAGTCAGACTTTAGACCGGGATGAAGTTACTGCAGACGGGGAATTCCCATATCTGACCTGGGTCCGTCCCAGCAAGCGACAGTGGTCATCAGACAAGTAACAAAACGTTTGGATAACATCAACAACAGCAGATATATGGAGCTTTTAATATAGAGGTTTGCAACAGGATGCAACCTGGTCATCAGAAACAGGCCGTCGAACTAGTGCTTCGGCCCTCCAACTTGTTGATAGTCTTGGGGTCAGTGGGTCATGACCCCGAGGGTCCGATTTCCTGCTACTATGAAATGTCTTGATTGAATTTGTTGTTACACCATAGCCTACTTTAGATAGCGATGAGCGCAGAAAGGGAATTCATGGAAAACCCCCACTAACGTGACGTATTCAGCTATACGAGCTATAGACTGCTGATCCACAAGCGACACTGCTTGCAACGGTGAAAAAAGTCACGCTAGTGGAGGTTTTTCGTGGTTTCCCTCTGCGTTCTATGGTACTTAATGATGGTGATGAAGTAACTCAATAGTTGGCTGTGGTTAGACCACTAGGAAACCTTTGATAAAATCTACTCTATAAGTTCAGTGTGTTGATAGATAGAGATAGATAGATAGATAGATAGATAGATAGATAGATAGATAGATAGATAGATAGATAGATAGATAGATAGATAGATAGATAGATAGATAGATAGATAGATAGATAGATAGATAGATAGATAGATAGATAGATAGATAGATAGATAGATAGATAGATAGATAGATAGATAGATAGATAGATAGATAGATAGATAGATAGATAGATAGATAGATAGATAGATAGATAGATAGATAGATAGATAGATAGATAGATAGATAGATAGATAGATAGATAGATAGATAGATAGATAGATAGATAGATAGATAGATAGATAGATAGATAGATAGATAGATAGATAGATAGATAGATAGATAGATAGATAGATAGATAGATAGATAGATAGATAGATAGATAGATAGATAGATAGATGGGTGGATGGGTGGATGGATAGATGGGTGGGTGGGTGAGTGAGTGGATGGATGGATGGATGGATGGAGATTACAGACGGAAACAATTATCAAAAATAATAATCGTGGAAAAATTAACACTTTCGATAACATCTGAAATATGAACATAAAAAAGAGTTTCGGTTCAATTTAAAACGGATACCGTCTGCATATCGAAGGTTGGTTACCAAGGTTATTTTGCCCAGTCTCTTGTCTTGAAATAAATATCCTGACTCTCACACGTTGTAGCGACTGCTTTGAACATCATCAAGTGCCTGCTGGCGTAGGTGATATGTCTCTCCACAACTTTCGATCTCGACAGTTGTTTATCATTTCTGTTGTTGACCTTCTGCCAAGCTATTCTCTTAAGCTGTCTGTCTGTTATCTTTTCTCTTTGCTTCCCTCTATCTCATCGTCCCTCATTTTTCCCCAGTTGTTACAATATATTCCAGCGGTTCTCTTCTCATTTCATGGCCAAAAAATTATGATTGTTTCTTCCTAAAATATTGGAAATTAGCTCTCTTTTTGCTTTGGTCTCTCGTGACATTTTCATTACTCTTCTTAGGCTGAACAAGCGAATTTAGCAAGCGGCCTTTATTTCTCTGGTCCTGTCGAGAGCATCCCCACCCCACCCGACATACACCATCAGATGTATATAGTAGATGTGTCGTAGGGTATTTCCCCCCTGTCTTTATGTTTCACAACGCCATAGATTCACCTGACCATCTTTTGATGTTATCAATCCACTCCAGTCTTGGTCTGGTTTGTACTTTCCCTTCCTAATGACGTTTAACATTGTGTCTCTGTGTGTCTCATTGACATGTTCTGGAACGGCCAAAACATATGGTAACCCTACATCAAAATGGACTGGTGACATCAAAGACAGAAACCACTGAACAAAAAGGCAGAAGGAAAAAGATTATGAAAAAATAATCTTACTGATGACTTTAAAACAAACTAAGGGATCAGACAGGAAAGATTTGTAAGGTTATTATTGTTTTTCAAATGTTTCTCTTTAATTCATTTCTCCAGATGACCATGACCAGTAGGCGCAACATTGTTTCTTCAAAAATTGAGCTTCTTGTGAAAGAACGAAACAATCTTCTGACTTTAGTTGATGAGATCAATGAGGTGTGGTATGTTTGTAAATGTTTTGTTAATTTGTTTTGAGGAAGGCAGTATTGAAAAGTAATCAAAAAGGTAAATATGGGGGCTTCTTTGGTCAAGAGACATTTCCATTGTAAATCTATAAATATAAATGTGTTGGAAATGAAAATAATATTCAGCAAATAATTTTAAATTATATATTTGATTTTGATCATTATTTGATATAATGATATGATTGAAGTGATTTAGAAAAATTGTAGACAAATCAAATATAATATTTGAAATATTAATATATAATTACATAAATTATATGAAATATGGTACAGTATTTATTACACTGATCTAATACAGAATTATGAGAATAAAAGAATAAAATTATTGATACAAATATACATTTGCTTCATTTGTGTAAAATAAATAATAGAAAGAAGAGCTTAATGCTTAGCTATAATTTTAGAAAGTAGGCCTAGTAAATAAGAGCATATAAGTTAAGGTATAATAAAAGAACTGATTAATAATATGAAATAATAATATAGAATTCAATATAGGACAGACGAAGAAAAATAGAGCCTAAAATGAGCAATGATAGAATAAATTTAATATTATATAAATAAAGATTTTAAATTTATAATTGTATAGAATCTGGTCTTTCAGAAGCCTTGGAAAGTTATGGAAATCAAAACTCATCAGCACAAACATAAAACTTAGACTATTCAAATCAAATGTACTATCAACTTTTACGTATAGGAACGCATTGGAAAATAAATGTCTAAGGAAAATACTTGGTATAGCATGGAACGAATTCAAAACAAATGAGGAAATTAGAGAAATCGCCAACCAACCACTAATATCTTCAGTAATAAAGAAAAGACGATGGTCATATGTTGGACATGTGATGAGAAGAGATAATAACTGAATAGCAAAGCAAGCCCTCATATGGGAAACAATAAAGAGGAAAAGAGGAAGACCCAGAGAGACACTGAAAAGAACATTGATGAGAGAGGCAAGAGCAGCAGGAATCGGTTCGTTCAATGAGATAGAGCTGCTTGCACAGAACAGAGACAAATGGCGAGATTTGATAAAAGATCTTTACATGGATTGGAAACTGCTAGAATAAAAATGTAGATAAAAGGAGTATCTGGGTCTATGCCCTATGGGCCGGCTATGGCTTGAAAGGTCAATAGATAGATAGATAGATAAAATCTAAAAGTTTATTAATTAAACTTCATAATATAATGGTTTAAGGAGAAAAACAGAAAGGTTTACTGAAGTGTAGACAATAAAATATGTCAAGTTTAGATATAGAACAATTTTTGATGGAGTTATAAGACAGGAATCTTACTATAGCTGCAAAATAAACACATTTCTAGCTGAAGTTAAGCGATTAAAATTGTTGCTGCCATGATATGATAACTTCTAAGACTTTTTACCATACTTCAGGTATTACAGGTAACCACTTCCTGGCTGGAAAATTTTGATGATTCCAATAATTTCACATTTAATGAAATAAACAAGATGATTGAGGACAAGATTGTGTTACTGGGAAACATTGATTTATCTGGTAATCATACCTTTATAAAACGTTTTTGAACTATAAATATGACAGTTATCTTCATCCCGTCTCAATGCTCGGTGGTTTTCAGAATAATGTCTCTCAGTAAAAAAGAAAAAAAAATGCACATGGCTTGGAATATTCACTGATGTTAATTTAGTTTATTTCCAACATCACAGTTATATGGGACAACACAGATGTGCCGAGCTGCTCTCAGATGACAAAGTGTGTACATGCTGATGTCTAGTTTCTGATTGTTTACTTGTCATTTCTATCTCACTTTTCTACTAATATTAAACTGTCAAAAAAACCAATTACTGTCCACAAAATGCTGTCAATAAACAAAGCAAATATTCTAGGGACATGTTCAGAGTGAAATAATGACCCACAAATAACGCAATGAAGCAAATATTAAATTTCAATTACGTACAGCATAAGAAAAGGTCAAACAGTCACTGTTATTGCTCTTTGCTGTCTTTTTGAGATCCCGTTAAAGAGAGTAGGCCTATATTTATGACTTCACAATCATGTTTTGTAAAGTCAAGAACAGGTGTTTTCATGACAAGATGATTAAGTTTTTAGAGGTCTTGGAAATTCAAGATCTTGTGTGAATCTACTATTGGTCACTCAAATTAAACAAAAATGTAAGAAATTACAAAAATGTAAGATATGACATAATGAGATGTTATGTTCTCATTGTTGTTTGCATTCATCGGCTTTTATATCTCTAGAAAATATCCCTTTTTCCTTTTGTTTTTCCTTTTAATGTTTTTGGTCGATTTTTCCTATTAATTTTTGTCTGGGCAGCATCCATTTTTTTGCCTACTATTTTCCATTTTCAACTGCCATGGATTCTTTCATGTGTGCAGAATGCATATGGGACCTTCTGTTTTTGCTGTTATATGAAAGGGCTAGTCGTCGGATCTCCCTACCCAGAGATCAGTGGAGGATAAAGCCACGGATTCAATTTTTACATTTTTTCACGGCTGTGATAGGAGTCGAACCCTCATACCTTTTTGTCTAAAGGACTCTTCTTCTTCCTCTTCTTCTGCTCCTTCTCCACCTCCTCTTCTTCTTCTCATCCTCCTCCTCCTCCTCCTCCTCTTCTCCTTCCTCTTCCTTCCTCTTCTTCCCCTTCTCTTCCTTCTTCTTCTTATTCTCCTCCTCCTGTACTTCTTCTCTTTCTTCTTCTTCTTCTTCTTTTACTTCTCCTCCTTTTCTTTTTCTATATCTTCATGATTATCATTTTTGTTGTTCTCCATGTTTCACAGCCATATGATAAGATTGATTTGTTCTTATCTTTGACTTGCCCACACTTGTAAAGTTTTCGCAGCTTAGTTTTTTATAGTGCAGGATAGCCAGACCCTCCTTAGTCATCTCTTAAAAACATGCCTGGTAGGGAACAGCGTTGCAATTCTTTACTCGCATTTCGGGTCCCAAAAGTTCATACTAGAGATGAAAACATGCGGGCATGAAGATGGCAAAACAGTAAATAGGAAGGTAACAGTTGGAGATGGAACAATAGCAACCAGTCAGGGTGTACCAACAATGGAGAATGCTCATTTAAAAAAATAAAAATTTACTTTCAGTTAAGCTTGATATAAATATATTTTCTGACATTATTATATTTTAGTTTTCATAATATGTTGGTTATTGAATATATTTCAGCTGGCTCTGAGAAAGCTTATATACAGCAGGGTTCTGTTGCACAAAGATCTGTGCAACCGGCCTCAGCATCCACTGACAAGACAATGCTAGCAAAGTGTAGCAATGTTTCAGGTAGCACTTTCTCACAATATGTTCTAAACTTTTTCGTAGCATCACGTGTTAACGAATTAATACATGTTTTTTTTTTTAATGTTGTGACAAGTTTAATTTGCAATTTGTCTTCTCTTTGGACATTATTATTTGTTGTTTAAGTAAATACACACAAAAAAGTATCATTATAACATTATCCCAATTCTGGGGTCTGCTGGCTTGATTTATAGGACTGGAGAATAAAGGCCACTTGTCCAGTGCAGTCACCACAAAGTGTTCAGGTCTAAGTTTTTATTTCACACCTCCCCTCCCCCCTCCTAATATATAAAACATCTGACCCTGCTGTGATTTCAATCCATATTTTCCTGATGTGGAGAATGGCAGGATTTTAAAATTCATTTCTAAACGTATATAAGTTCAATAATCTCAGAAATTTTTCATTATTTATCTTCTATGCACATTCCTTCTGTATAACCATTTATTTATTTATTGCGGGGGTGTGGGGCTGGGCTGGGTAGTCTAGAGATATGATGTCAGCCTCAGAACAGGAAGGACCTAGGTTCAAAGCCCACCTGAAGCGGTGGTGATTATTTTAAAAAAACAGAAAAATTAATTAATGGTTTCTTTATTATGTTATTTATTAATTATGCCTTCCCTGATCTCTTGGGTAGTGAGATCTGATGTCTAGCCCTCTTGGATAACAGCAGTAAACAGGAGATCCCTTGTGCACTCACACACATTAAAGTAACCTCGGCAGTTAAAATTTTAAAAAAGTAGGCCATAAAAAAAGACCGCTGCCCAGGCAAAATTATCAGCAGAAACCTTCCCCCACCAGTGATCCCAGGGTGTGCTACAGAGTTTGTGCACGTGGGCCAGGACTGTCCTAGGAGTTTCTCGAGTTGGTTATTGGAGTACCTACGGATTCATTCAGTGTGCAATGATGATTATGATCCTAACAACAAACAAGCATTTATTATTATCTTCAATCTTTCAATTCCATATGCACAGTTCTTAAAACAAATTATTTCTTTCATTTTGTCATGGAGAATCTTCCCAGTTCTTATATTATATCTTCTATCTATTTCAATCTATCCCCTCTGTCATTCATCTCTCCAAAGCCATGTCCCCCAGTCACATTTTGCACTTTAGCTGTTCCTACCTTGGCATTGAAATCTCTTAATATAATAATTATTTCTTGGAATTTACACTGTTCCATGATCATCTCTAGCTTGTTCTAAAAAGTGTCAATGTCTTCTACTTCGCTATTACTTGTTGGTGCATAAGCTTGAATTATGTTGATATCCATTGGTCTACCTCTCAATTTTACTAGCAGAATTCAATCTGATACTGGCCAAAATCCTTTCACTGTTTTGCTTCTTTCTCTATCTAACATGATGCCTACACCTCTTTCGTGTGTGGTTCCCCAGAGTAATTTCCATTTCCATTGTCGTATTGTAATAATTCTGCTCCTTTCCATCTCATTTCATATAATCCCAAGATGTTCAATTTCATTCTCTTCATTTCTTGGCTGATGTTTTCTAGTTTTCCAACCTGGAATGTTGATCTAATGTTCCAAGTTCCTATTGCTAGTGCCTCTTTATTTTTGATCTTGCATACAGTAGCTTGATGACCATCGGGTGTCACTTGTAGCACATGACGCTTCCTGTCGCTATGATCGCAACCATTGTCTCTATACATGAGATCCTCTGCCTGCCGTCATGGAATGGGGACCATAATCGGCACTACCTGTCGGCTGCTCCCACAACACCATCCACTACCTGCTCCAATGGCTTCATGTAACCCTGATAGGGGGGCTAACAGGAGCTCTACCTTGCCCAAGGGTGTCCCAAAGACTAACGGAGGAAAGGAGAATACTTGGACACAATGATCGCCTATGCCAACTGGTATGGCTCATGATGATGATGATCTATTTCAAACATCTTTTCCAGGAGCTTCAGTCCTCTTCAGTCACAGTTTTTAATTTAGCTATTACACATGAAAGCCTTGAAATAATATGTATATTTGTATGCATGCATGAGGAAAAGATTTATAAATGTTGACATTTTAATAACTTAAACTCATTAAAATAATTCTTAAAATATGATTTGTGTTTTTGTACAATTGTATTTTTTCCCTCCACAGATGCATCAGATGAAATAAGAACAATAACGAATCAAGTGAAGGTCATGCGGGATGCCATGTCTTTTCTTAGTTCAAACTCAGAGAAACTCTCAGAGAAACAATTGGCCATGGGAAAAATTGTTGAGAGCTTGTCAGAGAAATATTCTAAAATAGAAGAAGAGAAGATTAAAGAGATAGAGAGAGAATTGAAAAGTATTTCTGAAGAACAGAAAAAGGCAGAAAAGCAACAAGAAAAAAGAGAGACAAGTTTTGAAAAGAAATTACAAGCAGTAACAGATTCACAATCAAGATGTGATGAAAACTGGCAAATGCAAGAGACTAAGATGAAAAACCATAAAATAGAAATGGAGAGACTTCAGGAACAATCACAGCAGTTTACACAAGATTTGAATGATGCTGTGAAGAATATCCAGAAACTCAACGCACAGATCAGTAATCTGGAAAATCAAACAATCATTAACACACAGATTGAAGCTTTAGAAGCCAACTCAAAAATTCTGTCAACAAAACTTGAGGAACAAGGCTCAATATTAAAGGAATTTACAAGAAAAACTGAGAAAACTTTAGATCTGTCATCTGTTCAGGGAAATGAATTTGACAAATTGCAGAAGTTTGAAGAAAAATTATCTGTTTTGGAGATGAGTAATCAGACCTCACAGGAAAATGAGAAATTATATCATGATATTAAAGCAAAGGTAATATTTTTTTTCTCACATTATATTATGATATTAAAGCAAAGGTAATATTTTTTTTCTCCCATTATATCATGATATTAAAGCAAAGGTAATATTTTTTTCTCCCATTATATCATGATATTAAAGCAAAGGTAATATTTTTTTTCTCCCATTATATCATGATATTAAAGCAAAGGTAATATTTTTTTTCTCCCATTATATCATGATATTAAAGCAAAGGTAATATTTTTTTTCTCCCATTATATCATGATATTAAAGCAAAGGTAATATTTTTTTTCTCCCATTATATCATGATATTAAAGCAAAGGTAATATTTTTTTTCTCCCATTATATCATGATATTAAAGCAAAGGTAATATTTTTTTTCTCCCATTATATCATGATATTAAAGCAAAGGTAATATTTTTTTTCTCCCATTATATCATGATATTAAAGCAAAGGTAATATTTTTTTTTCTCCCATTATATCAAGATATTAAAGCAAAGGTAATATTTTTTTTCTCCCATTATATTATGATATTAAAGCAAAGGTAATATTTTTTTTCTCACATTATATCAATATAACAATCATCTAGATTTAAAATCTCAGTACTTCTAAACCTTTTTACATCTATACTCTCAGATTTAATTTATTTTTCTTTCGGCTATTGTTTCTCTTTAAGAACCAGAAATACATCATTGAAGGAATCTTCCAACCAATTTTGTTTAAAACCCTAGACTGACACTTTCAATTCTGACTAATTTTTTTCTGAGTTATCCTCTTAAGGGCTTTTTCTAATGAGGAGTTTATGTAGACACCAGTTTCTATAATTATTGCAATATTATATTTTGCTTTTTAAAAAATTATTTTCAGCATTTTTAAGGGTGATGTCACCAGTCATACTTTGTGTTAGATGATCTCTGGTTTTCATTTTAAGATGTTGGGTTAACCTCATTTATTGCATTAATAGAATTTGCCACAACTGAAAATTAGGTCTTAAATTATCTAGTCAACAGACATGTGCACTAATTATTCCACTACTATAACTCCTTCAGTCAGGAAACTTCTTATCCTGCTGAATTTATTCCCATTGGCTGCAGTCTATTTCCACTTTCAGTACCTGCTATAATGAAAGAGTAAAAACACTTCTTATTTGACAAGATATCTGGTAACAAACTTTTCAACAAATTTTTATCATCTTTATGCATTATGCTCAGCTATATTTTTATCCATTTACAAGACCATTTCTTCCAGCATATAAAAAAAAAAAAAAACTAAACAAAAATAGTAAATGAGTTGATTTCAACATAACTATGTATAAAGACAAAGAAGCATATAAATACATTGATAATAAGGTGAAAAACTAAGAAAGATTAGATAAAAGAACATATATAGACAATCTGATAGTTGAAGCAGAATTAGCCTCAAAAACAGGATACCAAGCTATTCAGTATTTTCTCTCTATGTTGTTCATGATCTGTCTTTCCTATTTTATTTTGCCAGTTGTAACTAAGTATTCCAACTTTCCTCTTCTCATGATGTGCCAGAAAAATGTTGATTGTTTCTTTCTGATGTTTTTTAGGATCTGCCTTTTTGTGTTGGCATCTTCAATCTGATGTTATTATTGTGCCCAAGTATTTCAGATGTTGTACATGTTTCAAATTTGTCCTGTTTATTGTTATGCTGCATGATGGTGATGATTGTTTCTTCGATATGACTATTACTTCTGTTTTCTTACTATTCAGATTAAGACCTTTCTTGTTGCTTACTTTTACTATTATGTCTATCATTTCTTGTAGTTCATTCTCTGTCTCTGCTATTAAGACTGTGTCATCCGCATATCGCAAATTATTTATGTTGTGACCGTTGACTTTAATTCCTTTTTTGTCTACTATTAATCTCATAATATGTTCGCTGTAAAGTGAAAACAAATCCGGCAACAGAACACGGCCTTGTCTGACTCCTTGTTTTATTAGTTGAAATTGTCCTATTTGGTTGTTAATTCATATAACTGCTGTTTGTTGCCAGTACATGTTTTTTATGATTCGCAGATCCTTGCCATCAATGTTTAATTTCTCCAGCATATTGATTATTTCCACATGCTTTATTTTGTCAAATGCTTTGGTGTAGTCTATAAAGCAAATATATATATAGATCTTTCTTTACCTCTATAGATCTTTCTATCAATGATCGTAAGATGTATATTGCATTATTGGTGACCTTTCCTTCCACAAATTCACATTGTTCCTCACTTATTTCTGGTTTTATTTTGTTTCTTACATGTCTCATGATGATTCTTAGTAATATTTTCGTCATATGGCTCATGAGACTAATAGTGCGATGGTCTTCACAATCAGTGGTGCATGACTTCTTCGGTATGGCTACAAAGATAGATTTTAGTAGATCTTTAGGTATGTGTCCAGTGTTATATATATCTCTTCTCATTGCATGGCCAAAAAATGATGATTGTTTCTTCCTAATATTGAAAATTAGCTCTCTTTTTGCTCTGTCCTCTTTCAGAACGTTTTCATTACTCTTCTTAGCTGTCCATGGTATTCTCAACATTCTTCTGTAAAACCATATTTCTACAGACTCCAGTGATATTCTTGCCTGTTGTCCTATTGTCCGTGATTCACATCCATATGCTAAGACTGGCTCTACATAACATTTAAGAACTCTTTTTCTTGTTTCTATTGTCAAAAATGGATTGCATAGTATCTTCCTCATTTTTTGGAAAGCTGCTTTTGCCTGAGCCATTCTGCATCTCACCTCTTTTGTGGTACAACCCGTGTTCGATTCACACTGGGAGCAGTGTGAATTGTACTTGTGGTTGGGAAAAAAAAAATACCCCCACGGTTGACCCAGCCGTTGGCAGAAATGGGTACCAGGGTATTACCCTGGGAAGGTGAGGAATGTTGCTTCGCATCTGAGTTTCGATGCTTGAGGTGACACTATACAGAAATCTCCGAACATTTCTGGATAGGCGGCCGAGCACATATGGGTATAAACTCGTGTGCTAAGACGCCGGTTCAAGTCTCGTACTTTACCTTTACCGTTACCTCTTTTGTACATCTTCCATCTGAGGTTAACAAAGTTCCCAAATATTTAAATTCACTTACCTGTTTTAATATTGTTCCACTTGCATTTATTTTGCACTGATGTCATTTCTTTTTCTTTGTTGTTACCATTAGTCTGTCTTTTTGCTATTAAGACCGAGTCCCTTATTTTTGCTTTCTTTCAATATAATGTCTAACATTTCTTGTAACTCATTTTCAATCTTAGCAATTAAGACTGTATCATCAGCATACTTTAGATTATTTCCAGATTTTCTATCTATTGACCTTTCGAGCCGTAACCGGCCCATAGGGCGTAGACCAAGATACACCTTCTCCTATATGAATTTTTGTTCTAGCAGTTTTCTTTTAAAGATATTTTATCAAATCTCGCCATCTGTCTCTGTTCTGTGCAAGCAGTTCTATCTCATTGAGGGAGCCGATTCCTGCTGCTCTTGCCTCTCTCATCAATGTTCTTCTCAGTGTCTCCCTGGGTCTTCCTCTTTTTCTTTTACCTGTTGTTTCCCATATGAGGGCTTGCTTTGCTATTCGATTATTATCTCTTCTCATCACATGTCCAACGTATGACCATCGTCTTTTCTTTATTACTGAAGATATTAGTGGTTGATTGGCGATTTCTCTAATTTCCTCGTTTGTTTTGAATTCGTTCCATTCTATACCAAGTATTTTCCTTAGACATTTATTTTCGAATGCGTTCAACTTTGTTTCTATATCTCTTGTTGTTTTCCAGATTTTACCTTAGTTAAATATTCATATAGCTGTTTGATGACATAGGTTCATCATAAGAAACAGATAATCAAATCAATCAGAGGACAACAAGCCCCAAATCAGGATGCCTTTCATAATATGAATAGATATGAACAAGTTATCATTATACGCCTCAGAACAGGACACAATCGGCTCCATAGTCACATGTATACAAAATTCAAGATCGGCACCTCAACAACTTGTACATGTGGACAGGCGCCCCAGACTGCTGAACACATACTTCAAGACTGCACTGAATATAGTAGACTGAGGAAAATCCATTGGCCCATAAATACAACACTACAGACAAAACTATATGGGCCACTGCAAGAATTACAAAAGACAGTAACATTTATACAGGAAACGACATTGCAGATATAGACAATACTTCAGGCGAACGAAAGATAGATAGACAGATAGATGACATAGGTTAATTTAGCATTGATGTTATATGTTTTGTTCATATTTGTTCAGATCTTTCATACCAAACTCTGCCAAAAACTTATTTTAAAGTCAATAAATCTATTATGCAGATCTTGTTGATATTGAAAATATGTTTCACAAAAATGTATTTCATTATAATTTAGTTCAATTGTTGTTAATGTAAACTTTATTCTATAGTTTTCTGTTATTTATCTGGAAGAAAACTGTAACAATTCATATGTTTTTGACAAACATTTATTCTTTCTCAAGTATGAAGGCATGTTCAAGGTTGTAACTGACAGACTTGTGCCTTTAGAGAAACTGAGAGACATTTTTAATGAAAAACTGGATGATAGAAAAGAACGTATGAAAAAGGTAAGCTTCAGTAAGTTAGAAAATGTAGTAGAAGTAATTTTTTTTTATTTTTAAGTAGAGAAAAAATATTGTTTGAAACAAAATCTCAAATGTGAAATTAAAAAAGAGAAACTTACCATGAAAAAGAATATAAATACAAGAGTAAGGTTTAAAAAAATGTGTTAATACCATAGGGATTAAAAATCTTGGTTTGTGATGTTTCATTATTTAATGAAATAAACACAATTATCATCATCTATAAATGAGTAGTTATATAGGGAGAGTTGTCACACATGGAAAGAAGGGTAGACGACAAGAACAAGTATTATCTTACATAAAAAGCAGGGACAAGAATAATTGAGAGTGGTCTTTCAAAGAGATTGAGTGAGCATGTACTCAGAAAGATCACAGGTAAAGCATGAATTTCCAGGGTCGTTTGGGCTACCTATTAATACAATGACAGGTAGTTGTGGGCATTAGACAGGGAGACACTGAAGAGATAGGAGCTGTTAAAGAGAGATTGAGCGGATGATGGTAGAACAACAGTCATGATGATTCCATCTGGCTTGAGTTATTATCAATTTGGCAAAATGTTATAGGAAAGCAGTTGCGATAATTTGTGTTAGAATCTGTACAAGAATGTAATTGTAGAGTGCATCACAGGGAATATAATGTTCGCTTCATAGAGAATTAGTTGTGATGTTAAATGGTGTTGGAGTGCTGGATAAAAGTGTAATTACAGACTATGACATATGTAATTGTTTCAAGTAAATTAGTAATCATGTGATTAAATACATTGCATTGACAATCTTATGCGGTGATTTTAGGATTAGCTAGGAATTGTAGAGTTGTGGAAAAAGAATATCTGAGATGCTGTACTGGTAATTAGTGTATTATATTGCCATCAGTAAAGGTAAAGTACGAGACTTGAACTGGCGTCTTAGCACGTGAGTTTCCACCCATATGTGCTCGGCCGCCTATCCAGAAATGTTCGGAGATTTCTGAACAGTGTCGCTTCAAGCATCGAAACTCTCGCTGCGAGGCGACATTCCTCACCTTCCCAGGGTAATAGCCTGGTACGCAATTCTGCCAACGGCTGGGTCGACCGTGGGAGTATTTATATTTTCCAACCATGAGTACAATTCATACTGCTACCAGCAAGAATCGAACACGGGTTGTCCGAACATCGGTAGTCCAGTCTGGTGGTTTTCCCAACTAGGCTACCGAGGCCCCCTACTGCCATCAGTATGAACAGCAACCACTAAGATCACATGTCAGACAGATGAACATTGTATCCATAATCAGGATATATAGTAGAAACGAAGTACACATATTTACTCAGAAGTATAAAAACATATAGTGAAACATTCTTAATGGATCATTAAATAAATTGATATATAAAGAAGAAATATTATGAACCTTTGGGGACCAGCCACAGTAGACATTAGTGCAGGTTGAATATAGAACATAAAACAAATATATAAAGAAAACAGATATAGAACTTACAAAAGACGGAAAACGTCATCGTTATTACTCTCAAATAATCTCATTGCTGGCTTCATGTTTCTCCACAACTTTCTATCTCTTGTTATTTGTCAGTTCTGTTGTTACTTGTACCGATCATTCTTTCAAAACTATAATTTTTCTCACTTACTTATCATTGTAGAACTTGTTCTGATGATGTTATACCAAATCTGTTGATTGTTATTGTAGCTGGTTGGAGAGAAAAATAGTGATAATTAAATTGAAGATTGCATTTTTTGAGTGTGCTCACTGCCATATAATGAACACAGTCATCTCTCGTGGCACGGAAATATGTATTAGTTCAAGTATATATGCTTGTCTTAACCACTGACTAATTTGTTTGGTAATGTCAGTATTATGCCAGTGCCTTCTTTACTTACCAGAAAAATCTGGTACCTAATTAAGGCTGGATGAACCTAGAAGTCATCAATCAGGACTGAGCTAAACTTCTTGTTCTCAGTAGTCTAATTCAATAACCACAGTCCTCAAGTTGTTCATGTTTAACTTTCATATGTCAAGATTGGCTCTACATAACACTGGTGAACTATTTTTCTTATCTCTTTCATCAAAAGTGGGTTGTATTAATATCATTTTCATTTCTTGAAGTGCTGCCTCTGCCTTAGTTATTCTACACGTTATCTACCATCATTTACCACCATCTACCATCTGAGGTTAAAATCCTTTCCAGGTTTTTGAGTTCATTGATCTGTTTCAATAGAGACCTGTTTAAAATTGTACATTTAGAAAATGCTTTTCTTTGCTGAAACCATTTTACTTCCATCTTTTTGCTGTTTAGACTAAGGTTTTATTTTTGTTTTCAGTCACTATAATGTCAATCATTTACTACAACTCATTTCCACTTCCAAAAATTAAGACTATTATATATATACATCAGGTTGTATATAAATTATTTGAAGATGTGACTCATTCTAAATTAGGACTATTTAGTCAAAACATACTCTGTGTTTTCTCTTGAGTGACCTACTATGACACATCAATTTATTTATTGATATAGTATGTTTATTCATTATTATAGTTGTCATCTGCTGTTCTTTGATTATTTTCCTCTTGATGATTAGCTGGACGAAGAGTGCTGACTGATGAGCATCGTGGCCGGTGCCTAATTACCTGTCTATGTCGTACTTTGCATTGTTTGATACCAGTTGTTACACACACCTCAACCAGTTTCCACTGGTGTGACCGCCTTTAGTTCGACGCTACCAGAAGTAGTTAAGAGTCCATGGATGACTCAATGATCGACCAAAACATGTTCAGTAGGCATAAAAATCACTTTATTTCGCTTGAACAACACACAATCTGTGCCCTATTAGACTCAGGGATGTCTCTCGCACATTATTTTACATGTTGCCAAATTTCCTATTTACAGTTAGCATCTTAAAAGAACACATCAGCAAGCTCTTACTCACCTGCAACAATGGACATACATTGACAATTCAGCACCACTCACCGTGGCGCTCAGCAATCCATCTGCTGGCTTCCATTCCTTAACATGACATACATACTCCTCCTTCCCCACTTATTTACAGTTGGTTTCTTAAAAGACACACCAGCAAGCTCTTACTCGCCTGCCATAGTGAACACACATTGACAAATTCATAAGGTTCCGCACTCTCACGTGCAGTCTTAACGCTGTATCGTACAATGTTCTGTTAGGCTTTGTACAATCTCATCCGACTCTATGTTACAACTCAGATGACTGATGTCTCTTCACGCCGGCTCTTAAGAAACGATGAGCCTGCCTAAGAATCTAATATGTTCCTGGCTACACTTTCAGTTCTTGGCCGGACCACGCGGTCTACCCAGCTTACTGGATGTCTGTACACAGCAGGTTTGCTTCACAAAACTCGAGTATATAACTCAAATGCTGCCATAAGAGCGTCAGCAGCATTCTGTTCCTTCTGCTGTCTCCCCTTGGTTCATGTCTCACCACACTATCTGATTTTCTAACTGGACAAGAATGGAACTACAAAAACTGATCAGTGCCCATGACTTTCATTGTCACTAACTATTTCACACACAAATGTCCACTGAATTATTCACACTAGTTTGTTGGTAACTTACAAAACTATTTACTGCATTGCTGTACAAAGTGACATCTCACGCTGCTATTTAAGACTTCACTGTCCAATATCTTAGAGCGAACTCCTCCTTACCGTCCGCTCGTCGTACACTCACAACTAAACAAAAAAAAATGAATGTTCACATGGGACTGGTGGCCAATCGCCCCAGCCCCTGGTGACACTTGTTCACCCGTTTCACATTTTCTCTCCACTAACTCTCTCACATTCCAACCAAAGCCCCCCTCTCTCTCTTCTTTTTCCCTCTCACTCGTCACCTGTGAACCTCACTCACAACTTCACATTTCACACTTAGTCCCCTGAGCTGAAATTCACGTTACTGATACATTCTCCCTATACACAACTTCCATGTATTCCTCCTCGTTCATTCATCTTCTTTCTTCCATTCTCTCTCTACTACATAGCTATAGTTATTTGAAGGCCCTGGTATTACTGCAAACAAATGAAAATTCATAATTTTGCAACCGCCCGTGCCAGTGGAATCATCCAAATTATCATCTCATCAAATATCCAAACAAAGAAAGACAGCTATAGTTGCTACAGCACATGCCAAAAGTCATAAGGCCAAGCAGCACTGAAAGTGAACGCAGCTGAAATGTCCTTCCACATATCACATGCACATCATCATTCATTGTAAGCAATCTGAATATAGAAACACCATCTGGATAAAAAAAGCACAGCTCATGATGTGCACAGAGCACTAAACTCAGTAGCCCTGGCAGCAAGCTAGACTTGGAATATGAGGAAACTGCAACAAGGAACACTTATCAGACAGTGCCTCAACGGTTCCTGTCGCCTATCCGCCATATTGACCGGATGTCTTATCATTATTACCATCATCAACATCATCTGGAGATTAATTATAATATCTCTCTTTATATTTGCTCTGAGTTCATGTTCTGGAAAATATTTTAAAATATTTTTGAAAAGGGATCGACTGTTTTAATGTTGATGTATTGCGAGCCGTTGCGTTTTCATACTGTGCCCGTCATTGCTTGTTGCTATTTCATGGTTCTTGATAATGGAACACTGGGGACAGGACCATTGGCATCCTGTTTCCTCAATGCTCTCTTTCTGTACACATGAGTGACTGTAGTCACCCCGACTCAGCTGGACACTGTCTGGCCATTCTTAATTTCTTCCACCGTAATTAGGTTCAGAGCTTCCCAACACTTAGCTCCTCACCTGGTCGTATAGCCTGCATGTGTTTATCGCCTCATAATGTGTACTTCGCGTTTGTTGATCTGGCATTGGTGGTGGTGATATTTCTTACTTCGCATTGTATTGATCAGCCCAATCAGCAAACTAAACAATCTGTTACACAGCCGTACACTATTAAAGTCACACAAGTCATGAATAAACACAATACTTCATTGGATTTATTTACAAGGTGCTGAGTATAACAACCTATTTACATGTTCTGGGCGGTCTGACTACCAGCTCCAGTCTATCCAGTAGGCCTAACATTGTTTTTGCTCCATATCACCCTACACTTACAGGTAACTTATTTAGCCTTTCTGTAACTCCCACTTGATCTATATCTGTGTTGGAATCTCCACCTAATCTCTTATTTACAAGAGAGTATTTGCACTGTTCCCAGTGAACGAGCCGGCGCTTAGCAGTGCGGCCGCCTTCTACACTGGCTCTATCTATCTCTGTACTGGAACTTCCCTCTACCAACCAAACTGACCTAAGCTGGAACTTGTCTTTCCATCTCTCCAGCTCTTTAAGTATCTCGTATTCCATCCAATCACAGATCACCTACGTCATCACTCAGCCAATCAATTCAATCTCTCCATCTTAAGACAACTCACTCTAGAGTTTCTCATCAATCACTTATTGCACGAATTTCTTACAATCTTCACTCATCACTATCACTGTCCTGCGTCACTGTCTCAACTCACAGCAGTTCTCAAATCTCACATTACCTACAATGGTTCTCCCATTATCTTTACCCTATACCCAACTACATCTATTTCCTTACATCCCTACATCTCCCAGCTACATTTTGAACATTTTCTGCTTCTTAGCATTCATCCGTCAAGTTGGTGTGGATGTATTGCCTCGCTAGTTTACATAAAAGCCATGATATCTGCACCTATAGGCCCAACATATTTGTCTTTGGCATGAACAATTTGATTGCATACATACCGTGGCACTTTTATATCAGTAAAACATTAACCAGTCTCATCATTTATAGTTCTTGCGCATACAAGCAGATAACCACAAAAAGCAGGGGAAGACCACCTATATACAACATTTGTATAAATTTGGCTTCTGAGTGCTTGATAAAGACATAAGTGACTGGGAAAAATTTGTTATAGACAGACTCAGCTAAAGGCTGACAAGAAATGTTGGTCTTTAAGTAATCAAATTCAGTTTGAGAAAAGTTGTCAGTTCTAAATGCACATGGAGAAAAGAAAAATTAACATTTGACAAGATCCTTACACAGGGACTAAATCCAATGTCTCTTAAAAGTGACAGAATACTACTACTGTTAAAACTAAGCCATTATTGTACTATAAGAAAGTATTCTCATTATGCATCGTAAGACATTCAGGAATTTATAGTGGATGCCCTGAATGAACTTGTCATCTTCCACAGCTGGACAGGGTCTGCGATGAAATGGCTGTTCTTCGGCCAAAATTTTCCCAACTTGGTAAGTTATAATTTTATTACATTTTTACTAAATTTTGCTTAAATTCTAAACATTTCAAGTTATGTTACACTTTATATACTTTTCCTTATTCTCTTAATCATATCTCTTTCTACAGATTGGCATTATTTGTTGACCCTCTTAATTATGCCTTCTAGTGCAGCAACAAAATAAAGCTTGACTCCATAGCTTTTTTTTTTGCACAGTGACTTAAGTCAGCCTTAACTGTGTGCTTTTGTTTCTACTGTTCTATAAAAGGTAATGCCACCAAAACGTCCACTAATTTACTACTTTCACATTCTTTATGAAAGAAGAATTACAATTAAGACTCAGTTGCAGACATTCTAACTGTTACAACAATGTGAATCTCTAATCTCAAATAATAACAATTTCATTTGAAAGGGTAAGAAATATTATATCAAAGAGTCTGGTGTCCATGACAGTGTGCCACCTAGTAAAGCGAGGTTTGAATGTGGGATCTTGAACAATTGCAGTGAAAGTTGCTGCTGAATCAGCTGTAAAGACATTTTGCTGGCTCTGGAATATTCATGACAAGGAGCAAACAGACAAAAGATGCATAACAGAGTAAATTAAAATGTGATGCTGCAAGCACATAGACCAAGCAATAATCTCTGAATTACTGGAAACTTTGCTAACAAGATTCAATGTAGCATGTTCAAGATACTTAAGCCTAAGTCTAGACAAGTAATAATAAATAAATAAATAAAATAACAAATAAATAGTAATAATAATGGAAAGCTTAAACGTACTACTTCCACATCTATACAAACTGTTAATCAAATGCTGGAGACAAGGAGAAATACCCCATGATATGAGAAATGCTAAGTTCATAACTACACTAAAGACCAAACTCTTAATATATCAAACTTGTGTGCTTAGCATACTATTATATGGATCTCAAAGCTGGACAACATACTCAAATCATGAAAAAGACAAAATATTTTCCACATGCGTTGTCTCCATAGAATAATGTACATCAAATGGCAGGACAAAAAAAAACTAGCTTAACTGTCCTGCAACGTGCTAAGACCCCAACAATCATTTCGATGCTCAGAAGCCAAAGGCTAAGTATGCTGGGACATGTCCAGCAAATGGGAGAAAACTGCATACCTAAGCAAATACTGTATGATGAACTCATAGAGACAACACGGAAAAAGACAAATCGGCAGACCTAAACTACGATATAGAGATATCTGTAAATCATCTCTGAATGACTTCTCCATCAGTGCAAATGACTGGGAACATCTGGCAAGTGATCACACATCATGGAGAGTAAGTATAAGGAATGGTATAACATTATTTAAGACTGTGCTAAGACACAACTTAAAGAGAAAAAAAGACTCATGAAAAAGGATGGAAAACCCTATGGATCAGTGAGCCTGATTTGTTCATTCTGTGGTCGTGTGTGTTTGTCAAACATTGCTAGAATTAGCCACGAGAGAAGCTGCTCGACAAAAACAAAACCTAAAAAAAATACACAATAGCCTCCACTAGACCGTCTGACAAGACAAAAAGGCCATATGTAGACAGGTAATGTCATTGAATTATAGCATGGAACGAATTCAAAATAAACGAGGAAATTAGAGAAATCGCCAATCAACCACTAATATCTTCAGTAATAAAGAAAAGACGATGGTCATATGTTGGACATGTGATGAGAAGAGATAATAACCGAATAGCAAAGCAAGCCCTCATGTGTGAAACAACAGGTAAGAGAAAAAGAGGAAGACCCAGAGAGACACTGAGAAGAACGTTGATGAGAGAGGCAAGAGCAGCAGGAATCGGCTCCCTCAATGAGATAGAGCTGCTTGCACAGAACAGAGACAAATGACGAGATTTGATAAAATATCTTTAAAAGAATTGAAAACTGCTAGAACAAAAATTCAGATAAGAGAAGGAGTATCTTGGTCTACGCCCTATGGGCCGGCTATGGCTCGAAAGGTCAATAGATAGATAGATAGATAGATAGATAGAATAGAGATATACAGAAATAGGCCAAAGCATAAAGAGAGCTAATTTCCAATATTAGGAAGAAACAATCATCATTTTTTGGCCATGTAATGAGAAGAGAACAGATGGAATATATTGTAACAACTGGGAAAAAAAGAGGGAAGAAAAGATAGAGAGAAGCAAAGAGAAAGGATGCCATACAGTTTAAGAGAGTTGCTTGGCAGAAGGTCAACAACAGAAATGATAAATAACTGTCAAGATCAAACGTTGTGGAGAGACATGATCACCTACGCCAGCAGGCCCAGTACTTGATGATGATAAATAGAGATAATGTTGTTATACTCCCCCTGGAGCTTAGGTTTTCAACAAACACATTCCAAGCTGTTCTATTTCAGGTTATTCTTTTAAGATCATTACATGTCTTTACCATCATCTTCATCTCTGCTTCCACCTGTCCATTCCAAGAATATTTTGGTCTTCCTCTTTGTCTTTTCCCATGGAGATATCAAAAAAGGACATGTTGTGTAATACTCTCAGATGGCTTCTGCAGTGTGTGTCCTATCCAGCACAATTTTCTTCGTTGTATCTCTTTGTCCACCAATACTTGACTGGTACTTTTCCATAATTCTATGTTAGCAATTTTGTCCTGCCATTTTCAACCTTTTATTCTGCACCAGCATCCAGTAATTATCATAATTACATCATCATATCTTAATTTTTTTTTTCATTGTAAGTTATGAAAACACATCATTTTGCTACTCATTAACATCTCTTACGGTTTTGTTCAAGTTTTTTATATAAAGACGCAGTGCAGTGATTTAAGGAAGTAACAGTAAAACAGGCTTTGTGATGGTCTATATCTCTATCATCATCATCATCAAGGTACTATGCTTGCTGGCGTAGGTGATCATGTCTCTCCACAGCTTCCGATCTTGACAATTAATTATAATTTCTATTGTTGACCTCCTGCCAAGCCATTCTCTTAAGCTATATGGTATCTTTTCTCTTTGCTTCCCTCTATCTCTTCATCCCTCAATTGTCCCAGTTGTCACAATATGTTCCAGTTGTTCCCTTCTCATTGCATAGCTAAAGAAAATTATTATTGTCTTTTCCTATTTTGAAAATTAGATCTCTTTTTGCTTTGGCCTCTTTTTCATTACTCTTTTTAGCCGTCCATGGTATTCTCAATATTCCTGGTAAAACCACATTTATGAAGACTCCAGTATTTATCTTGTCTGTTGTCCTATTGTCCATGATTCATATCCACATGTTAAGACTGTCACTACATAACATTTAAGAACTCTTTCTTTTTGTTTCTATTTTCTATTGTAAAAAATAGATCGCACAGTATCTTCCACATTTTTTGGAAAGCTGCTTTTACTTGAACTATTCTGCATCTCACCTCTGCTGTACATCTACCATCTGAAGTTAACATTGTTCCCAGATATTTAAATTCATTTACCTGTTTTACTATTGTTCCACTTGTCTTTATCGTGCGTTACAGTGAAGTCATTTTCTTTGTTGCAACCATTACTTCTTACTATTAAGTAAAAAAAAAAGTAAAGTACCCCCGTCACGCCAAATGGCGTATAGGGAATATGGTGTTAGTGATAATATATTTTACAGACCTTCGGCACATGATTTTTGGGGTAATGTGGTAGGTATTACTCCCGTGCCGCTTCACTTTTCCTGAAAAAAAGCAGGTACCCATTAAAGGCTGGGTGAACCCGGAAGCCGTCGGTTGGGATCGAACCCTACCTCTTGTCCTTTGTAGTCCAGTTCACTAACCACTGAGCTATCGTGGCTCCCCGAAAGGCTTAGTCCTTTATTTTCGCTTTCTTCCACTATAATGTCCAACATTTCTTGTAACTCATTTTCACACTTAGCGATTATGACTATCATCAGCGAACCTTAGATTATTTATTCTATGACCTCCAATTGTCACTCCAGGCATGCCCCTTATGGATCTTAAAATAATCTCACTATACATATTAAATAAATCTGGTGACATCACACAACCTTGTCTAACACCATGTTTTATTTGTTGAAATATTCACAATTGATTTCCGGTTCTTATGGCCGCTGTTTGTTGTCAGTACATGTTCTTTATTATTCTTAGATCTCTGCTGTCTACATTTATGCCTTCTAAAATTATGATTATTTCTTGGTGCTTTACTTTGTCAAATGTGTTGGCATAATCTGTGAAACAAAGGTATAGATCTCTTTTCACCTCAATGGCTCTTTCTACTAAAGATCTTATGATGTATACGGCATTGCTCTTTCCTTTACCTCTAGCAAAATCACACTGTTCATCACTAACTTCTGGAATGATTTTGTTTCGCACTCTTCGCATGATGATTCTTAGTAATATCTTAGTCATGTGACTTATTGGGCTTATTGTGACATGATCATCGCATTCAATCGCATCAGATTTCTTTGGTAGGGCTATGAATATTGATTTTCATAGGTCATCTGGTATTTATCCACTGTAGTAGATATCATTCTGGAGAATTGAAAAAAAAATGGTATGGTAAAGACTTTACGTAATTTATAGATGACACAAATTTGAACGTTTCGGCTCAATAGGATCTGAGCAGGAACAAACAAACAACAGACACACACAGATATGTAAGTAAATGAAACTAATCCTACATAGCTAACTAGTAATGAAACATCCAAAACAAAATAATCAAAACTGGTATAAGAAACGAAAAATTTCTTCCCTGTGTCATGGACCGGGGCCGGAATGAGAAAGAGAGAGTCGCGGGCGTGCGCTGTAATTACCCTGCTGGTCAGAGGGTCAAAACCGTGTAAAGGGTTATAAAAATATGTGAGTGGGGGGGGGCACTGTCTAGATTACCTCGAATACAAAGACACTGACAATGTCTATAAGTATCTAAGGGTGCTCACATATATGTATACACACACACAGAGATGTGTGTGTATATACACACATACAAACATACACACACACATATATATATATATACACACACATGCGTATTTACATACCTATACCCATACATATGGACACACACATGCATATGCAGACCCATACGGGGACAATCATATATGTGTAGAAATGTGCACATAACACCCACATAATCAGAAGAGTACAAACGAAGGTCAGTCTGCATACACGAAGGAGAAAGAATAGAACAGAAAAATAACAGGCACTCGATAGGCAGAAAGAATGAGATATCTAAGAGTGGGGTACAATAAGAAACATATGAAAAGTAAGTAGCACAGACAAAAGACGTATAGGAGACCACCGAAGTATCGCAGTGGGGTCTAGTGGAGGAGAGCTATGAATAGCATGGCATAGTGGATAGACTAAAGTGCCCAAACCTTGGCAGACGAGAAGGCTGTGCGATAGGGAAGAAGCAACTAAAGGGAAACTGTACGAGTGAGACACATTCATGCCTCGTGGGGTCAGCGAACCAAATTGGACTATAAGGTGATTCTCTCAAGCAAACCAGCTGCGGTCGCTAGAATGGCAAAGGACAATGCCAGTGATACGGATGTCGTCTTTGCCCTTGTGGTCTGAGGAATTAAAATGGGAAGACACTGGAGTGCTAGTATTCTGTTGAACATCTTGAAGATGTTTACAAAATCTTTCCGCTAATCCTCTCACAGACTCACCACTACAAGTCATGTGACATCGTTGGCATATGATGGCATAAATGAAGTTGCGGGGGACACACATGATATCATTCAATAGTTTAGTTATTATTTCTATTCCAAAATCACCCATGGCTTCAATCTTTTCTTTAGTTATATTATCTGGTGCATGGGCTTTTCCTGCTTTCTTATTGCGCAGGCATCTTTCATAACTTCTTTGAGTTCTTCTGGTCCTTCTACATTATCCTTAATATTTACTTTTGTTTGTTTATCATCATAAATATCTTTAAAGTATTCTGTCCATCATTCTCCTATGATTTTTTGTTCAGTTAACAATTATCCATCCTTTGATCTTAGACATCAAGTTTGTTATTGCGTTTTCTTTTCTTTCCATCCAATTCTTTCTATTCTTCTATAAATTCACATTTTAAAGGCTTCAATTGTCTGTTTTGTTTTCTTGTCTATTGTCCATGTTTCTGCACCATGCAGGAATGTTGAGAAGATATAATATTTTTATATTCTTAGTTTTAGCACTAGTGTTTATTGTTTGATGTTAGTATATTTTTTCATGGCATTAAAAATACTTTTTGCCATTCCTATTCTTTTATTTCAGTTCTCCATTTTCCATCACTGGTTAGAGTATGTCCAAGGTAGTTGTAGATGTGAACTGTCTCCAGGTCTATTCCTTCAAGTTTGATATCCACCAGTAGATTTTGGGCATTATTTTTTTTAGGATAATAGTTTTAAGTTTTTTTATGTTCATATCTAATGCATATTTTTTTGCTTGTCATATTTATTACATTAAGTAATTGTTGTAGATCTTTAGGATTTTCTACTAGAATACAGTATTATAAGCATATCTATTGATTATCTTTCCATTAATATTTAGGCCTGGCATCTCTGTGATGTTTTTAAAGATTTGCTCAGTGTATAGATTGAACAAGCTTAGTGATTGGATGCATCTCTGTCTTACTCCCCTTTTTATATCAAAGGGTGTAGAGTTCTCTTTGTTATATTTTATTAGGGAGCCAATGGTGGGGTGTGCTAAACACTCCAAGGTATGGTGACAGCTTTACAAATAAAGAACACAACACAATACTGACGTTTCGGCCTGTGGCCTTCTTCAGAATACAGGGACAACGACAACAAGCGGTGAAGCACAATTACTACATGTTAGATGATCAAGTGGAGGGCGAGGAAAGTAGGATGCAGAAATAAGAAAAGAGAGAAATGAATTTTACATGATGAGAGGTATGATGGGCGTCAAAATATATAAAATAGAAAAAGAGAGAGAAAAATGTATAATAAATTGTACTTAGCTGAGCTCAGAGCAGGAAAACTGTAATCCGTGCTGAAACCAGTCGGAATGACTAAAAGCGCAGAGAACGTGTATAGAAAGCAACACGTGACAAAGACAGGTCAGTAAAGAGGGCAAAAAGGATCTAATATCGGGAAAACCAAAAAAGGGGGGGGGGAAAGGGGGATAGACGAGGACACTCCTGGGACACAACAAGCGATACATATAAATCACTCAACAATGGAAGTGAGAGATCACGCGAGAGGTTAAGAGAAAGAAATAGAATGAGACGACAAAGTAGTAAACTAGGCAGTGGGTGAGAGAGATGGACTCTACAGAATGTCCTCGTCTATCCCCCCCTTCCCCCCCCCCCTTTTTGGTTTTCTAACGTTCACAATTTCAATTTTTCATAAAATATTATTTCAGCAACCTAAATTTTCAATTGCTCTATTTCAGTGCAATATGTATCACAGGACTTAAAAGTCCTATTTATACTGCAACGTATTTAGGTGCATTGCAAATTGTAAAAAAAATAATCAATTAATTGACACACTCAGCTTGGCTGGAAATAGGTACCTGACTTGCATTGTTAGATACGTAAGGCAGAGCATTAGTAGTGAAGAAAAGCTTGCTAACTTGCAAATGTTGCAATCTATATTTCTGAGACGATTAGAGGCCACAGAGATGGGATTTCTCAGAAGAATGTTGAAAGTTCCCCGGACAGCTAAAAAGACCAATGAGGAAGTTCTCAAAGAGGCCAACACAAAAAGGGAGCTCTTAAAAAACATCAGAAAGAAACAAACAACATTTTTCGGGCACATTATGAGAAGATGAAAGTTGGAATACTTGGTTACAACTGGCAAAATAAAAGGAAAGAGAGATTGTGGATGACAAAGAGAGAAAATACTGGATAGCTTGGTGTCATGGCATGGAAAACAGTCAACAACAGAACTGATACGATGCACTGTGGATAGAAGATTGTGGAAGGACATGATCGCCTACGTCAACCGGTATGGTACATTAAGATGATAATTCTGAGATCTTCTTTACTTTAAAATATTATATATTGTATTCCATGAACTGCACATTTATTTTTCTTTAGTTAAGAATTATTTTCTTTCCTAACAGGTGTTGTCGACAGAGAACCAGTATTTAAATTAAAGGTTTTTTTTTGGATATTGTTTACTATATTTTTGTTCGGTTATTATTTTTCAAACTTTTTTTTCGGTGAAACACCCAAACCAAGCTTAGGATATTCCATTTGGAAATATCTTTGGTGAAATAAAAAATCAAATTGCCTGTGAAACAGACTGATTCTGGATACCTTCAACTATTTAAAATCTGCTGTAGCAAATGTATAGTGTGATTGTCAAGGTCTTTGGTACCAGGACAGATATTAGTAATTTCTCTCCCACTTCACTTAACAATTTTTCCTAGAAATAATTGATAGTAGTTTTTAAACTGATATCTGGAGATAGCATGCACACATATGCATACTTGAGGACAATGATTTTTGCCTTGTTGTCAGTCTCGAGAAAATGCTGAGGATATTGTCAAGTTTTGCAACCTTTACTGGTTAATACGAGATGATTCCCGCCCTGTTGAGATAGCTCAAAAGTACAAAATCTTTCTTTCTCTGAAGCAGCTGAAGACTATATTAAAGTGCATTGATGAAATAAGCATAGTTATCTTTATAAGCATAGTTATATTACTTTTTATTCTTCTTTCCTTCTTCATTTGTCTTTAAGCATCATGAAAGACCAAATTTGCCGATTTGCTGTCTTTGCTATTTTTGGCCTCTCCTGCTGTTGTTTCCTAATGTTTTTAATATTCAATCAATCCATCCTTTTCAAGACTTATCTTGGGTCTATGGTTCGCTTGATATTTGTTGTAGACATGATGTGTTGTGTTTTAATCTTTCTGCCTTATCTCAGTGCCAAACTACCATATCTACTGTTTCTTTCAGTGGCATATTCTCTATGTTACCGCAGCTACCGCCAGTATTCTGAACATATTAATGAAATACTAAAGGAAATGATAATTTATTATATTTTTTTCTAATTATATTACAAATTTCCGAATATTCTATTACACATTTCGTAGGCCAATATGATTTATTTGCTTTGATTTGTATTTATTAAAGCAAGGTTTTCCTATGGCCACTATAACGTTTATGAATGAAACTGAAACTACCCTAAGATAGTATATGAACTGCTAATAAGCAGTGGTACAGTTCTCTTCTCTCCGACTTAGAATGAATGACATTGACATTCAAAAATGCCCGTCAAAATAATACGGCTAAGCTACCTCTACACTAATGCGGTTTCATGGGTTATTTTTTAGCTCTAGCCAATCAGAAGTGTCACAAAATGAAAGTGAAACTATGTCTGATTACGGAACTTCCTAACCTATTTATAATTACGTTATGTGCATCAGCATATGTAGAAAGAGCTTTTTCTGGTCTCAAGAGAATCAAATCTTATCTTATTGTCGCTCATCTCAGACACAAGAACGCTTATCTGGTTTGGCATTAATGTCCTTTGAGAAATCATTCCTTCAGAAACTTAGAAATCAACCCAACAGTACTTTCAATGAAAAAGTCATCGATGCATCTTCGTCCCAATTCTACAGAGAGTTTACATAGAGTTTACATATAAATAAGTAAGTAATTTAAAATGTAGTGATGTCGTTAGCAAATATTGCTTCATGTTAGCCTACTGAATATAATGTATGTCTTTATTTATTATGTCAGCTGTAGCCCAGACCCCAAAACCAGTATACACTACTGGTTTCTTTATGTATTATATGGCAATAGGTATTCATAGTTTTCTTTTTTGTTTTTAGTTCTTCGTTTGCAATATTGTCTCTAAAAATTTATTTTGTATGAGTCTGACATATTTCACTTTAGTAGGGGCTATTTTTCTTATTGTTCTTGTGTTTAGTGTCCAAGTCTGGCAGTGGTAACATATTGTTGAAAAGAAGATTGTACTGTAAATTGTCCATTTTACCTCCATGGTAATTTCTTTGTTGGACAGAAGTGATAACATAAGCTTTGTTACATCTTGAGTGTTTATTTCATTCTTTTTCACAATCATATTCATCAAGTGCTGGGGAGGTGTGGGGTATATATGTGTGCATGCGTGCGTATGAGCACGTGCGTGTGTGTTTGGGGGTGGGGGGGGGCTGAGGTTATTTAATTTTAATTGCCATTACTTTAACAAAAAAATCCACAATCCATAAAATGTCTTCAACCTTTAAAAAAAAAATTCTTTTGGAAGGGAATCACAGTTACTGAGCTACTATAACAAAAGGTAGCAGGTTGCTTCAGTGAGCCAATCAATCAGAGCCTTTTAGACCTCTTTAGGGAGCATAGGACATGAAGAAAGTTTCTTCATCCATCCTTACTCTTGAACATCTTCACTATTTTCTTCAGGTCAAGACAAATGTCATTGAGGGTTTCCACGACCTCTCTTGTACATATATTCCTGGAATTTTTCCCGTTTTCTATTTCCCTGTCGATTCCATGTTAGTGCCTGTCATGCTTTGGTGGCTGCATGTTTTCTTACCATGTGCTCCATCCCTCTCTATTTTGTATTCATCATTTGTTGCTCGACTGACTTTGTTCTGTTCTTCCCCAGATAACTTCATTTCCAATCTTGTTTTTGAACATTTGATGATATTAATTTGTCTCAGGAAGTTGCTTATAAATTATCTGTATCTTTTGTTTGATTATATTATTCAACAAAACCCCCTAAGAGGATCTCTGGACTGTCAGCAGCAGAGGCATAAGCATTATAGTCCGTTCAGAATCGTTTGCCGAGATGTTATGATTTATAATTCAAAAAGTTCTTGATGATTTCACATGATTTTTGGCATACGGTGTTAAAATGTCCATGTCACGAGAACATATGTGTTACTCGATGTCTAGCTATAACGGTTTTCTTAAAGCGGCGAATTCCTTTGATCTTTGCCCATGTAACTATTATTTTGACCCTAATCAAAATGTTTTACAGTAATCTAGTGCAACGATGACCCATAGGCGTGTCCATAAAATTTTACTGGGTGGCAAGTATACAAATTTTAAATTATATATAGAACTTTTGTTCGTAGAGTCAATTTGATATAGTTCCATGCTCTTGGTGTGAGTTTCCCAAATGTTGTCGCTGCCTTTCAAATACGTACATTTAGTTCCTCATCTAAGGAAAGTGTGGCTGTAATAGTGGATCCAAGATAGCTGAACTTCTGTACTGACTCAAGCAGGCTTCCATTCAAAGTAATGGTTGTTGGTTTGCTTATAACATATTTTTGATTGCTTGGGTGGTCTTGAACAATATACTGTTTAACAAATCAACTAGGAAATTTTGCAAATCAAACTATTTATCTGTAGACTTAATCAGAGTAATGATCATTCAGAATCAGACGAGTCAAATAGGTCGATTACTGCTTTCGGCTGAACAAACAACAAACCATCCTTTTTCCAATATTCCTCTTCTTGTCGTAACACATGATCCTCACATTTTACCCAGTAGTCTTTATTTATATTTGATAGAGCCTGATTTGTAAGTGTCTCAACATCGCATAATTTGAAAGTTTTATTTGTATATGCTACGTGTCCTTTAACTTTTGCCCAAACTAGTTCTATAGGATTTAAGTGTGCATGATATGGAGGTAGTCTCAAACATCTATGGCCATGTTCTTGAATTAACTTGTCTATTTTAAATATCTTTGTACGTTGTGTCTGTTTTACAAGGCTAAGCAATTCGGGTTTCAAGTAGCTGTCGTTAACTTGTATGTGTTCTTTTATGAGCCACGTTTTGATTGCATCTTTTGTACTTGATGATGTTGGGATTCTATCTTCTACGTTAACTACGTTATGGTATGAAGCATTGTCCATTATCAGACAAGAAGGTCGATCTAATATTGGAAGGATACTTTTCTCGATCCAGTCTTTAAATATGTGCCCATTCATTTCGGAGTGGTAGTCTCTATTGTCTATGGATTTTGAAATGAAAACGAGATGAGCATTCTGCAACAACCCATTATGTCTGATACCTGCATTTCATATGTAACATTTCTTTATAAAAATTTATAGTGGAAACATAACTATTTTAGGACGGTGCGCATTCAGCCGTGAAGGTCATGCCTATATGTTAAAGAATCAGCTGTGAGATGTAAGCATCTACATAATCCCGCCGGTGTTTATAATATCGATTAACTTTTTTTTAATATAGGTTAAATAAGGCATCTTTGAAACTGGATCACATTTCTTTGATAAAAAAATATTTTTATAGCGACATTAGTATTCTAAACCTAACTTCAAAAGATCAATGCAAATGAACAATAAGTTTTTGAAAAAAAAATAAATTAATGTCTAGGCAAACGAATCTGAACGGACTATAGAAGCGTATCTACATAGTGCTTAATTGTGGGTGTTGTTCGTTATGTGTATTTGCAAACATGAATTCAATTGGTTACAATTAGTGTGGCCGTATTTCTCAATGATTTTGTCAACATGGTACACCTTTTTCTTATTCGTATTCTTCACAAGTTGTAACAATTCGGGTTTTAAATATGTGTCGTCAAATTTGACATTTTCATTCGCAAGCCATGTCCTAATTTGCTCTTTTGTATTTGATGCAGTAGGCACTTTGTCCCATCTTGAATTCCCTAAGGAAGTGCTGATATAGTAAAACAGTAACCTTTTGCATAGTTATAAATTTGCATTTCAAACTCATTGTAATTTAGATATAAATGTTGGTATTTAAAGTCAACAAATTGTCTACTGAGTCTTCACAAAATTAATAAAGATACGCCTTCCCTTCGGTAATTAATGCCAAGGCCGTGGTGCGTCATGTCGTTCAATAACAATTCAGTTTTGTGCACGGGATTTTCCTGAACTTAGTGTTTCTGCAATAGCCAAACTATTTTACGTGAACGACCGCACCAAATTAATGTATATATCCTAAAATGGTGTCAAATTCGAACAGGGTGAATTTAATATAGCCTAAAGAAGAAAACTTTTAAACTAGATCAAATTTCTCAGAGCAAAAAATATTTCTATAACGACATCAATATTATAAGATTACATGCAAAAGTTGAAAGCAAAATAACAAACGGTTATCTATCTATCTATCTATTGTCCTTTCGAGCCGAAGACGGCACATAGGGCAGAACCACAATCTCAAAAACAGAAACCTTGCGTGCCAAAATGGCACATATTGCAGAGATCACTGTTCTAAAATCTACGGCGCTGTTTCCATAACAATACTTTTTACAATGACAGCTTGTCAAGCCATCGATCAACCTCCTTAGTCGCCTCTTACGACATGCCTGGAAGGTCACAGTGTCACTATAACGGTTATCACGTAAAGCTAATTCAAGTGTGGTTATGAATTTCTGAACGGACTATAGCAAACTTCATTTTGCAGTAATGAGAAGGGAACAGCTGGAATATATTGTAATTCAGGGGCGAAGAGACAGAGGGGAAACAAAGTCAAAAGATACCAGACAGCTTAAGCGAAAGGTTTGGCAGAAGGTCATCAACAAAAATGACAAATAACTGTCGCGATCGAAAGTTGTAGAGAGACATGATCACCTACGCCAGCAGGCACGGTACTTGATGATGATGATAATAATGACAGATGGGCTGAGATATATCAGAGCTTGACTTAGTTGAGTTTCCAGCAAAGATATCAAGAGCACAGGGAATGGACATTGGTGTGGAGGTGCAGCCCCAGACTACTGAACACATACTTCAAGACTGCACTGAATATAGTAGACTGAGAAAAATCCATTGGCCCATAGATACAACACTACAGACAAAATTATATGGGCCACTGCAAGAATTACAAAAGACAGTAAAATTTATACAGGACACGACATTGCAGATATAGACAATATTTCAGGCAAACGAAAGATAGATAGATAGATTGGTGTTTGCAAAACCAAATTAGTAACAAACAAGACCTGTGGAATTGTCAGAATAATCACAATAAATTGAAAGGCACTTGAAACTGTCAAGCCGTTCAAATATATAGCCTCATTCCCACTGACACATGTTCACAACCAGAAATACTAGCTAGAATTGCAATGACATTTTTTTCCCCTCTTCCAAAATGGTAGAACAGAGTTTGTTTTCCATTTACTGCTGCAGGATTTGCTATTGGAGGATTAATTTAAGCTCTCTAATGTCGATCGCTGTCAACCGGATGTTCCACTTTACAGATTCATGCTGGTGCTATTGAGTTTGTGCCCCTGTCAGCGGTCCTTTTTGGTCAATTAGGCAGTGCTAATACGAGCTTTCTCCCTTGTGAAGTCGGTGTGCATCAACTCCTTTATTTAGATCACTGTGTCAAGTCAAAAGGAGCGTCTATTGAATTCAGCGCCCTCACTATAGTGTTCATGAATCTAGGTGAGGTGTTTAAAGTGAATCAAACATTCCTGATTCATTCATTGTTGGCATGTGCGTTCTACGTCATCAAAATGGACGATTATATCACTAACCTAGCGCTCAAATAGAAGGCCCAGATAAAGATTTCAATGTTAAAGCATTGGTGCAACTCCTGGATTTTCATGTTAGTCAAGAGGGATGTTGGCTAAATTAAGGGGAGCTGCGAGAAGGGGGAGGACTTATGAGTCAGTTTATCGTATCACACTGCGAAGTTTGCTGAGAAGGAGATCTGTACGCTTATGCAAAGTTGTGCGATGTGGATAATCCAACTAACGACTTGACAAACAAAACCATACATGGAGAAGCAAACATCCCTCCACCCCAACCTTATAATAAATATCTGATTATTACGAAAAGTATGGATATCCATTTCTACATAATTGGCATACTTGCGAAACTTGGTAGTATTGCAGCCACACGTTCTGAACGTGTAACATCTGGGTCTTTTTGTCCAGAGAATATTATCAGTTCAGCTGTTGACAACCTGAGCTGCTCTGGTCCTATACAGAGTGTTTCACTCTGTCACAGAATCTATATTTTCAGCTACCTCATATCTTTGGCTATCAAGGCTGCCATTATTACATTCATAAAAGGAGATTGCAAGTTACTTGACTGTTTATAATAAAGGTTATAAAAGAGGGGTCGCAGGTTGGCTGTTATAAAAGGGTTATAAAAGAAGTTCGCAGTTTGGCTGTTATAAAAGGGTTATAAAAGAGGGGTCGCAGGTTGGCTATTATAAAAGGGTTATAAAAGAAGTTCGCAGTTTGGCTGTTATAAAAGAGGGATCGCAGGTTGGCTGTTATAAAAGGGTTATAAAAGAGGGGGTCGTAGGTTGGCTGTTATAAAAGGGTTATAAAAGAGGGGTCGCAGGTTGGCTGTTATAAAAGGCGTATAAATGAGAGGCTGCAGATTACGTGGATGTTATAACAGGAGTTCACAAGTGGCGGCTGTTATAAATGGAAAACAAAAAGGGTTTTTAAAACACTAGCCTATCCCACGTGTTTTTGTGGTATGGATTGTACAATCGAGTGGTATGTGTGGTCTTGTGGGTGTGAATAGTTTCATTGATATGCACTGTCTAATTAGTATCAATTATGTAACGGGTTTTCTTTGTACAGTTTTTCTCAAATTATTTAACTGATCAGAACTGGTAACTTGCTGAATTATTTAACTGAATTAATTTATTAATTTTTGTATGAGTTGTGTAAATAATGAATTGGTGTAAATTCATTAGTATTATAAACTATTGCTTGAAATAATACAAATATAATATATAAGTAAATTGTTTCTTTTAACATTTCCATTAATCCGGAAAGAATAATAAAATATGATGTATATACTTTTCTTGCTGTTTATCTTTACTCTGAAATATTGTGTTAATTGTACTTTTTGTACGTGTCACGTGTTAATGTTTTTCACTAGGTTTTAAAGTATAGCATTCACGGGAACGTGATACACATATGACTATAAAATTCAAACTGCAAAATAAATTATCCTCATGAGCGTAAATAATAAATAAATGGAAGTATGATAATCATCATCATCAAGTATCATGAATGCTGGTGTAGGTGGTCATGTCTCTCCACAACTTTCGATCTCGACAGTTATTTATCATTTCTGTTGTTGACCTTCTGCCTAGTCATTCTCTTAAGCTGTCTGGTATCTTTTCTCTTTGCTTCACTCTACCTCTTCGTTCCTCAATTTTCCAGTTGCTACAATATATTCCAACTGTTCCCTTCTCATTACACGGCCAAAAAATGATGATTGTTTCTTCCTAATATTGGAAATTAGCTCTCTTTTTGCTTTGGCCTCTTACATGACGTTTTCATTACTCTTCTTGTCCGTCCATGGTATTCTCAACATTCTTCTGTAAAACCACATTTCTTCAACCTCCAGTGATTTTTTTGCTTGTTGTCCTATTGTCCATGATTCACGTCCATGTGTTAAGACTGACTCTACATAACATTTAAGAACTCTTTTTCTTGTTTCTATTGTCAAAAATAGATTGCACAGTAACTTCCTCATTTTTTGGAAAGCTGCTTTTGACTGAGCCATTCTGAATCTCACCTCTTTTGTACATGTTCCGTCTGAGGTTAACAAAGTTCCCAGATATTTAAATTCATTTACCTGTTTTAATATTGTTCTACTTGTCTTTATTTTGCACTGAGGTGTTGTCTTTTTCTTTGTAGCTACCATTACTTTGGCCTTTTTGCTATTAAGGTTGAGTCCTTTATTTTTGCTTTCCTTCACTATAATGTCTAACATTTCTTGTAACTCATTTTCATTTTTAGCGATTAAGAATTTATCATCAGCATACCTTATATTATTTATATTATGACATCTGATTGTTATTCCAGGCATGTCCTTCATGGATCTTAAAATAATCTCATTATACATATTAAACAAATCTGGTGACAGCATACAACCTTGCCTAACAACCTGTTTTATTTGTTGAAACATTCCCTATTGATTTCCATTTCCTATGGCTGCTGTTTGTTGCCAGTACATGTTCTTTATTATTCTTCGATCTTTGCTAGCTACGTTTATGCCTTCTTGATTATTTCTAGGTGCTTTACTTTGTCAAGTGCTCTAGTATAATCTGTGATACATAGGTACATATTTACTTTCACCTCTATGGCTCTTTCTTCTAAAGATCTTATGATGTATATCGCATTGTTCGTTTCTTTACCTCCAACGAAGCCACACTGTTCATCACTAATTTCTGGACTGATTTTGTTGGCTTATATAACAAGAAGATAAAGACATAACAGAGTTAAGACGACTACAAAAGATAACTTACATGTTTACATGAAGCAGTTTGTTACTTCTCAGAAAATTAATAAGTTGAGTATTAATAAAACATTACCAGGGCAGCGTTGGATTGAAATGGCTTCCCACTTCAAAAACAGACTCGTGCCAATTTCACATATTCTGAAGCTGGCAGAGTTCTTTTTGTGTCTACCAGGAACAAAAGCTGCAACGGAAAGATTGTTTTCACCGATGAACAGCTTGTGAACAAATGATAAAACACATCTAAGGGTTGACACTTTAAAGGCCATGTTGATCACCAAAGTGAACAATGAACAAACATGTGTTGAATTATTTTTTAAGATGCTCCAAACAAAGAAGAATAGCAAAATACTAATGACAGCAGCAGAAGCAAGTGCTGGACTGAAGAAAATGGAAAAACGAGCTTGGATCTCAGACACCACATGGAAATACATCAAAGAAAGAAGAGAAGCGAAGAGAGCCATGACTAATGTAAAGACAGATCTTGGAAAGGTTCTGGCAAAAGCAACATACAAAGAATTAGACAACAAAGTGAAAAGTTCGGCAAGAAGAGATACAAGAGCTTATATAGACAACTTGGCAGAGAAAGCAGAGACAGCTGCAATTACAGGAGACAGCAGAACTCTTTATACTGTACAAAAGATGCTGACAAACACCTATACATCCAGTGGAACACCAATTCTAGACAAATCTGGATTAATGCTAACAACAAGCGCAGACATAAAAGCCCGTTGGGCGGAACACTTCAAAGAAATTCTTAACCGTCCACTACCTCACAGTTTAATAGATTTTGAAGCTGAAACACCAGCAGCAGAATTAGATGTAAATTTAGATGACTTCACCTTGAGTGAAATAGAAACCACCTTAAAGCTAATGACCAATAACAAGGCTGCTGGAGAGGATAAGTTAACAGCTGAGATCCTCAAGGCAATTGATAGCCATAATTTAATACATCTCCAAAAAATGTTCAACATCATTTGGAAAACAGAGAAGACGCCTCATAAATGGAAAAAAGGAATCATTGTTAAGATCCCAAAAAAGGGCAATCTTAGAGATTGTAACAATTGGAGAGGCGTGACACTTTTGTCAGTTGCCTCAAAATTATTCTGTAAAATCATCCTAAATAGAATAAAGGATTCAATAGATACAGTAATGCGTGAAGAACAGGCTGGGTTTAGAAAAGGGAGAAGCTGTCTTGACCACATTTTCACTCTACGACTTATATTGGAGGAACACATTGAAAAGCAAAAACCTTTTGTACTTAACTTCATCGACTTCAAAAAAGCATTTGATAGTATTCATAGAGATTCTTTGTGGAAAATTCTGAAGCAATATGGCTTACCATCAAAAATCATAAATATTATCAAAGACATGTATGATGGTTACACATGTGCAGTTCGAACAGAGGAAGGACTGAGCGAATGTTTCCCAATAGAAACTGGGGTTAAACAAGGATGTATTTTATCGCCCTTGTTATTTGGAATTGTTATGGACTTCATAATGAAGAAATGCTGCACTGGTAATAAAGGCATCGAATGGATACAAGGAGACCATTTGGAGGACCTGGACTTTGCTGATGACATAGTTCTTATCAGCAATCAGATAAAAACGATGCAGGAAAACACAAATGAACTATCATCAATAGCCAGCAAAATTGGGCTTGAGGTCAATCATGAAAAGACTAAAGTCATGAAAAGTTTAATTCCAACAAGTGACAAAATATACATGGAAAACAAACCAGTAGAAGAGATCGATCACTTCATCTATCTTGGAAGTCACATTGATCGAGAAGGGGATACGAGCAAAGAAATTAGAATCAGACTGGCTAAAGCAGCAATGTCTTTCAGAAGCCTTGAAAAGTTGTGGAAATCAAAACTCATTAGCACAAACACAAAACTTAGGCTATTCAAATCAAATGTACTATCAACCCTTACGTATGCGTGTGAAAGCTGGAAAACAACAAGAGATATAGAAACAAAGTTGAACGCATTCGAAAATAAATGTCTAAGGAAAATACTTGGTATAGAATGGAACGAATTCAAAACAAACGAGGAAATTAGAGAAATCGCCAATCAACCACTAATATCTTCAGTAATAAAGAAAAGACGATGGTCATACGTTGGACATGTGATGAGAAGAGATAATAATCGAATAGCAAAGCAAGCCCTCATATGGGAAACAACAGGTAAAAGAAAAAGAGGAAGACCCAGGGAGACACTGAGAAGAACATTGATGAGAGAGGCAAGAGCAGCAGGAATCGGCTCCCTCAATGAGATAGAACTGCTTGCACAGAACAGAGACAGATGGCGAGATTTGATAAAATATCTTTAAAAGAAAACTGCTAGAACAAAAATTCATATAGGAGAAGGTGTATCTTGGTCTACGCCCTATGGGCCGGTTACGGCTCGAAAGGTCAATAGATAGATAGAAACAAAGAAAGATCTTTTTTAAAAAGAATCCACTCATCAGAAAAGTACAAAAACTCTGCTTCACCTTCCATTTAAGTGATTATCACTAATGTTTTTTTTTTGTTTATCTCCTGATAACGTTTTGTAAGCCTATATTGTTAGGTGTTTTAATTAGTTTTAAAATATAAGTATTATTCACTTGAAAATGACGGAAGAAATTTAATTTTATTGATGGAAAATTTAAGTCAAATTAACACGTCCCGGATTAGTGTTTAAAAAAATATGGTCACCTTAGTACTAAAGAATCGTCCGCCTTACCGAGGCATTATTAGAGACAATGGCATCGTGGGAGGCAGGAAGGTAGAATGTGTGGTCAGATAATGTAATACCTTGGACATACTTTAACCAGTGATGGAAAATGTAAAACGGAAATAAACAAAAGAATAGGAATGACAACAAAAAATAATTTTATTGCTGTGAAAAATATACTAACATCAAAATGCATATCAGGGTTAAACGTCAGGGTTAAACTACAAATAGAAAAATGATATATTTTCTCAACATTCCTGTATTCCATAGACACGGACATTAGACAAGAAAACAGAACAGAAAATTGAAGTCTTTGAAATGTGGATTTATAGAAGAATATGAAGAATTGGATGGAAGGAAAATAAAAATAAAAACCGGTGTAGTCTTAAAACAAAAATGGCAAGAGAACTACTAAACACAATTCAAACAAGACAAATGAGATTTTTGGGCCATGTTAAAAGACACAACGGCCTACTAAAAGTAATCCTGGAGGGGAAAATACAAGGAAAAAAAAGGCAAAGGTAGATCAAGACTAACATGGACGAGTAACATCAAAAGATGGATTAGTCGGCCTATGACAACTTGCACCATCAAAGCAAGAGGCAGAGCGGAATGACACTCCATGGTAGGCAACCTTCGATGCTGAGATGACACTCAATGATGATGCTCACATAGTGCTGATTTTCAGTGATTTTCTGTGTTTTTATTTTTTAATTCGAAGAGACCGTGCAATCTTTAGTGCTTTCTAGTCGATGGAAGTCACTCAAAACGTCGCCTATGCCACTGTTTTTTGTATGCACAGAGACCTACACCGTCTCCAGCATTAACAGTAAAGCCATTCATTCTCAACTTTTTTTCTCATGAGCCACTTGACTAAATTATTTCTAAGAATCGCCATATGAAGAGTGAGATACAAAATAAAAATAGAACACTGCGTATTTGTTGAAGGTAAAGATAAGAATGATGTCATTTATATCAAAAGATCATTAATAGAAATAGTCTTTGAATTTAAAAAATGTCTGTATTTTTTTTTAAACAACACCAAAGCATTTAACAAATTAAAGCAAAAAAATACAATTTTTTTTAGAGAATATCAATTATAAATATTAGCTGCAAAGAACTAAAAATATTAATTTTAGCGGAACTAACAAAATTGGGAATTTCCGTAATTACATATTGATGAATAATATAATATATTAGGAGTTTTAGCTTTTAGCTTCAATTTAACCTTTATATTCAATCATAATTAATTAACTAAATTAAGATTAAATGACACTATATACCTGCATTAATTAGCTATTTATATTTGTGAAAATAATTTTCTGTCCTGTTAGATCAGAGCTTACAGTTACACGTAGTAAATCATATTGGCGTGATCAAGTAATGATCTGTTCCGATATCACTGACAACTAAATAGAAAACGAGTGTATGATTGTTGACCTGTTCTCTTGTGAAGGGAAACATTAATCAGATTAGAAAACAACATCATTAACGTAAGTTGTTTTTAAAATAACATTATTCTGTAAGTTGTGTACTCCAAAATAGCTTATAATTAATTATTATTCACAAAATAAGATGTGTCGACGTTATAATTCCAAAATCTCAATCAGGTTTTTTTTTTACGAATTTGTTTTCACTTTAATTAACATCATTGTAACAATCAACATTTTTTGGACACATCATGAAAAGAGGAAAGATGGAATATTTGGTTACAACTGGCAAAATAAAAGGATAGAGAGATCGCGAACGACAAATGGAGAAAATACTGGATAGCTTGGTGCCAACTTGGTGTCTTGGCATGGAAAACAGTCTACAACAGAACTGACAGAAGATTGTGAAGGACATGACCGCCTACTTCAACCGGTATGGCACACGATGATGATTAAACTGGTTAGTAACAGATCTATTTTTATTATTAGACATCGTGTACGTTTAACGTAGATTTAACTGGTTAGTAACAGATCTATTTTTATTATTTGACATCGTGTACGTTTAACGTAGATTTTTGTTTCGCTGTTACACCAACAAGATAATATAACTTTCCCCTGGGTCAGCACTGATTTTAAAAATATATTTTGTATCTCCTCGATTTGGGTACACATTTATACGTACATTGACTAGAGCAGAGCACTTCATTCTTAACATAATGGAAGAAGAGTCACCAATACCCACCAGAACTAGGAGAAATAAAGAAAATCGTGATAACAAGAAAGTCACTTGGCCCGAACATGTAAAACAAGGAGTCAGACAAGGCTGTGTTCTATCACCGGATTTGTTTTCATTTTACAGCGAACATTATGAGATCAATAGTAGACAAAAACAGGAATTGAATAATGTAACAAAATAAAAAAAAAAGATAGAAGCTTTAGAAGGACGTGGAAAAGACGTAGTCAGACTTTAGACCAGAATGAAGTTACTACAGACGGGGAATTCCCATATCTGTCCTGGGTCCGTCCCAGCAAGCGACAGTGGTCATCAGACAAGTAACAAAACGTTTGGATAACATCAACAACAGCAGATATATGGAGCTTTTAATATAGAGGTTTGCAACAGGATGCAACCTGGTCATCAGAAACAGGCCGTCGAACTAGTGCTTCGGCCCTCCAACTTGTTGATAGTCTTAGGGTCAGTGGATCATGGCCCCGAGGGTCCGATTTCCTGCTACTATGAAATGTCTTGATTGAATTTGTTATTATACCATAGCCTACTTTAGATTAGGGTGACCATTTTTTCCCCATTGTTTCCGGGGACATTTGCCATATTTTTTACATTTCGGAGGATTTTTTTGCTTATTTCTGAGACTGTCCCACAAAATCGAAGACGAACGATAATATATATATATATATATATATATATATATATATATATATATATATATATATATATATATATATATTTATATATATGTGTGTGTGTGTGTGTGTTTGTATCTTTCTACCTTTTAGCTCCCAGTGGAGCATAGGTCTTCAACAAACACTTTCCAAGTCGTTCTGTTTTTTGCAATTCTTTTAAGGTCATTCCATGTCTTCCCCATCATCTTCATCTCTGCTTCAATCTGTCTTCTCCAAGAATTCCTTGGTCTTCCTCTTTGTCTTTTCCCCTGGGGATTCCAAAAAAGGGCCTGTTGTGTAATACTCTCAGTTGGTTTCCGTAGTGTGTGTCCTATCCATCGCCATCGTCTTCGCTGTATTTCTTTATCCACTGGTATTTGACCGGTATATTTCTATAATTCCACGTTAGTGACTTTGTCCTGCCATTTCCATCCCTTTATTCTGCGCAAGCATCCATTAATGAAAGTCTGTACCTTCGTGATTGTCAATTTTGTTATTCTCCATGTTTCACAGCCATATAATAGAACCGACTTAACATTGGAGTTGAAAATTTGTATTTTTGTATTTAGCCTAATTTCTTTGGATTTCCATATGTTTCCCAGTGCAATGAAAGCTCCTCTTGCTTTTGATATCCTTATTTTGGTATCGTTTTCTGTTCCTCCCTCTTTATCTATATTACTGCCCAGATATATATAAGATTGTACGTCTAGTAGAGGTATTTCTCCTAGTTTTATTTGGTTATTGCCAACTGCATTAATTCTCATAATGTTGGTCTTATCTCTATTAATCTTTAGTCCTAGCTGTTGTGATCTCTCACCTAGTATACTCATTTTATCTTGCATCTGTTGGTGGCTGTGTGATAGGAGAGCTATGTCATCAGCAAAGTCTAAATCATCAAGTTGTTTGGCCAGTGACCACTGGATCCCATTTCTGTTGTTTTGAGTTATTTTCATAATCCAATCTATGGCCAGTAGAAAGAGAAATGGAGACAGAAGGCATCCTTGCCTTACTCCTGTTCTTATTTCAAATGCTTCTGTAAGCTGTCCTTCATGCACCACACTACATTTTGTTCCTTCATACATTGTTTTTATCAGGTTAATAAACTTTATGGGGATTCCATAATGACTCAGCAGCTTCCAAAGCATTCTTCTGTCTAAACTATCAAATGCCTTTTCGTAATCTATGAATCCAATATAAAGTGGGGATTTTAATTCTAAACTTTGTTCAACTATTATACGTAGAGTAGTTATTTGATCAGCACATGATCTGTTCTTCCTAAAAACTGCTTGTTCATCTCTCAAGTGTTTCTCTATAGCCTCTTTTAGTCTCTCCAGAATGATTCTGCCTAATATTTTTCCTGGCACTGATAGTAGCATAATTCCCCTATAATTTGTGCACTCCTGTAAACTTCCTTTCTTTGGTAGTTTGATCATATAACCTTCTCTCCAGTCTTTAGGTATTTCTTCCCTCTCCCAAATTTTATCCAATAGATCATGTAAAATCTTGGTAGAGGTGATAATATCTGCTTTGATGGCTTCCGAAGGAATTTCATCTGGTCCTGTGGCTTTACCATCTTTTAATAGTTTGATGGCTTTCATTATTTCTTCTTTGCTTGGTTTTCCGCAGTTAACGTTTAACTCTTCTTCTGCTGGTAGTATATCTGGAGGATTATTTGAGCCTGGTCTGGTCAAAAGTTCTTCAAAGTGCTCTTTCCATCTCTCCATTTGTTCCCTTATATTACTAAGCAGATTTCCTTTCTTATCTTTGATAAAGGCGTTGATCTGTTTGTATTTTCCACCTAATTTCTTTGTGCTGTTGTACAGTTCTTTCATATTCCCTTTATTTGCTGCTTCTTCTGCCTCTTTAGCTAATTCATCTATATATTTCCTCTTATCCCTTTTAATGCATCTTCTCACTTCTTTGTTCACCTCTGTGTAAGCTTCCTGTGTCTTGGCTTTATTACTTCTTGTTTTGCTTTTATTTATGTCTGCTTTCTTGTTCTTTCTTGCTTTAATTTTATCCAGGGTCTCTGCTGTCATCCATGCCTTATTCTGGCGTTCTCTTTTCCCCAGTGTTTCTTCGCATGTCTCTTTCCATATATTTTTTACCTGTTTCCAATGATCTTCTATATTTATTGTATTTTCTAGTTGTTGGAGGACTTGGTATTTGTTTGATATTGTGACTGCGAATTTATCTTTAATTCCTTGTTCTTTAAGAAACCCTACATTGAAATACTTTCTGCCCTTATTCGTTGTAGTATACCTTTTTAATTTAATTTTAAGTTTGGCTAACAGAAGATGATGATCAGAAGCTATATCTGCCCCTCTATATACTTTTACATCCTGTAAGGATGACTTAAACTTATTATTAATACATATGTGATCAATTTGATTTTCCGTTGTGTGTGTGTATACATATATATATTTATTTATATTTATAATATGTGTGGGTGGGTGTGTGACTGTGTGTGCGCAAGAAATTTTGTAGATGCAAAAAAAAAAAAAAAGATAACTTTAAATTTCATAATAACTGTTCATTTGCTGTTTGATTTTATTTTTATTAATATTCACGGTACTTATGCGATACACGCACTTAATGACATTACAATAGCTAGTTGTGTTTCTCAATTAAAAAAAATATTTAAAATAAAAAAATTTAAACAAAATTTAGACATCAAATGCAGTATTAAAGTAATGTTTACAGTACCTTATTTATACTGAAGAGGTTGTTGCCTCGGCGTGGTACTTGTTTTTTGAGTGTATCTTTCTCAAGATCTCATGATTTGAAGAAAGTTTTTCACTGAAGCTTTCACACGATAAATTAATGTTAGTTTTTACTGTTGGCGACTTTGGCGAGATACTTTGGCGGGAGATGTCCGGAAAGGCAGGGGTGGGGGGAGAGAGAGTGACTGCTTTTAAAAAAAAGTTAAACCCATCCCAATAGAAGTGAATGGTGGGAATAGAAGTGACGTGGCACCGCGCTTCAAGAGTTCAAAGAGCTATCTCCGACACAACGCGTCCAAGTCTTCTCTTTTATCTTCTTGCTAATGCCGCTCAGTCTGGGATAAAGAAACACAACTCAGTAACGTCCTAGTGATTACTTTAAAAGAGGGCCGATTCCGTGTATGAACATTTATTTATTCACTGAAATCGGGGACAAAATCGGGGACAAATTTCTTTCGGGGACAACTTCTACATTCCGGGGACTGTCCCCGGAAATCGGGGACGAATGGCCACCCTACTTTAGATAGCCCTGAGCGCAGATAAGGAACCCTGGGAAACCTCCACTAACGTGACGTATTCAGCTATACGAGCTATAGACTGCTGATCCACAAGCAACACTGCTTCCAAATGTGAAAAATGTCACGCTAGTGGAGGTTTTTCGTGGTTTCCCTCTCTGCGTTCAGGCCTATCTAAATTAGGCTATGATTATATCACAACCAACTATAAATTACTAAGGCCTACGAACAGAAAGAAAACCCTCCAACTAGTTTGACATTTTCAACTATAGGAGCTATGGACAACTGGCGTCACTCTATCTATAACCACCCCTGCTCGCAAAGGGGCGCTATGTCACGCTAGACGAGTTTTTTCCGGGAAATATACTTTTCAGCCCAGAAATACTTAAGGTATTCAGTTACCTAAGTAACTCAATTAACAGAAGAATGTTGAGAATACAATGAACAGCTAAGAAGAGTAATGAAAACGTTCTGAAAGAGGTCAAAGCAAAAAGAGAGCTAATTCCCAAAATTAGGAAGAAACAATCATCATTTTTTGGCCATGTAATGAGAAAAGAACAACTGGAATATATTGTAACAACTGGGAAAATTGAGGGACAAAGAGATAGAGGGAAGCAAAGAGAAAAAAATACCAGACAGCTATAGAGAGTAGCTTGACAGTAGGTCAACAACAGAAATGATAAATGGCTGTCGAGATCGAAAGTTGTGGAGAGACATGATCACCTACGCCAGCAGGTATGGTACTTGATGATGAAGTAACTCAATAGTTGGCTGTGGTTAGACCACTAGGAAACTTCTGATAAAATCTACTCTATATGTTCTGTGTGTTTTAGACAGACAGACAAACAGGGCAGGCAGGCAGGCAGACAGACAGACGGAAACAATTATTTTTGTATTAAAAAAATAATAATAATGTGGAAAACATTAACACTTTTGATTACATCTGAAATATGAACATAAAAAAAGAGTTTCGGTTCAATTTAAAACGGATACCGTCTGCATATCAAAGGTTGGTTACCATGGTTATTTTGCCCAGTCTCTTGTCTTGAAATAAATATCCCGACTCTCACACGTTGTAGCGACTGCTTTGAACATCATCAAGTGCCTGCTGGCGTAGGTGATATGTCTCTCCACAACTTTCGATCTCGACAGTTGTTTATCATTTCTGTTGTTAACCTTCTGCCAAGCCATTCTCTTAAGCTGTCTGGTATTTTCTCTCTTTGCTTCCCTCTATCTCTTTGTCCCTCAAATTTCCCAGTTGTTACAATATATTCCAGTTATTCTCTTCTCATTACATGGCAAAAAAAAAATTATGATTGTTTCTTCCTAATATTGGGAATTATATAGCTCTCTCCTTTTTGCTTTGGTCTCTTTCAGAACGTTTTCATTACTCTTCTTAGGCTGAACAAGCGCTTTTAGCAAGCGGCCTTTATTTCTCTGGTCCTGTGGAGAGCATCCCCACCCCACCCGACATACACCATCAGATGTATATAGTAGATGTGTCGTAAGATATATCCCCCCCCCTTTGTCTTTATGTTTCACGCCGCCATAGATTCACCTAGCCATCTCTTGATGTTATCAGTCCACTCTAGTCTTGGTCTGCCTTGTACTTTCCGTTCCAAGATGACTTTTGTCAATGTGCCTCATTGACATTTGCCGAAAATGTCAAAACATATGGTCACCCTACACCAAAATGTACTGGTGACATCAAAGACAGAAAGCGCTGAACAAAAAGGCAGAAGGAACAAGATTATGAAAAAATAATCTTACTGATGACTTTAAAACAAACTAAGGGATCAGACAGGAAAGATTTGTAAGGTTATTGTTTTTCAAATGTTTCTCTTTAATTCATTTCTCCAGGTGGCCATGACGAGTAGGCGCAACATTGTTTCTTCAAAAATTGAGCTTCTTGTCAAAGAACGAAACAATCTTCTGACTTTTGTTGATGAGATCAATGAGGTGTGGTATGTTTGTAAATGTTTTGTTAATTTGTTTTGAGGAAGGCAGTAATGAAAAGTAATCAAAAAGGTAAATATGGGGGCTTCTTTGGTCAAGAGACATTTCCATTGTAAATCTATAAATATAAATGTGTTGGAAATGAAAATAATATTCAGCAAATAATTTTAAATTATATATTTGATCATTATTTGATATAATGATTGAAGTGATTTAGAAAAATTGTAGACAAATCAAATATAATATTTGAAATATTAATATATAATTACATAAATTATATGAAATATGGTGCAGTATTTATTACACTGATCTAATACAGAATTATGAGAATAAAAGAATAAAATTATTGATACAAATATACATTTGCTTCATTTGTGTCAAATTAATAATAGAAAGAAGAGCTTAATGCTTAGCTTTAATTTTAGAAAGTAGGCCTAGTAAATAAGAGCATATAAGTTAAGGTATAATAAAAGAACTGATTAATAATATGAAATAATAATATAGAATTCAATATAGGACAGACGAAGAGAAATAGAGCCTAAAATGAGCAATGATAGAATAAATTTAATATTATATAAATAAAGATTTTAAATTTATCATTGTATAGAATCTGGTCTTTCAGAAGCCTTGGAAAGTTGTGGAAATCAAAACTCATCAGCACAAACACAAAACTTAGACTATTCAAATCGAATGTACTATGAACTCTTACGTGTAGGTGTGAGAGCTGGAAAACAACAAGAGACATAGAAACAAAGTTGAACGCATTGGAAAATAAATGTCTAAGGAAAATACTTGGTATAGTGTGGAACGAATTCAAAATAAATGAGGAAATTAGAGAAATCGCCAATCAACCACTAATATCTTCAGTAATAAAGAAAAGATGATGGTCATATGTTGGACATGTGATGAGAAGAGATAATAACTGAATAGCAAAGCAAGCCCTCATGCGGGAAACAACAGGTAAGAGGAAAAGAGGGAGACCCAGAGAGACACTGAGAAGAACATTGATGAGAGAGGCAAGAGCAGCAGGAATCAGCTCCCTTAATGAGATAGAGCTGCTTGCACAGAACAGAGACAAATGGTGAGATTTGATAAAAGATCTTTACAAGGATTGGAAACTGCTAGAATAAAAATTGAGATAAGAGAAGGAGTATCTTGGTCTATGCCCTATGGGCCGGCTATGGCTTGAAAGGTCAATAGATAGATAGATAGTTGGAATCTAAAAGTTTATTAATTAAACTTCATAATATAATGGTTTAAGGAGAAAAACAGAAAGGTTTATTGAAGTGTAGACAATAAAATATGTCAAGTTTAGATATAACAACAATTTTTGATGGAGTTATATCACAGGAATCTTACTATAGCTCCAAAATAAACACATTTCTAGCTGAAACTAAGCAACTAAAAGTGTTGCTGCCATGATTTGATAACTTCTAAGACTTGTTACCTTACTTCAGGTATTACAGGTAACCACTTCCTGGCTGGAAAATTCTGATGATTCCAATAATTTCACATTTAATGAAATAAACAAGATGATTGAGGACAAGCTTATGTTACTGGGAAACATTGATTTATCTGGTAATCATTCCTTTATAAAACGTTTTTGAACTATAAATATGACAGTTATCTTCATCCCGTCTCAATGCTCGGTGGAGCTGAGAATAACCTCTTTCAGTAAAAAAAAAATTTACATAGTTTAAAGTATTCACTGATGTTAATTACATTTATTTTCAATATTACAGTTATATGGGACAACACAGATGTGCCTAGCTGCTCTCAGATGGCAAAGTGTGTGCACGCTGATGTCTAGTTTCTAATTGTTTACTTGTCGTAGACGTGTTCTGATGGCTGTGTCATCATATGTGACCCAGACTGTACGTGCAAGGAAACGTACTACGGGTCAGACTGCACTCTCAAATGTCCAGACAACTGTTTCAACGACACCTGTGAACAGTTAATCGGGGCCTGCGACTCGTATGTCGAAGATTACCACGTTAAGAAGAGTCTGCCGACTACAACAAACCCAAGCATATGGATACCTTAATGTGTTTCTGTGCTGGACATGGTTCATTTCTTGGTGATTTTCCTTGTAGCCATGGCTCATATCTTGATGTGTTTCTGTGCTAGCCATGGCTCATATCTTGGCTTGTGTGTGTGTTGGCCATGGCTCATATCTTGGTGTGTGTCATGTTAGTCATATCTCATATCTTGGTGTGTCCATGTTAATCATGTCTCATATCTTTATGTGTGTCTGTGTTTAGTCATATCTCATATCTTAGTGTGTGTCTGTGTTAGTCATGTGTCATATCTTTGTGTGTGCATGTCTGGGTTAGTGATATCTCATATCTTTGTGTGCATGTTTATGTTAGTCATATCTCATATCTTTTGTGTGTGCATGTCTGTGTTAGTCACATCTCATATCTTTGTGTGCATGTTTATGTTAGGTATGTGTCATATCTTTGTGTGTGCATGTCTATGTCAGTCATATCTAATATCTTTATGTGCATGTCTATGTTAGTAATGTGTCATATATCTTGATGTGTGTCAGTGTTAGTCATGCCTCGTTTTGCTGTGTGCATGTCTGTGTTAGCCACATCTCATATCTTTGTGTGTGCATGTCTGTGTTAGTCACCTCTAGTGACTCGGGCAGATGGGGCTCGTAAACCTGGGAGGGCCGGCCATCTAAGGGCAGAATCCCTCTACAGAAAAGACAATCTGCTGCCTTGCAGGAAGCTTGGGGACAATCAAACGCTAAGGAAAGCAAACCTGAATAAAATGCTGGCTGAAATCGGATGCACTGGGTCACTGGAGCAGAACACAGTGCAACGTAGTATTAACGGGTATTCGGTCAGAGCGGATCTGGCAGACTCTAATTGTGATGTTCTGATGCGATCAACACACTTAACCTGACAGCTGACTTCATGTGAGGGTCTGGAATCCTACTCTGATTGAGTCCTGATCGCAGAGAGAGAGTCAAGAAACAAAGCAAATATTCTGTGGACGTGTTCAGAGTGCAATAATGACCCACAAATAATTCAATAATGCATATATTAAATTTCAATTACATCATCATCATCAAGTACCGAGCCTGCTGGCGTAGGTGATCATGTCTCTCCACAACTTTCGATCTCGACAGTTATTTATCATTTCTGTTGTTGACCTTCTGCCAAGCCATTCTCTTAGGCTGTCTGGTATTTTTTCTCTTTGCTTCCCTCTATCTCTTCGTCCCTCAATTTTACCAATTGTTACAATATATTCCAGTTGTTCTCTTCTCATTACATGGCCAAAAATGATGATTGTTTCTTCCTAATATTGGAAATTAGTTCTCTTTTTGCTTTGGCCTCTCTCAGAACATCTTCATTACTCTTCTTAGCTGTCCATGGTACTCTCAACATTCTTCTGTAATACCACATTTCACAGTGATTTTCTTATCTGTTGTCCTATTGTCCATGATTCTTATCCATATGTTAAGACTGGCTCTACGTAACATTTAAGAACTCTTTTTCTTGTTTCTATTGTCAAAAATGGATTGCATAGTATCTTCCTCATTTTTTGGTAAGCTGCTTTTGCCTGAGCCATTCTGCATCTCGCCTCTTTTGTACATCATCCGTCTGAGGTTAACAAAGTTCCCAAATATCTAAATTCAATTACATACAGCATGAGAAAAGTAGGTCAAAGCAGTCACTGTTATTTGCACTTTGCCGTCTATCTGAGAACCCGTTAAAGAGAGTAGGCTTATATTTATGACTTCACAATCATGATTTGTAAAGGCAAGAACAGGTGGGTTTATGACAAGATGATTAAGTTTTTAGAGGTCTTGGAAATTCAAGATCTTGCGTGAATCTACTATTGGTCACTCAAATTTAACTTAAATTTTGGTACATTTTTTCCTATTAATTTTTGTCTGGGCAGCATCCATTTTTTTGCCTACTATTTTCCATTTTCAACTGCCATGGATTCTTTCATGTGTGCAGAATGCATATGGGACCTTCTGTTTTTGCTGTTATATGAAAGGGCTAGTCGTCGGATCTCCCTACCCAGAGATCAGTGGAGGATAAAGCCACGGATCCAATTTTTACATTTTTTCATGGCCTGTGATGGGAATCAAACCCTGATACCTTCTTGTCTAAAGGCCTCTTCTTCTTCTGCTTCTACACCTCCTCCTCTTCTTCTCTTTCTCTTTCTCTTTCTCCTCCTTCTTCTCCTCCTTCTCCTCCTCCTGCTTCTGCTCCTCCTTTCCTCCTTTTCTTCTTCTTCTTCTTCTGTATCTTCGTGATTATCATTTTTGTTGTTCTCCATGTTTCACAGCCATATGATAAGACTGATTTGTTCTTTTTTTTTATTTGTCCATGTTTGTAAAGTTTTTGCAGCTTATTTTTTTGCAGTGCAGGTTAGCCAGACCCTCCTTAGTCGCTTCTTACAAACATGCCTGGTAGGGAACAGTGCTACAATTCTTTACTCCTCATTTGGGCCCTTAAAGTTCATACTAGAGGTGAAAACATGCGGGCATGAAGATGGCAAAACTGTAAATAGGAAGGTAACAGTTGGAGATGGAACAATAGCAACCAGTCAGGGTGTACCAATAATGGAAAATGCTCATTAAAAAAATATAAAAATTTACTTTCAGTTAAACTTGATATAAATATATTTTCTGACATTATTATATTTTAGTTTTCACAATATGTTGGTTATTGAATATATTTCAGCTGGCTCTGAGAAAGCTTATATACAGCAGGGTTCTGTTGCACAAAGATCTGTGCAACCAGCCTCTGCATCCACTGACAAGACAATGCTAGCAAAGTGTAGCAATGTTTCAGGTAGCACTTTCTCACAATATGTTCTAAAATTTTTCATAGCATCACGTGTTAACGAATTAATTGGCAGGTTTTTTATTCATTTCTAAACGTTAATAAGTTCAAAAATCTCTCAGAAATTTTTCATTATTTATATTCGATGCACATTCCTTCTGTATAACCATTGATTTATTTATTTGAAGAAAAGACTCACGAAAAAGGATGGAAAACCATGTGGATCAGTGGGCCTGACTTGTTCATTCTGTGGCCTGTGTGTTTGTCAAACATTGGTAGAATTAGCCATGAGAGAAGCTGCTCAACAAAAACAAAGCCTAAAATAAAATACACAATAGCCTCCACTAGACCGTCTGACAAGACGAAAAGGGCCATACATTTATTGCGGGGGTGTGGGGCTGGGCTGGGTAGTCTAGAGATATCAATTCAGAGGAAGAGGTATGTTTAATTGATTCACTGATTATCGCCTCGGAAGTTTCCCTCTATAATAATATTCATTTATTATTATTTGTCTCCAGTCTAAACCACTGGAAACTACTATTCGTGCTGTTTCATCCTAAATGTTTGTCTGCAACGCAAGTATTCAGCCCTACCCTATCCGGGAGATACTTGTCTTAACAGGAAAAAATATTTCCGAGCTGTGATCGCAGCCTTATGCTATAGTCATAGGAAAGCCTTCGCGAAAGGACTTTGCCTACGAAGCTAATTTTTTAGTTAGCTGAGTGGCAGAGTTCCTAAGCGTTTGGCTTTTCGTGGCAAGGCGCTGTGCCACTGAGTACGGGTTCGATCCTGCCTTGGTCCATATTTTTTTCTGTTGTTGATTATTTGTCATTTTTCCGAGTGCTGTAAACATACCTCTTCCTCTGAATTGATTCACTGATTATCGCCTCGGAAGTTTCCCTCTATAATATGTAATATTAATTTATTATTATTTGTCTCTAGTCTAGAGATATGATGTCGGCCTCAGAACAGGAACGACCTAGGTTCAAAGCCCACCTGAAGCGGTGGTGATTTTTTTGAAAAATCGGAAAAATTAATTAATGGTTTATTTATTTATTACGCCTTCCCTGATCTCTTGGGTAGTGAGATCTGATGTCTAGCCCTCTTGGATAACAGCAGTAAACAGGAGATCCCTTATGCACTCACGCACATTAAAGTAACCTCGGCAGTTAAAATTTAAAAAAAAGTAGGCCATAAAAAATGGCCGCTGCCCAGGCAAAATTATCAGCAGAAACCTTCCCACACCTTGGATCCCAGGGTGTGCTACAGAGTTTGTGCACGTGGGCAGGATTCTCCTAGGAGTTTCTCTAGTTGGTTATTGGAGTACCTATGGATTCTTTTGGTGTGCATTGATGATTCTAACAACAAACAAGCATTTATTATTATCTTCAATTTTTCAATTCCACATGCACAGTTCTTAAACCAAAATTTTTTCTTTCATTTTGTTATGGGAAATCTTCCATGTTCTCATATTGCATCTTTTACCTATTTCAAACATCTTTTCCATGAGAGCTTCAGTCTTCTTCAGTCACAGTTTTTGTTTTAGTTATTACACATTAAAACCTTAAAATAACATGTGCATGTGTATGCATGCACGAGGAAAACTTTTATAAATGTTGACATTTTAATAATACAAATCATTAAAATAATTCTTAAAATATGATTTTTGTTTTTGTACAATTGTATTTTTTCCCTCCACAGATGCATCAGATGAAATAAGAACAATAATGAATCAAGTGAAGGTCATGCAGGATGCCATGTCTTTTCTTAGCTCAAACTCAGAGAAACTCTCAGAGAAACAATTGGCCATGGAAAAGTTTGTTGAGAGTTTGTCAGAGAAATATTCTAAAATAGAAGAAGAGAAGATTAAAGAGATAGAGAGAGAATTGAAAAGTATTTCTGAAAAACAGAAAAAGGCAGGAAAGCAACAAGAAAAAAGAGAGACAAGTTTTGAAAAGAAATTACAAGCAGTAACAGATTCACAATCAAGATGTGATGAAAACTGGCAAATGCAAGAGACTAAGATGAAAAACCATAAAAAGGTAATGGAGAGACTTCAGGAACAATCACAGCAGTTTACACAATATTTGAATGATGCTGTGAAGAATATCCAGAAACTCAATACACAGATCAGTAATCTGGAAAATCAAACAATCATTAAAACACGGATTGAAGCTTTGGACAATAAGGTTGAAGATTTGGAAGCCAACTCAAAAGATCTGTCAACAAAACTTGATGAACAAGGCTCAATATTAAAGGAATTTACAAGAAAAACTGAGGAAACTTTAGAAGATCTGTCATCTGTTCAGGGAAATGAATTTGACAAATTGCTTAAGTTTGAAGAAAAATTATCAGTTTTGGAGATGAGTAATCAGACCTCACAGGAAAATGAGAAATTATATCAAGATATTAAAGCAAAGGTAATATTTTTTTTCTCACATTATATCAAGATATTAAAGCAAAGGTAATATTTTTTTTCTCACATTATATCAAGATATTAAAGCAAAGGTAATATTTTTTTTCTCACATTATATCAATATTAATCATCTAGATTAAAAAATCTCAGTACTACAAAACCTTTTTACATCTATACTCTCAGATTTAATTTGAAGATGACGTCATGGGACGCACCAAAATGGACGCTTCCTGCGTCCAAGCCATGTAAACAATGTTGACTTTCCTTGTCTCCAACGGTTTATCTCATTCTATTACAGAATTTCATGCTATCTGTTACCACAGCGAGTTGGCGGATTTTTAAAAAATGTAATCACGGGTTTGATAATAAATGTGTGTACACAGTTCGTTAACCATCGCTGTAGATCAAGTCTTTATTCGCTGGTTTCATTAGCGACCATGGAAGCTAATGACCTTACTTGTGCCGACGGTTGGTTTGGGGCAAATTGTTTGTTACAATGTCACTGCTATAATGACTTAGTTTGTGACAAAACTACAGGGATATGCCCAAACAATGACAGTTGTCTGCACAAAATTTTCGGACCCCAGTGTGAGTACTTGGATTTTATTTACAAATATGCCCAAAAATCTAAACCTACTTTCCTGTTTGATAACAACGACACCTCATGTAATCCGGACACAGATTCTACATCAGTTGAGGCAACTCTCAATCAATCTTTGCTGTGTTCCTGGTTTAGGATTTATGCGAATGACTTAAATATCCGGACAGTTTCACGGTAAAACTGAATGGTTCTGCCTCATGTAACAATGTATCAAGGTTTGTAGTTAGTCCGCACAAGATTGATGTCTTCTGCTCTGGGGCTGGTCTGATCAACAAGTTACGGATTGAAAGGGCGATAGTAGCAAATATCTGCTCCAGCTACATTGGCGGGGGTCGGAAAGTGGCTCTCAAACAGATCACAAACCAGACCGACACATTTGATGCTTGTTATACAGGAGACGGATGTGGACCAGAGGCTGCAGTTAATAGCAAAACAAAGACCAATCTCTATGACAATGACTGCACACACACACAATGGAGAAGTGGAACCAATTCTGTTTACTGGTATCTGAACTTTGCAATGCCCCAGAAGACTCACATCATTCGAATCTATCATTGAGCTAGCACTATGATTCGGGTAAAGAATGCCACTCTAAAGGCTTTCTCTGACAGTGGTGGAGTAGTGTTCCAGTATAATGATATATCATACCCTAATTTTTCTGTGAACACTATTGTAGTCAAAACACAAATGCCAATGGCACACATTAAGATTGAGTTCTCACCGACCATTTCGCAGGCCGACAATGAACTGACGGTATGTGAGGTGCAAACATTTACAGACACCTATTGTCTGGACGAGCATTCTTGGTCGTTTTGTGTAGTGTATAGTGGGTGTAGTAAAGGCTGCAATGTCATCATCGGTACTTGTCACGGCAACTGTTCACATGGGAACTATGGACACGACTGTTCCGGGTCTTGTCTCAGTGTCTGTCCTTTATAATGAGGAAAAATCCGGAAAATGCCTACAATGTAAACATCTTGGCTATACCTGTAATGACACTTGTCCCGATGGTAATTTTGGGCTACAGTGCGAACAGATGTGTTCTGATGGCTGTGATATCATATGTACTCTCAAATGTCCGGACAACTGTTTCAACGACACCTGTGAACGGGAATCTGTACATGCAAGAGAACGTTATATGGGTCAGACTGCACTCTCAAATCTCCGGACAACTGTTTAACGAAACCTGTGATTCCCTTGTTCAGAAGAGTCTGCCGACTACAACAAGCCCAAGCATATGGGCACTTTAATAATGTGTTTCTGTGCTAGACATGGTTCATTTCTTGGTGTTTTTTTTAGTGAAGCCATGGCTCATATCTTGTTGTGTTTCTGTCCTAGCCATGGCTCATATCTTAGCTTGTGTGTGATGGCCATGGCTCATATCTTTGTGTGTGTCATGTTAGTCATATCTCATATCTTGGTGTGTCCATGTTAATCATGTCTCATATCGTTATGTGTGTCTGTGTTTATTCATATCTCATATCTTAGTGTGTACCAGTGTTAGTCATATGTCATATCTTTGTGTGTGCATGTCTGGGTTAGTGATATCTCATATCTTTGTGTGCATGTTTATGTTAGTCATATGTCATATCTTTGTGTGTGCATGTCTGTGTTTGTCACATCTCATATCCTTGTGTGTGCATGGCTATGTTAGTCCCATCTCATATCTTTGTGTGTGCATATCTATGTTAGTCATATCTCTTATCTTTGTGTGCATGTCTATATAGTTTACGATGAATGCTGATATCGTTTGACAAGGAACAGTTGGCTGTGTTCACTTTCTGTGCAGTTTCGCCTTATGTCTTTTGGCGTGTGCTGAGACTGCTATGATGAGGACTACAGCTACCTTTCTTTGTTTTGGAGATGAGTTAGTAATTCGGATGATTCCACTGGCACGGACGGTTGAGCAATTATGGATTTTAATTCATTTGTAGTGATACCGGGGCCTTCCATAACCATAACCATAACATGTCTATGTTAGGCATGTGTCATATATTGTGTGTGCATGTCAATGTCAGTTATATCTCATATCATTATGTGCATGTTTATGTTAGTCATGTGTCATATATCTTGATGTGTGTCAGTGTTAGTCATGCCTCGTATCGATGTGTGCATGTCTGTGTTAGTCACATCTCACATCTTTGTGTGTGCATGTCTGTGTTAGTCACATCTCATATCTGATGTCACCAGTCATACTTTGTGTTAGATGATCTGTGGTTTTTATTTTAAGATGTTGGGTTAACCTCATTTATTGCAATAATAGAATTTGCCACAACTGGAAATTTGGTCTTAAACTATCTAGGCAACAGACATGTTTACTAATTATTCCACCACTATAACTCCTTCAGTCAGGACATTTCTTATCCTGTTTAATTTATTCCCAATGGCTGCAGTCTATTTTCACTTTCAGTACCTGCTATAATGAAAGAGTAAAAACACTTCTTATTTGACAAGATATCTGGTAACAAACTTTTCAACAAATTTTTATCATCTTTATGCATTATGCTCAGCTATATTTTTATCCATTTACAAGACCATTTCTTCCAGCACATAAAAAAAACAAGCTAAACAAAAATAGTCAATGAGTTGATTTCAACATAACTATGTAAAAAGACAAAGAAGCATATAAATACATTGATAATAAGGTGAAAAACTCAGAAAGATTAGATAAAAGAACCATATATAGACAATCTGATAGTTGAAGCAGAATTAGCCTCAAAAACAGGAAATAACAAGATATTATATAACATACATAAACAACTAACAGGCTCCTTTACATCAAATGGCGGACCTGTTCTGAGTAAAGATAGTATATTACTAACTTCCATTGATAACAAAAAAGCCAAATGGACTGAGCATTTCCAGGATATTCTTAACTGCCCACATCACAGTCATCTGAAGCAGCTTGAAACAGATGCACCAACTCCACAACTTGACATCAACATAAAAGAAATAACTTTAATAGAAATTGAATCAGCAGTGAACTGAGTTATATGTAGGTTATCATCACTGCACTTTGAACATGTCCATAGGTGCTCTGATCTCCTCCTCAGCAAATCCTACAGCATCCAGTGACTGATGATTCTAGTTTTGTGTTGTTTGATAGGTCCTCTTATGCACCCACTAAGCTTCTCATTTCTGGATGTACCCATCTTCACTTTCATCTCCTTCATCTGAATGAAAGACATGGATTCACAGTTGCCAAAGTCCTGTGCCCTTCCCACATTTAAGAGGGCTTTAATGACATCTGCCTGATCCATTGGTCTGTATGTATGTAGAAGTGAAATACATGGCTAATAATAGAGCCTCTGGAATAGATAAAATAACCACAGAGATGCTGAAAGCATTTAATACTCAGAACTTATACCTCTTAAAAATTAATAAAATTTGGGTTGAAGAAAAAGCTCTTACAAACTGGAAGAAAGGAATCACTATCAAATTACTTAAAATAGCTAATCTTAAAGATTGTAATAACTGGAGAGGAATAAGTTTATCATCAACTGCCTCCAAAGTTTTGTTTAGAATCATGCTCAACAGAATAAAGGTTGCTATAGATAATATTATGTGTGAAGAACAAGCATAATTTAGAAAGGGTAGAAGCTGTCTTGATCAAATATTCACTCTAAGGATAATACTAGAAGACAAATAGAAAAACAACTACTACTATCTATAATTTCATTCTTCTACTTCTTCTTTCCTTCCTCATCTGCCTTTCAGCATCGAGGGGAGTTATATTTATATATTATTACATTATAATTTGCGGTCTTTTGCTCTTCTATTGGCCTCTGCTGCTGTTATGTTTCTAATATTCTACCAATCCATCTTTTCGTGGTCGGCCCTTGGGTCTGAGTTCTCGCAATGTTTATTGAAGGCTTGTTGTAGGTGTGTTTTCATCTTTTCGTGGCCAAACTATTTTATCTGTTGTTTCTTTATGTACTTGTAATTTCATTAATTTTGAATAAGCAATTGACAGCATTCATAGAATCTCCTTGTGGAATATATTGAAATGTTACGGGATAGCATAAAAAATTATCAACATCATAAAAGATGATGGCTATACCTGCACAGTTCGCACAGCGGAGGGAATAAGTGATTGGTTTCAGATTGAAACAAAGTAAAACAGGGATGTATACTACCACCTTTGCCATTTGGAATTACCGTTGATTACTAATTCTTTCAGTACGGAAGGTTTTTATCAACGCAACGGAATAGATTTCAGGGACAAAATTGTTCAAGGTTTTAAATATCAATCTACATGCTGTATATTTATCTATCACATAATATATTGTATTTGAATTTTTTGATAATTTAACAAGGAATTAGATTTCATCAATACAAGATGATATAAGACATGTAAAAAGAGTATGATTTGATGACGGTTTACAATAATCAAATTGAGAGTGATGCACTCTATTCCTAAATGTATGCAACTGAAATTAACACGACATACAGTGTGATGAAACATACAGAAAGAGTTAATAAATAAATGTTGCAGAAACAAGAATGACTTTAAAGGTTAAAACAAGAATTACCTGGAAGATCTAGATTTTGCAGATGGTTTAGTGCACCTAAGGGACCATATCAAAAAGATGCAACATTTTTATTTTTTGCGTTCGCCAGCTTTCATCTCTAGCGAAGTCCAGAGAGACTAAGAAATGAATTTTGCAAGTTAATCCTTTTTATCCTGGCAGCCATGTGCACAGGGGTCCTTCACCACACAGGCAGATAACTCTGTCTTCGAAGTTACTCATATTTTTGTCCATCAATAAGTAATTGCCGTTTCAGACCGAGCCTCGCTGCTGAGACCAGGGGTAGTTGCCACATGGAGAAATCACAAAAAAATATCCCAACTGGTGCAGCCAGGATTCAAACTCATTTCTCTGTCTCGAGATCGGCATCTTGCCTCGAGACCAACCAGTCACCCACGATGCAAAATATTACAGATACTTTATCATCCATGGCGGACAGAATAGGATTTGAAATCAACAGGGATAAAACAAAAATAATGACAAATAAAAATATACTAGAGGGCAATACATGTGTGTATGTGTATATATATATATATATATATACATATATATATATATATATATATATATATATATATATATATATATATATATATATATAAAGTAAAGTAAAGTACCCCCGTCACGCCAAGTGGCGTATAGGGAATATGGTGTTAGTGACCATAAATTTTACAGACCCTCAGCACATGATTTTTGGGGTAATGTGGTCGGTATTATGCCCGTGCCGCTTTACTTTCCCAGAAAAAAATCCAGTACCCATTAAAGGCTGGGTGAACCCGGAAGCCGTCGGTTGGGATCGAACCCTACCTCTTGTCCTTTGTAGTCCAGTTCACTAACCACTGAGCTATCACGGCCTCCATATATATATATATATATATATATATATATATATATATATATATATAAATAACCGAATTGCAAAGCAAGCCCTCATGTTGGAAACAACAGGTAAGAGGAAAAGAGGAAGACCCAGAGAGACACTGAGAAGAACATTGATGAGAGAGGCAAGAGCAGAAGGAATTGGCTCCCTCAATGAGATAGAGCTGCTTGCACAGAACAGAGAGAAATGGTGAGATTTGATAAAATATCTTTAAAAGAATTGAAAACTGCTAGAACAAAAACTTTAGATAAGAGAAGGAGTATCTTGGTCTACGCTCTATGAGCCAGCTACGGGTCGAAAGGTCAATAGATATATATATATATATATATATATATATATATATATATATATATATATATATATCCATCCAAATAACCAGTAATTGGAAAGAGTAGACCACTGTGTATATCTTGGATATTAAAAGAGATCAGAAGCAGGATAGAAAAAGTAGCAGCAAATTTAAAAAAAACCTAGTCAAAATATAGAAATAAAAAATACTAAGCAAAAAAACTACATTTAGAATATTCAACTCATATGTATTATCAAGCAAGAGAAAAGGAAACTATACACATGGAAAAGCCCTGGAGATAGGAAGAGGAATCAAATAGATTACATAATGATAAAAGAAAGGTTCCGTAACAGCGTAAAGAAAGCCAAAACCTACCCAGGAGCAGATATTAATTCTGATCACAATCCTGTAATGATTAAAATGAAAATCAAACTAAAGAGAAACAAGCAAAAATCTGATTCATCAACAAACCCACTCGACATAACAGCTTTAAATCAAAAAGATATTAAAGATACCTATACAATACAAGTAAAGAACACATACCAGAAGCTGCTAGAGGAAGGAATTGAACAATACAGAAGAGAAAATCCTGATGAAAAAGTAACAACCAAATGGCAATGCATAAAGAAAAGCATACACAAAGCCTGCGACACCTTACCCAAAAGAGAAAAGAACAAAAAACAAAAATGGATAACTAACACCATCTTAGAAAAAATGGAAGAAAGGAGACAAGCGAAGAACACTGCCCAATACAATAAAATAGATAATGAGATACGCAAAATGTGCAAAAAGGCAAAAGAAGACTGGCTCAGCCAAAAATGTAGAGAAATAGAAACTATGGAAAGCAAACAAGACCTAAGAGGAATGCACACAGAAATAAAGAGAATGACTAATAAAAATAAAAAAGCCACAGAAGGTGGATGCATTGCAGACAAAAAAGGAAAAATGCTAACAGACAATAAGGATATCATAGATAGATGGCAGGAATATATAACAGAACTATTTCATGATCAAAGGGACAAGAAACCAGTTATAAAATGTACATCAGGCTATAAAATCTTAAAATCTGAGGTGGAAAAAGCTATAAAAACAATGAAAAGGGGAAAAGCAGCAGGACCTGAAAGCATACAGATAGAGATGATACAGGCACTTGAAGATTTTGGCATTGAAGTGATTACAGACATATGCAACGACATATACCACACAGGATACATACCAAATGAACTAAAAACATCAACTTTCATTGCATTGCCTAAAAAGAATGGTGCAGTTGAATGCAGTGACTTTAGAACAATAAGCCTAATGAGCCATGTTACAAAAATCTTGCTAAAAGTTATACAAGGAAGGATTCAGAATAAAATCAATACTGAATTAGATGAGCAGCAATTTGGATTTAGGAAAAATAGCGGGACAAAAGAAGCCATATTCTGCATGAGAACATTAATCGAAAAATACACAGAAGTAAACAAACCAATATATGCCTGCTTCATAGACTACACCAAAGCTTTTGATAGAGTACACCACAAACAACTTATAGAATGCCTAAAAGAGATACATCTAGATGACATGGATATACGACTAATATGCAATCTATACTGGGAGCAAACAGCAATAATAAAATATAACAAAGAGTTCTCTACACCCATTGATATAAAAAGAGGAGTAAGACAAGGATGCATCCTATCACCAAGCTTGTTCAATCTATACACTGAGCAAATCTTTAAAAACATCATAGAGATGCCAGGCCTACAAATTAATGGAAAGATAATCAATAACCTAAGATATGCTGACGATACTGTACTACTAGCAGAAAATCCTAAAGACCTACAACAATTACTTAATGAAATAAACACGACAAGCAAAAACTATGGACTAGATATGAATATCAAAAAGACTAAAACTATGATCATAAACAAAGAAAATACTCAAAACCCACAAGTGGATATCAAAATTGAAGGAATAGACCTTGAGACAGTTCAGAACTATAACTACCTTGGACATACTATAACCAGTGATGGAAAATGTACAACTGAAATAAACAAAAGAATAGGAATGGCAAAAAGTAATTTTAATGTCATGAAGGACATACTAACATCAAAACAAATAACACCAGAGCTAAAACTAAGAATAGCAAAATGTTACATCTTCTCAATATTCCTATATGGTGCTGAAACATGGACATTAGACAAGAAAACAGAACAGAGAATTGAAGCCTTTGAAATGTGGATATATAGAAGAATAGGTAGAATTGGATGGAAGGAAAAGAAAACAAATGACAAAGTCTTAAAACAACTAAAAATGAAAAGAGAACTTCTGAACACAATTAGAACAAGACAAATGCGATTCTTAGGCCATGTTAAAAGACACAACAGCCTACTGAAAGTGATCCTGGAGGGGAAAATACAAGGTAAAAGAGGCAGAGGCAGACCAAGATTAACATGGACGAGTAACATCAAAAGATGGACAAATCAACCGATGACAACCTGCACCATCAAAGCAAGAGATAGAGCAAAATGGCGCTCCATGGTAGCCAACCTTCGTTGCGGAGACGGCACTCAATGATGATGATGATGTATTATCAACCCCTAGGTACACATGTGAATGCTGGAAAACAACTAAAGAGTTTGAGAGAAAAACTCAACGCTTTTGAAGACAAATGCTTAAAAAGAATACTCTGTATACAATGGAATGAATTCAAGACTAATACAAAGATAAGAGAAATGGCCACACAATCAAAGATCTCATCTATAATTAGATGAAGAGAAGATGGATATATGTCGGGCGTGTCCTGAGAAGAGACAAGAGAATTTCAAAACAGGCTCTTCTATGGGGAAAAATCAGGATACAGAAAAAGAGAAAGACCTAAAGATATACTATCACACTAGAGAAGCAAAGCTTGCAGGCATAGACTCATTAGATAAGATTGATCATCTCACCAAGAATAGTGATGGGTGGTGAAAAACACTACGAGCCATGTGTGACATCTAGCAACTCTGAAAGGATCAAGATATTAAGGGCAGGAATTATAATAGTAATTTAAGAAACCTTGCAACAGTCAAAACAGAGAACAAGGAGTTTACAACATTGAAAACATACTATTTTCAGATATTATATTAGTTAAATATTCATATAGCTGTTTGATGACATAGGTTAATTTAGCATTGATGTTATATGTTTTGTTCATATTTGTTCAGATCTTTCATACTAAACTCTGCCAAAAACTTATTTTAAAGTCAATAAATCTATTATGCAGATCTTGTTGATAGTGAAAATACGTTTCAGAGGATTCACAAAAATGTATTTCATTATAATTTAGTTCAATTGTTGATGTAAACTTTATTCTATAGTTTTCAGTTATTTATCTGGAAGAAAACTGTAACAATTCATATGTTTTTGACAAACATTTATTCTTTCTCCAGTATGAAGACATGTTCAAGGTTGTAACTGACAGACTTGTGCCTTTAGAGAAACTGAGAGACATTTTTAATGAAAAACTGGATGATAGAAAAGAACGTCGGAAAAAGGTAAGCTTCAGTAAGTTAGAAATAGTAGCAGAAGTAAATTTAAAAAATGTTTAAGTAGAGAAAAAATATTGTTTGAAACAAAATCTCAAATGTAAAATTAAAAAAGAGAAACTTACCATGAAAAAGAATACTATATACAAGAGTAAGGTTAAAAAAAATGTGTTAATACCATTGGGATTAAAACATATTGGCTTGTGATGTTTCATTATTTAATGAAATAAACACAATTATCATCATCTATAAATGAGTAATTATATAGGGAGAGTTGTCTCACATGGAAAGAAGGGTAGACGACAAGAACGAGTATTATCTTACATAAAAAGCAGGGACAAGAATAATTAAGAGTGGTCTTACAAAGAGATTGAGTGAGCATGTACTCAGAAAGATCACAGGTAAAACATGAATTTCCAGGGCCGTTTGGGCTACGTACAGAGATAAAGACAGGTAGTTGTGGGCATCAGACAACGAGACACTGAAGAGGTAGGAGCTGTCAAAGAGAGATTGAGCGGGCGATGGTTGAACACCAGTCATGATGATTCCATCTGGCTTGAGTTACTATCAATTTGGCAAGATGTTATAGGAAAACAGTTGTGATAATTTTTGTTAGAATCAGTACAGGAATGTAATTGTAAAATGTGTCACAGGGAATATAATGTTCGCTTCATAGAGAATTAGTTGTGATGTTAAATGGTGTTGGAGTGCTGGATAAAAGTGTAATTACAGACTATGACATATGTAATTGTTTCAAGTAAATTAGTAATCAAGTGATTAAATACATTGCATTGACAATCTTATGTGGTGATTTTAGGATTAGCTAGGAATTGTAGAGTTGTGGAGAGAGAATGTCTGAGATGCTGTTCTGGTAATTAGTGTATTATATTGCCATCACTATAACCAGCAACCACTAAGATCACATGTCAGACAGATGAACATTGTATCCATAACCAGGATATAGAGTAGAAACGAAGTACAAGAGATATGAACACATATTTACTCAGAAGTATAAAAACATATAGTGAAACATTCTTAATGGATCATTAAATAAATTGATATATAAAGAAGAAATATTATGAACCTTTGGTTCAGTGGACCAGCCGTTACATTAGTGCAGGTTGAATATAGAACATAAAACAAATATATAAAGAAAACAGATATAGAACTTACAAAAGACGGAAAACGTCATCGTTATTACTATCAAATAATCTCATTGCTGGCTTCATGTTTCTCCACAACTTTCTATCTCTTGTTATTTGTCAGTTCTGTTGTTTACTTGTACCGATCATTCTTTCAAAACCATAATTTTTCTCACTTAATTATCACTGTAGAACTTGTTCTGATGACGTTATACCAAATCTGTTGATTGTTATTGTTGCTGGTTGGAGAGAAAGATAGTGATAATTAAATTGAAAATTAATGGCAGGACAAAATCACTAACATAGAATTATGGAAATGTACCAGTCAAACACCAGTGGATAAAGAGATACAGCGAAGATGATGGCGCTGGATAGGACACGCACTACGGAAGTCAACTGAGAGTATTACACAACAGGCCCTTTTTTGGAATTCCCAGGGGAAAAGACAAAGAGGAAAACCAAGGAATTCTTGGAGAAGACAGAAGCAGAGATGAAGATGATGGGGAAGACATGGAATGATCTTAAAAGAATGGCAAAAATACAGAATGACTTGGAAAGTGTTTGTTGAAGACCTATGCTCCACTGGGAGCTAAAAAGGTAAAAGAAGAAGAAGAAATTGAAGATTGCATTTTTTGAGTGTGCTCACTGCCATGCAATGAACACAGTCATCTCTCGTGGCACAGAAATATGTGTTAGTTCAAGTAAATATGCTTGTTTTAACCACTGACTAATTTGTTTGGTAATGTCAGTATTATGCCAGTGCCTTCTTTACTTACCAGAAAAATCTGATACCTAATTAAGGCTGGATGAACCTAGAAGTCATCAATCAGGACTGAGCTAAACTTCTTGTTCTCAGTAGTCTAGTTCAATAACCACAGTCTCAAGTTGTTCATGTTTAACTTTCATATGTCAAGATTGGCTCTAAATAACACTGGTAAACTCTTCTTCTTATATCTTTTGTCAAAAGTGGGTTGTTTAATATCATTTTCATTTCTTGAAGTGCTGCCTCTGCCTTAGTTATTCTACACGTTATCTACCATCATTTACCACCATCTACCATCTGAGGTTGAAATCCTTTCAGGTTTTTTAGTTCATTGATCTGTTTCAATAGAGACCTGTTTAAAATTGTACATTTAGAAAATGCTTTTCTTTGCTGAAACCATTTTACTTCCATCTTTTTGCTGTTTAGACTAAGGTTTTATTTTTGTTTTCAGTCACTATAATGTCAATCATTTACTACAACTCATTTCCACTTCCAACAATTAAGACTATTATCTGCATACATCAGGTTGTATATAAGTTATTTGAAGATGTGACTCATTCTAAATTAGGACTATTTAGTCAAAACATACTCTGTGTTTGCTCTTGAGTGACCTACTATGACACATCAATTTATTTATTGATATAGTATGTTTATTATTATTATTATTATTATTATAGCTATAGTTATTTGAAGGCCCTGGTATCACTGTAAACAAATGAAAATCCATAATTTCTCAACCGCCCGTGCCAGTGGAATCATCCAAATTAATATCTCATCAAATATCCAAACAAAGAAAGGCAGGTGCAGTCCCCATCATAGTCGCTACAGCACATGCAAAAAGACATAAGGCCAAGCGGCACTGAAAGTGAACACAGCTATGTCTTTCCACATACAATATCATCATTCATTGTAAGCAATCTGAATATAGAAACACTATCTGGATAAAATAGCACAGCTTGCGGTGTGCAGAGAGCACTAAACTCAGTAACTCAGGCAGCAAGTCAGACTTGGAATATGAGGAAACTGCAACAAGGAACACTTATCAGACTGTGCCTCAACGGTTCCTGTCGCCTATCCGTCATATTGACCGTATGTCTTATCATTATTACCATCATTATTACCATCTTCAACATCATTTAGAGATTAATAATAATATGTTTCTTTATACTTGCTTTGAGTTCATGTTCTGGAAAATATTTTCAAATATTTTGGAACACTTTCTGCTTCTTAACGTTCATCCGTCAAATTGGTGTAGATGTATTGCCTCGCTAGTTTACATAAAAGCCATGATATCTGCACCTATAGGCCCAACATATTTGTCTTTGGCATGAACAATTTGATTGCATACATGCCGTGGCACTTTTATATCAGTAAAACATTAACCAGTCTCATCATTTATAGTTCTTGCGCATACAAGCAGATAACCACAAAAAGCAGGGGAAGACCACCTATATACAACATTTGTATAAATTTGGCTTCTGAGTGCTTGATATAAACATAAGTGACTTGGAAAAATTTGTTATAGACAGATTCAACTAAAGGCTGACAAGACATGTTAGTCTGGAAGTAATCAAATTTCAGTTTGAGAAAAGAAAATTTGTCAGTTCTAAATGCACATGGAGAAAAGAAAAATTAACATTTGACAAGATCCTTACACAGGGACTAAATCCAATGTCTCTTAAAAGTGACAGAATACTACTACTGTTAAAACTAAGTCATTATTGTACTATAAGAAAGTATTCTCATTATGCATCGTAAGACATTCAGGAATTTATAGTGGATGCCCTGAATGAAACTTGTCATCTTCCACAGCTGGACAGTGTCTGCGATGAAATGGCTGTTCTTCTGCCTAAATTTTCCCAACTTGGTAAGTTATAATTTTATTACTTTTTTACTAAATTTTGCTTAAATTCTAAACATTTAAAGTTATGTTACACTTTATATACTTTTCCTTATTCTCTTAATCATATCTCTTTCTACAGATTGGCAGTTATTTGTTGACCCTCTTAATTATGCCTTCTAGTGCAGCAACAAAATAAAGCTTAACTCATAGCTTTTCTTTGCACAGTGACTTAAGTCAGTCTTCACTGTGTGCTTTTGTTTCTACTGTTCTATAAAAGGTAATGCCACCAAAATGTCCACTAATCTAATACTTTCACATTCTTTATGAAAGAAGAATTACAATTAAGACTCAGTTGCAGACATTCTAACTGTTACAACAATTTGAATCTCTAATCTCAAATAATAACAATTTCATTTGAAAGGGTAAGAAATATTATATCAAAGAGTCTGGTGTCCATGACAGTGTGCCACCTAGTAAAGCGAGGTTTGAATGTGGGATCTTGAACAATTGCAGTGAAAGTTGCTGCTGAATCAGCTGTAAAGACATTTTGCTGGCTCTGGAATATTCATGACAAGGAGCAAAGAGACAAAAGATGCATAACAGAGTAAATTAAAATGTGATGCTGCAAGCACATAGACCAAGCAATAATCTCTTAATTACTGGAAACTTTGCTGACAAGATTCAATGTAGCATGTACAACATACATTTATATAGACAAGTAATGTCATTGAATAATCAACACCATATGTTACACATACCAGGATTTGTCAAACATGACCATGATTGGTTGAAATTATCCCTGCTTAATAAGGTATAGTCCAATAACAATAGCAGTAACAATACAACTCAGTTTAATTTGTTATTTTTATATCAAGGTTCCTCTTTCATTTCAAAATTATCTTCCTCATCATTAACATAATGTAGTGGTATGTAGGATAGAAGGTTTAGTTTCCTTGATACAACAGCTTTTTTTGGCTTATACCTACTGGTTGAATTATTGGAGTAGTTTTTCATAATTGGATTCCTTTTAAACAAATTTTACTTATACACCCACTAAGTTTCTCATTTCTGGCTGTGCTCATCTTAACTCCCATCTCTTTCATCCAAAGAAGTAACGTGGACTCATGGTTGTCGAAGTCCTGTGCTCTTCCCACATCTTGGAGGGCATTGATGACGTCTGCCTGATCCATCTTCAACAACTACTGTGCTGCTAGCCAGCCTGTCCGCTCTTTTATTTCCCCATACTCCCGCATGTCCAGGGACATTGATAAAGGTGACCCTACATATTTTTGACTTCTGCAATGTCTCTACCCATTGCCTGCATACAGCAATCCCACCTCCACTTTTCTTATCATGCTCATCGAATCACTTATAGCTTGTTTCATAAGTCGTGCCCAACTTTTAAAATCAATATCTTTTAAACCGCTTTTTGTAATTTTTTCAAAATTTGCATGTAAAGTTATAATGATTAGAACCCAACAGGGAATTAATTTCATTAAAAACAAACATTTGGTTATTATTGTTGCTTATTTGATTTATATAAATTTATAACGACCCATTGATGTAGTCAAAACTTAGTGTTTACAGTATTTAAGTTAAAAATAGCAATTACAAATCTATACACGGTCAAATTTACGATTTTTCACGCTTTAAACGTGAGCTCCTGACACAATTAGACACTTGTAGAAAACACGAGACATTGTGTGTTCCATTTCCGTTCATCCATAGGTGTAGACGTGGAACGCTAACATTTATCATGAGTCTTAAAATGAAATTCTGCAGTTTACAAAACATCGCAATAAAAATGTATGACTATTTTTGCAAAGAGGCTAAACGAGGAAGATTATTTCATTCTTTAGAAAACCCTGAGATTAGGACAAGACACATTTTGGATTTATCTAAACGGTCATTTAATCGCTGGATTCAAGCACGTGACCGTCAATGTTCAAAATATACAAAATCACAAGGAAGAGCAAAAATGTTGGATAATTTCGACAGTGAACTTATTAGAAGTGAAATTCGCAAAATGTTGGGTATGAATGAAACTGTTACAATAAGAAAATTAAAAGTATCGCTGAAAAAGAACAACAGTATTGAAATATCAAAGTCTACATTATGGAGGAATGTGAGAGCTGCAGGCTTTACATTCAGAAAGTATTCCAATGGACGAAACATCATCTGTGAGAAGCCACATATAGTAGTCATGAGAAGCAAGTACTTACGTGAAGTAAAAGAGGTGCGCAAGCAAGGTTATGATATTGTGTACTTGGATGAAACATGGATCAATGCTCACCACACTAACCAAAGGGAATGGCAGTCATCAGATGGAAAGATTAAGAGATTAATACCTAGCAGCAAAGGACAGCGCTTGATAATTGCTCATGCAGGTAGTCGACAACATGGACTAATACAGAATGCAGAGCTCATTTTTCTTTCAAAATCCATAGACATTCGGGATTATCACTCTGAGATGAATGGTCACATATTTAGACATTGGATTGAAAATTCTGTTCTCCCATCACTAGATCGACCATCTTGCCTAATAATGGACAATGCAGCGTACCACAACATTGTTGCACTTGAAGATAAAGTCCCGACGTCATCCAGTACAAAAGATGCTATTAAGATATGGCTCACAAAGGAGCACATACAATTTAATAACACGTACTTAAAACCTGAATTACTATCTCTAGTAAAGCAAAAACAGAGGACAAAGATTTTTCAAATAGATAAGATTATCCAAGAGCACGGTCATATAAGTTTGAGGCTGCCACCTTACCATGCTCATTTAAATCCAATAGAACTAATCTGGGCAAAATTAAAAGGACAAGTGGCAGATGAAAATACAACATTCAAAATATGCGATGTAAAGACTCTTGCTAATCTCGCTTTATTAAATATAGACAAAGATTATTGGGCTAAATGTGAAGACCACGTCTTAAAACAGGAAGAGGAATATTGGAAAAATGATGGTTTGTGGAATGTTCAACCCCAAACAGTTATTAATCTTTTAGACTCGTCTGATTCAGAATGAAAGTATATATCCCCCACAATGTTGGCCCCTATATTACCTTAAATTAGTTCAACAAACGGTCCTTTTCAGGACCACACAACTATGAAAATTGGACATACAGCTTGATATTATCGTCCGTCCTCGAACTGAGCAGACAATAATTATCCTGGTGTTTTGTTTTATCCAGTTATTTCCCCATTACGGCCACGCCTTTACCTAGTGAAAATTAATCGTAGACCAGCAACTACGGTAATTTCTATTCTTTAGGGCTTCACAATTTACAATTTTGACAAACATCAAAGAAATATCGCCGCTTTAAGAAAACTGCAGCTGCAAGATATTTGTTAAATATACATTTAAAGGGTCTTTTGCATTCTAATAACATTTGGAAAATTTCAAAAGTATTTAACAAACGGTTAGAGAGTAATAGCGTTTTGAAGTTGGGCATATGTTTTGAAACGAGCTATAGTATGCAGGCATGGGTGTAGTCTTGTGACTCTAACCAGATGAATGCCCTGATCACTGCCATCATCTTCATCGTCAGGTGTTAAATATGGCACAACAGAGAGGTTTAAGCACCTGGAATACCTGCATACATTTCAGCAATACCTTTTTAACTGTTACACCTTCTTGAAAAATCTTTGAGAATGCAAGAAAATCATTCATTTTAAAAGTTATTGGATGATAAGTAAACAAATGTACTTTATTGTAAGTTTAGGGAGAAAGAAAGCAATAATATTCTGATAATGGTAGATAATTTTTGTTGATTGCAGAAACAAGGACACAGAGACCAGCCATTGGATTTTCTGTTAAAATGCATGGGGATTTAAAAATACTCATGAGTAGAGATTCTGTTATTTTTCCTGATGTCATTACCAAAACTGGATATCACTATGATCGCACTACAGGAGAATTCACTGCCACACTTGATGGATTGTATGCTGTTTCACTTTGTGCTTACATTGAAGGAAATGTTAACCTAATTCTTACCATTGTACACCTGTCTTGGAATGGTCTTTACAGTAAATTTCTAGAAAATATTGTGGGTAGGATAGTCATAAAACAGAGTTTAAGCAATCATGTATGTACTTTTTCACTAAAAGACATTAAAGCAGGTGATAAATTATTTGTGAAACGTGATCAATCAGGGATTAATAATGCAACTTCAATGCTCTCAATATTTTCATGCTTCAAGATTTCATGAAAATTTTGAAATAAAAAAAAACAGCTGTCATGTTGATTCTCTGTTTTTATTACTCAAAGTATAAAGTTAATGAATAACCAATGAAACTAAGTTTAAAAAATTAATATATTTTTATATTATAGATGCATGTTTAAAATATTTTAATATACAATCTTTAAAGTATTCTTGAATTTAAAAAAATACATTGTAAAATGAGATTAATAATTAATGATCCTTTCTATGAAATTTTTTTGATTGATTGTCACTATACCAAAGGAAATATCTTTAAAAGAATTGAAAACTGCTAGAACAAAAATTCAGATGAAGGAGTATCTTGGTCTACGCCCTATGGGCCGGCTACGGCTCAAAAGGCCAATAGATAGATAGATACCAATGGACATTTTAATCCAGGCAGGTTATACCATGCTTGACATGATAGTACGGAGGTAGTAAATTAGATAAAAATACATCTCTTGGTTATAAAAGATAGGGGTTTTAGCACAGAGACAACAATTATAACTATTTGTTAGTGAGACTTCATGGTACCATCAGCTTAAAGTACATTTTTACAGTAGTGGATATCCAGATAGTAGATTTTACAGTAGAGGATATCCAGATAGTAGATTTTACAGTAGAGGATATCCAGATAGTAGATTTTACAGTAGAGAGTATCCAGATAGTAGATTTTACAGTAGTAGATATTCAGATAGTAGATTTTACAGTAATGGATATCCAAATAGTAGATTTTACAGCAGTAGATATCCGGATAGTAGATTTTACAGTAGTAGATATCCAGATAGTAGATTTTACAGTAGTAGATATCCAGATAGTAGATTTTACAGTAGTAGATATCCAGATAGTAGATTTTACAGTAATGGATATCCAAATAGTAGATTTTACAGCAGTAGATATCCAGATAGTAGATTTTACAGTAGTGGATATCCAGATAGTAGATTTTACAGTAGTGGATATCCAAATAGTAGTTTTATATTAGTGGATATCCAGATAGTAGATTTTACAGTAATGGATATCCAAATAGTAGATTTTACAGCAGTAGATATCCAAATAGTAGATTTTACAGCAGTAGATATCCAGATAGTAGATTTTACAGTAGTGGATATCCAGATAGTAGATTTTACAGTAGTGGATATCCAAATAGTAGTTTTATATTAGTGGATATCCAGATAGTAGATTTTACAGTAATGGATATCCAAATAGTAGATTTTATAGCAGTAGATATCCGGATAGTAGATTTTACAGTAGAGGGTATTCAGATAGTAGATTTTACAGTAGTGGATATACAGATAGTAGATTTTACAGTAGTGGATAACCAAATAGTAGTTTTATAGTAGTGGATATCCAGATAGCAGATTTTACAGTAGTGGATATCCAGATAGTAGATTTTACTGTAGTGGATATCCAGATAGTAGATTTTATAGTAGGTGATATCCAGAGCTTGGAGCTAGTATTACTGACAATGGTGAATATTGTAAAGTAGCCATTGATACAAAGAGACATGTCCTAACTGCATATAACAAAATTAGACCAAGTTTCTGCATTATAAGAACCATGAATGAATGAGGTGGGGAAATTAAAATGCAACATTGAATATAGTAAATTATTAAATTGTCGTTAGTGTTAAATAACAATTGATGAGCTCGATCCAGCAGAATTAATCAGAAACAGAAAGTGGGAAAACAGTACTTGCTCTGGAAGAATTGGTGAACAACAAAATGAAAGAATTGTACTTCTGGTGAAAGAATTAGAGCAAACATGACCAGGATGGAAACCAGTCAGTAAAAGAAGATAAGATCAAGACAGCATTACCATAATAATACACTTTAACTTGTGTAAAAAAGTAAAGAGCCACGTCATGCCAAGTGGCGTATAGGGAATATGGTGTTCTATCTATTGTCCTTTCGAGCCGAAGACGGCACATAGGGCAGAACCACAATCTCAAATACAGAAACCTTGAGTGCAAAATTGGCACATATTGCAGAGATAACTGCTCTAAAATATATAGCGCTGTTTCCATAACAATACTTTTTACAATGACAGCTTGTCAAGCCATCGATCAACCTCCTTAGTCGCCTCTTACAACATGCCTGGAAGGTCTCATTGTCACTATTCTTTACTTGCCTCATAATGAGGCTCCGGTAACACACATGGTGTTAGTGACCATAAATTTTACAGACCTTCAGCACATGATTTTTGGGGTAATGTGGTAAGTATTACGCCTGTGCCGCTTTACTTTCCCAGAAAAAAATCCGGTACTCATTTAAGGCAGGGTGAACCCGGAAGCCGTTGGTTGGGATTGAACCCTACCCCTTGTCCTTTGTAGTCCAGTTCACTAACAACTGAGCTACTTTAACTTGTGTACTAGGACTAAATGTCAGATTATTTCCCTTGACCAGCAGGTTTATAGGTCATTCACTTTAAAATGGGTACAGGGGATTTTCTTTCTAAACAAAATAACTTGTCTGTTGTAGTGCTGACCACTTTACTCTAACAATGTGTTGACTATAAAAAGAAGTGTGGGTACTAACACCATATTCTCTATGCAGCACATTCGAGACATGTTGTTTGCTTATCTGTTACCTGATAATACTCGTACAAATGCTATACATTAACAAATTATAGTTAAACAAGAGAAAGGATGAAGTCAACTAACAAGAATGAAAGTAAAATGGAAGGCACCAAAAGGCATGTAATGACAGACTTTTATGCAAAAGTGGGATCTTTTAACACACACAAAGAACAATTAATTGGAAAAAAAGAAATGGAACAGTAAACAAAAATGTGGATAAATTGATAAACCCTGCGGGTATTAATAACATAGTTATAAGCGATACACCATTCCCTTTTTAAAAAAATTGCAAAATAACATGTTATCATTACACAGACATGGCTCAGAAAATCAAAGTCAAAGACTCAGAAGACAAGATAAATGTTGGAGAAATCAGTGGGTCAAAGATGCCAAAAGAGAGAAACAAATTAAAATATCATCATCATGTGCCATACCAATTGACGTAGGCAATCATGTCCTTCCACAATCTTCTATCTACAGTGCATTGTACCAGTTCTGTTGTTGACTGTTTTCCATGCCATGATACCAAGCTATTCCAGTATTTTCTCTCTTTGTCGTCCGCGATCTCTTTTTCCTTTTATTTTGCAAGTTGTAACCAAGTATTCAAACTTTCCTCTTCTCATGATGTGCCAGAAAAATGTTGATTGTTTCTTTCTAATGTTTCTTAGAAGTTTCCTTTTTGTGTTGGCCACTGAGAATTTCCTCAATGGTCTTTTTAGCTGTCCAGGGAACTTTCAACATTCTAATTAAAATATAGAGACACTGACAGGCACAAATACCTGGTACTGTAACTGTTTTATAAGGGACATAAACAAACTCTATCATAATGTCAGAAGAGGTGCAACAGAAGATAGCAATTAGTTGGAGACAAACAATTTTTGTATATTTGCAGAGAAAGTAATAAAACTGGTGTTTAATTCCAAGAAAAGAAAACAGAAGGTTTGATAGCCAAAGAAATATTAATCAATCATCATCATCAAGTACCAGGCCTGCTGGCGTAGGTGATCATGTCTCTTCACAACTTTCGATCTCGGCATCTATTTATCATTTCTGTTGTTGACCTTCTGCTAAGCCATTCTCTTAAGCTGTCTGTTATTTTTTCTCTTTGCTTCCCTCTATCTCTTCGTCCCTCAATTTTTCCAGTTGTTACAATATATTCCAGTTGTTCTCTTCTCATTACATGGCCCAAAAATGATGATTATTTCTTCCTAATATTGGAAATTAGCTCTCTTTTTGCTTTGACCTCTCTCAGAACATCTTCATTGCTCTTCTTAGCTGTCCATGGTATTCTCAACATTCTTCTGTAAAACCACATTTCTACAGACTCCAGTGATTTTCTTGTCTGTTGTCCTAGAGTCCATGATTTGCATACATATGTTAAGACTGGCTCTATGTAACATTTAAGAACTCTTTTTCTTGTTTCTATTGTCAAAAATGGATTGCATAGTATCCTCATTTTTTGTAAAGCTGCTTTTGCCTGAGCCATTCTGCATCTCACCTCTTTTGTACATGTTCCGTCTGAGGTTAACAAAGTTCCCAAATATTTAAATTCATTTACCTGTTTTAATATTGTTCCACTTGTCTTTATTTTGCACTGAGATGATGTCTTTTTCTTTGTTGTTACCATTACCTCTGTCTTTTTGTTATTAAGGCTGAGTCCTTTATTTTTGCTTTCTTTCAATAAATCAATGAATATGAATCAATAGGCAGAAGAAAATAGAAATTAGAGGCAAGAAAATTGGCTCATAGTCGACTGAATTGAAAGAATTGAAAGAATTGAACAATGCCACAAGCTTATTGAAGAGATAAAATAATAACACAATAAAAGGAAACTTGGATTTATAACAAAATAATGCACCAAGCGTTATGTGTGCAACAGACTTTGTAGGAACGTGTAAATGTTTCAGCATGAGCGAAACAGGGGCAAATTGACTGATTCCATTGTGACATTAGAATTCAGAATAAAATAATCATGAAAAAAAAAAAAATACATTTCTTTATGAAAATAACATTTTTAAAATGTGTAGATCAATGCTATTTATTTTATTTTTATTTCATTTGATAAAAATGCTTTCTCTCTGTTTATCCCATGCAATGTTGCTTATCTGATAGGCTTTGTTTGAATATTGTAACTGGTTAATCTAATATGACTTGTTTAACTGGTTTGAATTTTTAAAGTCATATATGTGTGAAGTTGTTTTACTGGTTTGAATTTTATTACTCGTATATGTCTGAAGCTGTTTAACTGGTTTGAATTTTTTAACTCGTATATGTGTGAAGCTGTTTAACTGGTTTGAATTTTTAAAGTCATATATGTGTGAAGTTGTTTTACTGGTTTGAATTTTTTAACTCGTATATATATGTGTGAATAGTGACACTGTGATCTTCCAGGCATGCCGTAAGAGGTGACTAAGGAGGTTGATTGATGGTTTGACAAGCTGTCATTGTAAAAAAGTATTGTTATGGAAACAGAGCCATAGATTTTAGAAGCAGTGGACCTCTGCAATATGTGCCATTTTGGCACGCAAGGTTTCTGTTTTTGAGATTGTGGTTCTGCCCTATGTGCCATCTTCGGCTCGAAAGGACAATAGATAGATATATGTGTGAAGATTTTTAGCTGCTTTGAATTTTTAAAGTCATATATCAAGGGGGTAGACCAGTGCTGAGATATATGGATGTTTGCACGACTTCACTGGATGAATGATCTATCAGTGAAAGGAACTTGGAAAATCTGGCTGTAGATCATAGCACAAGGAGAACAAAAATATATAATATGGCACCGTAACATTCGAGGAAGTGGTGATGTTACATTCAGAGGAAGCGGTGATGTTACATTCAGAGGACAAAAGGCGCAGGAGAATGGAGACGAGGCCAAACACAAGAAATATATCTTATTCATTCTGCGGTCAGATCTGTCTCTCAAATATCAACATATTCAGCCAGAGAGAAGCTGTTCAGTAAAACAGCATCCATCATAAGACACTATTATTTCACCACACTAATGACTAATAGATTACTAAAAGTAATATTAGAAGGGAAAATGAAAGGTTAAAGGGGTAGAGGCAGACAACGACTAACATGGACGAGTAACATAAATAAATGGACAATATATGGATCTGTCTATTGTCCTTTAGAGCCGAAGACGGCACATAGGGCAGAACCACAATCTCAATAACAGTAACCTTGCGTGCCAAAATGGCACATATTGCAGAGATCACTGCTTCTAAAATCTATGGCTGTTTCCATAACAATACTTTTTACAATGACAGCTTGTCAAGCTATCGATCAAATTTCTTAGTTGCCTCTTACGACATGCCTGGAAGGTCACAGTGTCACTGTTCTTTACTTCCCTCATAATGAAGCCCCGGTAACAAACAGGAAAATATATGGATACAACAGATAAAATAGTGTGATCATGGGATATGTCAGACAGAGCAGACCTCACCCATAACATCGTTACTTTAATGGAGCTTTGGTTACGGTGCGCTAATATCTATAACAATTTTATGGTGATGTAGTTAACGTGAAGGGGGATATTGGGTGGTGCTGACCTAGGTGAGTTTTACTGTTATTGGGTTTTTGTACTGGAATTATAAGGAAGGGGAGAAAGACAGACAAAGAGAGAGAGAGAGAGAGAGGGGGACAAATTTTAAAAAAATGAATGTTGTAAGAGAGACATGGAAAGTAGGATGAGAGATATATGGAAAAAAGGGAAATATCAGAAGAAAGTGAGCCATATTAGATAGGTTCCAGTGAGGACACGCCAGAAGAGAGTGTGAGAGAAAGTTCCAGAGGAGGGAAAGACGGAAGAGATTCAGAAGAGAGAGAGTGTTTGTTAGAATAAAAGAATTATAGCGCGATAGAGCCGAAAGAGAGAACGAGTAAAAAAAAAAAATCATAATTGAAGTAAAAGGCAGTGGAGATAAAACTCAAATAAAATATTTACAGACAGAGACAGGAGAGTGAAAGCTACACAAGATACAGTTAGGGAAGAAGTGAGAGAGAGAAGAGAGAGTCAGTCCACAGAAAAGTTAAAGAAAATAGAGAACGAGACAAAGGATATGGCCAAAAGAGAGAAAAAGAAAACGGATAAACGAAAAAAATGATCGAGCCAGAAGTGAGAGAGAGGGAGAGATAATGATTAACCTTAGGGTATCACGCTGTTTAATTGTCATAAATGTACAGAGATAGGGGCTATGCAATAACAAGACCCCTCGATCTGTATATGGTAGAATATGATGTTGGTTTGGATGGTACCATTCGTCCCCGATTTTCGGGGACAGTCCCCGAAGTGTAGAAGTTATCCCCGAAAGAAATTTGTCCCGATTTTGTCCCCGATTTCAGTGAATAAATAAATGTTCATACACGGAATCGGCCCTCTTTTAAAATAATCACTAGAACTCAGGACGTTACTGAGTTGTGTTTCTTTATCCCAGACTGAGCGTCATTAGCAGGAAGATAAAAGAGAAGACTTGGACGCGTTGTGTCGGAAATAGCTCTTTGAACTCTTGAAGCGCGGTGCTACGTCACTTCTATTCCAGCCACTGACTTCTATTGGGATGGGTTTAATTTTAAAAAAGCAGACACTCTCACTCTCTCTCTCTCTCCCCACCCCTGCCTTTCCGGACATCTCCCGCCAAAGTATCTTTCCCGGCCAATTTTCAAATCAGTCCGAGTGTAATGACAATACAGTGCTGTCGTGTTTTCTATTTGTGATCAGTGGACGTCTGTTGCATAAAAACAATGCTTTCCAAAAAACGTGTCATTTTAATGATTTGCTGAAAGCTGAATTTAGAGGATGGAACGCTAGTGAAATGTAATATATGTAGTTCAAATTTTTCTGTAGCAAGTGGTGGAAGGACATCAATAACTGATCATCTGCAGGCAAAAAAGCATAAGGATGCGCTGCTTTGTAAGTCTCAGTCTGGGTGTATGACAAATTATTTTTGTAAAACAGAACCCTCAAAAGATGAATACACTCTAGCTGTTCATGAAGGAACCTTCGCATATCATACTGTACTTCATAATCATAGTTTCCGCAGTATGGATTGTACAACAATTCTACACAAGAAATTTTCAACGAAACAATTTTCCTGTGCAAGAACAAAGTGTGAATCCATAATTACCAATGTTTTTGCTCCTTGGGCTATTGATGAACTAAAAAATGACCTCAAATATGTCAGCTTCGTAACATTGTCTTGCGATACATCTAATCATAAACATGTTAAGCTACTTCCTATTTTAGTTCGTTATTTTCAGGCTTATGAGCTGGAAACTCCAGTAAAGACCAAACTGATTGCTTTCATAGATATCCCAGGAGAAACGTCCAACATAATATCTGAACAATTGTTGAAAGCAATTGATAATTTTGAATTAAACAAAAAGATTGTTGGACTCTCAGCAGACAATACAAATACAAACTTTGGAGGCTTGTTGAGGAAAGGAAGAGATAATGTCATAACTAAAATAAAGTCCAAGTTAAACAGACACATAATGGGTCTTGGTTGCAACGCACACATAATTCACAATTGTGCAAAAACAGCGTTTGATTCCATGTCTATGGAAGTCATTGTAACAAAAATATTTGGATACTTTCACATTTACACGGTTCGTGTAGAACGCCTAAAAGACTTATGTGAATTTGCTGGACAGGAGTTTAAGAAATTTTTAGGTTATTCTAATATAAGGTGGTATACGTTTATATTCTAATATAAACTTTGTATGTGCTTACATGGCAGCAATGCATCCGTAGAAAGACTATTTTCTCAAATGAACTACGTCTGGTCCGAAGAGAAATCACGGATTAATGTGAGCACTGTGCAAGCCATGTTAACAGTAACGACTAACATTAATTTATCGTGTGAAAGCTTCAGTGAAAAACTTGCTTCAAATCATGAGATCTTGGCTTGAGATAGATACACTCAATAAACAAGTACCACGCCTAGGCAACAACCTCTTCAGTAGAAACAAGGTGCTGTAAACATTACTTTAATATTGCAATTGATATCTATATGTTGTTTAATTTTTTTTATTTTAAACTTTTTTTTGTTATTGAGAAACAAAACTAGCTATTGTAATTTCATTAAGTGCGTGTGTCGCATAAATACCGTGCATATTAACAAAAATAAAATCAAACAGCAAATAAACACAGTTATTATGAAATTTAAAGTTATCTTTTTTGTATCTACAAAATTTCTTGCGCACACACAGTCTCACACACACATATTATAAATATATATAAATAAATAAATATATGTATACACACACACACACATTACATATATATATATATATTTATATATAACGATATATATATATATATATATATATATATATATATATATATATATATATATATATATATATATATATATATTTCGTCACCGATTTTGTGGGACAGTCTCAGAAATAATAAAAAAATCCTCTGAAATGAAAAAAATATGACAAATGTCCCCGAAAACAATGGGAAAAAAATGGTCACCCTACTATATATATACCCTGACTCTTTTACGGTGGATTGTACTAAATCGGGGTGAGTAATTTTGTGCAAATTATTTCCTGTTGTTAGCGTGGCTATATTATTACATTGAGCAGAAGATAAAAACCCGCGACTATAAGTAATTTCAAATCTGGCGGGAAACAGAGCCAGTGTTAGCTCACATTACACATTAGCCGATCTAATCACTATCCCCACCACCCATTTCGAGTTTTTTCTATTTTTTTTTTTTAGAACTATCCACCATACTTCATCAAGAGCTTTACTCATATATATATATATATATATATATATATATATATATATATCAGCCTAGCACAATTCCTCTATATAACCATTGTTAGCATCCAGCTGGCGCAACTGACCCTACTAAAGAAATAATGGAAAGACATAGGGATCCAAAACAATATAAAATTGAAGCCTTTGAAATGTGGATTTATAGAAGAATAGTTACAATTGGATGGAAAGAAAAGAAAACAAATGATGAAGTTTTAAAACAATTAAAATGAAAAGTGAACTACTAAACACAATTAGAACAAGACAAATGAAATCTGTGGGGCAAGTTAAAAGACACAACAGCCTACTAAAAGTAATATTGGAAGGGAAAATACAAGGTAAAAGTGGCAGAGGCAGACCAAGATTAACATGGACGAGCAACACCAAAAGATGGACACGTCAACCTATGACAATCTGCACCTTAAAAGCAAGAGACAGAGTGGAATGGCGCTCCATGGTAGCCAACCTTCGATGCGGAGACGGCACTCAATAATATAGGGGTCCGAAATCTCATTTTATTACAACTACTGTGTCCTAGCACAAAGCTCTGGCACATCAGCAAGATTGAGCGAGTGATTGTTACACGACACAAACACGGCTGTGTGGTTCATATTCCAAGGATGTTTCTGTTCAACACTAAAGTATCAAGTCATAACTGAGGCATTGTCATATCCTTGGCCGTAGCTATCCTACACCCTATAGGCCATCTGGATGCAACCTGTCACAAAACACTTTTTGTCTATTCTATTCTATTCTATTCTATTCTATTCTACTCAAGGAATCAGTTTTATTTCAAACGGGGCATTCTAAACCCGTCCCAACATTTCTCGAAGCACATACAGACTGACTGTTCCTGTAAAGTGTTGATTGTAGATAGTGGCTTTTTCCACTAAGCACTCCGGATAGACCAGACCCCTTTCCCACCTTTAAACCTACCAGTCTCTCAGTATATACATCATTGCCGCACCTATCCTCGCTTCTCTTAAGGAATGAAAAACAATTCTGGCAATGTCCCCTTTGTCCAAAGTCAGGCCACACTCTGTGCAGGAGCTGCTAGCGATCTTATTCATGTATACACCATTCACGTGAGAGACCTGGACCAGGTTTATACGCTCATTTTAGAGTCATCCTGTCGCTGCATCCACTTCTTTAGCAGAGACTGGCAATCTTCTGTAGCATACTTTACGAGTCCGTCATCAAGATTGCGTGATCCACGTTCTGTGTAATCAACCGCGTCATCGCTGTCGTTGCCGCTTCTATCTCCATTCTCATGATGATGGAAACTTTAATGCTACAATTGCCAAATTCCTTAACCACTTCTCTGCCATGTTGGTATGCCACAAATCTCAACCTATGCGTTGTCCGCGTGATACAGAACCATCCGTTTAGATGATGGGGACCTGAGGTGACGACACTTTTTCAATGGATTCCCTTTTACGACCTTGGTAGCTTCGTACGCTCAGTTGCAACACTCCTTTCCCAGTTGAATGATAACTTTGGTTATCCTCTTCCCCCCCCCCCCCCATGTTTCCTCTATCTAATGCTTGCCAGCACTAATGTCATTCAAAATAACATACTACCCTTATGAACTCTTTCGTCTCGATCTTCCATGATTTTCCACGCCTGCCCTTGGTAGCAACAAATTCTGAATGCAAGGGATGATTTACGTTTCTTATCACGTTCAATAAACCAGGAATTTGAAGAGAAGATTCCTGACAGCTGATCCGCGTGTAACTGAATAAGGTGAACGAATACCACGCAGGTTACATACTTGTCTATGTTAACAATTATGGATTTTAAAAAAATCAATATTGTAATGCAAGATTTGAAGTATTACGTAAGTATTTTCAATTCTGAATGCAAGGGATAATTTATGTTTCTTATCACGTTCAATAAACACGGAATTGGAACAAAAGATTCCTGACAGCTGATCCGCGTGTAAATGAATAAAGTAAACGAATACCACGCAGGTTACAATCGTATCTATGTTACCAATTATGAATTTTTTTAAAATCAATATTGTAATGCACATTTTGAAATATTACACTAGTATTTTGAATCGGGAAGTTGCGCTATTAATAGGCATTGTGTAATTCATCGATATAAATAACTACATACTGACAGTATAACGTGTAGTAGTTTAACTAGAACAATTATGTAACATATGACGCAAAACGTTTGCCCTATCCTGATAAAGTAACGTGTAGGATTTTGAAATATTGGACCACGTCTTTTCTGTGCAAGGGGAAGGGCGAAATGTTTAAAAATGTGTTATTACTTTTTTATTTTTTTATTTTGCGTCCTAAACAAATGTTACGTGACTACAACCCCCCCCCCCCCCCTCCACACACACTACGCCACTGTAGTAATTCACATACAATCACTAAGCTAAAACAGATTTCTACATTCCCAACATAGAACAGATTTCAAATGAACAATCAGCAAGCTGGGTCATGTCATAGACAAGGGAGCTTGAACCCGTAAGGTAAACATATACATACAAAAACAGAGGAGAAGTGAATTTTAGACTTTAGAACGGACTGACGTCACGGCAGGCGGGGTATTGCCATTTAGGGGGGGGGGGTTGGGCAAACTGTGACACTGCAGACTATTATCAGTGAAAACAATATACAACAATACTGAGATGACAGGAGATAGTAGGATGACAAATGAGAAACTTAGTGGGCGTGTAAGAAGACTTATCAACCAACATAGAACTGGAGTCGTCAGTCGCTGGACGGGAATTGCTGAGGAGGGGATCTGAGCACCTGTGGACATGTTCGGAGTGCAATGATGATAACCGGCAAATAATTCAATAGCACCTCCTTTCGCCAACTATATCGATGTGGAGCTGTTCGTAGTGCAGCTGTTCGTAGTGCAGCTGTTCGTTGTGGAGCTGTTCGTAGTGCAGCTGTTCGTTGTGGAGCTGTTCGTAGTGCAGCTGTTCGTCGTGGAGCTGTTCGTAGTGCAGCTGTTCGTCGTGGAGCTGTTCGTAGTGCAGCTGTTCGTCGTGGAGCTGTTCGTAGTGCAGCTGATCGTAGTACAGCTGTTCGTTGTTGTGGAGCTGATTCAGCTTGTTGCAAATGTGCATATCTAGGCTAGGCCGTAGCGAACGAATGGAACATGGCTGTGGGACTTTCCAGAAAATGGAACATGGCTGTGGGACTTTCCAGAAAATGAGACATACCAAGAATTTAATCAGGTTATCTACGATACGACCAGATACTGCATACACTATTCATGGCCCACGTTATCACAACTGAGTTGACTGTGATATCTGAGTCCACAAAGGTGGAATAACACACATTCAAGTTAGTGAAATGTGGAGACCTGGTCAATGAACAGTGTCAGCGGAAAGTAGCGGTGAAAGTGGACGCAGGGGGTCTGGTGACCGCATTTGTGTTCACCCTACTGGTGAAACATAATGGTTAATAGTTGAGAAGGATTCTTGGGGCAGGCGGGTGGTCACAAAGAGGAGCAGAGTAGGCAAACTTGTACTAGTAATCATCTTCATCATCATTGAGTGCCGTATCTGCATCGAAGTTGGCTACCATGGAGCGCCATTCCCCACTGTCTCTTGCTTTGATGGCGGAGATTGTCACAGGCTGACTTGTCCATCTTTTTGTGTTACTCGTCCGCGTTAGTTTTGGTCTGCCTCTGTCTCTTTTACCTTGTATGTTCCCTTCCAAGATTACTTTCAGTAGGCTGTTGTGCCTTTTAACATGCCCCAAAAATCTCATTTGCCTTGTTTGAATTGTATTTAGCAGTTTTCTTTTAATTTATAGTTGTTTTAAGACTTCACCATTTGTTTTCTTTCCTTTCCATCCAATTCTACATATTCTTCTATAAATCCACATTTCAAAGACTTCAATTTTCTGTTCGGTTTTTTTGGTCTAATGTCCATGTTTCTGCACCATACAGGAATGTTGAGAAGATGTAATAACATTTTGCTACGTGAACTTCCGGTCAATATGGTGGATAGGCGGCAGGAACCATTAAAGGTTATGTCTGAAAAGTGTTCCTTGTTACAGTTTTCTCATATTCCAAGTCCGGCTTGTTGTAGGAGCTACTGAGTTAAGTGCTCTGTGTACACTGTGAGTTGTGCGTTTCATCTGTTTTGATCGTGTTTCGATATTTAGATTGTTTACGATGAATGATGATATCGTATGATGGAGAACACATGGCTGTGTTCACTTTCTGTGCGGTTTCGCCTTATATCTTTTGGCGTGTGCTGGGACTGCTATGATGGGGACTACAGCTACCTTTCTTTGTTTGGAATATGAGATAGTAATTCGGATGATTCCACTGGCACAGGCAGTTGACCAATTATGGATTTTAATTCGTTTGCAGTGATACCGGGGCCTTCCATAATCATAACATTTTGCTATTCTTAGTTTTAGCCCTGGTGTTATTTGTTTTGAAGTTAGTATATTTTTCATGACATTAAACTTACTTTTAGTCATTCCTATTCTTTTGTTTATTTCAGTTTTACATTTTCCATCCTTGGTTAAATTATGTCCAAGGTAGTTGTAATTCTGAACTGTCTCCAGGTCTATTCCTTCAAATTTGATATCTACTTGTGGGTTTTGAGTATTTTTTTAAATCATAGTTTTAATCGTGTTTATATTCACATCTAATCCATATTTTTTGCTTGTCATGTTTATTTCATTAAGTAATTGTTGTAGATCTTTAGGATTTTCTGCTAGTAATACAGTATCATCAGCATATCTTAGGTTATTGATTATCTTTCCATTAATATTTAGGCCTGGCATCTCTGTGATGTTTTTAAAGATTTGTTCAATGTATAGATTGAACAATCTTGGTTATAGGATGCATCCCTGTCTTATCCCTCTTTTCATATTTATTCACATCAATTGGTGTAGAGTTCTCTTTGTTATATTTTATTGTTGCTGTTTGCTCCCAGTATAAATTATATATTAGTCGTATGTCTGTGTCATGTAGATGTATATCTTTTAGGCAGCGTGTAAGTTAGAAGAAGTTGCCATGAAATACTTCTATTATATATTCTTGCCATATATTAATTATATCTTTATTGACTGTTAGCATTTTTCCTTTTTTGTCTGCAATGCATACGCTTTCTAAGGCTTTTAAAAATGTTGTTAGTCATTCTCTTTATTTCTGTGTGCATTCCTCTTAAATCTTGTTTACCTTCAACAGTTTAGATTTCTACACATCTTTGGCTGAGCCAGTCTTCTTTTGCCTTTTTGCACATTTTGCGTATTTCATTATCTATTTTCTTGTATTGGGTAGTGTTCTTCACTTGTTTTCTTTCTTACATTTTTTCTAAGATGGTGTTAGTTATAGGCCTACATTTTTGTTTTTTTTTTGTTCTTTGCTTTTTTGGGTAAGGTGTCACAAGTTTCTTGTTTCATTTTCTCTGTACATTGCCATTTGGTTGTAACTTTTTCATCCAGATTTTTTCTTCCGTACTGCTCAGTCCCTTCTTCTAGCAGCTTCTGGTATGTGTTCTTTACTTGTATTGTATAATTATCTTTAACATCAATTAGTAGTTGTTAATGTAATAATACCAGGGACATAAAAAAGGAACATGCCTTGACACATGCAGAAAAGATAAAAATAGCTGCATTACTGTAAACTTATTCGATAAAGATAAAATAAGCAAACCTAAGGCATCTAACATACACAGAATTAAGGGGAGTGTAGCCAGACGAAGTGAAAGCATGTGGAAAGTTGCTGATAAAACTGATAACCAACGTTATCAACGATATAATTAGACATGACCAGGGGTATTTCACTTTAATGAGGCCAAATGTTTGACATAATATGGGCAGATTAAAAATAATATTTCGCAATACCGACAAGAATTTAAGCGAAATCCGAAAGCATAAACACAACAAAGGACAGCAAGCATCGTGATTAACCAGAGCTGTTGAAGGTAGGTTGGTAGGCTGTGACAAGTGACTGATCGGTTGTTGTGACTTGATGTAAATAGCGGGTAATCAGGAAAATGTGCTGGTAATCATCATCATCAAGTGCCATGATTGCTGGCGTAGGTGATCATGTCTCTTCACAACTTTCGATCTCGACAGTTATTTATCATTTCTGTTGTTGACCTTCCGCCAAGCCATTCACTTAAGCTGTCTGGTATCTTTTCTCTTTACTTCCCTCTAGCTCTTCGTCCCTCAATTTTCCCAGTTGTTAAAAAATATTCCAGCTGTTCTCTTCTCATTACATGGCAAAAAAAAATGATGATTATTTCTTCCTAATATTGGAAATTAACTCTCTTTTTGTTTTGGCATCTTTCAGAACATTTTCATTACTCTTCTTAGCTGTCCATGGTATTCTCAACATTCTTCTGTAAAATCACATTTCTACAGACTCCAGTGATTTTCTCTTCTGTTTAATTCAATAGCCTCACTGTAAACCATGGTGACTAACGTTCTTGGCCAACCCAACTCTATTTATCTTTTCTAGATGGTGACATCAATTCTTGAACAAGGCTAATCACCAAAACACGTCTTATCTTAATGGAGTCACCGATCCATAAATAAACAACAATTTACGTTTCACGTCTCTTCGATATCTCTCCTCACAGGAATGAATCTTGTGACTTCTTTGTTCAACACCATAATTCACAGCTTACCTTGTAGCAGCAACTGTTAACTTGTCTCGGACTTTGTTGTAATTGCTTTCTCCTTGTTAATTGTTATATGGTTATTTCCCTGCACTATATCAGCATGACAAGTGAACATTATTAGTTCTGTATCTGCCAATTGAACATCCGCGACATGAATACGAGGTATTTGAATCTTAGTTGATTGATGTTATCTATTCATCGATGAAGCTTTGAAACAACTAAAAATGGAAAGAGAACTACTAAACACAAATAGAACGGAAAGAGAACTACTAAACACAATTAGAACAAGACAAATGACATTTTTGGGGCATGTTAAAAGACACAACAGCCTAATAAAAATAATATTGGAAGGGAAAATACACGGTAAAAGAGGCAGAGGCAGACCAAGAATAACATGGACGAGTAACATAAAAAGATGGACAAGTCAACCTATGACAATCTGCACCATCAAAGCAAGAGACAGAGTGGAATGGCGCTCCATGGTAGCCAACCTTCGATGCGGAGACGGCACTAAATGACGATGATGATGATCTATTCATCAGTGAGGATATTTGAAAGTGAAAAAGGTCAAGCCTTTAATCTTTTATTTGTGTGAATTAATCTCTACTGTTGAAGAAAGTCCATTTAATATTTGTACGCACTATTTCTATGATTACTATACTATGTGTGATTACTATACTATGTGTGATTACTATACTATATGTAATTACTATACTATGTATGATTACTATACTATGTATGATTACTATACTATGTGTGATTACTATACTATGTGTGATTACTATACTATGTGTAATTACTATACTATGTGTAATTACTATACTATGTGTGATTACTATACTATGTGTAATTACTATACTATGTGTAATTACTATACTATGTGTAATTACTATACTATGTATGATTACTATACTATGTGAGATTACTATACTATATGCGATTATTATACTATGTGTAATTACTATACTTTGTGTAATTACTATACTATGTGTAATTACTATACTATGTGTAATTACTATACTATGTGAGATTACTATACTATATGCGATTATTATACTATGTGTAATTACTATACTATGTGTAATTACTATACTATGTGTAATTACTATACTATGTGTAATTACTATACTATGTGTGATTACTATACTATGTGTGATTACTATACTATATGCGATTATTATACTATGTGTAATTACTATACTATGTGTAATTACTATACTATGTGTGATTACTATACTATGTATGATTACTATACTATGTGTAATTACTATACTATGTGTAATTACTATACTATGTGTAATTACTATACTATGTATGATTACTATACTATGTGTTATTACTATACTATGTGTAATTACTATACTATGTGAGATTACTATACTATGTGTGATTACTATACTATGTGTAATTACTATACTATGTGTAATTACTATACTATGTGAGATTACTATACTATGTATGATTACTATACTATGTGTAATTACTATACTATGTGTAATTACTATACTATGTGTAATTACTATACTATGTGTAATTACTATACTATGTATGATTACTATACTATGTGTAATTACTATACTATGTGAGATTACTATACTATGTGAGATTACTATACTATGTATGATTACTATACTATGTGTAATTAGTATACTATGTGTAATTACTATACTATGTGTAATTACTATACTATGTGTGATTACAGATTCTCTGTAACTGAATATCTCTAGATGGCCATGGCAGCTAAGCAGAGAATTGTTTCCTTAAAAGTGTACCTTCTTGTGGAGCAACGAAACAAACTTCAAACATTAGTTGATGAGATCAATGAGGTGTGATGTTTTTGTTTGTTAGTATTTTGTTATTTTGTTGTATTATTATTATTTTTGTTAAGAAAAATTGTATTGAAATAAAGTAGAACTGAAACATATAAAGGCGAAAGTAGTTCCGTGAGACGATATTTCAGCTGTAGATTATCTATATATAGAAATGAATGTATAGATAAGAAACACTGTACTGATATAAATTTGAAGAGTTCTATTTTTAAAGCAAAAAAAGAAGTCCACGTTGGAAGACAAGTAAAAGTTTATAAATGGAAGTGTAGGGTGAGATAAATAATTATATTTGAAATCCGAAGATTGGCAGAAAAAAAAAGATAGAAATAATAATGTTTGAGGTGACTCGGAGGATGTGCAGAAAACAAACAAACAACAGGAATATATATTTTCATCGAAGAATATAAATACAATTGTGCAAATGTACAGAACAGGAGAAAAGGCTAAATAGCTTTAGTGTGCGTTGCTTCCGAAAAATTGTGAACATCAAATGGCAGGACAAAGTAACCAACTCTAATGTCTTACAACGAGCCAAACTCCCACCCATCATGGCAACACTTTAGGAGTCGTAGACCAAGATGGCTGGGTCAAGTAAGAAAAATGGCAGACATTCGTATTCCCAAACAAATATTGTATGGCGTGTAAAAGTGCGTCAGAGAGTGTATGTCATCTCCAAGTTAAGGACGGAAAGAGACCAGTGCTAAAATATAAGGATGTTTGGGGGTTTCCTTGAGTGAATTCTCTTTCAGTGAAAGAAACTGGGAGAGAAATAAGGATGTTTGGAGGGTTTCCTTGAGTGAATTCTCTATCAGTGAAAGAAACTGGGAGAGAAATAAGGATGTTTGGAGGGTTTCCTTGAGTGAATTCTCTATCAGTGAAAGAAACTGGGAGAGAAATAAGGATGGTTGGAGGGTTTCCTTGAGTGAATTCTCTATCAGTGAAAGAAACTGGGAGAGATATAAGGATGTTTGCAGGGCTTCCTTGAGTGAATTCTCTATCAGTGAAAGAAACTGGGAAAATCTGGCTGCAGATCGCAGTACATGAAGAACAAAAATAAAAAATTGCACAGCATCTTTAGTAGCAGTGCTGATATCAAATTTAGCAGAAAAAAAGGCACAGAAGAAAGGAGACGAGGCCAGGCACGACAAATACATCTTGTTCATTCTACGGATGTCTGTCCAATATTGGCAGTTACAGTCACGAGAGATGTTCAACAAAACAGCATCCAGCCTAAGACAATCATATTTTTATTTCCAAACTACTGGCGTATCAAAATTGCTTGCTACCAACTGTCTGTGATACACCACATGCCATATTATGCGTAAATGTAAATGAAAAAAGAATTGCGTGATATATAGTTTAAAATAAAAAATGACAAGAAAAATATGCTGAATAATGACAATAAACAAATATAACAGAAATGAGAAACAAGAGGTAGAATATACTGATGATTAAAAAGAAGGTAACTTTATGAATGTAGTTAATTCAATTTGGTTTAGTTTAGTTTAATCGGCAGATCGATTTCATTTTACAATTGCCAACTTCATAATGCTTATATCCTCTCTTCAGCACGTACTCCAGTATGAAGCACAAACGCCACACACTAGCGAAAGCACTGAAGATAGTCTTCGCTCAGATCCACGAATTTCATAGCGTCGGAGAAGACACTTGTCCCCAAAACCTCATTAGTCACCTCTTACGACATGCTTGGCAGGTGCTGTGTTTTTCATTCCTTTCTCTCTTCTCTGAGCTCCGGCCACCGGTAGCCAAACTGGCAATATGTTCGGGCAATCATCATGGGTAAAGTCATTACAGAAGTCAAAAATACGTAGAGTCACCTTTGTCTAAGTCCCAGGACATGCGGGAGTACGGGGAAATAAAAGTGTGGACAGGTTGGCTAGCTGCGCTATTGTTGAGGACGGTAAACCAATGGATCGGGCGGACATCATCAATGCCCTCCGTGATGTGGGTAGGGGAGAAGACTACGACAACCATGAGTCCACTTCACTCCTTCAGATGAAAGAGATGGGAGTTAATATGGCCACAGCCAGGAACGATGAACTTAGTGTGCGTGTATGAAGACTTATCAACCAACACATAACTGGAGTCGTCAGTCGCTGGACACTGCGAGACTTGCTGAGGAGGGGATCTGAGCACCTATGGACATGTTGGGAGTGCAATGATGATGACCCGCAAATAACTCAATAACTCAACTCAGGCAATGTTCTCCAAAGGATATACAACCTGATGATGATATAGGTCAATATATATCAGAGAAGCTTTTCTGTGGCAAATTGTTACTGATGTTTACCACGCTGTCACTGCCCTCTGTTAGAGTAGACTTGGGTAATGGCTGATAGTAAGAACATCGAACATGCATTAAGCGTTTACTGCAATGTGGGTAAGGTATGGATGCTAAATTAGGATCATCATCACTGCACGCCGGGCACGTCCATATATGCTCCATTCTTCTCTTCGAAATAAAGAGACTTCTACCAAGGAGAACATTGACCATATGCACGAACTCCGTAGATTGGCCAAGAATCCACTTACAATACAGGACGTAAATATATATGCGCATACATTTGCACATTCAGTTACATTCTAAACATGGTCACTTACAACTAAACATAAAAGAAAGCTGGTCACCACAGAGATATGTCTGAGAATAGCGCTTGGAGTGACAAGAAAAGGCAGAAGTTTCTGTAAAGATGATAGGATCCTGAGGTGATGTCCCTTTTTCCATGGATTCCATTAACACCAACTCGGTGCTCCGTAGGCCCAGTTGCGACTCTCTATGCCGAGCTCAATGATTACTTCGGTTAGGCTATTTTTTCCGCTGTTACTTGTGCCCAATCATTGCGACCCATATTATCATTTTGATCACATAATCTCCGTATGGACTCTTCCGCTTCTGCCATTCATGCCCGAAGCGTCTGCCCTGGATCGTATCTAATTCTGAATGAAATGGATGATCTATGTTCCCTACTATTTTAAATAGGAGACCTGTGGTCCGACTCTAATGCTTGATAAGTCAAGTAGGTAACAGATATGTATATCTCTGGTGCGTCTGAGTACTGCCCGTAGGCTCTTATTCTGAACCTTCTCCTACCTTGGGATCTGAGTTGATGAGAGAGTGAAATATCTTTGGAATAATCCAACGGTTTCTTATGAGTAATAAGTTATGGGGTTGAATCGAAGTGTCTACAGGAGAATAGTTACTAACGTAAGCTGCACAAGTAACCCACTGTGTAGCAGACCAGGCTAATTGTCCCACAAAACAAGACTGCTGAAAAGACCAACTATGCAGTTTTATGTATATATAGAGTATTGTAGGGTAAACAATATCTGGACTAAAAGTATTAAATTTATAGGGAACAGAAGTCGAATTTTTCAACGGCTGGTGTGAAGTTGCGCCCTCAATTTCTCCGTCTTGGCAGATTAGACTTCATTTTTTCTTGTTTTTAACTAGAAACACAATTAAAACAAGACAAATGAGATCTAGGGAGAATGTTAAAAGACACTACAGCCTACTAAAAGTAATCTCGGAAGGGAAAATACCAGGTTAAAAAGGCAGACCAAGACTAAGATGGAGGAGTACATATACGATATGTACGAGTATACATCAAAAGACGGACAAGTCAACCTATGACAACCTGCACCATCAAAGCAAGAGACAGAGTGGAATGGTATTCCATGGTAGCCAACCTTCGATGCGGAGACGGGACACTCAACGATGATGATGATGATGATGATGACGATGATGATGATGATGATGATGATGATGATGATGATGATGATGATGATGATGATGATGATGATGAACTAGAAACGAAGGAAACTGTCAATTTCAAGTTCTTACATGGAAGTTATGTGAAATATTGTTTGCTGAAGCTATAAATAAAATGTAAATAAAAGTAGGATACAAAAATATGTGCTGGTGTTATATGTAAAATGCAAATAAAAGTAGAAGGATACAAAAATATGTGCTGGTGTTATATGTAAAATGCAAATAAAAGTAGGATACATAAAATAATTGCTGGAGTTATTTGATAAGATTTATATTGCAGAAAGAAGATATTTGAGCAAATTAGCTAAAGTTCTGTAATAATATTTATTTGTTCTCATGATGTCCCGATTTCTTTCCAAAAAAAAAATCAGGTATTACAATTAACTACCTCCTGGTTGGGGAATATTGATGGTTCAAATAACTTCACATTTACTGAAATAAGCAAAATGATTGAAGACAAGATTCTGCTTCTGGGCAATATTAATTTATCTGGTAACTATTACATCACAACTCTTATTTGAGCTATCAGTGTGAATGTTCATCATCATTATGTGTTATATAATACAAGGTGATGTTGATAGTAAATTTTATCAAATCTTTATTTTTCAAATTCAGAAGTTTAAAAAGCTCAATGCTGTTACTTGTTATTACATATATCAAAAACTAATATTTTGATATAATGAATTGTATATATGTGTGTGTGTATGTGTTAAAAAAATATACTAATATCACAGGCACGGGCAGACGTAACATCACAGATACTCAATACAACGTGAAACTCAACATCATCAAAACAGAAGTCATGAATATTACAAGAGAAACAGAATATCAACATAACAATGGACAGCAGACATCCCAAAACCTCATCATGTGAAAATAATCATTATGCTGGAGAAATTAAACATTGATGGCAAGGATCTGAGAATTATTAAAAAAAAACATGCACTGGCAACAAATATCAGCCATAAGAAATAGCAATCAAACAGGGCAGTTACCGTATATAAAGCAAGGAGTTACACACAGTAGCTCTTTCTCTTTCCGAACCACGGGGAGTATAGCCACACTGACCAACAGGACCTGCATGTTCACATAGTTATTGATCAAGTTTAAAAGACAGAAATATCAGTTTTTATTAGCAAATCTATTGACTTAAAATTTAACTCTGAAGTTTAACTTTTTAGATTAGCTCTGGCAGCTCATGAAGAAGTCAGAGTTAACTCATGTCAGTAATGTTCTCAGCCAAATAATAAAAATGGGAAATGATACATTCTTTCCAAACAAAAAATAAGTTGATTAAGTTTGATCTAAAACAAAAATACTTTATATTTGATTATAATTTATAAGTATTAAACAATATATAAAATCATGACATTACGTTAAAAATCTTACTAGAGTCTGAAAAATTAAGAAATAGTAGCCTAATAGATTAGAGGGTATTATAAATCAGACATATCTCTATTAGAGATCTGTTATTTGCTGACGACACAGCACTTGTCACGTAAAGTCAGGAAGAACTCCAGAGCATGGTACATCGCTTTGCACATGCCTGCCGAGACTTCGGTCTAACAATAAGTTTACAGAAAACTAACATACTCGGTCAGGACGTCGAAGCAACACCTGCCATCTATATCGACAACTATAACTTGATGTCGTGCGGCAGTATAGCTACCAGGAGTCCATCACCAATGACAAACTATCTTTAGATACAGAAATTGACACTCGCAATGGTAAAGTTGCTACCACCTTCGCCCGTCTTTGTGTCTGCTGGCAATATAGATAATTGACTATTAAAACAAAGACCGCAGTTTATAATGCCTGCACCATTAGTATCCTCCTGTATGTTAACGAATCTTGGAAAACCTATGCTAACAGGAGAGAAGGCTAAATGCATTCCATATGCGATATCTGCGTCGTATTCTTGGTATCACTTGGAATGATAAAGTGACAAACGTGGAGGTCATGACTTGCACAGGTCTCTCGAACACGCTGCTCAAACAATGTCGGTTATGCTGTCTTGGCCACGTACACCGTATGAAAGACACCCGCATATAAAAATATTTATTCTACTGACAACTGGCAAATGGCAAAAGGACTAGGGGGGCCCAAAACGTCGATTTGTAGAGGTGTGTAAACGCGACACGAAGACTCTGAACATAAACCCTGCAACCTGGGAAGAAATAGCTGCAGACCGCAATCTCTGGAAACACGCTCTAAAGCTCCAACTCCAACAAGAAGCAGATAAATTCATAGAAAAAGAGAATACACGTCGAAAGAAAAGAAATAAATAACATTTCTAGGGGCGCTGAAAAATCCATAGTCAGCTACGACTGACGGAGGCTACTAATACTACAGATTAGAGGGTAATATCAAGGAATTGAAAGGATAGCAGTTTATCAGGATTTACCAACAATGACAATGATCGACAGTTATGAAAATTAATAACAGATAACCTTGATGTTGATATGGTAACTGATACCGTGTTATCGCCATGACATTATCATTATTTTAGAATTCATAATGAATATGTTAGTTCTGGAATCTAATATTTCAGTTGACTCTAAGAAAACAACTAAACAGCAGGAATCTGCTGCAGAACCAGCTTCCCAATCAGCCCCAACATCCATTGATCAGAAAATGGCAGGGATATCTGGCCTTGTTTCCGGTAACACGTCATCACAATATGTTATATACTCCTTCTATGTACCATGTGTCAAAAAGAGGTTTATTGTTCATGATAATGACTAGTTTCCGAAGTATCTAAGCTAAATAAACGTATTGATCACTCAGCATATTGTACATTGTTGCCTTCACTATCAATTGAATTCGCAATATTCCTCTATATAGCCACATTGCAGTATCACTTTAGATCTTTCATTTCTACGGGGAACATCATAGACAAAAATCTTACATTTTTCTTTCTGTCGTACACAAATCTTCCCAGTCATCCAGTTGCCTTTATCCAGTTCTTGCAATGTGGTGTTTGATGCTGAGCACCATGCGGATGATCCATATTCTAAATGTGGGCGTATACTCTGTTGGTAAGCTTTACTGAGTATTTTCCCACTCGCACCCCAACTGCAAGAATTACAAAAGACAGTAAAATTCATACAGGAAACGACATTGCTGATATAGACAATACTTCGAGCGAACGAAAGATAGATAGATAGATCCAATTGCCTCTTCTATCTATTTCAACTTGTTCATGTATTACTCCGTCTTTTTTAATATCATTTTTTTAAAGTGATCCCTAAAGAAAGTCTTCAAGCTTTGAGATGCAGTGTACATATGTAGATGTGTGTGTGTGTGTTTGCCATTATGTGTAAAGGAGTGCGTGAATGAAAGATGGGAGGGATGGAGTAAGTGTGAGAGAAAGAGAGAGAGAAGAGAGAGAGAGAAAGAAAGTGTGTGCAACCCTAATACAACTATTAAAAAAACACTAATCACAATATTCCAGAATCTGAAATTCTAGAGGTACTTACAATTATATGTTATGTTATGTTATATTATGTTATGTTATAGTATGTTATAAGATGTTTTACACCTACAACTAGAAGATTTGATACAGCCCAAAGAAAAATTGTGAACTCGGAAGCAAAATTATGAACGAAAGGTTGTTCAAATTCCACATTTGAAATAATGAGCGAAAATGTTTAAAAAAAAAAAAAAAAAAAAAAAAGACGAGAACACTTTCCAAATTTAAAATATCTAATTCTATAAAATACAATTCGAAATGAAACACTAAAAGAAATCTAAGCTCACCGTATATCCATTTGTCGAAGAGCAGATTGACTGGGATTGGCCAGTCTATAACGTGGAAACGGGTTCTGGACCGTGCGACTGAGTGAGTGCACGTGAGTCTAGACCATCCACAGCATTGACTTTCAGCGACAAAATCAACAAACACAGAACTGGAGTCATCAGTCGATGACCACTGCGAGACTTGCTGAGGAGGGGATCTGAGCACCAACGGACATGTTCGGAGTGCAATGATGATGGCCCACAAATAGCTCAATAACTCAAGCAAGTTTTGTGGACCATTTCGGCTTTTAAAAAAATCCCTGGTTCTCCATCCTGGCAAAGACAGCAGATGACATTTATTTGGTCAAAAGACTTGAGCGTAGAAAAAGAATAAATGTTTCTTTGTGACGGCAATACATTTACTTTGTATGTAGCAAACGTTTAGGCTCTAAAGCTCAGAGTATCATCATCATCATCGTGTACCTTCTCCGCAACGAAGGTTGGCTACAATGGATCGCCATTCTACTCTGTTTCTTCCTTTGATGGTGCAGGCTGTCATAGATTGACTTGACCATCTTTTTATGTTACTCGTCCATGTTAGTCTTGGTCTGCCTCTGCCTCTTTTACCATGTGTTTTTCCTAGTAGTAGATAGGTTATGACTTTTTCCCAAGAGTATGATAGATTTTTGCAAATTGGCTCTGCTAGTGTGGAACAACTCCATTAATTATCAAACAAAATTGCTTCAACGATTTTATTGATTTTCTCTCCCTGCTTCACAACATTGTATTTCTAAAATATACTATTTAAATGCACGTTGACTGAAGTCAAACAATTAATAAGTCAACGATATTTTCCACATGTGTCTATTCTGTACTACATAAAGTCGAGAAATAGTATATGTTCTCTTGAAGCGTCGATTCCTGTCTTAGTGATGAGGTGACAATTTTTATAATAAATGGAAAGGTAACATTATTTTTGTATCCAAAATGGAGAAATTATTTTTCTTCGGCTTGGTATAGAACCGTTGATCAGAGATTTAACAAGCCGCTATCGTAAAAACGATTTTGTTGATGAAACGTAGACCTGAAACAGAATGTGTAGCTTAATTCCAACAGACGACAATATATATACACATGGAAAACAAACTAGTGGAAGATATCAACCACTTTATCTATCTTGGAAGTCAAATTGATCGAGAAGGGGATACAAGTAAAGAAATTAGAATCAGAAGAGCTAAAGCAGCAATGTCTTTCAGAAGCCTCGAAAAGTTGTGGAAATCAAAACTCATCAGCGCGAACACAAAACTTAAACTATTCAAATCAAATGTACTATCAACCCTTACGTATGCGCGTGAAAGCTGGAAAACAACAAGAGATATAGAAACAAAGTTGAACGCATTCGAAAATAAATGTCTAAGGGAAATACTTGGTATAGCGTGGAACGAATTCAAAACAAACGAGGAAATTAGAGAAATCGCCAATCAACCACTAATATCTTCAGTAACAAAGAAAAGACGTGTCATATGTTGGACATGTGATGAGAAGAGATAATAACCGAGTAGCAAAGCTAGCCCACATGTGGGAAACAACAGGTAAGAGGAAAAGAGGAGGACCCAGAGAGACACTGAGAAGAACGTTGATGAGAGAGGCAAGAGCAGCAGGAGTCGGCTCCCTCAATGAGATAGAGCTGCTTGCACAGAACAGAGGCAAATGGCGAGATTTGATGAAATGTCTTTAAAAGAATTGAAAACTGCTAGAGTGGAAATTTGGATGAGAGAAGGAGTATCTTGGTCTACGCCCTATGGGCCGACTACGGCTCGAAAGGTCAATAGATAGATAGATAGATAGATAGATAGATAGAACATAATTCACTATTAAAAGAATTACAACATTACAATTATTGAAGATAATTAAATACTAGTGTGTTAAAATGGACTAACTAAAAATAGTAACTAACAATGAACAATTCCAACACCTTCTTTCCTTCTAACTTCCCCTTTGAGAATCATTTAAACAAGTCAAGTAGCCCCGTCACGCCAAGTGGCGTATAGGGAATATGGTGTTAGTGACCATACATTTTACATACCTTCGGCACATGATTTTTGGGGTAATGTGGTCGGTATTACGTCCGTGCCGCTTTACTTTCCCAGAAAAAAATCCAGTACCCATTAAAGGCTGGGTGAACCGGGAGCCGTCGGTTAATATCGACGTCTTACCCTACCTCTTGTCCTTTGTAGTCCAGTTCACTAACCATTGAGCTATCCCGGCTCCCCTTGATAATCATAATGTCATTTAATTCATCATCATCATCATCATCATCAATCGTTTATTACAATGTGACTGTGATTTACTAATTGTTTTCTGTGGAAAAGAAACTGATTATTCTCATAAAGGCTGATTTTTATTTTCCCTGATTTCAGAAATACAGACACACAGACAAGCGATTGGATTTGCAGCAAGTCCAGACGGCCTTTACTTAGACGAAATATGTGAAGGTGTTATCACTTTTCCTGATATCATCTCCAATATAGGGAACCACTATAATCCAACAACAGGAGAGTTCACAGCCCCCCTTGATGGGCTGTATGTGGCTTGTCTTTCGGCACACTTTGTTGGGAATGGAGGGCTGGAAATACACATTTATCAAATACCTTTCAGTGACATAGAATCACATATTTGTGTACGCAGGATTGTCAGAGCAAAGAACTCCAGCAATCATAAAAGTTCGTTTGTGTTGATAAAGATGAAAGCAGGAGATAAATTATACTTGAAATGTGAGAATGTTGATTCTTACGTACTGTTGTCAGGCAGATCAATATCTTCATGCTTCAAGCTTAACTGAGATGTTCAAATTAAACAAAAACATAAATTGCTACTTTTAAATGCTGAAACAGGACAAAGGCATCTTCTATCATCTTATCTGAATGTGGTCATCAGCTGATCAAGATTTTACTCCACCTCCCAGCAGTACCCTGAATACAGACTAACAAATCTATCGAACCATGTAGTGATAAAATAGGAACGGAACGTGGTACACACAAATGCCATGACATGATGACGGATGTGTTCAGTTGAAAGACTCTAAATTCGCAGCTCGACGTAAACTACCATAAAACTCATACACAATGCACTCATGGGAGCCGCGATAGCTCAGTGGTTAGTAAACTGGACTACAAAGGACAAGAGGTAGGGTTCGATCCCAACAGACGGCTTCAGATTCACCCAGCCTTTAATGGGTACCGGATTTTTTTCTAGGAAAGTAAAGCGGCACGGGCGTAATACCGACCACATTACCCCAAAAATCATGTGCTGAAGGTCTGTAAAATTTATGGTCACTAACACCATATTCCCTATACGCCACTTGGCGTGACGGGGGGTACTTTACTTTTTACTTACAAAGCATTCATCATGTTAAGGACTCGAGATGAAGAAAAGAAAATTGTGTGCGGATATACGAAGAAGAAGAAGTCGAAGAAAGTAATACTAAAACAATAAACATTCACTGCAACACATTTTTTAATAATGCTTAATTACATGAATGTTGTTTTGCGATCTTTAATAATTAATCTAATGTTCCAGATTCCTTAAAAGAAACTTGCACCTGGAAAGCTATCCTACTATCCTCTAAAATTAAAGAAAAGGACTCTCTAAATGGTGTCCGTTGTTCAAAATTGATTTCAAATAAATTGCCAACTGCTAGACATACATTTTATCAATCATGTTCAATCACATAAAACAAAAATGTCATCATTGACAAAAAAAGTTTATGGCATGGAAAACAGTCAACAGAATTGATACGATTTACTGTAGGCAGAAGATCGTGGAAGGACATAATCGCCTAAGCCATCCGGTATGGCACATGATGATGATGATGACCAAAAAATAATTAGAAAAAAATGTGATGGTTGAAGTGTGTAAGGTTGAAATACTAAAATCAAAGAATCTAAATTGGTTTGTTTTGTCTTATTTTTTATCTCCTTTTTCCGCTTTCTCGTCCTCTTTATCTTAATTTTCCTACTCCTTCAACGGTTATCCGTTGACGTGGATAAGTTATATCGCTAATATATGACAAGTTGTGATATTTGCACCCCTCGGACCAACACATCCATCTTTGGGATGGGTAAATTTGTGTAATTTCTTAATAATTTTTTTTTGACTTAGGCTATTTTGGTTTATTCCTTTCTTGACTATTATCTGGACCAACGTTTTTTTTTTTAACATGCGCCGAGTGGATACGTAGCCTTCTGTTTCTTCCGCTACTCTACGAAAGAGCTAGACACCGGTTCTCGCTTCTCAGCGTGGTCTAGACACCGGATCTCGCTACCCAGAGAGGACTAGACACCGGATCTCGCTACCCAGAGAGGACTAGACACCGGATCTCGATACCCAGAGAGAACTAGACACCGGATCTCGCTACCCAGAGAGGACTAGACACCGGATCTCGTTACCCAGAGAGAACTAGACACCGGATCTCGATACCCAGAGAGAACTAGACACCGGATCTCGCTACCCAGAGAGGACTAGACACCGGATCTCGATACCCAGAGAGGACTAGACACCGGATCTCGATACCCAGAGAGAACTAGACACCGGATCTCGCTACCCAGAGAGGACTAGACACCGGATCTCGATACCCAGAGAGGACTAGACACCGGATCTCGATACCCAGAGAGGACTAGACACCGGATCTCGATACCCAGAGAGAACTAGTCACCGGATCTCACAACCCAGAGAGGACTAGACACCGGATCTCGTTACCCAGAGAGGACTAGACACCGGATCTCACTACTCAGAGAGGACTAGACACCGGATCTCGATACCCAGAGAGGACTAGACACCGGATCTCGCTACTCAGAGAGGACTAGACACCGGATCTCACTACTCAGAGAGGACTAGACACCGGATCTCACAACCCAGAGAGGACTAGACACCGGATCTCGATACCCAGAGAGAACTAGACACCGGATCTCGATACCCAGAGAGGACTAGACACCGGATCTCGATACCCAGAGAGGACTAGACACCGGATCTCACAACCCAGAGAGGACTAGACACCGGATCTCGTTACCCAGAGAGGACTAGACACCGGATCTCGTTACCCAGAGAGGACTAGACACCGGATCTCGATACCCAGAGAGGACTAGACACCGGATCTCACTACTCAGAGAGGACTAGACACCGGATCTCGATACCCAGAGAGAACTAGACACCGGATCTCACAACCCAGAGAGGACTAGACACCGGATCTCGTTACCCAGAGAGGACTAGACACCGGATCTCACTACTCAGAGAGGACTAGACACCGGATCTCGTTACCCAGAGAGGACTAGACACCGGATCTCACAACCCAGAGAGGACTAGACACCGGATCTCGCTACCCAGAGAGGACTAGACACCAGATCTCACAATTCAGAGAGGACTAGACACCGGATCTCACAACCCAGAGAGGACTAGACACCGGATCTCACAACCCAGAGAGGACTAGACACCGGATCTCACAACCCAGAGAGGACTAGACACCGGATCTCACAACCCAGAGAGGACTAGACACCGGATCTCACAACCCAGAGAGGACTAGACACCGGATCTCGTTACCCAGAATCCGGGGTAGAATAGAACCGGAGACAAATAATAACAAATTAATATTTTTATGAAGGGAAACTTTCGTGGAGATGAACGAATCATTTTGGGAAGAGGTATGTTTACACCACTCGGGAAAAAAAAACAACAAATAATCAACAAGAGAAAAAAAAAAGAACAATAGTCAGCTCAAAGTAGGATCGAACCCGTACTCCTCAACACAGCACCTTGCCGCAAGAAGCAAACTCTGTGTGCTCTAACGTTTGTTTCTCGTGATTAGGCGTTCCGTCGAGGAGTACGAGTTAGATCCTGCTTATAGCTGTCCATTTTTGTTTCTTTCCCCCCCCCCCTTCCCCCCCGCCTGATTGTTTTAAACCTACCCCTTCCTCTGAAATGATTTGCTAAAGTAGAACCACTGACTGTAGTGGAATTGAAAGCCGGGACAATTTTGTGAAGAGACTGGCGTCAACTACGTTATGACCATCCGACCCTTGTAACACTCAGCCGCTCAAGAAAAGGCCATAATGCAAACTTTAATTACAGTAAGATGAACGTGTAATAACAACTGTGGAAGAAAAGAATGTGATAATAATTCAATCCAATATGTTGTCTCCTGAATTAAAAAAAAAACTTCTGGATCTATGTGTTTATATGTGGCTGGTTATTCCACATATATGAAAGATTTATCTGTGACAATTCAATAACGGAATGCACAATTAGACCTAAAGGGTATTATTTTTTCAGTTATTATTATTATTAATTTTTTTTTTTACGGAAATAATTTGCAATTTGTCAAAATATGCTGTCAACGGACACAACCCTGTAAAGAATTGTGTACCTGGTTAGTTGAAGAGAGACATAAACAGGAAAATAAACAGGACTTCCCGTAAATATAGCAGATTGGCGGCAGGAACCGTTGATGCTCTGTCTAAAATGTGTTCCTTGTTGCAGTTTCCTCATATTCCAAGTCCAGCTTGCATACGAAGCTACTGAGTTTAGTGTTCTTTGCACACCGTGAGCTGTGTTTTTCCATTCGGATCGCATTTGATATTCCGATTGCTTACGATGAATGATGATATCGTATGACGAAGGACAGTTCAGTTACGTTCACTTTCGGTGCAATTACGACTTATGTCTTTTGGCGTATGCTGCGGCTGCTATGATGGGGACTGCAGCTGCCTTTCTTTGTTTAAATCCTACAATGAGATGAATTGTTAATTCCTAATTCGGATAATTCCACGGGCACGGGCGGTTGAGCAATTATGGATTTTAATTCGTTTGCAGTGATACCGGGGCCTTCGACCATCTACAACTACTACTAAAACTAAAGGATAAACCACTAAGTGGCAGATGTCTGACCCTAATACTTTAATGTTTTTACCACTTTACCAAATTATTTTCCTGTATAGAAATCTAAATGTGATCCACGAACTATAAGTTCTGTATTAATGTAAATCATACTTTGCAGCATAAATAAAATATCGGCTAAAAAGAACTTGTTTTGAAGATATTACTTGAGCGACATAAAGCAATGCAACATTAACAGTAATTACAATTTGAATGGGAATGATGTTTAAATGATAAAATGTTAAATGGCACTGGTGTTTAACTGAAGGATATTTGAATTTTAGTATTTAAGTTTGTAAAAAAAAAACCTATCTTTACGGCATTTTCCCCATTACTGAGGTTTGTCGGGATAGGTCAATCCAACTATAAATTTGTAAAAAATTAAATTGGCAAAAAATATATGATACATGCAGGAATTCTTTGAAAATTGAGTTCGAAGTTTATTACATTTATTTCACTGATGTAAGAATTACTTGTAATATATGTATGTATTTATAAATAAAAACCGTTGTGTTATTTTACACATAGTTTGTTTATTATTTATACATATACACAGACAGTCACATATGATAATAGTATATTCAAGTTGGGCAACTGTAACTCATCATCATCGAGTGCCAACTCCGCAACGAAGGTTGCTACCATGGAGCGCCATTCCACTCTGTCTCTTGTTTGATGGTTCAGGTTGTCATAGGCCAGGCTGACTTGTCCATCTTTTGATGTTACTCGTCCATGTTAGTCTTGGTCTGCCTCTTTTACATTGTATTTTCCCCTCCATGATTACTTTTAGTAGGCTGTTGTGTCTTTTAATATTGCACCAAAAAATTCATTTGTCTTGTTCTAATTGTGTTTAGTAGTTTTCTTTTAATTTTTTTTATTGTTTTAAAACTTCAACTTGTAGTTCTTTTCCTTCCATCCAATTCTACCTATTCTTCTATATATCCACATTTAAAAGACATAAATTCTCTGTTCTGTTTTCTTGTTTAATGTCCTTGTTTCTGCACCATATAGGAATTTTGAGAAGATATAACTAACACTTTGCTATTCTTAGTTTTAGCCCTGGTGTTATTTGTTTTGATGTTCGTATATTTTTCATGGCAATAAAATTACTTTGTTGCCATTCATATTCTTTTGTTTATTTCAGTTGTACATTTTCCATCACTAGTTATAGTATGTCCAAGGTAGTTGTAGTTCTGAACTGTCTCCAGGTCTATTCCTTCTATTTTGATATCCACTTGTGGGTTTTGAGTATTTTCCCCACTTCTCACCCTAGCTAAATACAGGCAATGGACAGGGAATCCACGATGATGAAACGGTTTTAAAAAAGCAACTCAGTATCATACACGGCTCTAGTGGAGATCCCAGGTACTTTAAACAAATAATTATCCCGTCACTTCTTAGAAACGTGGGAGGAAATATAAATCACTGAGTGGAAAAAAACAAGAAACAAAAAAAAAAACATGCCGAGACAGACCCTCAGAAAAACCTTGATAAAAAGACCAATGAGAAAATTCTCAGAGTCCAACACAAAAAGAAAGCTCATAAAAAACATCAGAAAGAAACATTTAACATATTTCCGGCACAGCATGGGAAGAGGATAGTTGGAATACTTGGTCACAGCAGGTAAAATACAAGGAAGGAGAGATCGCGGACGTCAATGAGAGAAAATACCAGATAGTTTGGTGTCATGGCATAGAAAACAGTCAACAACAGAACTCATACCATGCACTGTAGATAGAAGATTGTGGAAGAACATGATCGCCTACGCCAAATGGTATGGCACATGTTGATGATCTAATCCATATTTGTTGCTTGTTATGTTTATTTCATTAAGCAATTGTTGTAGATCTTCAGGATTTTCTGCTAGTAGTACAGTATCATCAGAATTTCTTAGGTTATTGATTCGTCATCGTGTGCCTTCTCCGCAACGAAGGTTGGCTACCATGGATCGCCATTCTACTCTGTTTCTTGCTTTGATGGTGCAGGCTGACATAGATTGACTTGTCCATCTTTTGATGTTACTCGTCCATGTTAGTCTTGGTCTGCCTTTGCCTCTTTTACCTTGTATTTTTCCTTCCAATATTACTTTTAGTAGGCTGTTGTGTCTTTTAACATGCCCAAAAATTTCATTTGTCTTGTCTTAATTGTATTTAGTAGTTCTCTTTTTATTTTCAGTTGTTTTAAAACTTCATCTTTTGTTTCCATCCAATTCTACCTATTCTTCTATAAATCCACATTTCAAAGGCTTCAATTTTCTGTTCTGTTTTCTTGTCTAATGTCCATGTTTCTGCACCATACAGGAGTATTGAGAAGATGCAACATTTTGCCATTCTTAGTTTCAGCCCTGTTGATATTTGTTTTGTTGTTAGTATATTTTTCATGGCATTAAAATTAAGGTTATTGATTATCTTTCCATTAATTTGTAGTACTGGCATCTCTATGTTTTTTTAAAGATTTGCTCAGTGTATAGATTGAACAAGCTTGGTGATAGGATGCATCCCTGTCTTACTCCTCATCTCTGAGATGTCTTTAAAGATTTGCTCAGTGTATAGATTAAACAAGCTTGGTGATAGGATGCATCCCTGTCTTACTCCTCATCTCTGAGATGTCTTTAAAGATTTGCTCAGTGTATAGATTAAACAAGCTTGGTGATAGGATGCATCCCTGTCTTACTCCTCATCTCTGAGATGTCTTTAAAGATTTGCTCAGTGTATAGATTAAACAAGCTTGGTGATAGGATGCATCCCTGTCTTACTCCTCTTTTTATATCAATGGGTGTCTAGTTCTCTTTGTTATATTTTATTATTGCTGTTTGCTCCCAGTATAGATTACATATTAGTTGTATGTCCATGTCATCTAGATGTATCTCTTTCAGGCATTCTGTAAAGTCTGTGAAGGTGGATGTGGTGTCAGCAATGATCTACGGCCCAGAAAGCGACAACAACAAGGTGTGTGGTACACAAGAGAGAGAGATTCAGGTCGCGAAAGACAAATATGGCTCCCCGCCATTAATGATTAAAGAGATTGGAGCCTCATCACGTACTGTTCCAGAGAAAGTCATGAAGAGGAATTCTAACTTATGTTGGAGAAAAGATCTATAAATAAGTACATGAGATGTTATGACTCTTCACTAAGAGGGAAAATGGCTAATTCTGAAAATTAAAATAAACGAAAATTTGGGAATTTCCAGAAACAACGCCTAGACTAGACTGATTCCAGGTATTCGAGAATAGTTTGTTTCTGTTTCGTTTTTATCAGAAGAGATTGCAATGAAGTTTTGAACGAAGGGATATTGATATTATTATTTTATTTGTACATTAAGAAGGCTTGGTAGTTCAAAATAGTTGATTATAAATAATTGATTTAATTATTTAATTTGTTACAAAAATATTGACTTCAATTATTTATCCTCTTGTGCTTGTCTTCTTAGATTGGTTAAGATTATATTGTAAACTGTAGTAGTTAAAGTTTTAGTTAGTGTACTAAACTAATGACTAATGATTACTAATGTACTATTTTGTACTTACTTAAACTAAACCACTTTTCTGGTGTGATCCGAAGGTAATTTTCTTATAATTAATTAATTATTATTATAATTATTTATTTTATTATTACTAGAGATCACTGACTGATCATGTAAGTCTAAATTAAATTTGTTTTAATTTGACACATTGAGTCACTCATTGAGTCTTTGTGAGTGAGTTTTCAGTGAGTGATTCACTGATTGACAGTTAGTAACTAAGAAGTAACTACGTTTTAGATTATGATTTATTAATATTTTGAATTTAAATTATTTTAAATAAGAACAAATGATAAACGTGAAAAGTCAATTTAATTTGTTGATATTATTATTATTACAGTTTATGATCTAAAGTGAAAAGTCTAAATTATTCTCACCCGTGACTAGTGAAATATTCTTTTTATTAAATTTATTAAACACTAAATTAAAAAGGTATTATTTATTTTACGAGTTTAGCCTTTCAAATGATCTCTGCTAAACGAGTGATTATCAACAACAGCTTCTAGTTTTTGTGCATTTAATTTTTTTTTCATCAAGGTTTAGGATTTAGGGTTTGTTGTGTATGTTATTCCAAACCCTAAACCGCTAATCCAGGGGGGTATTCTAATGACAGATTCGAGAGGAACCAAATAAAGTACAAGTGGATATTACTTACTCCAAGCATAAACAATTTAGGACACTAAACTCGTAAATTATCCTGAAAAAAAAACCCCATCAAACTACTTCATAATTAATAAACCTTAGTTACCTTTCAAGTAACAAGTTCATGTTATTATTAATTAATGACTGAATATTATTCTTCTAGTGTTAGTAAAGGTGTGCACTTTATTCGGTCGTTCTCTAGTAGGCTATGTCATCAGAAGACCATTGAGTCCATTGGGTTAGGGTAAGAAATGCCCAAAACCTAACTCTAAACCGTGTTGAAAAAATAAATGAAAAAAAAACTAGAAACAGTTGATGCAATCAAATATGCGCAGTCAATCAGGTGAGATCGCTCAAAGACAAAATAAAGACAAGCGGAATAATATTATAACAAGTAAATGAATTTAACTACCTGGGAACATAGTTAACCACAGATGATAGGTGTACAACAAAGATGCAGAATGGCTCAGGCAAAATCAGCTTACCATAACATGAGGAAGATACTATGCAATCCATTCTTTGACAACAGAAACAAGAAAAAGAGTTCTTAAATGTTATATAGAACCAGTCTTAACATATGTATGTGAATCATGGACAATAGGACAACTGACAAGAAAATCACTGGAGTCTGTATAAATGTGGTTTTACAGAAGAAAGTTGAGAATACCATGGACAGCTAAGAAGAGTAATGAAAACTTTCTGAAAGAGGCCAAAGCAAAAACAGAACTAATTTCCAATATTAGGAAGAAACAATCATCATATTTGACCATGTAATGAGAAGAGAACAACTGGAATATATTGTAACAACTGGCAAAATTTAGGAACAAAGAGATAGAGGGAATCAAAGAGAAAAGATACCAGACAGCTTAAGAGAATGGCTTGGAAGAAGGTCAACAACAGAAATGATAAATAACTGTCGAGACCGAAATTTGTGGAGAGACATGATCACCTATGCCAGCAGGCATTGTACTTGATGATAATAATGATAATGCTGATGATGATGGATTAACCAGACAAAAAAGTCTTATGTTTTTTTATTTAGCCACATAAGGACCCCTACATATAGAATGTAACAATAGGCTGGCTAAAGGGGTAATAAATGCCATGATCCTCTCACTGGTGTTAAAATACTAATTATATGAAATGTAATATCTATCTAGTGGTCTAATTTTTCCACATGGAATTAGATAATCAAGAAATCAGAATTAGATAATCAAGAAATCAGAATTAGATAATCAAGAAATCAGAATTAGATAATCAAGAAATCAGAATGAGATAATCAAGAAATCAGAATTAGATAATCAAGAAATCAATTGCAGTCCACAACTTTAAGTGAGGTTCAAGAGTTAACCTCTCAGTGATGCAAGTGATTCCTGCTGCCTTTGCCTCATTGAGAAGAACATTGATTAGAGAAGCAAAAGCAGCAGGAATCAGTTCCCTCAATGAGATCAAGATGTTTGTTCAGAAGAGAGACAAATGGCGAGATTTGATAAATGTTTTTTGCAAGGATTGAGACAGCTAGAAAGAAAATTTAGAAAAAGAGAATGAGTATCTGGGCCTATACCCTATAGGCCAGCCACGGCTAAAAAGTCAAAAGATAGATAGATAGATGCAAGACACAAGCTCACAACATTAAACAACAAAAACATCACTTTGACAAACACAGATCTCTTCTTTTAAATTGTTGTCTTCTAGCGATGAAGGCTTCAACCCAAGGATTGTATTATTTTCTGATCAAGAATGATAGCATCAGAAAATGTTATTTATATGAAGACATAGATCATGTGTATGTAATATACATATATCTAGAGATAGCATCAACTTACACGCCTTTCCTTACATGTTGAAGATATTCTATTCTTTTGATGGAACCAGTTTCATTGCAGCGAGGAACTTCCAATATCTGCTCCACCACTTATCGCAGCATTTCTTAAAACGCATCGACAAATTCCAATGACAAGGTATGTCATACATCCATGCATGTCCTACTCAGCTGCACAGGTGATGATTCAAAACCTTCTTAGTCACCTCCTACAACTTTCATGGCCGATAATAATGGCTCTGTTATTTCCTCCCCTCAACCGTGGGACCATGGAGCCACATATGGGACATATTGAAGAGATTGAGCACTTAATGATTTCACAGCATGCAATAATCAATATCATTATTTAATAACAATAATGAGACACTTTCATTTCCGTCATTTTTTGGAGCTATTCATTGTGTTTTTAGATTTTTGTGTTTAATGTTTATAGTGTTTTTGACCTGATGAAAATTATGACCTAAATGTTGTATTTTGTATTGTGTTAGTCTAGCTCCTTAATACCATTTTATGTTTACTTTATAATGAGAGTAAACATCCGGAAGGAGAGACCCTAAGGCAGTAGATGGCGTTAATCATCTTTCTGGCATCCCCTGTATCTTCTTTCAATTTTGAACGTATGGACTTTGACTCTCCTTTGGAAATCCTTGATATGAAGTCGAGAGGGGGATAGTGCGAATAAAGCACTATCTCCATATTCTGTGCCCATTCAGAGTAGAAGTGATATCTGTAAATCATCTCTAAATGACTTCTCCATATGTGAATATGACTGAGAACATCTGGCAGGTGATCGCACATCATGGAGAGCACGTATAAGGAACGGTATAACATCATTTGAGACTGTGCTGAGGCAAAACTTAGAAGAGAAAAGACTCATGAAAAAGGATGGAAAACCATTTTTACCAGTGGCCCTGACTCGTTCATTCTGTGACTGTGTGTGTTTGTCAAACATTGGTAGAATTAGCCACGAGAGAAGCTGTTCGACAAAAACAAAACCTAAAAAAAATACACAATAGCCTCCACTAGACTGTCTGACAAGATGAAAAGGGCCATATATAATGAGACAAATTGGCTGTATACTTTTTCATCATATGCCAACCTCTGCAATCTAAAATTCTGAACAATCAGAAAGAGCGTGTGCATTTATTAAAACCCCTCCAAAAAAGAGATATATTTTATGACCTTTACTGTTGACAAATTTAACAACATGGTTCATAATATTGTCTTGGTATTTTTATAATCATCACTGTCTCCCTGAACAATGTGTCTATTTGGAAAGTAGCAAATGAGACATTTATTCTTTTCTATGAACTTATAAAGGACAGCCTGAATGTTTCAAAATAATAACAGTCATTATCCTGAAACAGAGGACAATTGACATACAGAGGCTAATCAAACATGAAAAAACAAATATTTAAATCGCGTCTTCAAATTGTTGAACAAAGTTGAATTTAACATAAAAATGACATACAAAGGAATATAAAAGATAACATCAAAGATGGTTAGGTCTGAATTAATCAGTGAACATGATTATCTCATTTTCCAGACTGCACGAAGTGATGGTGGGTTTAAATGCTGTTCTACATTCTATAATTGTTGTTGTTTGCTGTATATGTGAGAATGAGTGCATATTAAACGTGTAGGATTGAATTATTGATGTTTGCACTTGCGGAACTGACTCCATCATAAGTGAATATTAGTGTAACGGCCAATTGTACATCTGTGACATGAACGAAACATGTCTAAGACCTAACTCTATGGCAGATTGTATGGCAAGGATTTAAATCTTAGTTAATTGATGTCATGTAAGATTCACTAATGCGAATATTTGAAAGGGAACAAAAAAATAAGACTTTAATTTTTTATCTGTGTGAATTCATCTCTATTGTTGAAGAAAGTACATTTAATATTTGTACGCACTATTTGTATGATTACTATACTATGTGTGATTACAGATTCTCTGTAATTGAATATCTCTAGATGGCCATGGCAGCTAAGCAGAGAATTGTTTCCTTAAAAATGGACATTCTTGTGGAGCAACGAAACAATCTTCAAACATTAGTTGATGAGATCAATGAGGTGTGATGTTTTTGTTAATTATTATTATCTTGTTGAATGAAAGTGAATGTCTTGGAATATGTGAAATGAGATGGAAAGAAGCTGGATTATTACAACACGACAGTGGAAATATAATTTACTCTGGCGGAAACACACACAAAAGAGGAATAGGCATGATGTTAGATAGAGAAAGAACCAAAACAGTGAAAGGATTTTGGTCAGTATCAGACAGAATTCTGCTAGTAAAATTGAGAGAGGTAGACCAATGGATATCAACATAATTCAAGCTTATGTACCAACAAGTAATAGCGAAGAAGAAGACATTGACATTTTTTACAATGAATTAAAGATGACCATGGAACAGTGTAAATCCCAAGAAATAACAATTATATTAGTAGTTATAATTGTATATATATCAATGCAAGGGAGGAACAGCTAATGTGCAAAATGTGACTGGAGGACATGGCCTAGGAGAGACGAATAACAGAGGGGATAGATTGGACAAAGACACATGAAATGATTATAGGTAACACCTGATTCAAGCAACACCCTAGGCGACTATGGACATGGCAAAGTCCAGACAACAAAGTACACAATCAAATTGATTTTATACTGGTACAAAGAAGATTCAGAAATGGGCTAACATCTGTTAAAATAAGGCCAGGAGCAGATTGCAATTGTGACCATGTACCAGTAGTTGAAAAAATTAGAATAAAATTAGACACAGACATTCTGTCTTAAAATATGAAATTAGAACTAGATTTGCTCAAATTAGATAGACAGATGACTGATAAGTACAGTACAATAGTACTAAATATGTGAATAATGCTATTGAGAAAATACTGAACATTGAGGAGGAGTCAGAAATGTTCAAACAATCAATTAAGCAAACATCAAAAGAAGTAATATTATGACTAAAAGAATCAATAAAAAGAAATGAATGACAAAAGAAATACCAGAACTAATGGATGAAAGACGAAAGCATATGAAAGATAAATGAACGTACAAAATATTGCACAAAGAGATCCAAAATAAATGCAGAGAAGCAAAGGAAGGATGACTAAAGATTAAATCTGAAGAAATGGAAAAACAACAAAAGAAAGATACAAAATGTATGCACAATCAGATAAATGAATTAACAGGAAGAAAAGAAGTAAAAGTTTCAGGATGTGTTCTGTTCAAGATGTTTCTATGATGATGAAAGACCAGAGCTAAACAATTCAAACCAAGACACAGGACCACCAATAAAGCACAGTGAAGTGGAGGAGGCAATTCAACACATAAAAAGAGGCAAAGCTCCAGGTCCAGACAATATAACAATCGAAGAGATAAATGCATTAGGAGAGCTGGGAGTACAAGTCATAACAAAACTACTCAATGACATATAATAAAAGAGGACATATACTCAGAGATCTACTAAAATATATCTTTGTAGCCGTGCTGAAGAGGTCAGGCACCACTGATTGTGAAGACCATTGCACTATTAGTCTCATGAGCCATATGACTAAAATATTACTAAGAATAATCATGAGACGTGTAAGGAACAAAATAAAACAATGTGAACAGGAACAATGTGGAAGGAAAGGGCACCAATAATGCAATATACATCCTGAGAACATTGGTAGAAAGTAGCTAATGAGGTAAAGAAAGATCTACATATGTGCTTTATAGACTACACAAAAGCATTTGACAAAATAATGTATGTGGAAATAATCAATATTCTGGAGAAATTAAACATTGATGGCAAGGATCTGCTAATCATAAAAAAACATGTACTGGCAACAAACAGCAGCTATACGAATTAACAACCAAACAGGACAATTTCAATTTATAAGACAAGGAGCCACACATGGCTGTGTTCTGTCACCGGATTTGTTTTCACTTTACAGCAAAAATATTATAAGGTCAATAGTAGACAAAAAAGGAATTAAGTCAACGGTCACAACATAAACAATTTGCGATATGCGGATGACAGTCTAAATATCAGAGATAGATAATAAACTACAAGAAATGATAGACATAATAGTGAAAGAAAGCAGCAAGAAAGGTCTCAGTCTGAATAGTAAGAAAACAGAAGTAATGCAGCATAAAAATAAACAGAATAAATCTGAAACAAGTACAACGCGTCATATACTTGGGCACAATAATAACATCAGATGGAAGATGCACCACAGAAATAAAAAGCAGAATAGCTCAGACCAAAATAGCATTTCATAAAATTAAAAACGTCTTATGAAACAAGTCTACATCAATAGAAGTGAGAAAGAGAGTTCATCGATGCTATATGGAGCCAATTCTAACATATTGAAGCGAATCATGGACAGTCAAACAAACAAATGAAAAGACGATTAGAGACCACAGAGATGGGATTTCTCAGAAGAATGTTAAACGTTACCTGGACAGCTGAAAAGACCAATGAGGATATTCTTAAAGAGGCCAACACAAAAAGGGAGCTGCTATAAAAACCGTAAAGAAACAATCAACATTATTCGGGCCTGTCATGAGAAGAGGAATTTTGGAATACTTGGTTACAACAGGTAAAATACAGGAAAAGAGAGATCATGGATAACAAAAAGAGATACTAGATAGCTTGGTGTCATGGCATGGAAAACAGTCAACAGAATTGATTCAATGAACTGTGGATAGAAGATTGTAGGACATGATCGCCTACGCCAACCGGTATGTTGCATGATGATGATTATTTAGTTATTTTTTCTTTTTAAGGAAAATTATATTGCAATAAACTAGAAATGAAACAAAGAAACATAAAGAGACAAATATTCTGGTGAAAAGATATTTTAGATGTAAATATCTATAAATAGAAATGAAAGTGTAGGTAAAAAAAAAAAAGCTATTCAAATCGGTTTGAAGAATTATTTTAAAAAAGCAGACAGAAAGTAGTTGAGGTGAGGAGACACTTCAATATGTCAATAGAAATGAAAGTGTACAAGATGGAAATTATAATGTTTGAAGTGATTAGAAGAATTGGAACCTAAAAAAGGAATATAATTTCACAGAATACTATAAATACATTTCTAAAAGTGTAATTGCAAAATAATTAAAGGATAATTTGTTCAAAAAAGAAAAATGGCGAGAAAAGCTAGCTGAATTTGAAAATGAGGAAAAAAAAAGAATATAAGAAATAAGAACTTGTTGAACATTGAGTTATTGAGTTATTTGCGGGTCATCATCATTGCACTCTGAACATGTCCTATAGGTGCTCAGATCCCCTCCTCAGCAATTCTCTCAGTGTCCAACGACTGACGACTTCAGTTCTATGTTGGTTGATAAGTCTTCTTACACAGCCACTAAGTGTCTCATTTCTGGCTGTGCCCAACTTAACTCCCATTTCCATCATCCGAGGAAGTGACGTGGATCTGTGTTTGTCGAAGTCATGTGCTCTTCCCACATCTCGGAAGGCATTGATGATGTCCGCCCGATCCATTGTTTGCCCGTCCTCAACGACAGCGCAGCTAGCCAACCTGTCCGCTCTTTCATTTCCCCATACTCCCGCATGTCCAGGGACATAGACAAAGGTGACCCTACGTATTTTGGATTTCTGCAATGACTCTACCCATTGCATGTGTACAGAGCCCGCCTCCACTTTTTTTATCATGCTCATCGAATCACTCAGTATACATGCATGGGTGTAGTCTTGTGACTCTAACCATTTGAATGCCTTGGTCACTGCCATCGCCTCCATTGTCATGCTACTCGTGGTCACGACGTATGCACCACTGTCTTTGTAGACTATTCTGCCTGCCGAGCATGCTGTAAATGCCCATGCACTTCTTTGGTGTCGTCTTACAGATCCGTCTGTATAGATGACTGCATCTTTCTCATCGGTGTTATCACAGATGAGACCGTTGACCTCAGCGTTAACCATGACAAGGTTCTGTTCCCTACTTTTCCTGTCGAGTGTGACAATACACAAGAAAGTCCCCTTGAATGACGTAGGCACCGGTATCCACTCCTCACCAACGCTGATATTGGTAAGCTCACATACCTGTTTGATGACATCTTCTGCTCGGCCCACCTATGATTTGCCTCTTTTTAGCCTGTCACCTTTCTCTGTGTTGAGAACGTGGTGCAATGGATGCTCTGTATCTGTGCTAATCTTCAGGTATGCTCGTGCTCTCTAGATCTTGATTCTGTCATCCATGGTTGGAAAGTCAAGAAGATACCTCATTGCTACACAGGGAGTGTCCCTCGTACATCCCAGGATAATGCGCATGGCTTCATTTTGTATTTTCTCCAGCCTATCAATTTGAGTTGTACTGACAGAACAATAGATATATAGAAGAGAATATTTTTTTTAAATAGGCTGAATCTCAGTAATAATGTTTTTGTTGTCACGGTGTATCAATTTCTCTCTAAAAATGCCAGATATTGAATCTGACTACCTCCTGGTTGGAAAATGTTGATAGTTCAAATAACTTCACCTTTCCTGAAATTAGCAAAATGATTGATGACAAGCTACTAATTCTGGGAAATAATGATTTCTCAGGTAACTATTTTTTATGCATTTTATTTGAACTAACAGTTTTATGTTCATCATCATTATTGGTTTTACCAGGTGATGTTGATAACACATTTTTGCAACTTTTTGTCTGTCAGTTTTAGGAGCTTAGAAAGCTTAGTGTAGTTGGAGACAAATAATAATAAATGAATATTATTATAGAGGGAAACTTCCGAGGCAGCGAATCAATTCAGAGGAAGAGGTATGTTTACAGCATTCGGAAAAAATGACAAATAATCAACAACAGAAAAAAATATGGACCAAAGCAGGATTGAACCTGTACTCAGTGGCACCGCACCTTGCTACGAAAAGCCAAACGCTAGGGAACACTGCCACTCAGCTAACTTAGTGTAGTTACTTGTTTTCACATACACCTTTACTAATAGTTTGATGTACTGGATTATATAATATCACAGTGCTCTAGAATCTGTAAAATCCCACAAGTTCTTAGTTACTTTCAGCAGACAATAAATTATGGGCAAACTGATGGTTACAATTGCTCATCAATTGTGGATATGTCGTTGTGTCAGTGTGCTAATTTAATCACATAACTGTTTAAACAGCCAATCATTGTTGATTAAGAGTCATTACCAAACAAGATTGGAGCTGCGATAACTCAGTGGTTAGTGAACTGGACTACAAAGGACAAGGGTAGGGTTCGATCCCAACCGACGGCTTCCGGGTTCACCCAGCCTTAAATGAGTACCGGATTTTTTTCTGGGAAAGTAAAGCAGCACGGGCGTAATACCGACCACATTACCCCAAAAATCATGTGCTGAAGGTCTGTAAAATATAGGGTCACTAACACCATATTTCTCTATACGGCACTTGGCGTGACGAGGGTACTTTACTTTTTTTTTTTTTTACTTACCAAATAAGTTTGAGCTTTTGTATTTGTAGTATTTGCCAACATGAGAATTTCAAGCAGAACAGTTACTGTTGCACTATGTTGGATTTCTGAGATTCCCTGTAAAAGATTGATTATGTTAGTAAAACTTAGTTCATGTTCATACCATCATGATATTATCAATATTTTACTATTCATAACTATTATGTTAGTTCACAAATCTAATATTTCAGTTGACTCTGAGAAATCAACCAAACAGCAGAAATTTGTTACAGAAGAATCTTCCCAGTTGGCCTCCAATAATCAGCCACAGTCAGCAAGATATAGTCTTGTTTCTGGTAACACATTGTTATAATATGTTCTAAACTCTTTCTATGCCCCAGTGAGGACAAATTCAAGACAGAAATAGATGACATTTTGCAGCTAATGGATACAAGAAGAAGAAATAAAGAAAATAAAAATAAGTATAAGAACCTAAATAAAGAGATTGTAATAAAATGCAATGAAGCAAAAGAAGCATGGCTAAAAGAGAGATGCAAAGAGATTGAAGTGCAACAAAAAAGAGATGCCAAAGCTATATACAAACATCATCATCATCATTGAGTGCCGTCTCCGCAACGAAGGTTGGCTACCATGGAGCGCCATTTTGCTCTATCTCTTGCTTTGATGGTGCAGGTTGTCATCGGTTGATTTGTCCATCTTTTGATGTTACTCGTCCATGTTAATCTTGGTCTGCCTCTGCCTCTTTTACCTTGTATTTTCCCCTCCAGGATCACTTTCAGTAGGCTGTTGTGTCTTTTAACATGGCCTAAGAATCGCATTTGTCTTGTTCTAATTGTGTTCAGAAGTTCTCTTTTCATTTTTAGTTGTTTTAAGACTTTGTCGTTTGTTTTCTTTTCCTTCCATCCAATTCTACCTATTCTTCTATATATCCACATTTCAAAGGCTTCAATTCTCTGTTCTGTTTTCTTGTCTAATGTCCATGTTTCAGCACCATATAGGAATATTGAGAAGATGTAACATTTTGCTATTCTTAGTTTTAGCTCTGGTGTTATTTGTTTTGATGTTAGTATGTCCTTCATGACATTAAAATTACTTTTTGCCATTCCTATTCTTTTGTTTATTTCAGTTGTACATTTTCCATCACTGGTTATAGTATGTCCAAGGTAGTTATAGTTCTGGACTGTCTCAAGGTCTATTCCTTCAATTTTGATATCCACTTGTGGGTTTTGAGTATTTTCTTTGTTTATGATCATAGTTTTAGTCTTTTTGATATTCATATCTAGTCCATATTTTTTGCTTGTCGTGTTTATTTCATTAAGTAATTGTTGTAGGTCTTTAGGATTTTCTGCTAGTAGTACAGTATCGTCAGCATATCTTAGGTTATTGATTATCTTTCTATTAATTTGTAGGCCTGGCATCTCTATGATGTTTTTAAAGATTTGCTCAGTGTATAGATTGAACAAGCTTGGTGATAGGATGCATCCTTGTCTTACTCCTCTTTTTATATCAATGGGTGTAGAGAACTCTTTGTTATATTTTATTATTGCTGTTTGCTCCCAGTATAGATTGCATATTAGTCGTATATCCATGTCATCTAGATGTATCTCTTTTAGGCATTCTATAAGTTGTTTGTGGTGTACTCTATCAAAAGCTTTGGTGTAGTCTATGAAGCAGGCATATATTGGTTTGTTTACTTCTGTGTATTTTTCGATTAATGTTCTCATGCAGAATATGGCTTCTTTTGTCCCGCTATTTTTCCTAAATCCAAATTGCTGCTCATCTAATTCAGTATTGATTTTATTCTGAATCCTTCCTTGTATAACTTTTAGCAAGATTTTTGTAACATGGCTCATTAGGCTTATTGTTCTAAAGTCACTGCATTCAACTGCACCATTCTTTTTAGGCAATGCAATGAAAGTTGATGTTTTTAGTTCATTTGGTATGTATCCTGTGTGGTATATGTCGTTGCAGAGTAATAAGACAATTATAGGAAATCATGGTTTAGGAAAAAGAAATGACAGAGGAGAAAGATTAATACAATTCTGTGAAGAAAACAGGCTGATAATATGTAACACCTACTTTGAGCAAGAGAAAAGGAAACTATACACATGGAAAAGCCCTGGAGATAGGAAGAGGAATCAAATAGATTACATAATGATAAAAGAAAGGTTCCGTAACAGCGTAAAGAAAGCCAAAACCTACCCAGGAGCAGATACTAATTCTGATCACAATCCTGTAATGATTAAAATGAAAATCAAACTAAATATACAAACAAATTGAAGAATTAACAGGAAGAAAAACGCAATAAAAAACTGGATGTTTACGGTCAAAAGAAGAGAACTGTTGATTGAACAAGAAAGCATAAGGAAACGATGGACAGAATACATTAAAGATCTTTATAATGTTATAATGATGAACAGAATACATTAAAGATCTTTATAATGATGAACGAACGGAAGTTAATATTAAGGATAATGGAGAAGGACCAGAAATACTCAAAGAAGAAGTGGAAGATGCCTTGCGCAATGTGAAAGTAGGAAAAGCTCCTGGACCAGATAATACAACTAAAGAAGAGATTGAAGCCATGGATGATTTTGGAATAGAAATAATAATAAAAATATTGAATGATATCTACAACAGTGGATATATACCAGACGACATGCTCAAATCAATATTCATAGCCCTACCAAAGAAATTTGGTGTGATTGAATGCGATTATCATCGCATAATAAGCCTTATGAGTCACTTAACTAAGATATTATTAAGAATAATCATGCAAAGAGTGCGTAACAAAATCAGTCCAGAAATTAGTGATGAATAGTGTGGTTTTGTTATAGGTAAATGAACAAGCAATGCCATATACAACATAAGATCTTTAGTAGAAAGAGCCATAGAGATGAAAACAGATCTATACCTATGTTTCATAGATTATACCAAAGCATTTGGCAAAGTAAAACACCAAGAAATAATCAAAATTTTAGAAGGCATAAATATAGACAGCAAAGATATAAGAATAATAAAGAACATGTACTGGCAACAAACAGCGGCCATAAGAACTCGAAATCAATTGGGAATGTTTCAACAAATAAAACAGGGTGTTAGGCAAGGTTGTGTGCTGGCACCAGATTTGTTTACTATTTATAGTGAAATTATTTTAAGATCCATAAGGGACATGCCTGGAATAACAATCGGAGGTCATAATATAAATAATTTAAAGTATGCTGATGATACAGTCTTAATCGCTAAGAGTAAAAATGAGTTACAAGAAATGTTGGACTTATAGTGAAAGAAAGCAAAAATAAAGGACTCAGCCTTAATAGCAAAAAGACATAAGTAATGATAACAACAAAGAAAAAGACATCACCTCAGTGCACAATAAAGACAAGTGGAACAATATTAAAACAGGTAAATGATTTTAAATATTTGGGAACTTTGCTGACCTCAGACGGTAGATGTACAATACAGGTAAGATGCAGAATGGCTCAGGCAAAAGCAGCTTCCCAAAAAATGAGCAAGATACTATGCAATTTATTTTTGACAATAGAAACAAGAAAAAGAGTTCTTAAAGGTGATTTAGAGCCTGTCTTAACATAAGGATGTGAATCATGTACAATAGGACAATAGACAAGAAAATCATTGGAGTCTGTAGAAATGTGGTTTTACAGAAGAATGTTGAGAATACCAAGGACAGCTTAGAAGAGTAATGAAAACGTTCTGAAAGAGGCCAAAGCAAAAAAAGTGCTAATTTCCCATATTTGGAAAAAACAATCATCATTTTTTGGCCATGTAATAAGAAGAGAACAGCTGGAATATATCTAACAACTGGGAAAATTGAGGAGCAAAGAGAAAAGATACCAGACAACTTAAGAAAATGGCTTGACAGAAAGTCAACAACAGAAATGATAAATAACTGTCGAGATCGAAAGTAGTGGAGAGGCATGATAACCTAGGCCAGCAGGCCTGGTACTTGATGATGATGATGATGATATATATCATATTGTGCATATTATACTAAAAGTAGAACTTCCATTTAATTAAAGAAAATAAAACATGTATTCTAAACAGTTTTGTTTTCCCCACAGGCACATCAGATGAAATAAAAACATTAATGAATCAAGTGAAGGTCATACAGGATGCCATGTCTTTTCTTAGCTCAAACTCAGAGAAACTCTCAGAGAAACAATTTGCCATGGAAAAGTTTGTTGAGAGCTTGTCAGAGAGATATTCTAAAACAGGAACGGAGAAGATTACAGAGATAGAGAAAGAATTGAAAAATATATCTGAAAACCATAAAAAAGTAGAAATACAACAGGATAAAAGAATGACAGATTTTGAAAAGAAAATACAAGTTTTAAGAAATTCCCAATCAGCTTTTTATGAAGACTGGCAGATACAACAAACTAAGATGAAGAACATAGAAAAAGAAACTGAGAGACTTCAAAAGCAATCCAAAAAGTTAACAAAAGATTTGAATAATGTTCTGGAGAATATTCAGGAACTCGACACTCAGATTGGTGTTATAGGTGACCAAACTGTCATTAACACACAGATTGAAGCTTTGGAAAAAAAAGTTGAAACTGTCATTAACACACAGATTATATATATATATGGCCCTTTTCGTCTTGTCAGACGGTCTAGTGGAGGCTATTGCGTATTTTTTTGAGGTATTGTTTTTGCCGAACAGCTTCTCTCATGGCTAATTCTACCAATGTTTGACAAACACACGCGGTCACATAATGAACAGGTCAGGCTCGCTGGTCCACAGGGTTTACCATCCTTTTTCATGAGTCTCTTCTCTTCTAAGTCCTGTCTTAGAACAGTCTCAAATGTTGTTATACCGTTCCTTATACGTGCTCTCCATGATGTGCGATCACTTGCCAGATGTTGCCAGTCGTTTTCACAGATGGCGAAGTCTTTCAGAGATGATTTGCAGATATCTCTATATCGTAGTTTAGGTCTGCCGATTTGTCGTTTTCCGTGTTTTAGCTCGCCATATAGTATTTGCCTAGGAATGCGTTTTTCTTCCATCCGTTGGACATGCCCCAGCCATCTTAGCCTTCGACTTCTGAGCATCGACATGATTGTTAGGGTCTTAGCACGTTGCAGGACAGTTAAGTTGGTTATTTTGTCTTGCCATTTGATGTGCATTATTTTGCGGAGACATCGCATGTGGAAGACATTTAGTCTTTTTTCCTGGTTTGAGTATGTTGTCCAGGTTTCGGATCCATATAGTAGTGTGCTAAGCACACAAGTTTGATATATTAAGAGTTTAGTCTTTTGAGTTAGTTTCGTGTTGTTCCATGCCCTTTTTGTGAGTTTGCCGAAGGTCGTAGCTGCCTTACCAATTCGACAGTTTATTTCTTCATCAAGAGAGATGGTTTGCGTAACTGTGGATCCAAGATATGTAAATTTCTGTACTGATTCTAGTGGGCAGTCTTTTAGAGTAATAGATATAGGTTTGAAGTCACCTTGATTTAGTATTACTGTCTTCTGAACATTAATTGACAGTGAAAAAAGGTCGCATGCTTTATCCAGGTTGTTGATCAGCGACTGTAGGGTGGCCTCACTATGAGCGACTAGGGCTGCATCGTCAGCAAATAAAAATTCTTTAAGTAGGGCAACATTTGTTTTGGTTTTTGCTCTTAGTCGTGCTAGGTTAAACAGTGAGCCATCTGGTCTTGTGCGAATGTAAATATCTCCTGAGCTGTTTTCGAAGGTGTAATTTAGGAGGGCAGCAAAAAATATACCAAAAAGGGTGGGGGCGAGGACACATCCCTGTTTCACTCCTTTGTTGACTTTGAAATTCTCTGATGGACTCCCATCAAAATGGACTTGGCCATTCATGTCTTCATGGAAGGAAATTATCAGCCTAAGTAATTTAGGAGGGCAGCCTATGCCTTCTAACACCTTGTAGAGACCATCTCTGTTTACTGTGTCGAATGCCTTTGTGAGATCCACAAAGGCAATATAGAGCGGCATATTTTGTTCCCGACATTTTTCCTGCAGTTGTCTAAGAGTGAAGATCATATCTATGGTTGATCTCCCGGGTCTGAAACCGCATTGGGACTCGGGAAGCACCCGTTCTGCAAGTCTATGCAGGCGATTAAGTACGACTCTAGCAAAAGCTTTGCCTGTTGTGCTAAGGAGAGAAATGCCTCTGTAATTGTTGCAGTCACCCCTGTCTCCTTTATTCTTGTACAGCGTTATAATCTTAGCATTTCTCATATCATGAGGTATTTCTCCGTTTCTCCAGCATTTAATTAGCAGTTTGTATAGGTGTGGAAGTAGTACGCTTAGGTTGTCCTTTAGTACATCTGTGGGAATGTTGTCATTTCCTGCAGCTTTTCCTCTTGAGAGGGCATTTATAGCGTCAGCAAGTTCGTTCATAGTAGGCTCAACATCCAGTTCAAACATTGTAGGATATTTGGGTATTGATTGTGCTAGAGCTGTGTTTGCTGGTCTGTCGTCACTGTATAGATTAGAGTAGTGTTCAACCCATCTTTGCATTTGTTGTCCCTTGTCAGTAATAGGTTCTCCAAACTTGGATTTTAGGGGGGCTAATTTTGCTATTTTTGGTCCAAGGGCCTTTTTTATATTGTCATGCATGGTTTTTGAGTCGCCCCTGTCTGAGGCTTTCTGTATTTCAGAGCATAGATTGTTCCAGTATTCGTTTGCGCATCTTCTTGCTTCGCGTTAACACACAGATTGAAGCTTTGGAAAACAAAGTTGAAACTTTAGAAACAAGTTCAAAAGATTTTACAACAAAATTGAAAGAACAGCGTTTATCATTACAGGAATTCATTAAAAGAAATGAGGAAACTTTAAAATATCTGTCGTCTGTCTGGGAGAGTGATTTAGAGGAACTGAAGAAGTTTGAAGAGAAAATATCAGTTTTGGAGAAGAGCAATAGTGAGAGTTCACAAGAGAACAAGAAATTGTATCAAAATGTTCAGAGCAAGGTAATTTAAACCTTACACTTTATAGATACAAGAGGAAGCCAATAAATAAGTCTCAAAGTGATCCAGTTAACAAGAAAATGTAGATGGTGGTTTCTAAAAGTATAATTAAGTTGTAGCAACATCAAACTTGATAATTTCATTACATAGGGAGCGCTGGGTGTCACATGCAAAGTAACAAAATGGCTACTGTACTGAACGAATACAATCCATGGGACCCAAGAAATGGCATGTTGTTGTGCATTGTTTTTTTTGTTTTTTTTTTTTGTAGGGGGGCAAAGGTCTTTCATTAAAGGACATTCATAAGGGAATGCTCCCTTTTATGCTTACAATTTGTCCTATGAAGCAGTGCATTGCTGGGTAGAAAAATGTTCTGAAAGATGAACCAATATTATTGATGAAGTTCGACTTGCATGTTCTATTAAAATTGCAACAGAAGCGTCTCTACGGTGGGTTCAGGAGATTATTAGAGGTAATTGACGAGTAAGTAGGGAATCCTGCAAATGTAGCTTTACGGTGTCCAGCATGAGAATGGAGTTAGAAGCAGCAACAGCAGTTATAAAATGACTGATTGCACAGAAAGTGGTTCACACAGTCTTGGTGACAGACTCGCAAAGTATGCTATAGAAGATTGACAGACAGTGTCTGTGGCAGGAGTGGCTGCAGTTCTTGGATGGCTCTACAGTGAGTGTATTAACCTGGCTGTACTTTCTAGGGTTTGCTGGTGCACACAGCAATGAAAGAGCCGAATTAGCTTGCTGGCAGCTCTTAAAGAGGACATCACCAAGTTTGTTCGTCCTTCCTTAAGAGAATAGGAGGAGAATGGATGAGACATGATATATATTATAAATAAGAGATTGTTGAGTCTAAAGGTGGAAAAGGGGTCTGATCTATCCGGAGTGCTTAGTGAGACAAGTAGATGTATCTACAATCAACACTTTGCGGGAACAATCGGTCTGCCTATGCTTCAAGAGATGTTGGGACCAATGGTGAACTGGATATGGGGATACCCTGTCTGCAATGAAACTGATTCCTTGAATAGAGTAGAATACAATAGAATAGAATAAGTGAGTAACGATAGACTGTGTAGGAACTGTAATGCTTTGTTTGCATGGTTTTGCCTACAGCATAGTGCATGATTGATTAAATTTCGAGAACTTGTTCTCACTATGAGTATGCAGAGAACTGAATGAACACAAAAGGAACTTAATGGCCTGTTCTTGCAGCTTCTGTGTCACTACATGGATGGAGAAGACATATTCAAAAGCGTTATTAATGGAAACAAATCATGGTTGATTCAAAGTGTGCTTCATTGCAATGGTTATGTCCTTCACCTTGTACCAAAAAAACTCAAGGTTCGTACCATCAACAGGGAAGATTATACTGACTATGTTCTGAGATTCTCAAGGACCAATTTCCAGAAGAAAGACAATTTGGTATCATACTGTGAAGTTCTGTTGATACTTCAGAATTCAATTCAAAGAAAATGTCTTAGCCTGCTGACTAGAGTAATACTTCCATCATGACAATGCCAGACCACATACAGCTCAATTTACTCATTAGAAAATTCACCAAATGGGAATATAACATATTGAACATCAAATTTATAGTTGCAAATGACTAAGAGTTTGAACGTGAAGTTAAATTTTGACTTAGAAACCAGATTTAAAAATTGCATGCCTCAGGAATTTGGTCACTGATAAAACTGTGAGATAAGTGCACTGATGTTGGTGTAAATTATGTTGAGAAATAGAGGGATAATAATGTAGGTGCAAAAATAAAAAGCTTTAAAGTTCTTATAATATTTAGATTTTTTTCAAGCTACTGAGAATTATTTATTGATTTCTCCTCATGTGATCTTTAAAAACTGTATCTATAATAATAGGTTTTCTGTCTCCAGAGATCAATAGATACATTGTAGGTTACCTCAAGAGGGAACACAGCGTTTGTTATGACTAAATAGTCCTACTCTAGAATGGCAGACTCGTCCTCACATAGAATATATGTTAGGGCTGACAGTGATGTTTTCGCTAAGTATTCATTCTTGTGTTTTCTCTTTTCCTGTAATATGTTTTGCTTCCTTTCATCTCCGATCTTTGTTTTATTACTATTTAATAAATATATATTTTTAAAAAATTAAATTTATTCTTTTGAACTAGAGCAGGGAAGCATCAGTAGTTGCTCTATTTTCAGCAATATCATTTGAAATTGTCATCTATGCATCTAAATATGGCCTGCGTGAAGTTTGACCTTATTATCATTGTAACAGACAATTGCCTATATGTGTCCTATATTTTTGCTTGCCTTCTCTATAATGTCTAACATTTCTTGTAACTCATTTTCACTCTTAGCGATTAAGACTGTACCATCAGCATACTTTAGATTATTTATATTATGACCTCCAAATGTTATTCCAGGCATGCCCCTTATGGATCTTAAAATAATTTCAGTAATCATATTAAATAAATCTAGTGACAGCACACAACCATGCCTAAAACCCTGTTTTATTTGTTGAAACATTTCCAATTAATTTCCATTTTTATGGTCGCTGTTTATTGCCAGTACATGTTCTTTATTATTCTTAGATCTTTGCTGTCTATGTTTATGCCTTCTAAAATTTTGATTATTTCTTGGTGTTTTACTTTGTCAAATGCTTTAGTATGATCTATGCAACATAGGTATAGATCTATTTTCACCTCTATGGCTCTTTCTACTCAAGATCTTATGATGTATATGACAGTGCTTATTCCTTTATCTCTAACAAGACCACACTGTTTATCACTAATTTCTGGACTGATTTTGTTTCGCACTCTTTGCATGATGATTCTTAGTAATTTCTTTGTTAAATGACTCATACGGCTTATTGTGCTATGATCGTTATATTCAATCGTGTCAGATTTCTTTTTGTAGGGCTATGAATATTGATTTAAACAGGTTGTCTGCTATATATCCGTTGTTGTAGATATGCAATATTTGTGTTATTAATTCTATTACAAAATCACCCATGTTTCAATCTCTTCTTTAGTTATATTATCTGGTCCAGGAGCTTTTCCTGCTTTCACATTGCGCAAGGTGTCTTCTTACTTCTTCTTTGAGTATTTCTGGTCCTTCCCCATTGTCTTAATATTTACTTCTGTTCATTCATCATCATAAAGATTTTTAATGTATTCTGTCCATCATTCCCTTATGCTTTCTTGTTCAATCAACAGTTCTCATTCCTTCGATCTTAAAAACCCAGTTTTTTAATTACATTTTATTCAACATCATCATGTGCCATACCGGTTGGCGTAGGTGATCACGTCCTTCCACAATCTTCTATCTAGGTGCATCATATCAGTTCTGTTAACTGTTTTCCATGCCAAGACACTAAGCTATCCACTATTTTCTCTCTTTGTCGTCCATGATCTCTTTTCCTTTTATTTTGCCAGTTGTAACCGAGTATTCCAATTTTCTTCTTCTCACGATGTGCCCAAAAAAATGTTGATTGTTTTTTTCTGATGTTTTTTAGGAGTTCCCTTTTTGTGTTGGCCTCTTTGAGAACTTCCTCATTGGTCTTTTTAGCTGTCCAGGAAACTTTCAACATTCTGAGAAATCCCATCTCTGTGGCCTCTAATTGTCTTTTTATTTGTTTGTCTACTATCCATGATTTGCTTCCATAGGTCAAAATTGGTTCTATATAGCACTGATGAACTCTCTTTCTCACTTCTATTGACATAGATTTGTTGCATAAGATATTTTTCATTTTTTGAAATGCTATTTTGGCCTGAGCTATTCTACTTTTTTATTTCTGTGGTGCTTCTTCCATCTGATGTTATTATTGTACATTATATTACAATTTCTTTATTTAATCTTTTATACACATCTTTGTTATCCTTATTTCTTCTTCTATTATCCATTAGCTGTAAAATGTCATTCATCATCCATTTCTTTCTTAAATTTGTCCTCACTGGTGGTACAAACTCTTGTGATGTTTGCTGCATTGATTCGTTTAGCATTTCCCACTGTTCATCAATGTTCTGTATCTTCTCTATTCTGTTCTGAAATTGTGATGTTTTTTCATTATGATTTACTTAGATTGTCTTTGATGCAAACTTTGCTCTGTAGCTTTATTTTTAAAATATTTTTTGTTTTATTCTTTTTCCTGAAAGAAAACCGACATGTCATATGATTTTGACGAAACACTGAAATTTTGTCTCCAGTATGAGATGGTGTGCCAAGTTGTAGCTGACAGACTTGTGCCTTTGGAGAGGCTGAGAGACGTGTTTAATGAAAGACTGGATGTTAGAAAAGAGGGTATGAAAAAGGTAAACTTAAGGACATAAGAGTAACAGAAGTAAATTATTTTAAATATTTCAAAAATAACAAATAAAATAATGTTTGAAGACTATTTCTTAGTGGACAATGAAATTTGCAGTGAATTAAATAAGAGTACAATATTCATGAGATGAAAAGTTTAAAAATAGTTCACAAAAAATTAAAACATCTTTGATGTTTTATGATTCAAGAAGGACATTAACGACACTCTCAAATAAAGAAGCAACTCTGCATGAATCAGTTCTTTCACACACATATAGGGAGAGAGAGAGATTTTTTATTTAAAAAATAGTTTACCGGAAATCAATCATTCCATTCCATGACATCCAAAATTTGTAATATACCAGTTTTGAAACTCTGGTGTACATAAAAGTAAATGTAAAGGTAGCCCCATAGCAGTTGGGGTTTAAGGATTGTTTGTGATTTTGTTGTACTTCATGGGGTGGAGTGGCCAGTTCCTTTCCTTGCTGCCACTACTTCCAAGAGAATATCTCTGGTACCCATTTTACAAAGTTAGGTGAACCCCGAGAAACATTTCAGGTTGGGAAAATGTTTGCCTCAAATGGTTTTTGATCCCTGAATTTTCAGGTTTGCAGATGAGTGCGCTAATGACAAACCTTGAGCTCTCTTACGGGATGTTAATTACATTTGTCACATAGATTATACGTGTATATCTCTCTATCTATTGTCCTTTTTAGCTGAATACGGCACATAGAGCAGAAATTCTAGTCTATTTGTGTCCGACAATCCAGCATCAGACCTTGCTCAGGACCCGCATTGTATTTCGCCGCGTGTTCTTGGCGAGTTGCACAATCTCAGCTGGGGAGCTGATGTTTCTGTTATTGCTTCTCTCTTTAGTGTTCTTTTTAATGTTTCTCTAGGTTGGCCTCTTTTTCCTTTACCCCAGGGTTCCCATATGAGGGTCTGCTTTGAAATTCTTTTGTTGTCTCACATGGCCAACATATGGCCACCTTCTTCTCTGGATTACAGTTGAAATTCGAGGATGATTTGTCATTTCTCATATTTCTGCACTAGTTTTTACATTTATTTTATGATTTTAATATAAATCAGTAAAGCAAAATTTAAAAATAAATAAAATATGTACCTTATACTAAGCAGAATGTTTGTGAAACACACCCCTTATTTACTCACGTAATACAAAGTTCAAAATAGGAATTGAAGTCAACGGTCACAACATAAATAATTTGCGATATGCGGATGACACGGTATTAATAGCAGAGACAGAGAATGAACTACAAGAAATGATAGACATAATAGTAAAAGAAAGCAACAAGAAAGGTCTCAGTCTGAATAGTAAGAAAACAGAAGTAATGGTTATATCGAAGAAACAATCACCACCATCATGCAGCATAAAAATAAACAAGACAAATCTGAAACAAGTGCAACGTTTCAAATACTTGGCCACAATAATAATATCAGATGGAAGATGCACCACAGAAATAAAAAGCAGAATAGCTCAGGCCAAAATAGCATTTCAGAAGGTTAAAAATATCTTATGCAACAAATCTATGTCAATAAAAATGAGAAAGAGAGTTCATTGGTGCTATATAGAACCAATTCTGATCCATGGAAGCGAATCATGGACAGTGGACAAACAAATGAAAAGATGATTGGAGGCCACAGAGATGGGATTTCTCAGAAGAATGTTGAAAGTTCCCTGGACAGCTAAAAAGACCAATGAGGAAGTTCTCAAAGAGGCCAACACAAAAAGGGAGCTCTTAAAAAACATCAGAAAGAAGCAATCAACATTTTTCAGGCACATCATGAGAAGAGGAAAGTTGGAATACTTGGTTACAACTGGCAAAATAAAAGGAAAGAGAGATCGTGGGCGACAAAGAGAGAAAATACTGGATAGCTTGGTGTCATGGCATGGAAATACAGTCAACAACAGAACTGATACGATGTACTGTAGATAGAAGATTGTGGAGGGACATAATCACCTACACCAATCGGTATGGCACATGATGATGATGATGAATACAAAGTTCAAGATGAAAAAAGTGGATACCTTTAACTGTAACATAAGAAAGTACCACTTCTAGTTACTTCTGCCTGACTATCAAGTATGTGTTCTAACTTAAATTTTCTACACATGAAATGGAGTAGAAACTTAATTAATTGGGATTATTTGTGGCCAATTGAGTCAAGGTAATAAAAAGTAGGGACTTTCAAAATACAATTATTAAAAAATTAAAGTTTTTACATGAAAATAAAAAAAAGTAAAGAGCCCCCGTCATGCCAAGTGGCGTATGGGGAATATGGTGTTAATGACCATAAATTTTACAGACCTGCAGCACATGATTTTTGGGGTAATGTGGTCGGTATTACGCCCGTTTACATGAATATATGAAATATAAATTTTGTTGAAAACATAAAGTGCCAAAACAAAATAACACTAGGATAACTTGCATTTGTCATTTACAAATTAGAACTATTTAAAGTAGTAAGTAACTATTACTATACAAACTTGTGTGTTTATAATTATAATTATTTAAAGTAGTAAGTAACTATTACTATACAAACTTGTGTGTTTATAATTAGAACTTATATATTTGAAAACTCGTTTTCTTTTAGAATGACATTATTAAAGTATCGTGGGCCGTGTCTTATCGTTAAAGCATAGTCAATATATAAATATGGTGTCTGCGTAACCTTATTTCATATTCCAAACCACGTATGAATCAACTTCTTAGGTATTTATGGTCACCATTGTCTACGTCCCAGGACATACGGGAGTATGGAGAAATGAAAGAGTGGACAGGTTGGCTAGCTGCATTGTTGTTGAAGACGGTCAACCAAGCGGTCGGGGGGACGTCATCAATACCCTGCAAGATGTGGGAAGGGCACAGGACTTTGACAACCATGAGTCCACGTCACTCCTTTGGATGAAAGAGATGGGAGCTAAGGTGGGCATAGTTAGAAAAAAGAATCTTAGTGGGCGTTTAAGACTTATCAACCAACACAGAACTGGAGTCATCAGTCGCTGGACACTGCAAGACTGCTGAGGAGGGGATCTGAGCAACTATGGACATGTTTGGAGTGCAATGATGATGACCCGCAAATAACTCAATTGTTTTATATTGAGAAACTGGCGTGACAGGAAATTTTAGATTAAAGGGGAACTAACTTTGATTTTAGTACCATAATAGGTACGGGGGGCAGCATAAATGGGTCGTATTTATTTTATTTAAATAGCTCAGTAAGCATTCGGGGAGTGTCAGGTTCTGTGCATAGTTGCTTTAATGCAAAATTTGGTTACAATATGATTTGCAAATTATAAATATGGTTGTTTGTGGGTCATACATTGAGAGTCCAGCTGCCTTAGTTTACACTTACCTGGAAACATTTATTACATATAAGAAAATATGTATCTCAGGACCTGCATAATAGAAGGTAATCTGATCATTAGAAATAAACACTGTCAAGCAAGTGCTTTGTTCCTTATCTTTCTTGGCACTTGAAGGGGGGAAGGAACCACTGGGTCATAACTCACAGGTGTTGGCCTGCAGTGCCTGAGCCTAAAGATCACATTGTGTTAAGTATACACTAAATAAGACTCTGATCTGTACCAGAGTTCTGCATCTCCTGTCCATATCCAGCTGTAAATATCTGTCACCGGCATGGGCGGTTGAGCAATTATGGATTTTAAATCGTTTGCAGTGATAACGGGGCCTTCTATAACCATAACCATCTGTCACAGACCTATCCTACCCGAGATTTATGACTCTGATCTGTACCAGGCTTCTGCATCTCCAGTCCATATCCACATTATCATCATCATCAAGTACCGAGCCTGCTGGCGTAGGTGATCATGTCTCTCCACAACTTTCGATCTCAGCAGCTATTTATCATTTCTGTTGTTGACCTTCTGCCAAGCCATTCTCTTAAGCTCATATCCACATATCCAGGTGTAAATATCTTGTCACAGACCTACCCTACATGAGATCTATGACACTGACCAAGACCAATCCATGATGTCTTCCTCTTGGTGTCATTCCTGACTTTTGCGAGATTTTCAAACTCAGCATTAGAAGTGATGCCTGCTGGTTTTGCGAGAGAGCCTAATACATTATTTTCTCTATCTAATATCCTGTCGAGCTGAAGACCGCACATAGGGCAGAACCACAATCTCAAAAACAGAAACCTTGCGTGCCAAAGTGGCACATATTGCAGAGATCACTGCTTCTAAATTCTATGGCTCTGTTTCCATAACAATGCTTTTTACAATGACAGCTTGTCAAGCCATTGATCAACCTCCTAAGTCGCCTCTTACGACATGCCTGGAAGGCCACAGTATCACTATTCTTTACTTCCCTCATAATGAGGCCCCTTTACTGTAATAAAATTATAAGTTGTGATGTGGATTTTGGGATTTACAGTTCTCTAATCTAAATCTCTCATCTTTGACAGCTTGAAAGTGTCTGTGATCAAATGGCCGTTCTTCTGCCTAAAATCTATCAACTTGGTAAGTTACACTTTTGCAAAATTTTTACCAAATTTTATTTTAAAGATCAACATAATAAGTAATGATGTAATTTATTTACTTTTATTCCTTTCTCATCTGATCTTTATCTACAAATAGACAAACCAGTTTTCTATGGTCTTCTATGACGTCTTCTAGGGTAATAGCAGAATCTTATATCTGCAATAGTCACTGCATGACAATTTTTGCAGTGCTTTAAGTCTGCCAGGGAGCCGCGATAGCTCAGTGGTTAGTGTACTGGACTACAAAGGACAAGAGGTAGGGTTCGATCCCAACCGACGGTTTCCAGATTCACCCAGCCTTAAATGGGTACCAGATTTTTTTCTGAGAAAGTAAAGCAGCATGGGCGTAATACCGACCACATTACCCCAAATATCATGTGCTGAAGGTCTGTAAAATTTATGGTCACTAACACCATATTTCCCTATATGCCACTTGGCGTGACGAGGGTACTTTACTTTTACTTTTTTTTTTTTTTAAGTCTGCCTACACTGTACTACTCTCTATCCACTGTACCATATCCGGTGCTACCACAGTCCACTTCTACCTTGCTGTCATGCTCTTTTTAAAAGAAGAGGTGTCATTAAGATTATAACAGTACAGACTTTTCAACATTTCTAAAGTAAAAAGCTTTGATCTCAAATGATTATACAAATTTCAACTTATAAGAGTAACAATGAACTTTTTTTTAATAGTAGGCCTAAATAGTTAACAGATGATGGGGATTAAATTTAACCAGGACATTTTTCCAAATACAAATTTACCAGAACTCTTCAAGAGGATCAAAGGAATTATCCACATTTGTTGACTCATTGTCTACTCTCTTCTCCTAGGTAATTCCTTTAAGCTGAAATTTTCAATTACTCCTACAGCTTTACAATAAATGTAAGAAAAGGTTCCCTCCATGACTTGCTAGGTGTATGGGTAATATGGTGTTAGTGACCATATTTTTCTATGACCATGGCATTTTTTTGGGTGGTATGGTCGGTATCACACCAGGCCACCTTTCATCATCATGTGCCATACCGGTTGGCGTAGGTGATCATGTCCCTCCACAATCTTCTATCTACAGTGCATCGTATCAGTTCTGTTGTTGACTGTTTTCCATGTCATGACACCAAGCTATCCAGTATTTTCTCTCTTTGTCGCCCGCAATCTCTCTTTCCTTTTATTTTGCCAGTTGTAACCAAGTATTCCAACTTTCCTCTTCTCATGATGTACCCGAAAAATGTTGATTGCTTCTTTCTGATGTTTTTTAAGAGCTCCCTTTTTGTGTTGGCCTCTTTGAGAACTTCCTCATTGGTCTTTTTAGCTGTCCAGGGAACTTTCAACATTCTTCTGAGAAATCCCATCTCTGTGGCCTCTAATCGTCTTTTCATTTGTTTGTCTACTGTCCATGATTCGCTTCCATAGGTCAGAATTGGTTCTATTTAGCACCGATGAACTCTCTTTCTCATTTTTATTGACATAGATTTGTTGCATAAGATATTTTTCATTTTCTGAAATGCCATTTTGGCCTGAGCTATTCTGCTTTTTATTTCTGTGGTGCATCTCCCATCTGATGTTATTATTGTGCCCAAGTATTTGAAACGTTGCAATTGTTTCAGATTTGTCTCGTTTAGTGTCATCCGCATATCGCAAATTATTTATGTTGTGACCGTTGACTTCAATTCCTTTTTTGTCTACTAGTGATCTTATAATATATTCGCTGTAAAGTGAAAAGGCCACCTTTACTTCCCATAAAAATCTCTGGTACCCATTTTTAGAGGCTGGGTGAAACCCAGAGCCTTGTCAGTCCAAAAAAAAAATCCTCCACTGCTGGAGATCAAACCCAGAGACTTCTGGTTAGGAACTGGCACACTAACCTCTCAGCCACCGAGACTCCACCAATAAATGTACCCACTGTTAATTTTCCTGTCTTTCAAATAGTTGAACTCATAATGAGGTGTCTTAAGCGATGTGAAAGTCAGGTGACACACTTCTTTTATTAAACATCAAAAGATTTATATAGCTTTGACTTTAATATCAGTTTAGGAAGGAAGGTAGGTGGTATACCTTTGCCTCTAATATCAGTTTAGGAAGGAAGGTAGGTGGTATACCTTTGACTTTAATATCAGTTTAGGAAGGAAGGTAGGTGGTATACCTTCACCTCTAATATCAGTTTAGGAAGGAAGGTAGGTGGTATACCTTTGACTTTAATATCAGTTTAGGAAGGAAGGTAGGTGGTATACCTTCACCTCTAATATCAGTTTAGGAAGGAAGGTAGGTGGTATACCTTTGACTTTAATATCAGTTTAGGAAGGAAGGTTGGTGGTATACCTTTGACTTTAATATCAGTTTAGGAAGGAAGGTAGGTGGTATACCTTCACCTCTAATATCAATTTAGGAAGGAAGGTAGGTGGTATACCTTCACCTCTAATATCAGTTTAGGAAGGAAGGTAGGTGGTATACCTTTGACTTTAATATCAGTTTAGGAAGGAAGGTAGGTGGTATACCTTTGACTTTAATATCAGTTTAGGAAGGAAGGTAGGTGGTATACCTTTGACTTTAATAACAGATTAGGAAGGAAGGTAGGTGGTATACCTTCACCTCTAATATCAGTTTAGGAAGGAAGGTAGGTGAGAAACTTTTGACTTTAATATCAGTCTAGGAAAGGAGGTAGGTGACATAGCTTTGACTTTAATATCCGTTTAGGAAGGAAGGTCGGTGGTATACCTTCGACTGTAATATCAGTTTAGGAAGAAAGGTGATATAGCTTTGACTTTAATATCACGTTACCGACATCAAGGGAACTCCATTCTTTGGACACAGTAACTTAATTTATGACAAATTTTGTACCAAAACAATCAGTAATTTCAATGATAGTAACTGCTGAATCATAAATATGAGTCCAACATTGATTATACAATTTGTATTTCAGAATCTCTCAAATCATAATAGTTCATTGGAAAGTATTCCCGCTGAAAAATCTCTGCTCTTCGCTGTTTAAACAAGTGTCTATTATAAACAAAACTCTGATAGTGAAAAGGTGCACCACAAATTCAAGCAGTTTGGATAAATAGAATACTTCTGTTGTAGAAAGAAAATGTAACCTTTCATCAACTAACACTGTGATGATAATGAAGACAGTGACGATAATTATGAAAAGATAGAGCAGCCTGGATAATAAATTAATAATTAACTTAAACTGGATTGTTCTTTTTATCATTTCTAGACTATAACTCATCAAACAGGGATTTGATTTTTTTTTAAATTAACTTTGTTGATATTGCACCTTATGTAGAAAATGTATGACCTTTGTCAAGAACCCTAAAGTTTTTGTTTTTCATGAATATCATCCATCACTACAAATGTTACCCTCACAACAAAAACTGTGAACATAAAGTGAAAACAAATAAATGTTGCCTTCATAGTGGTACAATTCTGCTACTCTGTGGCCACAAAACTGTGATTACGTAAACCACAAACATTGTAGCAGTAAAAGCACAAAGAGTGATTAATCTTGTACTGCTATTAGACTTCTATAGCTCAGTGGTTAGTGAACTGGACTACAAAGGACAAGAGGTACGGTTCGATCCCAACTGACAGCTTCCGGGTTCACCCAGCCTTTAATGGGTACCTGACTTTTTTCTGGGAAAGTAAAGTGGCACGGGCGTAATACCGACCACATTACCCCAAAAATCAAGTACCGAAGGTCTGTAAAATTTATGGTCGCTAACACCAAATTCCCTATACGCCACTTGGCGTGACGGGGGTACTTTACTTTTTTTTTTTTTTTTTTTTTTTTTTTATTTTTAATTAGACTTCTATGTGAAAAACAACTTCTCTACCCTTGCTTGACAACACTGAGCATCATGAATATGTCTAAATTTATTTTGATAGGTAAAACATTCATAGGCAAATTTGTGTTATATTGCGAGTTGTTTTTTAAATATTTGTTGTAATCTAATAAAAGCATATCATAATGTAGAGTACAATGGCTTAACTACAACTTAGTAGCCTATAATACTTACTTAATAATTATATAACCTACATAACTTTCAACTCTCACTTATTTAATTCTAGCACCTTCCTCCTTGAGAATTTTTAATATATCATCATCATCATGTGCCATACTGGTTGGCATAGGCGATGTGATCCTTCCACAATCTTCTATTCACAGTGCATCGTATCTGTTCTGTTGTTGACGATTTTTCATGCCATGACACCAAGCTATCCAGTATTTTCTCTCTCTGTCGTCCGCGATCTCTCTTTCCTTTTATTTTGCCAGTTGTAACCAAGTATTCCAACTTTCCTCTTCTCATGATGTGCCCAAAAAATGTTGATTGTTTCTTTCTGATGTTTTTTAGGAGCTCCCTTTTTGTGTTGGCCTCTTTTAGAAATTTCCTCATTGGTCATTTTAGCTGTTTTGTATTTAATAAATACAATTTAAAATTTGTTGGCTGATATTTGAAGTAGTGTTTTTTATTGAAAGTTTTGTAAAGAAGGAAAATTGTTGAATTTTCTTTTCTTACAAATTTCAGAAACCAACATACAAAGACCAGCTATGGGATTTTCAGCATATTTTGAAGATCTGGGATCAAGCATGAAAGAAGATATTATTTGTTTTCCTCAAATTATCACAAATGATGGAGATTACTTTGATCCCAAAACTGGAGAGTTGACAATCCCACATGATGGGTTGTATGCAGTTTCTCTTAATGCTTACTTTACAGGAAGTGGTTGTCTAGACTTTACAACTAAATATCTAGCTAAAGTTGATATTGATGACCATGCCAGCCAATTTGAATTAAATGATTTGGATGTGACATTGAGACGATGCATTCTTAGCACTCATGCGAGTTCCTTTTCTTTAAAAAAAATGAAAGCAGGTGACAAACTGTATGTGGAATGTGAGCAACATGATGATGATGATTTACCAGAGTTTTGTATTGGAACATTTTCTTGCTTCAAGATTAATTAAGTTCTTTTAAATTATCAGTATTCTTATAATACAAAATGTAGAATAGTGCAGGCAAAAGCAGCTTTCCAGAAAATGAGGAAGATATGTAATCTGTATGTGATTTTACAGAAGAATGTTGAGAATACCATGGACAGCTAAGAAGGATAATGAAAACATTCTGAAAGAAGCAAAAGCAAAAAGAGTGCTTCTTTCCAATATTAGATAGAAACAATCATTTTTTTGCCATGTAATGAGAAGGGAACAGCTGGAATATATTGTGACAATTAGGAAAATTGAAGGGTGATGAGACAGAGGGAAGCAAAGAGAAAAGATAACAGACAGCGTTAAGAGAATGGCTTGGCAGAAGGTCAACAACAAAAATGATAAATAACTGTTGAGATTGAAATTTGTGGAGAGACATGATCACCTACGCCAGCAGGTATGGTACTTAATGATGATGATTTCTATAATAAAAAAACAGATTGCAGAATAAGATTTATAATTGATGACTGCTGTAGACCGTCTATTTTTAACAAAGATTTTGATTGATACTTAATATGGCATTGAAAGTTGTACACTACTTGAGGGATACCACCAAGCTTTTGCAGGGTAGGAATGACATCCTGAATAAATGACATCCTGACAATATTTTCTTCTTCAAGAATTTTGTTTACATTTTCATTAACAAATTTGACTGCCAGGTTAATTCATGTTTAAACACTAAAAATACAGTTTAAGTAACTTTTATAAATAACATAAAGCGTATTTTTTAAAAAAAATGTAAGTTGCTTGCAATGGAAAAAAAGCGTATTTTCAGAAGGTTATATTATGTTCAATTAGGATCAGCATCACAGCACTCTGGACACATCCTTAGGTGATTCGATCGTCTCCTCAAAATGTTCATCAACACACAGCAGCTAATTGTGCCTGTTCGGTGTTGGTTGACAAATCCTACCGTTCGTCCAGAATATCGCTCTTTTCTGGCAACACGGGTCTTCACCTCCAGTTCACAGTCTGACATAAGAACAAATAAATAGCTGTCTAGACTGTGTGAATTGGAGGTGAAGATCCTTGTTGCCAGAAAAGGGCGATATTCTGGACGAATATACGAAACAATCTACGAGAGATATCTCTCGTAGATTGTTAATGATATCTGCCCGATCCATTGGATGTCCAGCAGCTAATATTGCCGAACAGGCCAGTTTGTCTCCTTTGTCGTTGCCCTCAACACCAGCATGGCTGGGGACATGCAAGATGATGATACTGCAATATTGAGTCTCTGTATTGATCCCAACCATTGGTCGACAAAATAGGCCTGACTCCACTTAGCGAATCATGTTCATTGAGTTCCCATATTCCCAAGAACTGCTCTAGTGGTAGCAATGCTACTAAGGGATCATCCGAGCTGGACAGGTCAAAGGTCTAGCTAGGACCAGAAAAAGCGAGACACAAACGAGTTGAAATCGGTAACAGTGCAAAGTAACTCTCGACACGAAGACGTCACAGATTGACGTCTAAAGGTGTAGCAGCAGAAGAAGTTCATTGAGTCACTAGCACAAACATATGAGTACACTCTTGAGTCTCCAACCAATCAAACGCCTTCGTCACTGCCATTACCGCCAAACTACTGGTTGTCATTGCCTAGACGCCGTTATCCTCGTCAATAGTTCTGGCAGTGAATGCCCAAGAATTCTGTTGCTGGTATACCACAGAACAATCTGTGCAACTAGCATGTCCATATCGTTGCAGTATTCACAAATGAGGGCATTCATTTATGCGTTAACTGCAATCGAATTATGTTCTCTGGATCATTTATCTGATGTGGCAATCGCAGAGAAGATAGTTTTAAGTTCTGGAGGAGCAAGTATCCATTCTGCCCTACGAATAACATTTGATAGCTCGCAGATCGATTTGAAACATCCTCAGCTCGGCATATCTGTGGTTTAATCTATTGTAATCTCAATATTCATGTATGGTGCAGAAACATGGACATTAGACAAGAAAACAACAGAAAATTGAAGCCTTTGAAATGTGGATTTATAGAAGAATATGTAGAATTGGTTGGAAAGAAAAGAAACCAAACGATGAAGTTTTAAAACAACTAGAAATGAAAAGAGAACTACTAAACACAATTAGAACAAGTCAAATGAAATTTTTGGGACATGTTAAAAGACACAACAGCCTAATAAAAGTAATATTGGAAGGAAAAATACAAGGTAAAAGAGGCCGACCAAGACTAACATCAAAAGATGGACAAGTCAACCTATGACAATCTGCACCATCAAAGCAAGAGACAAAGTGGAATGGTGCTCCATGGTAGCCAACCTTCAATGCGGAGACGGCACTCAATGATGATGATGATGAATCTATTGTCCTTATCTTCATTTTCTCATAAAGTGGATATTTCTGATCAGTGCTTATCTTTAGGTATGCGTGTGCTCTTACTATCACGATTCTGTTCTCAATTTTGGGGAAATTCAATAGAAAACGCACTGTCATGCATGAAGTGTCTCTCGTGCAGTCCAAAATGATGCGCATAGATTCGTGTTGTGTTCTTTCGAGTTTTATTTAAATGAGGCTCACTAATATTGCGGATGGTCGTGGCGTATTCAGTGGGTGTCTCCGATACAGAAGTATCAACAAATGGTGTTCAATACCAGAAGGTGCCATGAGTCTTATTACCGACAATCCCCTGAGAGCTTGACATCACATGGTCAATAATCCTTTGCAGTGCACGCTGTGATCAAATTTCACTTCCAATATGCCATCATGTTGGCTGTACTTACTTCCTCGCCATATACTATTACAATTGGTAGGTCTAGGTTAACTATATGATTGTTAAGAGAGAACTATGATGCTGTTGCTTTAATTGTTTGACATGATCTTTGGAACTGTTGCATCATGAAGTGATGTGATCAAGTTATTGTTCAGAATAAAATGTAAACGTTTATGTCAATTCATCAGTCTATTGTTGTTTGCGAACGCCAGCTTTGCATCTCTAGCCAAGCCCTCAGTGACTGAATGTTGCATGAATATCACTTTATCCTATTTTTCACACTGGCAGCCGTGTGCTCATGTGTCCCTCGTCACACAGGCAGATATTCTCCGACTACAAATATACTCTGATTTAAAAAAAATCTTCACAAGTGTTTGCCTGAAGAGTCAAATAGTCCTCAGATTACTGGATGTTTGTTTTGTCAACAAATTTAAAGAAAGTAAACATTATCCTAGCCATCAAAGTTCCATCGCCCCCTTATTTGTAAGTAAAAGTAAAGTAAAGTACCCCCATCATGCCAAGTGGCGTATAGGGAAATATGATGTTAGTGACCCTATATTTTACAGACCTTCAGCACATGATTTTTGGGGTAATGTGGTCAGTATTACGCCCGTGCTGCTTTACTTTCCCAGAAAAAAATCCGGTACCCATTTAAGGCTGGGTGAACCCGGAAGCTGTCGGTTGGGATCGAACCCTACCCCTTGTCCGTGGTAGTCCAGTTCACTAACCACTGAGCTATCGCGGCTCCCTCCCTTATTTGTACTCACCCCTAATTGTGCCCATGGCTTCCACCGCCCCTCTGGGCCGTCTAGCGCCCCTTGAGTGTATCATTTAAGAAGTTTCAATTACTGATATTCCATTTTTTCTCTTCTAATATTGACTCCTAAAGATTCATGTCTAATAAATAAAATTATCGACCATCATATCGGATTATAATATCGGTGTGCTTGTCCATTTTATAATATCCACGACTCCGTCATTGCCACCCACGACTCTTATCTATCTTGTTTCATAGTGATTCCTCTGGTTTCGTAATTCTATTCTGACTTTGCTACTCTTGAATCCTTATGGGACCGATCCTGTCTTGTGATTAATAGGCCTGTATCGATATGGCTTCATACTTGCATAGTTTAACACATATATTTTCTACTCCACTTTAATATTTTTAGGTTCTGTATCCCACGTGTCAGCTGAGACACATTGAGTAACAACTGTTTCAACACGATACATTACGTTGGGGAAAGTGGTGGTTAGGGGAGGGGGCTGCTGGGGAGTCCAGGTACGACGTTAACCTCAGGGCAGGAAGGACCCTGGTTCAAAGTCCACCACAGGCGGTGGTGAATTTTTTTTCTCAAAAATATGAAAAATTATTCAGCAGTTTATTTGTGACGTCACCCTGGTCTCTTAGGTAGTGAGACCCGATGGTAGTGCTATAGGATAACTGCAATAAACATGATATCCCGTGTGCACTCGCGCACGTTAAAGAACCCTTGGTAGTTAAAATCAGAAAGAGTAGGCCATAAAATGTAGCCACGGTTCTGGCAAAATTGTTAGCAACAGCCTACCAGGACTATTCATTCCAAGCCGCGCTATGAGTGTGTATTGGTGTTAGTGTGTGTGTGTTGGTGTTAGTGTTGGTGTTAGTGTGTGTTGGTGTTAGTGTATGTGTGTTGCTGTTAATGTGTGTGTGTGTGTGTGTGTTGGTGTTAGTGTGTGTGTTGGTGTTAGTTGGTATTAGAGTGTGTTGGTGTTTGTGTGTGTTGGTGTTAGTGTGTGTTGTTGGTGTTAGTTGGTGTTGGTGTTGGTGTTAGTGTGTGTTGGTGTTAGTTAGTGTGTGTGTGTTGGTGTTAGTGTATGTGTGTTGCTGTTAATGTGTGTGTGTTGGTGTTGGTGTGTGTGTTGGTGTTAGTGTGTGTTGGTGTTGGTGTTAGTGTTAGTGTGTGTTGGTATTAGAGTGTGTTGGTGTTTGTGTGTGTTGGTGTTAGTGTGTCTGTTGGTGTTAGTTAGTGTGTGTTGGTATTGGTGTTAGTGTGTGTTGGTGTTAGTATGTGTTGATGTTAGTTAGGGTGTTAGTGTTAGTTAGTGTGTGTTTGTGTTAGTGTTGGTGCTAGTTTGTGTAGGTGTTTGTTAGTATGTGTTTGTGTTAGTTAGTGTGTGTTGGTGTTAGTTAGTGTGTGTTGGTGTTAGGTAGTGTGTGTTGGTGTTAGTTAGTGTGTGTTGGTGTTTGTTAGTTTGTGCTGGTATTAGTTAGTGTGTGTTGGTGTTAGTTAGTGTTGGTGTTAGTTAGCGTGTGTTGGTGTTAGTGTATGTTGGTGTTTGTTAGTGTTGGTGTTAGCGTTGGTGTTAGTTAGTGTGTGTTGGTGTTAGTTAGTGTGCGTTGGTGTTAGTGTGTGTTGGTGTTAGTTAGTGTTAGTGTGTGTTGGTGTTAGTATTGATTTTAGTGTGTGTTGATGTTAGTTAGTGTGTGTTGGTGTTAGTGTTGGTGTTAGTTAATGTGTGTTGGTGTTAGTTAGTGTTGGTGTTAGTAAGTGTGTGTTGGTGTTAGTTAGTGTTGGTGTTAGTGCATGTTTGTGTTAATTAGTGTTGGTGTTAGTTAGTGTTGGTGTTAGTTAGTGTGTGTTGGTGTTAGTTAGTGTGTGTTGGTGTTACTTAGTGTTGGCGTTACTTAGCGTTGGTGTTAGTTAGTGTGTGTTGGTGTTAGTTAGTGTGTGTTGGTGTTAGTGTGTGTTGGTGTTCGTTAGTGTTGGTGTTAGTGTGTGTTGGTGTTAGTTAATTTGTGTTGGTGTTAGTGGGTCACGGTTCTCCTCAGTTCTTCTGTAGGAGGATATCTTGGTGCTTTTGGACTCTTTCTGTGTGCAGTTCGGTGTTCCTAACAACAATATTACATTTTTTTGCTGATATTGCTAACTAGCATTGCAAGAAGAACATAGTTAACGTTGGCAGCAACATTCCGAACTTTATAATTTATTTTCGTAACATATTCTACAGTTATATTCCCATAATCATAAGAGATATTGTGAAAGGAAATAACAAGAAAGGTTTCAGTCTGAACAATAAGAAAACAGAAGCAATTGTCATATCGAAGTTAATAACCAACACCATAATTAAACATAAAAATAAACAGGACAAATCTAAAGCAAGTACAGAGCGTCAAATACTTTGGCAACAATAACATCAGATGGATGATGCAACGTGGAACTAAAAAGTAGAATAGCTCAGACCAAAATCATCATTAAGTGCCGTCTTCGCATCGACGGTTGGCTACCAATGAGCACCATTCCACTCTGTCTCTTGCTTTGATAGTGCAGGTTATCATAGGCTGAATCATCTAAAATATCATTTCAGAAAATGGAAAACGTCCTGTGCACCAATTCTATGTCAATAGAAGTGAGAAGGCGAGTTCAGCTGTGCTATGTGGAGCCAATTCTGACCTACGGAAGTGAATCATGGAAAGTTGACAAACAAATGAAAAGACAATTAAAGGCCACAGACTTGGGATTTTCAAAAGAAAGTTGAGAGTTCCCTGGACAGCTAAAAAGACCAACAAGGAAATTCTCAAAGAGGCCAACACAAAAATGGAGCTCCTAAGAAACATCAGAAAGAAACAATCAACATTTTTCGGGCTCATCATAAGTAGAAAAAAGTTAGAATATGCCTACTTGATTGCAACTGGCAAAATAGAGGGAAAGAAAGATCATGGACGACAAAGAGAGAAGATAATGGAGAACTTGATGTCAAGGCACGGAAAACAGTCAACAACAGAACCAACCATTGCTACGATGTCCTGTTGATAGAAAATTGTGGAAGGACATGATCGCTAACCCCAACCGGTATGGCACATGATGATGATACTCACATACAATTTTTAAACTAACGAACATAGGAACTCCAGTTCTTTAATCTAATTCTACCCGATATATCTTGATATGTTGGCAGTGTATTGCATCATTTTGGTTCTCATAGCAAGGCGCCGTGCATAGGAGTAGGGTTCGATTCTGCTTCGGACCGTCTTTGTTCATTGGTTTTTTCCTCTTGTTGATTATTTATGATTTTTTTTTCTGAGTGTTGTAAACATCCCTTTTAACCTGAAATTATTCGCTGATCTTGATATGTCCCGTGACTCATTAACTTCCCGACATCATATGCCTACATATTACGTCTCACACTGCTAAAGGGGGCGGTAGCGCCCACTTTTTAAAATCATCATCATCATCATCGAGTGCCGTCTCAGCAACGAAGGTTGGCTACCATGGATCGCTATTCCACTCTGTCTCTTGCTTTTGCTTTGCTGGTGCAGGTTGTCATAGATTGACTTGTCCATCTTTTGATGTTACTCCTCCATGTTAGTCTTGGTCTGCCTCTGCCTCTTTTACCTTGTATTTTCCCTTCCAATATTACTTTTAGTAGGCTGTTGTGTCTTTTAACTTGCCCCAAAAATTTCATTTGTCTTGTCTTAATTGTATTTAGTAGTTCTCTTTTTATTTTTAGTTGTTTTAAGACTTCATCGTTTGTTTTCTTTTCCTTCCATCCAATTCTACCTATTCTTCTATAAATCCACTTTTCAAAGGCTTCAATTTTCTGTTCTGTTTTATTGTCTAATGTCCATGTTTCTGCACCATAGAAGATGTAACTTTTTGCTGTTCTTAGTTTCAGCCCTAATGTTATTTGTTTTGTTGTTAGTATATTTTTCATGGCATTAAAATTACTTTTTGCCACACCTATTCTTTTTTTTATTTCATTTTTGTATTTTTCATCATTGGTTATAGTATGTCCTTTGTAAAATACTGACTTAAATGTAGGGAAATAAATTGTAAAAATAATGTGCCATGTATCGTGAATGTAAAAATTAAAGCAAAAGAATATTAAAGAAAATACACAAAGATACTAAACAAATATTATATGAATAATTAATAATTATCAAGTAAAAAATCAGTCACAGGTCACACACTCACCAATTATAATAAACTTTTTACCTGCCGATACTAACGCTGAAAATGAAAGAAAAATTGGGGAATTCCCGATCCCGATAATACATAACATGTCGCTATTCCAGGAAATATAGAGAGAAGAGGATGGATGTATGTATTTGGCTTGATTTTTAACTATTTTATTTAATTTGTAACAAAAATACTTCTTTATCTTGTCAAATTTGATTGAAAATAACACTTGCTTGATGAAATAACTATTTATTACTGGATCATGCACGTCTAAATGAAAAATTTACAATTTGACAGCTACTGAGCTAGATATTATATATAATATAATTATAATATAAACGGTAAACTCAGGTTCATAATATGTGACATATTCTCTTTATTATAATATTATAGTTAAACGCTAATCAGCAGAACAACTTCATAAACGTAAGTTATTTTTGAAATAACAAGTTCATGTTATTCTGTGATCATCTACTCCAAACTTGACTTATACCATTTAATATTTACATAATGAAACTGGTTTACGCTATAATTATAGCCTAATTAATGCACTACCAGCATATATTTATTGGGAAACAACAGGTTCCTAAAAAAATTAATTATTAATTTTATTATAATATAAAATAGCATTTCAGAAAATGAAAAATATCTTATGTAACAAATCTATATCAAAAGAAGTGAGAAAGCGGTGCTAATATAATGCCTATTCTGACCTATGGAAGCGAGTCATGGACAAAAAACAAACAAATTGAAAAGACGATTAGAGGCCACAGAGATGAGATTTCTCAGAAAAATGTTGAAAGTTCCCTGGACAGCTAAAAAGGCCAAAGTTAAAATTCTTAAAGAGGCCAACACAAAAAAAGGAGCTCATAAAAAACATCAGAAAGAAACAATCAACATTTTTCGGACACATCATGAGAAGAGGAAAGCAGTTAGAATACTTAGTTACAACTGGCAAAATAAAAGTAAAGAGAGATTGCGGACTACAAAGAGAGAAAATACTGGATAGCTTAGTGTCATGGCATGGAAAACAGTCAACAACAGAACTGATACGATGCACTGTAGATAGACGATTGTTGAGGACATGATCGCCTACGCCAACCCGTATGGCACATGATGATGATAGGTTACTATGTATTGTTTGTTTCGGGACAATTTAAAAAAAAAAGTTATTGAGTTATTAGCGGGTCATCATCATTGCATTCCGAACATGCCCATAGGTGCTCAGATTCCCTCCTCAGCAAGTCCCGCAGTGTCCAGTGACTGACGTCTCCAGTTCTGTGTTGTTTGATAAGTCTTCTTATACACCCACTACGTTTTTCGTTTCTGTCTGTGCCCATCTCTTTCATCCAACTCCCATCTCTTTCATCCGAAGGAGTGATGTGGACTCATGGTTATCGGAGTCCTGTGATCTTTCCATATCTCGGAGGGCGCAAGTAAATAGAGAGAAGTTAAGCCAATAATGACAAACTATCCAATATTCCAACTGCAGTCTGCACAAACCTCCATGACTCATCCAGATATGTAAAGAACGTGGACACACACCAACGATATAACGTTTTAAAAAAAAGGACAGTCTAGACATTAAAATGAACTACAGTTAAAAATCTTCTTGACGTCAAAAAAAAAAAAAAAAAAGCTGCGCGCTTGTTATTAATAAACTCAGTATTCAACCATTTGAACTATTGGTTAGGTCCACTTTGACAAATAAATGTATAAATATGTGCACAGATATGCATATAATGTCTTTCATCTATCTTTCTACATTAAATTTTGACTTTTCTTTTATTATGTTCTAATAACATACAACTTCAGTTTTCAAAGCATTTCCTCTTAAGTGAAATTCCTTATAGTTAAGTGCGTCCTTTGATTTTCTAGTGCCCTGTCTCTCAGCATATTGTCATGACTCTTATTTGTGTCAAGTAATTTATCTTCACTTTGATGTAATGTTTCTTATTTTTCTGGAAATGTCAGGATATGTTTTATGCAACAATAAGTTACTGTGCAACACAATTTCTTCTGTTTATTATTTAGCCCCATAAAGTAAAAACATCTCATAGAAACAGTATGTAACAGCAGGCTGGCAAAAGAGTTGAGTAATTGTCATTATCTTCTCACTAGAGTTAAAATACTTAAATCTTGTCTTGCATTACTCTTCTAACTTTTCCAAGTGAAATTAGAGAATGAAGAAAGCTACCATAGCATTAAATAAGGTGTAAGAGCTAACCTCTCAATAACACAAGACACAAGCCAGTGACATTAAACAACAAAAACATAACTTTTGATGAACATGAGTGTTGATATGTATTTATGTCTTTGATTCAAGAAGGCTTCCAAGCTTCTTTGTATGTATATATATATGTACAATTACATGAAACATTAACATTTATGTCCCTCATCATATGTTAAAAAGATTGAATACAGTAAGAGATAGTGAAATACAGAAGCTAATCAGATATGAACCAATTGTTATTATGTCTTTACATGTATTAATAGATTTGACTTTAACATAAACACTACATACAAAAGAATCTAAAAAAAAAAACTACATCAAAGATGGTTAGGTCTGAATATGATCAGTGAACATGATAATCTGATTTTCCAGAAGTGACGTCTGAATTGATGTTGATTTGAATTGCTCTCTACTGGTCAAAACAATATTTTTTTTATATTTGTTTGTTCCTACCTGTACATGGGAGTTTGAGTCCATATTAAACTTGTAGATTTGGGTTATAGTTGTTTGCATTTGTGGAACAGACTCCAGGACAAGTGAACATTAGTTGTATATACGTCAATCATATGGCAGGAGTTTAAATCTGAGTTAATTAATAGCTGTTGTGTAAGATTCATCAATGAGTATATTAGAAAGTGAAAAACATAAGATGTTAATCTTTTATTTGTATGAATTAATCTCTACTGTTGAAGAAAGTCCATTTATTATTTGTACACACTATTTGTATGATTACTATACTATGTGAGATTACTATACTATGTGTGATTACTATACTATGTATAATTACTATACTATATGTGATTACTATACTATGTATGATTACTATACTATATGTGATTACTATACTATGTATAATTACTATACTATATGTGATTACTATACTATGTATAACTACTATACTATATGTCATTACTATACTATGTATAATTACTATACTATATGTGATTACTATACTATATGTGATTACTATACTATGTATAATTACTATACTATATGTAATTACTATACTATATGTGATTACTATACTATGTGTAATTACTATACTATGTGTAATTACTATACTATATGTGATTACTATACTATGTGTAATTACTATACTATATGTGATTACTATACTATGTAATTACTATACTATATGTGATTACTATACTATGTATAATTACTATACTATATGTGATTACTATACTATGTATAACTACTATACTATATGTCATTACTATACTATGTATAATTACTATACTATATGTGATTACTATACTATATGTGATTACTATACTATGTATAATTACTATACTATATGTAATTACTATACTATATGTGATTACTATACTATGTGTAATTACTATACTATGTGTAATTACTATACTATATGTGATTACTATACTATGTGTAATTACTATACTATATGTGATTACTATACTATGTAATTACTATACTATGTGTGATTACTATACTATGTGTAATTACTATACTATGTGTGATTACAGATTTTCTGTAACTGAATATCTCTAGATGGCCATGGCAGCTAAGCAGAGAATTGTTTCCTTAAAAGTGGACATTCTTGTGGAGCAACGAAACAATCTTCAAACATTAGTTGATGAGATCAATGAGGTGTGCTGTTTTTATAAGAGTTATTTTTTAAATATTTTTTTTGGTAAGAAATGTGAGTTCCTGTAAAAAGATATTTTTGTTGTTAATTATTTATAAAGAGAAAATAAAGTATAGGTAAGAAAAGCTATAATAAAATCAACATGAAGAATAAAAATAAAAGCGCAAAAAGAAAGAAAGAAATTAGATCAGATTAGAAGACATTTCAAAGCTAAGTCTATAAACAGTAATAAAAGTGTAAGTGAGGGAGTACCAATGTTTCATTATTTGAAAATGAAATTATTATTATTATTTAAAGGAGAATTGGGAGAAAAAACGAAGAGTATTTTGACAAAATAATATGAATACAAATATATAAATGTAAATGAAAAATGAATTGAAGGATAAGTTTGCGAAATAAAAAGAGGACATCAAAAGCATGTTGAATAATGAAATGAACAAAAAACAATAACAAGAATGAAAGATATGGAGTAATAAAATGTACTGATTTGTAAAAAAGGGTGCAGATATTGAATGTAAACATTATTCAAGGTTTAAACTAGAAAGACAGAAGGAAACTGTCAATTCAAGGCTCTTACTTGGAAGATATATTCCATTATTTTGCTGAATTTATACATAAAATGTAAGCAAAAGTATAATGTTACACAAATATTTGATGAAGTTATTTAATAAGATATTTACTGCAGCAAGATGATATTTGTTATATGTGTTTGTAGCTCTGTAATGATGTTATTGTTGTTATGATGTATCAATTTCTCTCTTAAAAAATCAGGTACTACAGTTGACTACCTCCTGGTTGGGAAATTCTGATGGTTCAAATAACTTTACATTTACTGAAATAAGCAAAATGATTGAGGACAAGATTCTGTTTCTTGACAATATTAATTTATCTGGTAACTATTACTTTATAAACCTTATTTGAGCTATCAGTGTAAATGTTCATCATCATTATGTGTTATACCAGGTGATGTTGATAGTAAATTTGTTCAGAAATTTTCATTCAGTTTCAGGAGTTTATCAGGTTTTTATTAGCATATCTATTGACTTGTTGTGTAAAAAGGCATCACCTCATATAGGTCAAGGAAAAGTCTCTACCACATAATAAAAAAGCTTTTTTAATTTGATCTAAAATCAAAACTTTTATGTTGTATTAACAGTCATAAGCATTTAACAATTATTATTATTATTATTGGTTATGGAAGGCCTCGGTATCACAGCAAACGAATTAAAATCCATAATTGCTCAACCGCCCGTGCCAGTGGAATCATCCGAATTACTAACTCATCTCCCAAACAAAGAAAGGTAACTGTAGTCCCCATCGTAGCAGTCTCAGCACACGCCAAAAGACATAAGGCGAAACCGCGCAGAAAGTGAACACAGCCAACTGTTCCGTTTAAAAAATGAATTTAAGAAATTTTTCTGGGAAGCAAAGGCGGCCTGGCATGGTATTGACCACACCACCCACAAATGTACTGTGGTCATGGAAAAATATGGTCACCAACAACATATTCTCCAATACGACTGGCATGACGTGGTGGAAACTTTCAGCTTTTCATTTTTACTTTATAATGATGTGACAACTACTATTATTTTTCAAGCACATCATGAGAAGATTGGAGCCACGAGAGCTCAGTGGTTAGTGAACTGGACTACAAAGGACAAGGGTAGGGTTCGATCCCAACCGACGGCTTCTGGGTTCACCCAACCTTAAATGGGTACCGGATTTCTTTCTGGGAAAGAAAAGCAGCTTGGGCGTAATACCAACCACATTACCCCAAAAATCATGTGCTGAAGGTCTGTAAAATTTATGGTCACTAACACCATATTTCCTATACGCCACTTGGCGTGACGGGGGCTCTTTACTTTTTTACTTACATCATGAGAAAAGGAAAATTTGAATACTTGGTTACAACTAGCAAAATACAGAAAAGAGACATCGCGGATAACAAAGAGAGAAAATACTTGATAGTTTGATGTCATGGCACAGAACATAGTCAAAACATTATGGATACCATGCACTGAGGATAGAAAATTGTGGAATGGCATGATCGTCAACCGGTATGACACATGATGATGATGAATTTCATCGCTGTAAAATTCATAATTAATATGTTAGTTATGCTAATATTTCAGTTAATTCTGAGAAAGCAACTAAGCAGCAGAAATCTGCTACAGAACAAGCTTCCCAGTCAGCCTCTACATCCACTGATCAGCCACCGTCAGCAAGAGGTAGTCTTGTTTCTGGTAACTCATAGTTATGATATTTTCTAAATGCTTTCTATGCATCATTAGTAAAAGAAAAGTCAATTTTTCAATTTTGTTGTTTGTGACTAGTTAATATCTAAACTGAATAAATGTTTTGATCTCTCATAATTTTATAAATTCTTGCTTTCACTATGCAGTGAGTTTTCAACCTTCCTCTATATAACCATATTTCATTATCGCTATCAATCTTTCATTTCTATGTGGACCACACTTTGCAAAAAAACCTTCCACATTTTTTATCTGTCTTACACACATGTTCCCATTCATCCAGTTGTCTCTTCATTTTCTGTTGTGGTTTTGTTTTTAAAGTGATTCCAAATGAATGTCTGCCAGCTTTCAGATACACTGTTTGTATGTCAGTATGTGTATAGTAGTGTGTGGGTGGAGTATGGAAGGGAAGGAGAGAGAGTGTGTGAAATAGAGAGAATGTCTACATTATATAACAGTATTTTGTTGTATATAATGAAATACAATTTTAAAAAATAACATAGTTTATATAATTTTTTTCCTCCCCACAGGCACATCAGATGAAATAAGAACAATCATGAATCAAGTGAAGGTCATACAGGATGCCATGTCTTTTCTTAGCTCAAACTCAGAGAAACAATTGGCCATGGAAAAGTTTGTTGAGACCATATCAGAGAAATATTCTAAAATAGAACAAGAGAAGATTACAAAAATAGAGAAAGAATTGAAAAGTATTTCTGAAAAACAGAAAAAAGTAAAAAAGCAACAAGAGAAAAAGATGACAAGTTTTGAAATGAAAATACAAGCAGTAGCAGATTCACAATCAGCTGTTGATGAAAACTGGCTGGTGGAACAGAGTAAGGTGAAGGACATTGAAAAAGAACCTGACAGAGTTCAGAAGCAAACACAAAAGCTAACTCAAGATTTGAATAATATTTGGGAGAATATACAGGAACTCCACACACAGATTAGTGTTATGGGTGACCAAACTGTCAGACAGATTGAAGCTTTGGAAAATAAGGTAGAAGTTTTGGAAACAAGTTCAAAAAATTTTACAACAAAATTTGAAGAACAAAATTCATCATCAGAGGAATTTACAAGAAAAACTGAGGAAACTTTAAAAGTTCTGTCATCTTTTCGGGAAAGTGATCTTGAAGAACTTCGGAAGTTTGAAGAGAAATTATCAGCTTTGGAGAAGAGCAATAATGAGAGTTCACAAGAGAACAAGAAATTGCATCAAGATGTTCAGAGCAAGGTAATTTACCTCTTCTATCTATTGTCCTTTCGAGCCGAAGACGGCACATAGGGCAGAACCACAATCTCAAAAACAGAAACCTTGCGTGCCAAATTGGCACATATTGCAGAGATCACTGCTTCTAAAATATATGGCGCTGTTTCCATAACAATACTTTTTACAATGACAGCTTGTCAAGCCATCGATCAACCTCCTTAGTCGCCTCTTACAACATGCCTGGAAGGTCACAGTGTCACTATTCTTTACTTCCCTCATAATGAGACCCCGGTAACACACGGGAGAACATTTAACATTTACCTCTTACACTAAATAAATAGAATCATGTAAATAACATATCTATGATAAAAGGTTTTCTGTCCCAAGAGATGATAAATCGATGTGTTGTAACTCTGTCTGTCGTAGGTCACTCAAGAGGTGAACACATCGTTTGTTATTACTGAAAGTGTTATTCCAAAATGGCAACCACGCCCACAATTCAAAACAGTCAGAAGTATATGAAAGTAATGAAATCTATAACGAAATATAAATAATTAATGAACTAAATGGAAATCATCCAATATAGTCAGTTAAAATAACCACCAGATGGAGAGAATACTTCAAGGAGCTTCGTAATACCCTATGTCAGATACAGAACATAAAAATACAAGACCAGGAAAGAACATCACTAGAACCAGAAATACTATAGTTCGTTCACAAATTCGTGCCCACGAAGTTGATCAATTATCTCGGAAACTGTTTGATGAATTTCTGTAACTCTTTTTCATGAAATCTTATTTTTTTCACCGACCTTCAGATTTTATAACATTTAAGTACAAAGGTAGTCTGAATTTTGCACAAATCGTTTTTTGTTATATAATTTTAGGAAAATATCAAACCGCGTGCTCTAAACATTAGATTTTACTGTAAATTATGTTAATTTTCTAACAATGCAAGTCAAAGGCGTATACGTATTACATTAAATAGGGCAACATTTTTTATTTGATTTTATATCTTCATCACAGAGATAAGTATATAGTCAGAGGTACAGTCGCTGAAATACAAATAGTCAGAAGCAGATAGATTATCTATCTATCTATTGACCTTTCGAGCCGTAGCTGGCCCATATCGCATAGACCCAGATACTCTTTCTTTTAATTATAGATTACAAGGGGAAATAATCCAAGCAACATGAGAGTTTAGCGGTAGATGGTTACATGGAATCTTCAATGCAGCTTGGGTACAACAACAATCCCCTACTGACTGGTCATCATCATCATGTACCCTGCCGGTTGGCGTAGGCGATCATGTCCCTCCACAATCTTCTATCTACAGTGCATCGTATCAGTTCTGTTGTTGACTGTTTTCCATGCCATGACACCAAGCTATCCAGTATTTTCTCTCTTTGTCGTCCGCGATCTCTCTTTCCTTTTATTTTGCCAGTTGTAACCAAGTATTCCAACTTTCCTCTTCTCATGATGTGCCCGAAAAATGTTGATTGCTTCTTTCTGATGTTTTTAAAGAGCTCCCTTTTGTGTTGGCCTCTTTGAGAACTTCCTCATTGGTCTTTTTATCTGTCCAGGGAACTTTCAACATTCTTCTGAGAAATCCCATCTCTGTGGCCTCTAACCGTCTTTTCATTTGTTTGTCTACTGTCCATGATTCGCTTCCATAGGTCAGAATTGGTTCTATATATCACTGATGAACTCTCTTTCTCATTTTTATTGACATAGATTTGTTGCATAAGATATTTTTCATTTTCTGAAATGCTATTTTGGCCTGAGCTATTCTGATTTTATTTCTGTGGTGCATCTTCCATCAGATGTTATTATTGTGCCCAAGTATTTGAAACGTTGCACTTGTTGCCAAGATAATAAAACATTTTAAAATCTATTACTTACTATATTATTCATTCATTTATTTTCACCTCGGGCCGAAGATCGCCATAGGGCGGAAGGCATAGTTGTCCAAGAATGACGATGTTGCCTGTTAGTTCTCATAGGTCTTGGTTGTTTCCTAGTCCCATGGTTGAACCTTCCCTAGTAATTGTTTTGTGTAGCGTTTCTCTTGTGCTGACTTGGTTTTCTTTTACCTGATAGTTTCCACATGAATGTCTGATGGTCAAATCTTTCTTCAATCAATCTCAGGATATGACAGATGTCATTTCAAGTCCTCTTTCTTATAAAGTTCGAAACGTGTTCTAGTTTAGATTCGTCCTTTATCAGCTCACTTGGGATGTATTCTTTCCAACTTATGTTTCAGATCACACGTAGAAATTTGTTTTCAAAGACATTTAATTTTATATTTAAAGTCTGGCTGGATTTCCAACTTTCACATCCGACTTCCTATACGTGGTTATAAAATAATCGATCTGCCACGATAGGGCGGCTGTGTAAATCGTATTCGCATATTAAAATTGAGATCATCTAGGACTAGACTATATCTATATATATTAAAAATAGTATATATATATGCGAATGTTTCCCAATAGAAACTGGGGTTAAACAAGGATGTATTTTATCGCCCTTGTTATTTGGAATTGTTATGGACTTCATAATGAAGAAATGCTGCACTGGTAATAAAGGCATCGAATGGATACAAGGAGACCATTTGGAGGACCTGGACTTTGCTGATGACATAGTTCTTATCAGCAATCAGATAAAAACGATGCAGGAAAACACAAATGAACTATCATCAATAGCCAGCAAAATTGGCTTGAGGTCATCATGAAAAGACTAAAGTCATGAAAAGTTTAATTCCAACAAGTGACAAAATATACATGGAAAACAAACCAGTAGAAGAGATCGATCACTTCATCTATCTTGGAAGTCACATTGATCGAGAAGGGGATACGAGCAAAGAAATTAGAATCAGACTGGCTAAAGCAGTAATGTCTTTCAGAAGCCTTGAAAGTTGTGGAAATCAAAACTCATTAGCACAAACACAAAACTTAGGCTATTCAATCAAATGTACTATCAACCCTTACGTATGCGTGTGAAAGCTGGAAAACAACAAGAGATATAGAAACAAAGTTGAACGCATTCGAAAATAAATGTCTAAGGAAAATACTTGGTATAGAATGGAACGAATTCAAAACAAACGAGGAAATTAGAGAAATCGCCAATCAACCACTAATATCTTCAGTAATAAAGAAAAGACGATGGTCATACGTTGGACATGTGATGAGAAGAGATAATAATCGAATAGCAAAGCAAGCCCTCATATGGGAAACAACAGGTAAAAGAAAAAGAGGAAGACCCAGGGAGACACTGAGAAGAACATTGATGAGAGAGGCAAGAGCACAGGAATCGGCTCCCTCAATGAGATAGAACTGCTTGCACAGAACAGAGACAGATGGCGAGATTTGATAAAATATCTTTAAAAGAAAACTGCTAGAACAAAAATTCATATAGGAGAAGGTGTATCTTGGTCTACGCCCTATGGGCCGGTTACGGCTCGAAAGGTCAATAGATAGATATATATATATATATATATATATGGGAGCCGCGATATCTCAGTAATTAGTGAACTGAACTACAAAGGACAAGAGGTAGGATTCGATCCCAACCGACGGGGTCCGGTTCACCCAGCCTTTAATGGGTACCGGATTTTTTTCTGGGAAAGTAAAGCGGCACGGGCGTAATACCGACCGCATTACCCCAAAAATCATGTGACGAAGGTCTGTAAAATTTATGGTCACTAACACCATATTCCATATACGCCACTTGGCGTGACGGGGGTACTTTACTTATTACTATATATATATATATATATATATACCTATAGAGATAACCCTTTATAAATATTATATTGAACATTTATTGAGCAATGTGACACTTAATTTAAATAAATATTGAGAAAATTCATTTAAAAAATCATTCCATTCAGTGAACAAAACAAAAAAAAATATTATTTCCGTTCAAATTTTTCAAAAATAAATAAATTGTGACAAAATCCTTTGAGAAAATAAATTCATTAAAGAAAGAAAAGCAAGTTGAAAAGAAATCTAAAAATAATTATTCCTACACATTTTTCTTTTTTCATAAAAAAAAAAACCGAGCCAATCCCTTAAAACGGCTCTGCAAATGAGTAATTAAGTAAAGAAAACATGACATTAAATAAAAGTAATCATGATACAATAGAAAAATATATTACAGAGTGATTAACTCTTTCAGTACGGAAGGTTTTTATCTATTTAACGGTAGAGGTTTCACAGACAAATTTTTTTTAGGTTTTTTTAAATATCAATCTACATGTTTATATTTATCTAACACCTTACATATTATATATGAATTTTTAGATAATTAAACAAGCAATTATATTTCACCAAAACTAAGATGATACAAGATATATAAAAAGAATATGGTTTGATGACAGTTTACACTAATCAAACTGAGAGTGACGCTCTGTGCGGCTAAACGTACGGAGAGAGTTAAACATTTGTAGATAAAAATTGTCTTTTATATTAATCTAAAAATGAATATGTCACTGTACTGTCAGAAATATTAAAATTATTGCAGAGCTGCAGATATTGGGATTTCTAGTTTTCTGATCTAATCCTCTCATCTTTTACAGTTGGAAAGTGTCTGTGATCAAATGACCATTCTTCTGCCTAAAATTTCCCAACTTGGTAAGTTACACTTTTGAAACATTGACACAATTTTACTTCAAAGCTGAACAAAATAAGTGATGTAAAGGTAAACTACGAGACTTGAATCGGCCTCTTAGCACGCGAGTTTAACTATTATGGCTCGGCTGTTTATCCAGAAGTATTCGAAGACTTCGGGACAGTGTCACTTCAAGTATCGAAACTCAGATAAATCTCTCTTTTATCTACCTTAACTCGTGACAGACCTTACTTTCCGATGCATAACATGAGATATAGTTTGATGACATACGTTTTAATAACATTAATAAGTGCAAACATTGACGACGGTAAACATGCATAAATCTAAAGACATCACAGCCATCCTGGCATATTTTCTCCACACACATATGTCTATCACTCTACTAACAAGTTTGCTCTTCACAACATATCATCTACAGCCTTTGCTGATAACTTTATTATGTCTTGACTTACCTAAAGACAGTTCTACTAAGCTAAAATATATCTTCACAAAATTCACTATATCACTACTTCTGTACATTACGGGTCCTTCTTGAACTTGTTCACATCCTCTGGGTCTGGTGGTAACCTCTTATCTTCGATTCAAGTCCTCTCACACAGATCTTCTCCAGTTGACAGCTTCTTTCACTTCCCCAGTCGAATGCCCAACTGTACAAGTCTTCCTAAGTTTGTAGTTCTACCACGTGATCCCTCAAGGTCCACGTTTTTGCACGGGCTGTACCTGAACTCGTATTCAAAACATGACTGTCTGTCCTCAAATGAGACAACTTCCATTATTCATCTATCGCTAGTATCCCTTTCTTCATACGAGACAATTCTCATTATTAACTTTACTCTATAACAGTTATGCATATTTTGAAAGATGTTTGAAGCTCTCCCATTCTGGTCGCGTGGTGACATAGCCTTTAGTCTTGACATGTGGAGACGTTAATACTGAGTCTGGGCTTTCTTCTCTTTTCTGTTATCTAGGCAGCAGTCGATATTCAGAGGTGGCAACGGAGGCTACGATTCCTCTAAGTTTTTAACAGAATATATAACATAATTACATTCCAGCTCAATACCAAATGAGTTAATGTCAGTGTACAGCCAGTTACCATGTTTCCTAGTTTTTTCGCAATATAGTTCAAATAACTGAAACCGTTACTAATAAATAGGCTTCAATGTCTTTGGAGATCAAACCTATTACCACCGTACAACGGCATATGTAGACCATGCAATGTGTATGAGAACTAGGTAGGCTATTTCAGCAATCAGCTCCCCTTTGCCATGGCAACAGAAGAATGACTAATAAGTTGACGTTCTATCTTTTTATCGAACATATAGAAGTAGAGCCAATAGCATGTGACCTTATCTAAAGCCTGTTGTAAGAATCATTGCGCGGGGTATTTATATCGTAAAAAAGAATCATGAAAAAAACTATAAAATATGTTAATCACAAGAAAAACTATGTTTGTTTCAGAACTTATAATGCAAATAATAGAGATATTATGATGTAATTATATTATGTTAAATTAGGGCAATAATTGGTGTAATTAGATTACATTGCGCAAATTGCAGCAATGTTTATGTTGCAAATTATCAGGTTAAAGGTCAACTTAAAAGTTCGGTCTGACGTCCTGGCCTCCTCAAGTTTCGAACCCACCGTCCGCCGCTGCATCTAGGGACCGTGTCTTGGTGTGTTTCTCCAGAGTCTGGATGGGAGTGTCTCCTGTGGTAGGTTTGGGAGCTTTGAAGTTTTACTGGTCTGTCTGCTAAAAACTGGGCTTTCTGGTTTAGAGACCAACAAGACAAGCGGTCATCTTGACTGACTCACAAAGCACGCCATGCCAGACTGACAAGAATGCGCTCTTCGGGAAGTGGGTGCACCTACACGATATGTCTCATGTTAGCAGCCTAACTTAGATATGTTTTCATGGACACATATTATTTTGTGACAATGAGACAGCCAACCAGTTGGCCTAGGACTGCCATTGTACAAGAAACCTTAAAAATAAACATGTATGGCATTGTGATGGCTTTAAAAAGAACACTTTTCACAGAATGACGACAAGAAGCTGAGGATAACCCATATGTCAAGAAATGGTGGAACGCAGTGCGACGAGGCGCGAAAGCAGGACAAACATCCTTTGCACACACAAAAAACACAACACTGTCTTCCAATATAGGACAGGATCAATCAGTAGACAAACACTTCAATGGTTGCTGGCAGAGCGGCTATGGGAATGCTCGACTGCGGTAACGCCAGTTTGAACTAGAGACTGGCCTGTCTGTGTCAGTCTTTTATGAAATAGCCAATGCTGTCAATCCATAATCTATCTGACTGAGGCCTCGGTAGCCTATTTGGGAAAAACCAAACGACTGGGCTATCGACGCTCTGACAACCCATGTTCGATTCCCGTTGGAAGCAGTGCGAATTGACTCGTGGTTGAAACAAAAATTACCCCGCCGTCGACCCAGCCGCTGGCAGAAATGGGTTCCAGGGTAGTACTCTGGGAAGGTGAGGAATGCCGCCTCACATCGTGAGTTTCAATGCTTGAAGCGACACTATCCAGAAGTCTCCAAACACTTCTGGATAGGCGGCCGAGCACATATGGGTGAAAACTCGCTTGCTAAGACACCGATTCAAGTCTCGTAATTTACCTTTACCTTTTGCCCGTCTGACTGTGTCTGAATATACCTGTTAGGGTGATGTCCGCTCCCAAGTTGTTTTATTTGCTGACCAGTTTTTTCATGAACGAGTATCTGCTTGTCTCTCTGCTTCCGTTAGGTGTTTTTTCAGGGTAAGGCGCTTGTCTTGTTTGGCGTCAAGATGTAATTTAGGAGACTGTTATGCCGTTTTTGTAGATGTTGAAAGTGTGAGAGATGTGACTTTTCCATTAGTATTTCTTTGCTGACTTGTTTTGCAGTGGCTGAGTGTACCGTCTGTTATGCTTTGGCAGTGAGACACTGGAGACATTGTTTTTGAATTCAATGATCTTTCCTTCAACTTTGATGTCAAAGAGCGATAGATCTGTATTAATTGCTTATTTGACTCTGCAAAATGTGAAACAACTTCATTGATTGTCACCCGATTTTATAGTTTATCTTCCTGCTTGTCGACAATGATTAAAAAAAAAAAATGTACGTAAATAAATATACGTTCATTAAGGTAGAAAAGAAAAGAGCGAGCAGTGTCTATTATGTATTTTATAAAGTCGAGAAATTGTTCATATTGTCTTGTAATAGTGCCCATTTAAAAAACTAATGATGACCCATTCTCGGAGAGAGATGAGGTGATCATTGGTTATAAGGAATTGGGATATAACATCATTTACCATGAACATCACAAAACTACAAATATGGAAGATAAATAATTACCAACGTGTTAAATATGTTTAATTAAAAATTGTGACTAACACTGAACGATGATTCTAGATAGGTGTGCTTTCATTTTGTTTTAAACTAATGCTAAAGTCTAGCACAGCAGTGTTTATATTAATTGCCTTGTAGCTCTAGTGTAGTTAATTCCAACACCTTCATTGCTTCCAACTTTTCCCTTTATAACTATAATGTCATTAAGTTATTGAGTTATTTGCGGGTCATCATCATTGCACTTCGAACATGTCCATAGGTGCTCAGATCCCCTCCTCAGCAAGTCCCGCATGTCATTAAGTTGTGCATTATCATCAATCGTTTATTACATGTTGGCAGTGATGTTACTCAATTTTTTTGGTATGAGTTTTATAGAAAAGAAACACATTATTCTCATAATGGCAGATTTTTATTAATCCTGATTGCAGAAATACAGACACAAAGACAGCCTATTGGATTTGCAGCTAGTCAAGTTTGCTTACCCGGAAACGTTTTATATAAAGGTCTTATCATTTTTCCTGCTATCATCTCCAATATTGGAAATCATTTTGATCCCACAACAGGAGAGTTCACTGCCCAATTAAATGGGTTGTATGCAGTTTCTTTTTCTCTTTACATTGAAGGAAATGAAAGTATAAAAATTTCAATTTTTAAAATACCTTACAATGACGTGAATCTACATAATTTTGTGTGTGGGATAGTAAAAAAGAAAAATCATAACAATCATGAAAGTTCCTTTGTGGTGGTAGAGATGAATGCAGGAGATAAATTATATATGAAATGTGAATATATTGGTGCTTTTGTAAAGTTGTCAGGTTGTTCAATGTTTTCTTGCTTCAAGATTAACTGAGATGTTCAAATTAAATACAAATAACGTATGGCTTTTAAATGCTGCAACAGAACAAAGACATCCTCTATCATCTTCCCTGAACGTGGCTGCAGGCATTGTGGGATACTACTCAACCTCCCAGAAGTACCCTGAAAATAGACTAACCAATCTGGTCAAACAAGTAGAGATCAAAGAGGGAAGGAAACCTGGTACCCACAAATACCACGATGAATTTAGATGTGTTTGGCTGAAAGATGCAAATATCGCAGCTCACCGTAAACCACAACACACCAACACTCACGTGATGCCATTTTAAGTGCAGCCGATGAAGAGGGGAATTTGTTGGGTGAACACAGAAGAAGAAGAAACTGAAACAATCAACATTTAATATAACTAATCCTGTTCAACATTTAATATAACTAATCGTGTTCAACATTTAATATAACTAACCGTGTTCAACATTTAATATAACTAATCGTGTTCAACATTTAATATAACTAATCGTGTTCAACATTTAACATAACTAATCGTGTTCAACATTTGATTGACACAAACGACCATTAATAATGAAGTGTTGAAGATTGTTTGATAAGATAAACTCGCAGCAACACAATTATTCATTAAAATTGTTGTGAATTAAATTGCTAACTGCTAGACACAGATTTCAATCATGTACATTCACATGAAACAGCAATGTCGTCACTGACGAATCAATGACATTTTACAAGTTGAAGACTATCAAGTTACAATTTTAAAAGCAAGGAGTTTATGTTGGTTTATTCTGTCTTCTTCTTTCTCCTCGTCCTCTTCTTCTTCGTCCTCTTCATTCTCCTTTTCAGCGTCCAGCCATTCAATTGTGGAGGAGTTGTGTCGCTAGTTTATGGCAATCCGTGATATCTGCAACTTTTGGGCCAAAACATTTGTCTTCGGCATGGGTACATTTGTGTGATTTTGCATTACAAATTTGCTCAGGCTGTGGCTATGTGGATATTTGATTTTGGCCTACATGTTCGACTTTTATCTGGCCTAAGGGTTCTTTAACATGCTCAGAGTTCACAATAAACTCCATTTTGTTGTCATAATCAGAGAGGGCATGACACCAGATCTCACTACCCAGAAAACCTGGGAGGGTATAGCAACAGACTGACGTAAAGTTAGAACCAGAGATCACCTTGTCAAGATTCCCACGTCTAAATCTAGACCACACGCCCTTGATTTATTTTGTAACACTCAAGCGTTCAAGAAGAGGTCATATGTCATCTTTCAATACAGCAGACACGTGTGAAGTAAGAGTAATAATAATGTGGAAGAAAAGAACCTGATAATAATTAAAACTAATATGTTATTTCCTGAAATTAAAACCGTCTACACCTGTTTGGTGGTGGCTGGCCAGCCCACACAAGAAAGATTTATCTATGAACATTCATCTACGGAGTGCACATTTAGACATTATGTATGTTTTTTTAAAATATAGTAATTAGCTTTTTTTGTGCAGACAAACGATTTGTAATTTGTCAAAATTAAATTCAGGGGACACAACCAAACGTGTATCTGGCACGCATGGTCAGGGGAAACCACATGAAATGATTATAGGTAACACCTGGTTCATGCAACAACCTAGACGACTATAGGGATGGCAAAGCTCAGACAACAAAATACACAATGAAATCGATTTTATACTGGTACAGAGAAGATTCAGTAATGGGCTAACATATGTTAAAACAAGGCCAGGAGCATATTACAATTGTTTCCGTGTACCAGTTGTTGGAAAAATGAGAATAGAAAGGGAAGACACAGAAATCCCCAAGAAATATGAAATTATAACTACAGATGCTTAGAGTAGATAGACAGATAAATTATAAGTACAGCATGATAGTGCACAATATATATAATGCCACTGAGAAAGTACTGAACATCGAGGAACAATGGGAAATGCTCAAACAATCGATTCAACAAACATCGAAAGAAGCAATACCAGTGACTAAAAGAATCAACAAAAAGAAATGGATGACAGAAGAAATATTAGAACTAATGGACGAAAGACGAAAACATAAGAAAGAAGAACGAACATACAAAATATTGCACAAAGAGATACAAAACAAATACAGAGAGGCAAAGTAAGGATGGTCAAAGCAGGAATTTAGAAGAAATTGAATAACAACAAAAGAAAGACACAAAATTTATGCTCAATCAGTTAAATGAATTAACAGGAAGAAAAGAAGTCAAAGTTTCAGGATTTGTGAAATCAAAGGAAGGAAATATAATAATGGGACAGAAGAAGACAATGGAAAGATGGACAGAATATATTAGTTAACTCTATGATGATGAAATACCAGAGCTAAACAATTCAAAGATACAGGACCACCAATAATGCAGAGTGAAGTGGAGGAGGCAATTAAACAATTGAAAAGAGGCAAAACTCCAGGTCCCGACGATATAACAATCTAAGAGATAAATGCATTAGGAGAACTGGAAGTACAAGTCATAACAAAATTACTCAATGACATATATAACACTGGACACAAACCCGAAGATCTACTAAAATCTATCTTTGTAGCCATATCAAAGAAGTCAGGCGCCACCTATTGTGAAGACTATCGCACTATTAGTTTCATGAGCTATATGACTAAAATATTACTAAAAATCATCATGAGACGTGTAAGAAACAAAATAAAACCAGAAATAAATGAGGAACAATGTGGATTTGTGGAAGGAAAGGGCACTAATAATTAAGGTGACCGTACGTCTCGATTTTTCCGGGACAGTCCCGAATTTTTACTGTTTTTTTCAACCTTTGTCCCGGATTCGTTACTATCCCGAATTTGTCCCGATTTTTGCCAATTGTTTAGCTTTTGTCCAGGATTTGTTAAAAACATTAGGGACACAAACGTTTACCAATTTTGCCAATATGGTAAACGTATCTTCGACTTCAAAATAGACATTATTCCGTTGTTGTGTAGAAAATGTTTGAAAAGTTGAACTGGCTGTTCATTTGGCAAAACAGTAACAGTAAAATGCGCTCCAAGTTTTAAATCTTGTATACTGAAACTGAAACTCAACAAGTAGCATCTTTGCGGCCACGACATTTTATATTCTTGTATATTCATTGTGTTACTTTCGTTTACAGACGAACTAATTCTTTTATTGTGTTGTTTAGTGAGAGAGGTTATTGCATTCATTAGATTTTATTTACATTGTGCTATTATTCGGTTACTTGAGATTTTAATGCTAACAACTTATGCTATGCATATGGTATTGTCATAGAAAATTATTATTTAAACTACAGTTAGTTTGTAAATTTGAAATTGTTGCAACAAATGGCATCACAACGTAAATGCAATTTCAATTAAGATTTACAAAAGAAATACCCCTTTCTAAACAAAAGTCTACATCAGACTTCACTATAAGATGCAGTATATGTGCCTCTGGGTTTTCGATTAACCATAGTGGACGTGGTGATATTAAGAGTCACATAAATAGTGCGAAACATAAGAGAACCGTCGCTACAGCTGCATCAAGCTCGTCGTTAACAACATATTTTCGAGCTGAACAGCTTGGTGTCAAAGAAGAACAATTAGTTGCTATAGAAGATGCATTTGCCTATCATACAGTGTGATACACAATCATACATTTAGATCTATGGACTGCGCATCAAAATTACTTCAGGTTACTTTAGAACCAATATTTGCTTGTGCTCGTACGAAAACAGAAGCCATTATTCGAAATGTGTTCACGCCCTATGTTCAAAACGAGTTGAGATGTGGCCTAGAAAACTCAACATTTATATCTATACTGACAGATGCCTCCAGCCACAAGGAAATCACGATTTTTTCCTTTGCTTGTCACATACTTTGATCACAATAAGTGGCTGAAAGTTAAAATATTAGAATTGAAGTCATTGCCAGAAGAAACATCTGATATTGTAGTTTTATTAATGACTGTCTAACAGAAAAAGGTTTAGAAAGGAAAGTAGTTGCTTATATTTTTTACATTTCAGAGGATTTGTTTTTGCTTATTTCTGAGACTGTCCCACAAAATCGGGGACGAACGATATATATATATATATATATATATATATATATATATATATATATACATATATATGTATATATATATATATATATATGAGTGTGTGTGTGTGTTTATGCATATATATATATATTTATTTATATATATTTATAATATGTGTTGTGGGTGTATGACTGTATGTGCGCAAGAAATTTTGTAGATGCAAAAAAAAAAGATAACTTTAAATTTCATAATAACTGTTTATTTGCTGTTTGATTTTATTTTTTTTAAATATTCACGGTACTTATGCGATACACACACTTAATGAAATTACAATAGCTAGTTTTGTTTCTCAATAACAAAAAAAAAGTTTAAAATATAAAAAAATTAAACAACATATAGATATCAATTGCAATATTAAAGTAATGTTTACAGTACCTTATTTCTACTGAAGAGGTTGTTGCCTCGGCGTGGTACTTGTTTTTTGAGTGTATCTTTTCTCAAGATCTCATGATTTGAAGCAAGTTTTTCACTGAAGCTTTCACGCGATAAATTAATGTTAGTTTTTACAGTTAACATGGTTTGCACAGTGCTCACATTAATCCGTGATTTCTCTTCGGACCAGACGTAGTTCATTTGAGAAAATGTCTTTCTACGGATGCATTGCTGCCAGGTAAGCACATAAAAAGTTCAAGAATTCTCTTCACATTAGCACGTGGTACATTATTTTCTTTCAAGTACCTGAGTACTTCATTCCATTTTCTACATGGGGCTTGTTACTGAACCACTCATATTCTTTTTGCAACAGATGGCCTTGCAAATAAGTAAATTCATCAAAGAGCTCATCACGATTGTACGTTTACAACTTCATGACACTTTGAAGATATCTGTTCTACTGCATTATCAAAATGTTTCCTTTCAGGCACATTATCCAAGAGAAGGCAGCTCAGTGGTGACAAGTCCTCATTGTGCTTGTTCCAAGGCGGCAAGTAATGTACAGCAGTATTATAGAATTCTTTACTTATTTGGAAATACCTTTCCATTTGGATGTCAACACTTTCTACTAAATCAGTTAGCAAACTCGTTACCATGTGTGGGATGACATTTTCATCGCGTCGAGTTTCTAATTTTATTATGAGATTGTTTACAGCTAGTGCTGATTCTGTTGCACTCTTGTCGTCGCCTTCAATCGCCTTAATTGTTTTATGGGAGAGTGATGCGTGAGAATGAGTAAAGCTGAGTCAAAGCTGTGATTCACTGTTTTCAAAGAATTGATTCAATATTGTAGGACAGTGTGTTTCTGACAAGAAGAAAGATCTCAGTGATTGAAACAGTTTCAATATTCTTCCCAAAGCTGGAAGTAATGACAACCACCTTATATTCGAATAACCTAATAATTGGGGGCCTCGGTAGCCTAGTTGGGAAAACCAACCTAGTCGGACAACCCGTGTTCAATTCCCGCTGGGAGCAGTGTGAATTGTACTCGTGGTTGGAATAACAAACAAAAATACCCCCACGGTCGACCCAGCCGTTGGCAGAAATGGGTACCAGGGTATATTATCCTGGGAAGGTGAGGAATGTCGCTTCGCATCTGAGTTTCGATGCTTGAGGCTACACTATACAGAAATATCCGAACATTTCTGGATAGGCGGCCGAGCACATATGGGTATATACTCGCGTGCTAAGACGCCGGTTCAAGTCTCGTACTTTACCTTAACCTAATAATTGCTTAAACTCCTGTCCAGCAAATTCACAGAAGTCTTTTAGACGTTCTACACGAACCGTGTAAATGTGAAAGTATCCAAATATTTTTGTTACAATCACTTCCATATCCATAGGCATGGAATCAAACGCTGTTTTTGCACAATTGTGAATTATGTATGCGTTGCAACCAAGACCCATTATGTGTCTGTTTAACTTGGACTTTATTTTAGTTATGACATTATTTCTCCCTTTCCTCAACAAGCCTCCAAAGTTTGTATTTGTATTGTCTGCTGAGAGTCCAACAATCTTTTTGTTTAAGTCAAAATTATCAATTGCTTTCAACAATTGTTCAGATATTATGTCGGACGTTTCTCCTGGGATATCTATGAAAGCAATCAGTTTGGTCTTTACTGGAGTTTCCAGCTCATAAACCTGAAAATAACGAACTAAAATAGGAAGTAGCTTAACATGTTTATGATTAGATGTATCGCAAGACAATGTTACGAAGCTGACATATTTGAGGTTATTTTTTAGTTCATCAATAGCCCAAGGAGCAAAAACATTGGTAATTATGGATTCACACTTTGTTCTTGCACAGGAAAATTGTTTCGTTGCAAATTTCTTTTGTAGAATTGTTGTACAATCCATACTGCGGAAACTATGATTATGAAGTACAGTATGATATGCGAAGGTTCCTTCATGAACAGCTAGAGTGTATTCATCTTTTGAGTGTTCTGTTTTACAAAAATAATTTGTCATACACCCAGACTGAGACTTACAAAGCAGCGCATCCTTATGCTTTTTTGCCTGTAGATGATCAGTTATTGATGTCCTTCCACCACTTGCTATAGAAAAATTTGAATTACATATATTACATTTCACTAGCGTTCCATCCTCTAAAATTGCTTGTATAATAAATGGAAATTCAGCTTTCAGCGAATCACTAAAATGACACTTACGTTTTTTGGAAAGCCTTGTTTTTATGCAACAGACGAGAGAGTGTCTGCTTTTTTATAAATTAAACCCATCCCAATAGAATTCAGTGGCTGGAATAGAAGTGACGTAGCACCGCGCTTCAAGAGTTCAAAGAGCTCCAACACAACGCGTCCAAGTCTTCTCTTTTATCTTCCTGCTAATGCCGCACAGTCTGGGATAAAGAAACACAACTCATATCTTTGTGTGTGCATGTCTATGTCAGTTATATCTCATATCTTTATGTGCATGTTTATGTTAGTCATGTGTCATATATCTTGGTGTGTGTCAGTGTTAGTCATGCCTCGTATCGCTGTGTGCATGTCTGTGTTAGTCACATCTCACATCTTTGTGTGTGCATGTCTGTGTTAGTCACATCTCATATCTTTGTGTGTGCATGTCTGTGTTAGTCACATCTCACATCTTTGTGTGTGTATGTTTGTGTTAGTCACATCTCACATCTTTGTGTGTGCATGTCTGTGTTAGTAACCTCTAGTGACTCGGGCAGATGGTGCTCGTAAACCTGGGAGGGCTGACCATCTAAGAGCAGAATCCCTCTACAGAAAAGACAATATGCTGCCTTGCAGGAAGATTGGGGACAATCAAAGGCTAGGAAAAGTAAACCCGAATGAAATGCTGGCTGAAATCGGATGCACTGGGCCACTGGCGCAGAACGCAGTGCAACGTTTTAACGGCTGTTCAATCAGAGTGGATTTGGCGAACTCTACTTGTGATGTTCTGTCTGTGGGGGCGATCAACACACTTAGCCTGACAGCTGACTTCATGTGAGAGTCTGGAATCCTTACTCCGATTGATTCCTGATCGCAGAGAGAGAGAGAGAGAGAGAGAGAGAGAGAGAGAGAGAGAGAGAGAGAGTAACGTCCTGAGTCCTAGTGATTATTTTAAAAGAGGGCCGATTCCGTGTATGAGCATTTATTTATTCACTGAAATCGGGGACAAAATCGGGGACGAATGGTCACCCTAAATTAAAAGTAACATTGTTGAAAATGAAAGAGAAGTTGCGGGAATTTCCGTAATTATACGCCTTTATTCTAGGAAAGTCAGTTTAAAACTTGAACTAAGTACAATAATACAGTGATTAATCTGAGATGACAGGTCAATCTTATAGTTTTGTTGCCTCGTGATATAGGTTATGTGTCTTATTAGATTGTAGACGTGATTGTACATCAGTTTTACTTAGTCAAATAACGATTCCTTCCTAGATCTTACAAGCCTGCGCGAAAAATAGGAACCAAGTTAGTTTATTGTTTATTTTATTATTTGTGTTGTGCATATTCTCCGATCTCTTGACTACTGACTGTAACATTAAATAACGAGAACTACATACGTAAGTTATCTAATCTTTAAAAAATAACGAAAGTGCGTTAATTTTTGAAGAGTAAGTTCTGTATTCCAAACTTTGTTTAGTTTATAGCAAATGTGTATTCATTAGAAAGACAACACGTATTTAAATTATAATACTAATTGTAACATAATTAAAAAAAAAAATATGTTTATTGGGAAACAAATGGTTAAAGTTAGTAACACTGGTAGCTTTTTTGCTTTATAATAATGTTATTATTAATTATTAGATAGTTTCAGTTTGGAAACAGGATATGATCATGGACGATCAGTAAAGAAACAAGAACTAGAAGACATCTGGAGGCCACAGAAATATGATTTTACAGAATAATGCTGAGAATAGCATGGACAAGTAAAAAAAATAGCAGTGAAGAACTCAAACAACTCTTTTAATTTAATTCCAACAGAAAAAGACAGACCACTTTCTTTGGCCTTGGCATGTGATGCAGAGAGGAAAAATTGTTGAAAAAAAAAAAAAAACAGAAGAAAGCAACAGCAAAGGTAGAACATATTTGACAGTTTAACAACATGGCACAGGGAGAAATCAACAGTGGATTTGGTAAGAAGCAAGAGAGAGATGGAGAGACACAAGTGTCTCCGGGCATGGCACCTAATGATGATGAGAGGATAATGTACATTTCTCATCAATTTCTTCAAAATAAACAAGAGATCACTGTCAATGGACATATATTGATGTCCATTGATCTTCAGTCTAATGAATGAAAAGGCCAAAATATTACCAAGAATCATGAAGCAACGAACAAGGAATAAAATCAAACAAGAAACTCAAACTGGTGATGAACAATGTGAATTTTTAGAAGGAATGAACATTAATAGACGATCAATATGCATTAAAATACATTGTTAGAATATTATATAAAAAAAGAGGCATTTATATGCATTTATAACTTAAAGACTGCACACCAAGTCATTTGACACCAAGTAAATCATCAAGAAACAATAAATATTTTAGAGTGCATACATTGTAACAGTAAAGCTTCTAGAATAAGGAAGAATAAGTACTGGCAACCTACAGCAATCAGTTAGAACTGGGAAAAATTTGGAGTTGTTTAACAGATAAAACAAGGTGTTCAGCAGAATTGGGCACAGGTTTTATATAGAGCCAGTCTTGTCATACGGAAATGAATCGTGGACAATTGGACTAAAAAAAAATCCTTGGAGGTCACAGAAAATGTTTTTACAGAGGATATTGACTCAATTGAGAATACTATGAACAGTATGTATTATACTAAAATAAGTAAAATGATGTTAAATTTATTACTAGCATCTGGAGGAAAAGATCATCTTTTTTTTCATTTAATGAACTAGAAAAATTAAGTAAAGAAAATACAGAGGTAGGTTTACAGGGAGAAGTGACAGCTGATAATGTAGGACTAAGAGAATGTCAGAAAAAAAAGTTAAAGTAGGCTGTGGTTTGAATAAATCTAGAAACTGGTGCATGAAAATGAAGAATGGAGAAAGATTGTGAACAATTTATCATGCTCTGCCGTAAAGGACCAGAGAGACTAGATTTATTCTTGTTATTTATATACATGAAATTTGATTGTTGACTAACAAATTCTCTATAACTCATTGTCTTTAGATGGCTATGACAAGTAGACATAAAATTGTTTCCACAAAAATTGACCTTCTTGCAGAACAACGAAACAATCTTCAAACTTCTATTAATGAAGTCAATGAGGTGCATTGTGTTTGTTTATATGTGTTTTCTTAATGTGTTTTACGTAAATTGCAATAATAAATAAATTGAAATGAGATTAAAGAGATAATAAAGAAGTAGGTTTAGTGGGAAGACATTTTGTTTGTCAGTTAACATGTATAGATGTAATCTGAAGAATATAATAATGTTGGATTGTTTGAAATGATTATGACAAATGGTAGTCATATAAGAGTAGGTTTTTACATAATAATATTATGAATACATTTGTATCAAGTGAGAGAAAGTAGAAATGAATGCTTAGTTTTAATTGTAAAAAGTTGTAAGAAAAGAAAACCTCTGACTAATGAAATAAAAGAATCAGATATGACAAATAGAAGATGAGCATTTATGGAATACATTTTGAATAGACAGAAATATTGAAACTAACATTTTTTTAGACTTACTAACTTAAAATGATTTCAGAGAAAAAAGCATGAAATTGTAATTTCAAAATTCTTGTTTTGAAGTTATGTTAAACACTCTTTGCTCAAGTGATATATGTAAAAAAAATATGTTTACTGAAGTTAGAGAAAAATAATGTACCCAGTTTAGCTATTCGAAAATGCATAATTAATTATGAAGGCATATGGCTTGAGTTTTGCTACAGTTTCTATAACATAGAAACAATTTTATCTGATATTATGTAGTTATTATTGTTGGCATTCTTATCATAAATTCAGGTATTACAACAGAGTACCTCCTGGCTGGCAAACACTGAAGATTCAAATAACTTCACATTTAATGAAATAAACAAGATGATTGAGGACAAGCTTGTGTTTCTGGGAAACATTGATTTCACTGGTAACCATTTATTTATATATTTTTTGTGATTTACCAGTGAGAAAATGTTTCATTATTATGTGTTATCATCACAGTGAGGGTGGTGATGAGAATACATTTTCTCAACATTTTATATTATCAAAGCCAATGCATTAAATTCACTAACAGCAGAGATAAACTCAAGATGCTTAAAATATTGTCAAATCATTGGACAGTTATCACCACTATTGTCCAACAAGGAAATAACTCTATAGAGGCAAAACAGGCATATACAATACAATCTTCACCTCAGCGTTGTGCTACCAATGCCAGACCTGGACCCTAGACTCAAGATGCAACAAAGCTTGTCAAATCATCAGACAGCTAACTTCACTATTGTCCAACAAGGAAATAACTCTAGAGGCAAAACAGGCACTATACAATACAATCTTTATCCCAACGTTGAGCTACCAATGCCAGACCTGGACCCTTGAGACAGGAGCAATAAGAAAAATAACCTCTACGGAGATAAAATGTGTTAGACGAATGACATGAAACAGCCTGAGAGACAAGATCAGAAATGAAGAACTGAGAAAAAAGGTAGGAATAGTTCCCGCCATAGTATATATAAAGAAACAACAGATAAAATTGTTTGGCCATGTGACAAGGCAGAGTGATAAAAAAACAACACAATGAGCCATCAATAAACATTGTGAAAACACCAGACTCAAGGGTCAACCACGAAAAAGATGGATCGACAGAATATTAGAAGCACTAGGAAACATAACAACAGCAGTGGCGAACAGAAGAGCAAAAGATGGATCGACAGAATATTAGAAGCACTAGGAAACATAACAGCAGCAGAGGCGAACAGAAGAGTAAAAAGTTGGATCGACAGAATATTAGAAGCACTAGGAAACATAACAGCAGCAGAGGCGAACAGAAGAGCAAAAGATGGATCGACAGAATATTAGAAGCACTAGGAAACATAACAGCAGCAGAGGCGAACAGAAGAGCAAAAGATGGGTCGACAGAATATTAGAAGCACTAGGAAACATAACAGCAGCAGAGGCGAACAGAAGAGCAAAAGATGGATCGACAGAATATTAGAAGCACTAGGAAACATAACAGCAGCAGTGGCGAACAGAAGAGCAAAAGATGGATCGACAGAATATTAGAAGCACTAGGAAACATAACAGCAGCAGAGGCGAACAGAAGAGCAAAAGATGGATCGACAGAATATTAGAAGCACTAGGAAACATAACAGCAGCAGTGGTGAACAGAAGAGCAAAAGATGGATCGACAGAATATTAGAAGCACTAGGAAACATAACAGCAGAAGTGGCGAACAGAAGAGCAAAAGATGGATCAACAGAATATTAGAAGCATTAGGAAACATAACAGCAGCAGAGGCGAACAGAAGAGCAAAAGATGGATCGACAGAATATTAGAAGCACTAGGAAACATAACAGCAGCAGAGGCGAACAGAAGAGCAAAAGATGGATCGACAGAATATTAGAAGCACTAGGAAACATAACAACAGCAGTGGCGAACAGAAGAGCAAAAGATGGATCGACAGAATATTAGAAGCACTAGGAAACATAACAGCAGCAGAGGCGAACAGAAGAGTAAAAAGTTGGATCGACAGAATATTAGAAGCACTAGGAAACATAACAGCAGCAGAGGCGAACAGAAGAGCAAAAGATGGATCGACAGAATATTAGAAGCACTAGGAAACATAACAGCAGCAGAGGCGAACAGAAGAGCAAAAGATGGGTCGACAGAATATTAGAAGCACTAGGAAACATAACAGCAGCAGAGGCGAACAGAAGAGCAAAAGATGGATCGTCAGAATATTAGAAGCACTAGGAAACATAACAGCAGCAGTGGCGAACAGAAGAGCAAAAGATGGATCGACAGAATATTAGAAGCACTAGGAAACATAACAGCAGCAGAGGCGAACAGAAGAGCAAAAGATGGATCGACAGAATATTAGAAGCACTAGGAAACATAACAGCAGCAGTGGTGAACAGAAGAGCAAAAGATGGATCGACAGAATATTAGAAGCACTAGGAAACATAACAGCAGAAGTGGCGAACAGAAGAGCAAAAGATGGATCAACAGAATATTAGAAGCATTAGGAAACATAACAGCAGCAGAGGCGAACAGAAGAGCAAAAGATGGATCGACAGAATATTAGAAGCACTAGGAAACATAACAGCAGCAGAGGCGAACAGAAGAGCAAAAGATGGATCGACAGAATATTAGAAGCACTAGGAAACATAACAGCAGCAGTGGCGAACAGAAGAGCAAAAGATGGATCGACAGAATATTAGAAGCACTAGGAAACATAACAGCAGCAGAGGCGAACAGAAGAGCAAAAGATGGATCGACAGAATATTAGAAGCACTAGGAAACATAACAGCAGCAGAGGCGAACAAAAGAGCAAAAGATGGATCGACAGAATATTAGAAGCACTAGAAAACATAACAGCAGCAGAGGCGAACAGAAGAGCAAAAGATGGATCGACAGAATATTAGAAGCACTAGGAAACATAACAGCAGCAGAGGCGAACAGAAGAGCAAAAGATGGATCGACAGAATATTGGAAGCACTAGGAAACATAACAGCAGCAGTGGCGAACAGAAGAGCAAAAGATGGATCGACAGAATATTAGAAGCACTAGGAAACATAACAGCAGCAGTGGCGTACAGAAGAGCAAAAGATGGATCGACAGAATATTAGAAGCACTAGGAAACATAACAGCAGCAGAGGCGAACAGAAGAGCAAAAGATGGATCGACAGAATATTAGAAGCACTAGGAAACATAACAGCAGCAGTGGCGAACAGAAGAGCAAAAGATGGATCGACAGAATATTAGAAGCACTAGGAAACATAACAGCAGCAGTGGCGAACAGAAGAGCAAAAGATGGATCGAAAGAGTATTAGAAGCACTAGGAAACATAACAGCAGCAGAGGCGAACAGAAGACTGGAAATTATACCTCCCCTCGATTCTGAAAGGCAAATGAGGAAGGAAAGTAGAAGAAGAAAGTCAATGCTATCATAATAACAATATTGTGCTACCAAACCTAGATTAGATGCTATACTCAAGAAAAATGGGAGCCGCGATAGCTCAGTGGTTAGTGAACTGGACTACCACGGACAAGGGGTAGGGTTCGATCCCAACCGACGGCTTCCGGGTTCACCCAGCCTTAAATGGGTACCAGATTTTTTTCTGGGAAAGTAAAGCAGCACGGGCGTAATAGTGACCACATTACCCCAAAAATCATGTGCTGAAGATCTGTAAAATATAGGGTCACTAACACCATATTTCCTTATACGCCACTTGGCGTGACGGGGGTACTTTACTTTACTTACTCAAGAAAAATAACCAATACAGAACTAAAATTTGTAAAATGAATTACATGAAACAGCCTGAGAGATAATCCAAAATGAAAAACTGACAAAAAAGCTAGGAATAATTCCTTCATTGAATACACAAAGAAACAACAGTCTAAAATTATTTGGCAATATGATAAGACAAAAAGATCAAAATATAGCACAATGAGCCTTCTATAATTGCTGAGAGAACACCAGACCCAAGGGCAGACCATGAAAAAGAAGGATTGATAGAACATTACTCTCTCTCTCTCTCTCTGCGATCAGGACTCAGTCAGAGTAGGATTCCAGACTCGCACATGAAGTCAGCTGTCAGGTTAAGTGCGTTGATCGCCCCCACAGACAGAACGTCACATTTAGAGTCCGCCTGATCCACTCTGACTGAACACCCGTTAATACATTGCACTGCGTTCTGCGCCAGTGGCCCAGTGCATCCGATTTCAGCCAGCATTTTTTCAGGTTTGCTTTCCTTAGCCTTTGATTGTCCCCAATCTTCCTGCAATGCAGCAGATTATCTTTTCTGTAGGGGGATTCTGCCCTTAGATGGTCTGCCCTCCCAGGTTTACGAGCACCATCTGCCCGAGTCACTAGAGGTGACTAACACAGACATGCACACACAAAGATATGAGATGTGAATAACACAGACATTAGAAACACTAGGAAACATAACAGCAGGAAAAGCCAATGTAGGAGTTAAAGATCGCAAACTATATCTCTCCTTGGCACTGAAAGGCAAATGAGGAAGGAAAGAAGTAGAAGAAAGTTTGAATTGGTCACTGTTGTTGCTTACATGTTTTATTTGACATCAATTAAGCTTGGCAAATCCTAAGTTGCTTAGTTGCTTCCAGCATATGACAAAGTATGTAAATACTAGTGGTTCCAATAGCTTGATAATTGTTCACAAATCACTGTTGTGGCAGATTTCTTCTAATACTCTCTCATTGAGTGCCATCTCCATTACACGTCCACGTTAATCTTGATCTGCCTCTGCTTCTTTTACCTTGTATTTTCCCTTCCAAGATTACTTTTAGTAGGCTGCGGTGTCTTTTAACATGCCCCAAAAATCTCATTTGTTTTGTTTGAATTGTATTTAGTAGTTCTCGTTTCATTTTTAGTTTGTTTTAAGACTTCATAATTACCAATATGGAAAAAGAAGGGCAGCAGAAGAGATTGCAACCAGTATAGAGGAATATCGCTATTAAGCCACGCAGGGAAGTTATATGCCAAGATAGTTGAAAAAAGATTGAGACCAATTATAGACCCACAACTAAGCAATGCTCAGATGGGCTTCAGGAGGAACAGAGGTTGCACAGATGCCCTATTTATCATAAAACAACTAGCAGAGAAAACAATAGAGCATAATAAAACACTATATACAGCTTTTAATGACCAAGAAAAGGTGTTCGATATGGTGGACAGGGAACAACTGTGGTCCGTATTGCCCTTGTACGGAGTGAGTCACCACCTAGTAGAGATATGCAAGAGCCTCTATGAAAGGAGTCGCACTACAGTAAGATCTTCAACAGGCTACTCTAAACATTTCCCCATTATCTCCGGAGTAAGACAAGGCTGCATGCTTTCCCCTTTACTTTTCATTACATATATGGACAATATATGCAAATTAGTATGCCCAATCAAAGGAAGTATACCAACAAGGATGATAACAAGCGATAACACAAAAGAGAACAAAATATGCGTACCAGAAAACAGCAGAAGAGAGGAAGAAATAAATGAAATACTATTTGCAGACGACCAAGTTCTGATACATGAAACAACTGAGGACCTGCAAGAACATATCAACAGGCTAAACAACACTTGTAAACAATACAACATGAAGATCAACATAAACAAAACCGAAGTAATGGCAATAGCGAGAAAGAAAGAAAAACTAAACATCATAATAGATAATACGACTCTGAAGCAAGTAGACAATTTTAACTATCTGGGTAGCACGTTAACACAAGACAATAACCAAGAGACAGAGATAGATATAAGGTGTAACAAAGCATGCCAAGTTATAGGCCAAGTATCAACACTATTGAAAAACAAAGCAATAACTACGGAAGCAAGAAGGGCAATATACAAATCAATTTTTCTACCAACTCTGTGCTATCAGTGCCAGAACTGGACGCTGGACTCTAGAACAATAAGAAAGATAATGACCACCGAAATGAAATGTGTCAGAAGAATGACAGGAAACAGCTTAAGGGACAGAGTAAGAAACACAGACCTGAGGAAGAAACTCGAAATTGAAACAGCCATCGAATACATAAAGAAACAACAGATAAATTGGTTCAGTCACATAACAAGGCAAAAAGAACTAACAATGACTCAAAGAGCCATAAACACAAGCTACAAAAAGGATTAAGAGGAAGACCGAGAAAGAGATGGATAAAGGGAATACTAGAGTCACTAGGAGGGATAACACCAGAAGAGGCCAACAGAAGAGCAAAGAATCGCAGATTGTATCTCCCCTCGACGCCAACGGCAATGGAGGAAGGATAGAAGAAGAAGAAGAAATCAATTGTTATCTTTTCTTTCCATCTAATTCTACCTATTCTTCTATAAATCCACATTTCAAAGGCTTCAATTTTCTGTTCTATTTTCTTGTCTAATGTCCATGTTTCTGCACCATACAGGAATATTCAGAAGATATAACATTTTGCTTTTCTTAGTTTTAGCCCTGGTGTTATTTGTTGTGATGATATTATATTTTTCATGGCATTAAAATTGTATTTGCCATTCCTATTCCTATTCTTTTGTTTATTTAAGTTTTATTTTTTCCATCACTGGTTATAGTATGTCCAAGGTAGTTGTAGTTCTGAACTGTCTGAGGTTTTACCTTCAATTTTGATATCTACTTGTATGTTTTCAGTATTATCTTATACAAGTCGTATATCTGTTATATTTTCTGTTATTAAAGCTATCAAAACCACCAATCATTCTCCATAAAATGTCACCAACAAACGAAGCTAGTGTTAAATGTTAACTAGTCAGCATGAGCATCAACTGTCGAAGCAGTCACTGATGCCCTTTGCTGACAATCTGAGATCCCCATTAGAGAGGGCAATTATTGTGTCAGACTGCCAATGTTTTGTAAGGTTAAGACCAGGTGGTTTCACTACAAGGTATACAGTTTTTACAGGTCTTGGACATTCAAGGTGTTGCGCAGAATCTACTGTCCTGGCCAATCATGGCAAAAGATATGGTGAAGTCTCCCTACAATCATTTTTTAATTAATGACACTTAAATTAATGAGAATGCAGTCAGAGACTGATAGAGTCATACTCAGTGCAAGTAGGATAGAGCAAGAAAGATGTTGAATCAGGAATTGTAATCCTAGATTCTTCTGTTAATCTCTTGATGTTGTCCGTCCATTTTAGTCACTGTCAGCCATTACCTCATTTACCTTGTATTCTCACTTCCAAGATGACTTTCCATAAGTTATTATCTCTTTCTTGATCCTTCTCACACTATTAAATGCCACATAGGGCTTATGGTGTTTTTCGCCACCCATCTCTATTCTGAGTGAGATGTTCGTTCTTTTCTAATGAGTCTATGCCTGCCAACTTTGCTTTTGTTGTAAATGTTCTTTGGGGGTCTCGGTAGCCTAGTTGGGAAAACCACCGGACTTGACTACTGATGTTCGGACAACCCGTGTTCGATTCCCACTGGGAGCAGTGTGAATTGTACTCATGGTTGAAAAAAAAAAAATCCCCCTACGTTGACCCAGCCGTTGGCAGAAATGGGTACCAGGGTATTACCCTGGGAATGTGAGAAATGTCGCCTCGCATTTGAGTTTCGATGCTTGAAGCAACACTATCCAGAAATCTCTGAATATTTCTGGATAGGCGGCCGAGCACATATGGGTGGAAACTTGTGTGCTAAGGTGCCGGTTCAAATCTCGTACTTTACCTTTATGTTCTTTTTAAGTCTCTCACTAGGTCTTCCTCTTTTTCTGTATTCTGATGTTTCTCATAGAAGAGCCTTTTTTTTTTTAATTCTCTTGTTGTCTCTTCTAAGCACATGTCCAGCATATGTCCATCTGCTTTCCTTAATTGTAGATGAGATCTTTTGTTCTATGACCATTTCTCTTATTTCAATATTAGTCTTGAATTCAATCCATTGTATACAGAGTATTTTTTTTAGGCATTCGTCTTCAAAAGTGTTATTGTCTCTTTACATGTCAAAAAATGCCATTTTTTTGGTTCAAATTGTGTTAGATAGTGCTTTCTTCATTATCAGCCATTTCAGAACTTCATTATGTATTTTCTTCTCTGTCCTTTCATTTCTCCCCATGTCTTCTATGGTTATCAGTTACATTCTTCTTTTCTATATCTTGAACATAATTGGGTACCACATAATTTGCTGCTGCTTTTATTTTCTGAACTAATGCTTATCTCTGCTTCCATATCCACCATTACAGACTTCATGCAACGATGGACATTCCCAGTGGCCAATTCGTTTTTCCCACTTTGTTCATGAAATTTAGCTGATCAGCTGTGTACAAGCTGTGTCCAAAAAACATATCTGAGCTGGATAGTGAGATGGGAACCAAAAAGAAATCTCTCCTCTACCATTTAGAAAATAACTATAAAGTTGGATATTAATAAACAAGATTAATCCTGTTTTGAGATCTGTTAAGAAAAGACAAATGTAATGAATAATCAAATTTGCCCAGAAGAAAACAATATACCTGGTAGAAGAAAACCGTGGAAAAAGTAGATCATTTTGTATACCTTGGAAGCTACATAGGTTAAGAAGGAGACACAAAGAAAGAAATTAGAATCAGAATAGTGAAAGCAGCAATGACTTTCAGAAACCTTGATAAAATATGGAAATTAAAATTACTAAGCACAAAAAACAAAGCTAGAATTTTCAAGTCAAATGTGTTATCCACCCTTACTTATGCATGTGAGAGCCGGAAAACAAATTAAAGAAATAGAAAATAAACTGGATGCATTTGAAAACAAATGCGAGGAAAATACTTTGTATACCATGGAATGAATTTAAGACTAGCGCATAAATATAAGAAATAACAAAGCGTCCAAAAATATATCATCTATAATCAAGGGAAGAATGTGGTCATATGTTGGCCATGTGATGGGAAGAGACAACAAGAGGAGAAGGTGGTCATATGTTGGCCATGTGATAGGAAGAGACAACAAGGGAAGAATGTGGTCATATGTTGGCCATGTGATGGGAAGAGACAACAAGAGGAGAAGGTGGTCATATGTTGGCCATGTGATGGGAAGAGACAACAAGAGGAGAAGGTGGTCATATGTTGGCCATGTGATGGGAAGAGACAACAAGAGGAGAAGGTGGTCATATGTTGGCCATGTGATGGGAAGAGACAACAAGAGGAGAAGGTGGTCATATGTTGGCCATGTGATGGGAAGAGACAACAAGAGGAGAAGGTGGTCATATGTTGGCCATGTGATGGGAAGAGACAACAAGAGGAGAAGGTGGTCATATGTTGGCCATGTGATGGGAAGAGACAACAAGAGGAGAAGGTGGTCATATGTTGGCCATGTGATGGGAAGAGACAGTAGCAGAATTTTAAAGCAGACCCTCAAATGGGAACCAGAAGGTGAAAGGAAAAGATGCCAGCCTAGAGAAACACTAAATAGAACAGTAAGGTGAAAGGGACAATAGCAGGCTAACTAGACGAGATTGAACAACATGCCCAGAACAGTCACATGTGGTGAGATACAATATATGTCCTGTGCAAGGTCTTATGCTTGATAACAAAAATTGTCAGACACAAAGAGTCTAGAATTTTCCTTTGTACAATCTTCAGCAACTTTGATGGGATAATAGACAGAAAGACATATAGACAGACAGGTAGGCAGGCAGGTAGACAGACAGAATCCTGTGTTGTAGTAAACAAAGTTTATTATGATTTAAGCTCAATAATCTAAACAATATAAGTGGGAAAGACACATTTCTGAAGTTGATACTAAAGTTGAAGACAAGCCAATAAGAAAAAAGCAATGCTATGTATAGGGGTGAAACAATAAAGAGATGAGCTAAAAGCAACTTGTCAGGATTTACCAACAATTTCAATATTCACTGTATTGTTGCAGCCAAGCTTGATGTAAACACATGCCTGACATTATTATAATTTTAACACTCATAACTAATTTGTTGGTTTTTGAATCTAATATTTCAGGTGGCTCTGAAAAAGTAACTATACAGCAGGATTCTGCTGCAAAAATGTCTTCACAGCCAACCTCTGCATCCCCTGACCAACCAATACCAGAAAGATGTAGCCTTGTTTCTAGTAAGACATTGTCACAATCATGTTCTAAACTTTTTCTATGATTCATTCCTTAAAAAATTGAACATTTCTTTCTGACATCTGTGACAAGATTAATAAATGTATTGATTGCTCTCATGACTTCATCCTTTGTTTTCTATGTATTATCTTGTTCATTCTGCAGTCAAATCTGTTTACTCTATATTGGAAGATTCAATCACGACAGAAGCTAATCAATAAAAATAGCATCCAGCATAAGATACTAGTATTTATATTTTACCAAACTACTGACTCATCATGATTGCTTGGTACCAACTGTCTGTCTTGATGCTGAAGACCATACAAATTGAATAATTGTGTTGATCTCTCAGTACTTAATCTTTTGTATTTTTAAGCACCTAAGTTGAATAAATGTATTGGTCTTTATCCACTTTATCTTTTGTTTTCTAAGTATCCAAGTTAAATAAAAGTATTAATCTCACAGCACTTTATCCGCAGTCATCTTCACTATCCAATGTAATTTCAGATTTCTTTTTCTATAACAACATTTTTTTTGTCATAATCAATCTTTCAAATATATGTGGAGCATAGGTAGGTATAAAAAAATCATTATCCCTTTCTTTCTGTCTTGGAAAAATTGTCCCTTTTCTCCAGTTGTCTCATGTGTCTTCTTCATAACTCTTTAATGTGTAGTTCTCACTCTTCTTCTGTCTTAGTTTTTATTTAAATATATCTATTTTTAATTATCCTAACTTTGAATGTTGAAGAGCTTGGATACTAAATTAAAGATTAAAATCAAAATTTTGAACAATGCTTCTAGTAAGGAACAAAATGGAACAACCAAGTTATAGAGGTCAAGTGGACTAGCTGAAAACTCAGTTGCTTGTCTTTGTGTCCATATTTCTGGAATCATGAGAAACTTTTAATAATCCATTATGAGAATAATTTGTTTCTTATTCGCAAAACTTGCACAAAAATAATTAGTAACCTGGTTTTTAGTTCTTAGTTCCATTAAATTGCATTGGAATTCTACCAGTAATCAAATACATAGAGAGAAAAAGATTAAAGTGGTTTGAACATTTAATGTGCATGAACCCCTCAGCACCAGAATTGAGAGCTTATAACAACAAAATGGATCAACCAAGATATAGAAATAGACCAAGAAGGAGATGGATTGAGGGAATTTATGACATAATAATACAATACAATATCACTATTTACCAAGCCACAGAAAGTACCCTTAATAGAAAATACACCATTGACTTAACCTTGCAACATCTACCAACAAAAAACAGAATAGGATAAAATAAAGATCAATGCTTTCATGTTATAAATATGTTAGATGTGCAGTGAACAATTCCCATCTGTTGTATACCCAAGTCATCTCTTGTGTTACCTTATGTTTTTCCATGCTGTTTTCTCTTTATTTTTGGTGTCTTTAGAAGAAGAAAAAGAAGCCAAGAGGAACATTTCCAGTGTTGAAATTAAGAAAATGTGCCCTGTTTGAAATAGAATGCAGGCCTTTGTTGAAAACACGACAGTTGTAAATAGAAACAGTAACACAAATTCACATTGCAGGGAGATCTTACAGTCTGTTGTTTGATGTGCGACGGGGATAGTCCGATGACTAACTGTGTTTCATATGTTCGGATTTGGAGTCAGGGTGATGTCCTAGCATCATCAAGCGCTATACATTTTTAAAAAAAAATGTACGATCATCATTTTCAGGAGGACGTGAACTTCCGGTCAATATGGTGGATAGACAGCAGGAACCATTAAAGGCTATGTCTGAAAAGTGTTCCATGTTGCAGTTTCCTCATATTTCAAGTCCGGCTTGTTGCAGGAGCTACTGAGTTAAGTGCTCTGTGCACACTGTGAGCTGCGCGTTTCATCTGTTTTTATTGTGTTTTGATATTCCGATTATTTACGATGAATGATGATATCCTATGATGGAGAACAGTTGACTGTGTTCACTTTCTGTGCAGTTTCGCCTTATGTCTTTTGGCATGTGCTGAGACTGCTATGATGGCGGCTATAGCAACCTTTCTTTGTTTGGGAAACGAAATAGTAATTCAGATGATTCCACTGGCACGAGCGGTTGAGCAATTATATATTTTAATTTGTTTTCAGTGATACATGGGCCTTCCATAACCATCACAGTAACTTATTCAGTGAGAAAATCATGGTCTACTTTAGAAACATCCAGAAAAATTACCAAAACCACACTGTATTGTAAAGTTTCTTCTCCATTGAAATGGGTATTGCTTAGAGTCTGTGAATGGATTAATTCAATCTCCATTATTTCTAATGGAGACATCTATTTCTATCTATCTATTGACCTTTCGAGCAGTAGCTGGCCCATAGGGCGTAGACCAAGATACTCCTTCTCTTATCTGAATTTTTGTTCTAGCAGTTTTCAATTCTTTTAAAGATATTTTATCAAATCTCGCCATTTGTCTCTGTTCTGTGCAAGCAGCTCAATCTCACCAAGGGAGCCAATTCCTGCTGCTTTTACCTCTCTCAGCAATGTTCTTCTCAGTGTCTCTCTTGGTCTTCCTCTTTTTCTCTTACCTGTTGTTTCCCACATGAGGGCTTGCTTTGCTATTTGGTTGTTTTATCTTCTCATCACATGTCCAATATATGACCATCATCTTTTCTTTATCACTGAAGATATTAGTGGTTGATTGGCGATTTCTCTAATTTCCTCGTTTGTTTTGAATTCGTTCCTAGCTATACCAAGTATTTTCCTTAGACATTTATTTTCGAATGCGTTCAACTTTGTTTCTATATCTCTTGTTGTTCTATATACATTTACATTATAGACATTTATTTGGACTTCAAATAAATCAAACTTTGAATGGCTTCCTAGAATAAATTAAGCTCAAATTATCAGGCAACATTATATTACTTTTTTTTTTTCAAGGTGTATGTGTGTGCACAAATTCTGTATAAATATTGAATTTTAAATAAATGAATGTATTAAACAAAAAATTATTATAGTTTACCAAGTTGTCGTTTTTCCCTCCTACAGTTTCATCAGATGAGATTAAAACATTAATGAATCAAGTGAAGGTCATGCAAGATGCCATGTCTTTTCTTAGCTCAAACTCAGAGAAACTCTCGGAGAAACAATTGGCCATGGAAAAGTTTGTTGAGAGCTTGTCAGAGAAATATTCTAAAATAGAACAAGAGAAAATTATAGAGATAGAGAGAGAATTAGAAAATATTTCTGAAAAGCAGAAAAAAGCAGCAACAAAACAAGAGAAAATAATGATAAGTTTTGAAAAGAAAGTACAGGCTGTAGCAAATTCACAATCAGGTATTGATGAAAACTGGCAAAAACAACAGACAAATATGAAAAACCATAAAAAAGAAATGGAGAAACTTCAGAAACAGTTACAGCAGTTTACACAAGATTTCAGTGATGCTCTGGAGAACATAGATTATCTTAAAACTCAGATGAATGTCCTGGAAGACCAGACTATTATTAATACACAGACTGAAGTTTTGGAAAAAAAAGTTGAAGGTTTGGAAGTAAGTTCAAAATGTATGTCAACACAATTTGAAGAAAATTGTTCATTTTTAGAGGAATTTGCAAGAAAAACTGAGGAAACTTTAAAAGATCTATCATCAGTTCAGGAAAATGAATTTGAAAAGCTGCAAAAATTTGAGGAAAAAATATCAGGTTTGGAGAAAGACAAGAATGAGATTTCACTAGAAAGCGGGAAACTGTATCAAGATATTAAGGCCAAGGTAATCTTTCTCTCACACTGTACTACATAATTAGAATCCTTATAATCATACATCTCCATATTCCCACACTTAAATAATTTATATTCTTGAAATATATTTATTTTACATTCAGGTATTGTTTCTTTTTAAAAACCCATCATGAAGATAAATCTTCTGATAATTTTAGTTTCATTTCCTTTCATTTAGAATATTAGGGCTAATACTATCAGCCTTGACTAATCAATTTATTTTTTGAGTTATTCTTAAGAGATGCATGTCAGGCTCATACTGTCTAGGTGCAGTTTTCTATAATTACTGCCAGATTATCTTTTGCTTTTGCATCCTAAAAATCTATTTACTAGTAAAGATCATAATTTGTTATGGTTAAATATTCCAGTTATTTCATTGTTTGAAGTGCACATTATTCTTGCCCCCAAGTTCTAGCAGCAGTTATTTTGTTAAATTCTCATGATTTACAGCTTTTTCTCTTTAAATTAGGCTTAGATGTATTTATTTATAAATTTATTCTTGAAATGTTAGGACTGAGCCTTGATCCTTTAAAAACACATTGTGTATACTGACAAAAGTTTGAATTCTGTTAGATTGTGCTATCCAGAATAATAATCTATTTAATTATTAAATTTATGTCAGCTTTATTATAAAAATTGTAATACTTGAAGTAACACAAGTTAAACTGAATTTAATTATTAGGAGAATGAATAATATGTTGAATTGTTGTTGTTGTTGTTGTGTTTGCCAGCTTTCAACTCTGACGAAGTCCCTAGAGAGTAGGAACTGAGTTTTGCGTGTTAATCCATTTTTCCCTGGCAGCCGCTTGCACAGGGGTCCCTCGCCGCACAGGCAGATAACTCCGACTTTGGAAGTACTCATGTTTTTTTCATCAATGAGTAACTGACGTTTCAAGCTGGGCCATACTGCTGAGACCAGGGGTGGTTATCGCAGAGAGAAATCATAAATAAAAATCCCAACCAGTGTAGCCGAGATTTGAACCCACAATCTCTCTGTCCCAAGGCCGGCGTCTTGCCTTGAGACTAACCAGTCCCCCGTGGACTTGGAATATGAGGAAACTGCAACAAGGAACACTTTTCATGCATAGCCTGCAATGGTTCCTGCCACCTATCCACCATATACCAGAAGTTCACGTCCTCCCGAAAGTGAAGATCGTCATATTTCTTTAAAATTGTATAGCGCTTGATGATGTTAGGCCATCGTTGTTGACTACAATTCCGAATATACAAACACACAGTTAGTCGTCAGAATATCCCCATCGCACATCAAACAACAGACCGTAAGATTAGCGTACGGTCGGTCTAGGGATTTACGATGGGCCATTACGATGACTTGGCACACATAACAATGCTCTGTTTAATGTGTACACAATAACGATCACGGAACAACAGCTGGATGGGAGGGGAAGAACTATGACTTTTTCTGATGATATTCTGGTATATCGACAGTGAAGAGACAGACGGGAATCGCCTCCACAATGCAAGATGAACTCGATCGCATTTCTTCCTGGTGTGGGGTTTCAGGTGCCTTGGTTAATCCTAATAAAGCATCAGTTTCATGGTTCTCCCTTAACAATCATATCGTTAATATGACCACACCGGTAGTACGAATGGGAGCTGATGAGGTGACCAGGGACAAGTTGATGACATACCTCGGAGTTAAGTTTGATCGCAGCCTGTGTTTTCGGGACCACGTCGACCATGTGATAACAAAATCCGGCAAAGGATTAGCCACCTTGAAGGTCATGGCAGCTGCCAACATCGAGCAGAGGCTACTTACTCTTCAGTTCCAGGGATTAGTTCTCGCACCAATCGAGTATGCCCTGGCAATTCATACTGTCAGTACGACTCAAATTGATAGGCTGGAGAAAATACAAAATGAAGCCATGCGCATTATCCTGGGATGTACGAGGGACACTCCCTGTGTAGCAATGAGGTATCTTCTTGACTTTCCAACCATGGATGATAGAATCAAGATCTGGAGAGCATGAGCATACCTGAAGATTAGTACAGATACAGAGCATCCATTGTACCACATGCTCAACACAGAAAGGTGCCAGGCTAAAAAGAGGCAAATCATGGGTGGGCCGAGCAGAAGATGTCATCAAACAGGTCTGTGGGCTTACCAATATCAGCGTTGGTGAGGAGTGGATACCGGTGCCTATGTCATTCAAGGGGACTTTCTTGTGTATTGTCACACTCAACAGGAAAAGTAGGGAACAGAACCCGGTTGTGGTTAATGCTGAGGTCAACGGTCTCATCTGCGATAACACCGATGAGAAAGATGCAATCATCTATACAGACGGATCTGTAAGACGACACTAAAGAAGTGCATGGGCATATACAGCACGCTCAGCAGACAGAATAGTCAAGGAAAACAGTGGTGCATACGTCATGACCACGAGTAGCATGACAATGGAGGCGATGGCAGTGACCAAGGCATTCAAATGGCTAGAGTCACAAGACTACACCCACGCATGTATACTGAGTGATTCAATGAGCATGGTAAAATAAGTAGAGGTGGGCTCTGTATGCATGCAATGGGTAGAGACATTGCAGAAATCCAAAATACGTAAGGTCACCTTTGTCTATGTCCCTGGACATGCAGGAGTACGGGGAAATGAAAGAGCGGACAGATTGGCTATCTGCGCTGTCGTTGAGGACGGGCAACCAATGGATCGGGCGGACATCATCAATGCCCTCCGAGATGTGGGAAGAGCACATGACTTTGACAAACACAGATCCACGCCACTTCTTTGGATGAAAGAGATGGGAGTTAAAATGGGCACAGCTAGAAATGAGAAACTTAGTGGACGTGTAAGAAGACTTATCAACCAACATAGAACTGGAGTCGTCAGTCGCTGGACACTGACAGAATTGCTGAGGAGGGGATCTGAGCACCTATGGACATGTTCGGAGTGCAATGATGATGACCCGCAAATAACTCAATAACATAACAATGTAAGCACAGCAATGATGCACCCTTTAGATTCTTGATTACTCTAGTGAATGTAGCCTACGACGAACAGAACACTGTGCAAATTCCCTGAAGAGATAAAACTGCAGCTGACGAAACAGTTCACATTTAATGAGAACATATAAATAACTTGCGTCAAGCAAATCCATCGATAGTCATGAACCAATGTCACCAATGTGATATATGTTGAATGAATAAGTGCTTATTTATGATTGGAGTTTGTTATAGTTATTGTTGTAAATGTTAATAAAATTATTAATGCAAAAGTTACTTTAAGTAAAAACGTGTGTTGGGTAAGTTTGTATGAAATGTTCAATCCCACACAGTAGCTTTTAATTTGAAATATTTTTGCTCAAAGCACCACTGTTAAATGGTTGAAAAATTAAATTGAATATTGGTTGTGATGGTCACAAGGTGGTCTTAGAGGACATTTGTCACAATTCTTTCAAGAAATTTTTGAAAACTATGGGAGCAAACAACCTTGTTTCGCTCTAATAGTCACTTAAAACTATTTACTCAACATACTATTACACTGCTGTAATGTTCTTACAGGTGTTTAGTGATATTTATTAATTGGTCATTGATGCTGTATTTGTTCATGGTTGTACAGGGTACTTTATGCCAAACTATGTCAAATTACTTCTTGAAAGCAAACAAGATCGTGTTATAGGTCTTGTTGATGTTGTAAATACTTTTCTGAGTGCACAGAAAAGTATTCATCATCATCATCTACGCCATCTCTGCATTGAAGGTTGGCTACCATGGAGTGCCATTCCACACTGTCTTTTGTTTTGATAGTGCAGGTTGTCATAGGCTGACTTATCCATCTTTTGATGTTACTCATCCATGTTAGTCTTGGTATGCCTCTGCTCTTATTACCTTGTATTTTCCCTTCCAACATTACTTTTAGTAGACTGTTGTGTCTTTTAACATGACCCAAAAATTTCTTTTGTCTTGTTTGAATTGTGTTTAGTAGTTCTCTTTTCATTTTTAGTTGCTTTAAGACTTCGTCATTTGTTTTCTTTTCTTTCCATCCAATTCTTCTTATTCTTCTATAAATCCACATTTCAAAGGCTTCAATTTTTGTTCTGTTTTCTTGTTAAATGTTTATGTACCATACAGGATTGTTGAGAAGACATAACATTTTGCTATTCTTAGTTTTAGCCCTGGTTATTTATTTTTTTTGTCATCAATGAGCTACTCGTTGCAGATGACCAATGCCTAATATATGAGGATGAAAACCTGCTACAACAGCATTTAACATCTCTAGATAAAAGCTGCACAAACTACATTATGAAAATTAACACATCAAGAACAGAGGCTATAAGAATAAGCAAATTAAGACACCCATTAAACATCAAGATCAAAGATAAAGACATAAAACAAGTAGAGAAATTCAAGTATTTAGGCACAATGTTCACAGAAGATGGAAAACTAGACAGAGAAATTGACATGAGAATACAAAAAGCAAATTGTGTCACATACCAGCTTTCACCATTGCTAAGACATCCAAACATTACTATGCCAGCTAAACAACAAATGATAAATAGCATCTTCATACCAACTTTATGCTATGAAAGTCAAACATGGACCCTTTCTAAATCACATTTAAGAAAGATCAGTACATGTGAGATGCTTTGCTTGAGAAAAGTAACAAACAACACAAGAAGTGATAGAATATCAAATGAAACCATAAGAAAAATAGTAGGAACAAAACCCTGCCAAGAATATATAGAACAACAACAACTTAAATGGTTTGGTCACCTGGTCAGAATGAATCCTCACCAATCACCATCAAGGGCTTTCTTCTTGAGAATGCATGGAAAAAGACCAAGAGGAAGACCCAGAAAAAGATGGATAGATGCAGAGACAGAGACATATAACAACAAAGGAAAATCACTAATTCAGACAATTCGAGCAGCACAAGAACGACAAATAATATAAACCACGACACCTTTTAGGTATCAGTGAAAAGAGAAAAGAAGAAGAGATTTATTTTTTTTGCCCTTTCTGTTCTTTAGTTTATTTCAGTTGTACATTTTCCATCACTGGTTACAGTATGTCCAAGGTAGTTGTAGTTCTGAACTGTCTCCAGGTCTATTCCTTCAATGTTGATATCCACTTGTAGGTTTTGAGTATTTTCTTTGTTTATGATCATAGTTTTAGTCTTTTTGATACTCATAACTAATCCATATTTTTTTGCTTGTCATATTAATTTAATTCAGTAATTGTTGTAGATCTTTAGGATTTTCTGCTAGTAATACAGTATCATCAGTATACCTTTGGTTTCTGATTAATCTTTCCATTAATGTTTAGGCCTGGCATGTCTATGATGGTTTTAAAGATTTGCTCAGTGTATAGATTGAACAAGTTTGGTGATATGATGTACTCCTCTTTTTTATATCAAAGAGTGTAGAGTTCTCTTTGTTATATTTTATAATTGCTGTTTTCTCCCAGTATAGTCATATGTATGTGTCATCTAGATGTATATCTTTTAGTCAGTCTATATGTTGTTTATGGTGTATTCTATCAAACGTTTTGGTGTAGTCTATGAAGCAGACATATAATGGTTTGTTTACTTATGTGTTATCATCGTCATCAAGTACCAGATCTGCTGGCGGAGGTGATCATGTCTCTCCACAACTTTTGATCTTGACAGTTATTTATCATTTCTGTTATTGACCTTCTGCCAAGCCATTCTCATAAGCTGTCTGGTATCTTTTCTCTTTGCTTCCATCTCTTCGTCCCTCAATTTTTCCAGTTGTTACAATATATTCCAGCGTTTCTCTTCTCATTACATGGCCAAAATATGATGATTGTTTCTTCCTAATATTGGAACTTAGCTTTCTTTTTGCTTTGACCTCTTTCAGAACATTTTCATTACTCTTCTTAGCTGTCCATGGTATTCTCAACATTCTTCTGTAAAACCACATTTCTACAGACTCCAGTGATTTTCTTATCTGTTGTCCTATTGTCCATTGAATCACATCCATATGTTAAGACTGGCTCTACATAACATTTAAGAACTCTTTTTCTTGTTTCTATTGTCAAAAATGGATTGCATAGTATCTTCCTCATTTTCTGGAAAGCTGCTTTTGCATGAGCCTTTCTGCATCTCACCTCTTTTGTACATCTTCTGTCTGAGGTTAACAAAGTTCCCAAATATTTACCTGTTTTAATATTGTTCTACTTGTTTTTTTTTTACACTGAGGTGATGTCTTTTTCTTTGTTGTTACCATTACTTCTGTCTTTTTGCTATTAAGGCTGAGTCATTTATTTTTCCTTTCTTTCACTATAATGTCCAACATTTCTTGTAACTCATTTTCACTCTTAGCGATTAATACTGTATCATCAGCATACCTAAGATTATTTATATTATGACCTCCAATTGTTATTCCAGGCATGCCCCTTGTGGATGTACTTATGTGTGCTTTCATTATAATTTACTTAAATAGCTTTTGATACAAAATATGTTTTGCTTATAGAAAACTGCAATGTATATGGTTTTGAACAAAAAATTAATCTTTTCTCCAGTATGAAATTGTGTGCCAGGTTGTAGCTAACAGACTTGAGCCCTTGGAGAGACTGAGAGACCTTTTAAATAAAAGACTGGAAGGCAGAAAAGAACATATGAAAAAGGTAAACTTTAAAATAATTATGAAGTGGTAAATTTTTTATATTATAAATCAGCAAATACTGCATTGTTTGGAAACAAAAAAATTCTTAAAAATTAAATGTAGGAAATGAAATTTGTAGTAAAAAAAAATACAAGAGTAATAACAAAAAAATAAATGAAGTAATTAAATCATGTAGTCTTGCAATGTTATATGATTCAAGAAAAGACATTAAACATCATTATCATCAAGTACTGGGCCTGCTGGCATAGGTGATCATGTCTCTCTATAACTTTCGATCACAACAGTTATTTATAATTTCTGTTGTTGACCTTCTGCCAAGCCATTCTCTTAAGCTGTCTGGTATCTTTTCTCTTTGCTTCCCTCTGTCTCTTCTTCATTTAAATTTTGCCAGTTGTTACAATATATTCCAGCGTTTCTCTTCTCATTACACAGCCAAAAAAATGATGATTGTTTCTTCCTATTATTGGAAATTAGCTCTCTTTTTGCTTTGGCCTCTTTCAGAACGTTTTCATTACTCTTCTTAGATGTCCATGGTATTCTCAAAATTCTTCTGTAAAACCACATTTCTACAGACTCCAGTGATTTTCTTGTCTGTTGTCCTATTGTTCATGATTCACATCCATATGTTAAGACTGGCTCTACATAACATTTAAGAACTCTTTTTCTTGTTTCTATCGTTAAAAATGGATTGCGTAGTATCTTCCTCATTTTTTAGAAAGCTGCTTTTGCCTGAGTCATTCTGCATCTCACCTCTTTTGTACATCTTCCGTCTTAAATTCATTTACCTGTTTTAATATTGTTCCACTTTTCTTTATTTTGCACTGAGGTGATGTCTTTTTCTTTGTTGTTACCGTTACCTCTATCTTTTCGCTATTAAGGCTGAGTCCTTTATTTTTGCTTTCTTTCACTATAATGTCCAACATTTCTTGTAACTCATTTTCCCTCTTAGCGATTAAAACTGTATCATCAGCATACCTTAGATTATTTATATTATGACCTCCAATTGTTATTCCAGACATGCCCCTTATGGATCTTAAAATAATCTCACTATAAATATTAAACAAATCTGGTGACAGCACACAACCTTGTCTGACACCCTGTTTTATTTGTTGAAACATTCCCAATTGGTTTCCAGTTCTTATGGCCACTGTTTGTTGCCAGTCTATCTATCTTTTGTCCTTTTGAGCTGAAGATGGCACATAGGGCAGAACCACAAACTCAAAAACTGAAACCTTGCATGCCAAAATGGCACATATTGCAAAGATCACTGCTTCTAAAATCTATGGCTCTGTTTCCATAACAATACTTTTTACAATGACAGCTTGTCAGGCCATCGATCAACCTCCTTAGTTGCCTCTTACAACATGCCTGGAAGGATTACAATGTCACTTTTCTTTACTTCCCCAGCTGTTTGTTGCCAGTACATGTTCTTTATTATTCTTAGATCTTTGCTGTCTACGTTTATGCTTTCTAAAATTTTGATTATTTCTTGGTGCTTTACTTTGTCAAATGCTTTGGTATAATCTATGAAACATAGGTATAGATCTGTTTTCACCTCTATAGCTCTTTCTACTAAAGATCTTATGATATATATGGCATTGCTTGTTCCTTTACCTCCAACAAAACCACACTGTTCATTGCTAATTTCTGGACTGATTTTGTTTCGCACTCTTCGCATGATGATTCTTAGTAATATCCCAGTCATATGACTCATAAGGCTTATTGTGCGATGATCATCGTATTCAAAATATATATATTAACCATCATATAATGATTAATAAAATGTATTTTTAAATTCAATGTGAATTTAGGTTCAAGTAATTATTTTTTTTTCCATTGATAACACAGTCTACACAGTTAACACACATAATATGGTAATGCATTCTTTTTTAGCAAAATATTGCAATAAACTTTTGCAAGCCTTACCATCACTTACTTTTCTAAACTCTTGTCACATTTTATTGAAATTAAAGAGAAAGTAGTCAAAAATGTATAAACAAGCATATTTTATAGCATTTTAGAGAGGTAACCACTGGTGAAAGAAACAAAGGAAACATCTTCTATGCCAATAAAATACTGGTAAATGTGTTATGGAGGTTCTTGACATGAAAATAACTTCCAGGGAAGAGTTTTCTAATGACAGATCCAACTGGATGCTGTCAGAATATATTGACCTCTTAGCAGTCAAGCTCACTACGAAAATATATGTTAATTAAACACAAAAAAGTAACTTCTAATAAGACAAGATTTGTACACAGATGCTAAATCTATTATCTTTTGAAGCTGAAAATATCCTATCACTACTGGAGCATAAGACATTATTGTACTGTAAGGAAGACATTTAATTATGTGACACAAAACATATAGAAATGTATAGAGCCATGAACTAGAACTCTCATTTTTCACAGCTGGACAGAGTCTGTGATCAAATGGATGTTCTTCTGCCCAAATTTTCCCAAATTGGTAAGTTATTATTTTGCAGCATATCCATCCAATTATCTTACTACAAAGCTGAACTTTGGAAGGTATGATATACTTTATATACTTTGTATTTATTCTCTTCATATTGTCTTTATCTAAAGACTGATAAAACAGTCAGTAACTGATAATCCTAGAAATGTCTTGTCGGGCAACAACATCAATTTGCTTTGGTCTTGCACTTGCTCTTCTTTACAAGGTACCTTAAGTCTGCCTATAGTGCATCTATGCATTCACTTTTCTCTGCCAGGTGATGCCACATGTATCCACTATCCAATGTTCATGCTCTCTATAAAAGGAGGGGTTTTAATTAAGACTAAAACAGCTATTTTGAGATCGAGGGATCAAGGTTTTGAACTGGCTTATCATTTCACAAGTCACATTGCAGAGAGATCTTATGGTCTGTTGTTCGATGTGCGACCGGGATAATCCGACGACTAACTGTGTCTCATATGTTTGAAGTTCAAGTCAAAAAGGATGTCCTAACATCATCAAGCACTATACATAAAAAAAAATATGACGATCATCATTTTCAGGAGGACGTGAACTCCCGGTCAATATGGTGGATAGACAGCAGGAACAGTTAAAGGCTGTGTTTGAAAAGTGTTCCTTGTTGCAGTTTCCTCATATTCCAAGTCCGGCTAGCTGCAGGAGCTACTGAGTAAGTGCTCTGTGCATACAGTGAGCTGTGCGATTTATCCATTTTGATCGTGTTTCGATATCCCGATTACTTACGATGAATGATGCTATCATATAGACGGGGAACAGATGGCTGTATTCACTTTCTGTGCGGTTTCGCCTTATGTCTTTTGGCGTGTGCTGAGACTGCTATGATGGGGACTACCGCTACCTTTCTTTGTTTGGGAGATGAGATAGTAATTTGGTTGATTCCACTGGCACGGGCGGTTAAGCAATTATTGATTTTAATTTGTTTGCAGTGATACCATGGCCTTCCATAACCATAAGACTAAAACAGAATTAGGCATTTCAACAGCTAACTTGTCTGCGCATTCGTTCCCGTGTATATTTCAGTGTGATGGTATCCACTGAATTAGTACTCTCTGGAAGTTATTGCATAGTTGGTCTAGGGTTGTTCTCAAGCCACAGAAAGTTAATGTATTGCAAGCAGAAAAGGAAAAATGCTAGCAGACAATAAAGATGTAAGCAATAGATAGCAGGAATATATCGCAGTATTATTTTATGATGAAAGGGAAAAAAATCAACTATAAAATGTACGTCAGGCTATAAAATCCTAAAATCTGAAGTGGAAAAAGCTATACACATAAAGGTAGAGCTGCAGGACCTGACAACATACAGATAGAGATGATAAAGGTACTAGAAGATTTTGGCATTTAAGTGATTACAGACATATGCAATGACATACCATACAGGATACATACCAAATTAAAAAAAAAAATCAACTTCCATTGGCCTCTTTCAGAACGTTTTCATTACTCTTCTTTGCTGTCCATGGTATTCTCATCATTTTTCTGTAAAACCACATTTATACTTATTTACTCCATTGATTTTTTTGTCTGTTGTCCTATTGTCCATGATTCACATCCATTTGTTAAGACTGGTTTTACATAACATTTAAGAATTCTTTTTCTTGTCAATCTGTATACACTGAGCAAATCATTAAAAACATCACAGAGATGCCAGGCCTAAACATTAATGGAAAGATAATCAATAACCTTAAGATATTCTGATGATACTGTATAACTAGCAAAAAATCCTAAAGATCTACAACAATTACTTAATGAAATAAACATGACAAGCACAAAATAGGGATTAGATATCATCATCATCATGTGCCGTACCGGTTGGCGTTGACGATCATGTCCTTTCACAATCTTCTATCCACAGTGCATCATATGAGTTTTGTTGTTGATTGTTTTCCATGCCATGACACCAAGCTATCCAGTATTTTCTCTCTTTGTCGTCCGCAATTTCTCTTTCCTTTTATTTTGCCAGTTGTAACCAAGTATTCCAACTTTCCTCTTCTCATGATGTGCCCAAAAAATGTTGATTGCTTCTTTCTGATGTTTTTTAAGAGCTCCTTTCTCATTGGTCTTGTTAGCTGTTCTGGGAACTTTCAACATTCTTCTGAGAAATCCCATATATGTGGCCTTTAATCGTCTTTTCATTTGTTTGTCTATTGTCCATGATTCGCTTCCATAGGTCAGAATTGGTTGTATATAGCATCGATGAACTCTCTTTCTCATTTCTATTGACATAGATTTGTGGCATAAGATATTTTTCATTTTCTGAAATGCTATTTTGGCCTGAGCTATTCTGCTTTTTATTTCTGTGTTGCATCTTCCATATGATGTTATCACTGTGTCCAAGTATTTGAAACGTTGCACTTGTTTCAGATTTGTTTTGTTTATTTTTATGCTGCATGATGGTGATGATTGTTTCTTCGATATAACCATTATTTCTGTTTTTTTACTATTCAGACCGAGACCTTTCTTGTTGCTTTCTTTTACTTTTATATCTATCATTTCTTGTAGCTCATTCTCTGTCTCTGCTATTAAGACTGTGCCATCCATATATCATAAATTATTTATGTTGTGACCGTTGACTTCAATTCCTATTTTGTCTACTATTGATCTCATAATATGTTTGCTGTAAAGTGAAAACAAATCCGGCGACAGAACACAGCCTTGTCTGACTCGTTGTTTTATAAATTGAAATTGTCCTGTTTGGTTATTAATTCATATAGCTGCTGTTTGTTGCCAGTACATGTTTTTTTATGATTCGCAGATCCTTGCCGTCAATGTTTAATTTCTCCAGCATATTGATTATTTCCACATGCTTTACTTTGTCAAATGCTTTCATGTAGTCTATAAAGCACATATATAGATCTTTCTTTACCTCTATAGATCGTTCTATAAATGTTCTTAGGATGTATAATGCATTATTGGTGCCCTTTCCTTCCACAAATCCACATTGCTCCTCACTTATGTCTGGTTTTATTTTGTTCCTTACATGTCTCATGATTATTCTTAGTAATATTTTAGTCATATGGCTCATGAGACTAATAGTGCTATGGTCTTCACAATGAGTGGCCCCTGACTTCTTCGGTATGGCTACAAAGATAGATTTTAGTAGATCTTCAGGTGTGTGTCCAGTGTTATATATGTCATTGAGTAGTTTTGTTATGACTTGTACTCCCAGCTCTCCTAATGCATTATCTCTTCTATTGTTATATTGTCGGGACCTGGAGCTTTGCCTCTTTTCACGTGTTGAATTGCGTCCTCCACTTCACTCTGCATTATTGGTGGTCCTGTGTCTTCATTTGAATTGTTTAATTCTGGTCTTTCATCATCATAGAGTTGACTGATATATTCTGTCCATCTTTCCATTGTCTTCTCCTGTCCCATTATTATATTTCCTTCCTTTGATTTCACACATCCTGAAGCTTTGATTTCTTTTCTTCATGTTAATTCTTGTAACTGATTGTGTGCATACATTTTGAGTCTTCCTTTTGTTGTTTTTCCATTTCTTCACATTTCTGTTTTAACCATCCTTCCTTTGCTTCTCTGCATTTGCTTTGGATCGCTTTGTGCAATATTTTGTATATCTGTTCTTCTTTCTTATGTTTTCTTCTTTTGTCCATTAGTTGTAATATTTCTTCTGTCATCCATTTCTTTTTGTTGATTCTTTTAGTCACTGGTATTACTTCTTTTGATGTTTGTTGAATCGATTGTTTGAGCATTTCCCACTGTTCCTGGATGTCCTGTATTTTCTCAATGGATTAGATATAAATATTAAAAAGACTAAAACTATGATCATAAACAAAGATAATATTCAAAACCTACAAGAGGATATCAAAGTTGAAGGAATAGACGATGTAAAACTGAAATAAACAATAGAGTAGGAATGGCAAAAAGCCATGAAAATGCCATGAAAAGTATACTAACATCAAAACAAATAACATCAATGTTAAAACTAAGAATAGAAAAATGTTGTATCTTCTCAACATTCCTATATCAGCCTATGACAACCTGTACCATCAAAGCAACAGACAGAGTGGGACTCCAACGTAGCTAACCTTCAATGCAGAGATGGTACTAAATGATGATATATCATCATCATCATGTGCCATACCGGTTTAGGCAATCAGCTCCTTCCACAATCTTCTATCTACAGTGCATCGTATCAGCTCTGCTGTTGACTGTTTTCCATGCCATGACACCAAGCTATCTAGTATATTCTCTCTTTGTCATCCACGATCTCTCTTTCCTTGTATTTTGCCTGTTGTAACCAAGTGTTCCAACTTTCCTCTTATCATGATGTGCCCGAAAAATGTTAATTGTTTCTTTCTGATGTTTTTTAGGAGCTCCCTTTTTTGTGTTGGCCTCTTTGAGAATTTCCTCATTGATCCTTTTAGCTGTCCAGAAAACTTTCAACATTCTTCTGAGAAATCCCATCTCTGTGGCCTCTAACCATCTTTTCCTTTGTTTGTCTTTTGTCCATGATTCACTATCATAGGTCAGAATTGCATCTATATAGCATCGATGAACTCTCTTTCTCACTTCTATTGACGTAGATTTGTTGCATAAGATATTTTTCATTTTCTGAAATGCTATTTTGGCCTGAGCTATTCTGCTTTTTATTTCTGTGGCGCATCTTCCGTCTACTCACACCAATCGAGTATGCCCTGACAGTTCTTACAGTCAGTAAGAAGCAAATTGACAAACTGGAAAAAATATAGAATGAAGCTATGCACATTGTCTTGGGGTGTACGAGGGACACTCCCTGTGTAGCAATGAGGTATTTTCTCGACTTTCCAACCATGGATGACAGGATCAAGATCTGGAGGGCATGAGCATACCTGAAGATAAGTGCAGATAAAGAGCATCCATCGCTTCATGAGCTCAAAACAGGGAAGGGTGTTATGCCAAAAAGAGGCAAATTATGGGTGGGCCGAGCAGAAGATGTCATCAAACAGGTCAGTGGGCTTACCAATATCAATGCTGTCGAAGAGTGGATATTGGTCGTTCAAGGAGACATTCTGGTGTATTGTCACACTTGACAGGAAATGTAGGGAACAGAACTCAATCATTGTCAATGCAGAGGTCAACGGTCTCATCTGGGATAACACCGATGAGAAAGATGCAGTCAACTGTACAGACGGATCTGTAATACGACACCAAAGGAATGCATGGGCATTTACAGCACTCTCGGCAGGCAGAATAGTCAAGGAAGACAGTGGTGCATACGTTATGACCACAAGTAGCATGACGATGGAGGTGATAGCAGTAACAAAGGCATTCATCTGGTTAGAGTCACAAGACTACACCCATGCCTGTATACTGAGTGATTTGATGAGCATGATAAGAAAAGTGGAGGCGGGATCTTTACATATGCAATGGGTAGAGTCATTGCAGAAGTCAAAAATATGTAAGATCACCTTTGTCTACGCCCCAGGATATGCAGGAGTATGGGGAAATGAAAGAATAGACAGGTTGGCTAGCTGCGCTATTGTTGAGGATGGTCTACCAATGCGGACATCATCAATGGCCTCCGGGAAGGATACAGGACTCGACAACCATGAGTCCACGTCACTCCTTCGGATGAAAGAGATGGGAGTTAAGATGAGCACAGCCAGAAACAAGAAATTTAGTGGGCGTGTATGAAGACTAATCAACCAACACAGAACTGGAGTCATCAGTTGCTGGACACTTCGAGACTTGCTGAGGAGGGGATCAGAGCACTATGGACATGTTCGGAGTGCAATGATGGTGACCGGCTAATAACTCAATAACAATCTTCCCTCTGATGTTATTATTGTGCCCAAGTATTTGAAACATTGTACTTGTTTCAGATTTGTCCTGTCTATCTGTTTATTTTTATGCTGCATGATGGTCATGATTGTTTCTTCGATATGACCATTACTTCTATTTTCTTACTACTCAGACTTAGACCTTTCTTGTTGCATTATTTTACTATTATGTCTATCATTTCTTGTAGTTCATTCTCTGTCTCTGCTATTAAGACTGTGCCATTCCCATATCGCAAATTATTTATTTTGTGACAGTTGACTTCAATTCCTTTTTTGTCTACTCTTGATCTCATAATATTTTCACTGTAAAGTGAAAACAAATCTGGTGACAGAACACAGCCTTGTCTGACTCCTTGTATCCCGTATAGCCCCCCTATCAGGGTTACATGAAGCCATTAGAGCAGGTGGTGCCTATATTGCCTAGTATAATTATGCCAAAACACAACTTAATATCTACAGCTAACGATGTTAATAGGGATTCCACAGCCACCTCGTCTGATAGGGAACGTCATGTGTTGCAGGTGACACCCGATCATCATCAAGCTACTGTATAAAGTAAAAGTAAAGTACCCCCCGTCACGCCAAGTGGCGTATAGGGAAATATGGTGTTAGTGACCCTATATTTTACAGACCTTCAGCACATGATTTTTGGGGTAATGTGGTCGGTATTACGCCCGTGCTGGTTTACTTTCCCAGAAAAAATCCGGTACCCATTTAAGGCTGGGTGAACCCGGAGCCGTCGGTTGGGATCGAACCCTACCCCTTGTCCGTAGTAGTCCAGTTCACTAACCACTGAGCTATCGCGGCTCCCACTAATTTTTAGGGAATTAGTAAAACCCAGGTGTCCTCGCCAGGGTACGAACCCCGGCTGTTGCCGTGGTAAGCCAACCGCCTATCGATTGCGCTAACCGGACACCCCAAGCTACTGTATGCAACTTCAAAATTAAAGAGACACTAGCAATAGGAACTTGGAACATTAGATCAGCATTCTAAGTTGACAAACTAGAAAACATCAGCCAAGAAATGAAGAGAATGAAATTAAACATTTGGGACTATGTGAATAGAGATGGAAAGGAGCAGGATTATTACAATGCAACAGTGGAAATGTAATTTACTCTGGGGGAACCACACATGAAAGAGGAGTAGGCATCATGTTAGATAGAGAAAGAAGAAAAACAGTGAAAGGATTTTGGCCAGTATCATATATATATATATATATATATATATTTATATATATACAAGTAAGCAAAAGTTCTCTCCATGCTTATTAGTGGCTAAATGTTTCCATGACCAATGACACATTTTTTTGTGATGTGGTTGAATGACTTTTGTCAAAATTATTAGTTATAATTTCTTTGATGAACAATATCCATGCCATTATTTTAAATTGTGCTTACCTGATAGAAGATTTTAGAAATCAAGTCTTGCTCTCAATGTTAAAACAGTTAAGACATTGTTGAAAACCCATGCCTAATAGTTAGACCCATGCCTAATAGTTAGACCCATACCTAATAGTTAGACCCATGCCTAATAGTTAGACCCATGCCTAATAGTTAGACCATTGTACTTTATAGCTATTTTATTAGTCAAGAAGAAGCAAAGAAGTATTATCTTACTGGGATAGTTTTTGTTTATTGATTGCAGAAACAAGGGCACAAAGACAAGGTATTGGATTTTCAGCTAAAGTTTATGGAAAATTGAAGGAAAATATAAATAACAATTGTGTCATTTTTACGCATATCCTTTCTAATCCTGGAAATCATTTTGATCCAGCAACAGGAGAGTTCACAGTCCCAGTTAATGGGTTGTATGCAGTTTCCCTTTTTGCTTTCTTTGAAAAGAATATCGACCTAACTCTCATAATTTTTAAAAGTCGAGATTACAATGACCATAACAGTTTATTTGAAGAAAGTGAAGTAGATATTATTGCCAATGACTTCACTGTTAATAATCATGCAAGTTCTTTTTTACTAAATGAGATGAAAGCAGGGGATAAATTATATGTGAAATGTATTTCATTAAAGAAAGATATCAAGTTGTTCTGGTCAATATTTTCCTGCTTCAAGATTAATTGAGATTTTTTTTAATTAAAAGAAATTGCAAGTATCTTTGTAATAATAAAAAAAACTACAGATACTCCAGAATAGGACTTATAATATTATGTCCTTTGTTCAGACTGATTTTAATTGGTTGTTGATATGACAGTGAATGTAGCATGACAAATAATACCAAGTTGGACCAGTTTTTACAGACAGCAAATCAGATGAAAATGGCATTTTGATCTTTCAGGCTAGGAGTTGTAGCATATAACTCTAACTGCATTAAACAAGCAAAAGAATTAGACATAATCAAATCAAAAGCAGGCTGTACTTTTCAACTTCTGAAGCATATAATAGGACTGTCTGTATGTTTGAGTAAAACAGCATCAGATTAATGGTTGCTTTATGTTTTTTGCAACCCATATTTTGTTAAGGTGGATGAAAACTATTAAAGATAACCAATTCATTCATTCATACTTCATGCCAGAGGAATTGGATATCATGTCCCACCATAACCCACAGTCACACCGCTGTATTAAAAGTCCCATGCTACTCTATCAAACCATCCAGTATCAATCAGTTCCTTTTCTCTACCACCATCTCTCCACCCTTCTATTTTTCCTATTTTCTTTAAGTATTCCAACCCATCTCTTCTTCATATAAGGCCCAACAATCTGGACTGCCTATTCTTAGTTGATTACTAATTACCAAAGTGTAGGGTTCATAAAAAATTGTGACACAGAATGATGGTATGAGAATATCTGCAACAGACAATTATGCAAGGCTAGAGAAATAGGTGTACTTTAATATATAAAAACTAATGTTATAATCTGGTTTATAACAACAGTAGTTGTCCTACTTGCTTTTTAGTACTACTTAAGTTGATTCCAACACAATCTTCTGTGCATCCAACTTTTCTTTGAGAATCAAAGTACCAATTAATGGAACTATGGACTGAAAATCTGTTTACTAATTATTTTCGTGCAAGTTTTGGAAAATAAGAGACAAATTATTCTCATAATGGTTGATTTTAAATTTCTCCTGATTCCAGAAATACGGACACAAAGACAAGCTATTGAGTTTTCAGCTAGTCCATTTGACATTTTGAAGCTACTTGTAAGTGAAAATGCTATAATTTTTCCTTATATTATCTCCAATATTGGAAATCACTTTGATCCTACGACAGGAGAGTTCACTGCCCCACTTGATGGGCTGTATGCAGCCACTTTTTCTGCTCACTTTAAAGGGAATGGTGATCTAGAAATGTTTATTGTGAAAATACCTTACAATAACACCAGATACCAGAAATATGTGTGTGGGATAGTCAGAACAAACAGTTCTAGCAATCATGAAAGTATTTTTAAGTTGATAAATATGAGAGCAGGAGATAAATTATATGTGAAATGTGAGGATGTTGATTCTGATATACAGTTGACACATAATTCAATATTTTCCTGCTTTAAGCTTGACTGAGATATTTAATTAAAGAAAAAACAACTTATGGCTTCTAAACACTAAAACAAAACGAAAATATCTGTACTAACTTTTTTAGGAGTAATTTTTAAAGTACACCATTATACTATAATGACTATTAGGACACAAACATAGCGACTGCTGTAGTTTTCTTGATGCTTTTGCCTCATCTTACTCTGAGTCTTCTTCTTCTACCTTTTTTAGCTCCCAGTGGAGCATAGGTCTTCAACAAACATTTTCCAAGTCATTCTGTTTTTTGCCATTCTTTTAAGATCATTCCATGTCTTCCCCATCGTCTTCATCTCTGCTTCTTTCTGTCTTCACCAAGAATTTCTTTTTCTTCCTCTTTGTCTTTTCCCCTGGGGATTCCAAAAAAGAGCCTGTTGTGTAATACTCTCAGTTGGCTTCCGTAGTGTGTGTCCTATCCAGTGCCATCGTCTTCGACTCTGAGTCTTGCTGGCAGTAAAAATACTTACTTATATTTAAAAGAGTATTTACATATAACTGATGCCCTTTGCACAAGTCTGAAGCCTATTTAATGGAAGTTGAAAAACAAGGGAAAAATTGAGTTTTGATTAACATTTTTTGTAGCATCAACATTCAACCTCTGCCATCAATGCTGAGGTATCTCCTGCTCAGTAATACAAAAGTTGTAAACCAAATTTATAGAAAAAATATTGACACTAATTATAAAACAATTTGCCGATGATCAGAAACTGAACACATTGAATACATAAAAAAATTAGAAGACCTACAAGAACAATTAAATAGACAAATACAGGTGCACAATAAAACATAAAAGTCAGCATTAACAAAACAGAAGTGAGGAAAATTGGAGAAAAAAAAACATCCACATAACAATAGATGACTGACAATTAAAGCAGGTGGAAGAATTAAATACTTAGCAAGTTTAGTAACACCCAACAACAAACAACAAACAAACAGCAGAAATGGACTTCAGATGCAGAAATGCTTGTAAAGTCATTGAAAGATGTCACCACTACAGCCTATAGGATATAGTCTTAGTAGTAAAACAGGCACTCTGACAACGCAATCTCTGTTTCAGTGTTTGCTACCAATGCAGACCTGGATGCTAAACTCAAGAAAATGAGAAAAATAGCTACCACCGAAATAAAATGTATTAAAAGTATGATTGGAAACAGCCTGAGAAATGATGTCAAAAGTGAAGAATTAATAAGGGCTAGGAATATGCCCAATATAGAATACATAAAGAAACAAAGAATGAAATTGTTTGGCCATATGATAAGATGGAAAGAATAAAATATGACACAATGAGTCATCAACATATATAAGAACAAAAGACCAATGAGTCAACCATGAAAAAGATTGAATTATGAAATATTAGACACTAGGAAATATAAAAAAAACAAGTGAGGCCAAGAGAAGAGTTAAAAAGACTGCAATCTCCTACTTTATATCTTCAAGACCGTAACTTATATCTCCCCTTGATACTGTTCTGTGTCATCCACTTATCACGTAAAGCTTCTAACATACCATTTTTTTTTATTTTTTAATTTTTCCTCATATTAAGCTTTACTGCAGCTTCGCATTTTTATGCATTCATTTGCATTTCTTTGCCTTAACCCCTTGATACTGAAAGGGAAATGAGGAAGTAATGAAAAAGAATATTTATGAACTCACAGGAATTTTAAAAAAAGCTCAACTACAGCTGACATATATGAAGCAAGTGTAATAAAAGAAAATGTAGAAAATAATATCTCTCTCTCTTTCTCTCTGCGATCAAAACTCAATCAGAGTAGGATTCCAGACTCTCTAATGAAGTCAGCTGTTTGTTTGAGTGATTCAATTGCCCCATCAAGTTTTTCTTCCAGGGAGGTGGGTGTGGAAATAATAATATGATAATAATTTAATCATACCTAATTTGTTTTTCAAAAATAACAAATTCCTATAATTTATAGATATTAGCCTACACAAGAGTTAATTATCTATGAACATTCATTTACAGAATGCACATTTATACCTAAAACTAATATTTATTTTCATTGAGTATTTGTGTAGATACAGTGTCAGATATAGTGTCTTCTTTCCTTCCTTTTTTGCCTTTTAGCATCAAGGTAAGGAGATGTAGGTTGTGGTCTTCTGCTCATCTGTTGGCGTCTCCTGCTATTATGTTTCCTATTGTTTCTAATGTTTCATCAATCCACATGGTTAATAATTTGCATAAATCAACTGTCAATGGACACATTCAACCTAGTTGGAAATGGAAAGTAAAAAGAAACACAAGTAAAGATAAAAGATTACTATCAGCCTTGCAAATGTTAAGACCTTTTACTCCAAGATCTTTAACACTTTACATTATTGTTGCACATGTATTCCACAAACTATACTTTTCCTTTTTCAATGTACGGTGGTGCTCATACTTTGATATTTAATTCTTTTCAGAGGTCAATTTAACTCTGAACTGTTTGAAGTCTGAATATATTTTTCTCCATTAGAAATAATGGAAAGTAAGTGCATCCATTCTCTGAGCCTAAACAATACTTATATTGATCAACTTAAACAGCAAATACTCATAATTTAAAGTAAAGATAACACAATTAAATGCCATAAATAATAAATTGCATGAAAACAACATATAAAATAGATAAATATTATATTAAAAAAGCACAGAAATTACATGAACATAACATAAGAGATGACTTGGGACTTTCAGATGTCATTTTTTCAATGTAGCACTGCAAACACATTTTTGAGCGTAGAAGCATTGCTCAAACTCTGTATAAAAATTATCTTGAATTTAGCATTTGAACTCTGAACATTCAAAGTTAGACTTTTTTGAAGTATGAAGCTCTACTGTAGTAAAACTTGTTAGTAAAAATGAAGTTTATTGGCACCATATTGAGAATGGAAATAGTAAAATGTGTCAAATTATTTCACATAAAACAAAATATTATCCAGCATTAAGTTGCTGCAAGCTATTTGTCTGCTGTGTAACTGAATAGGCCTCTGGAAGAGTTTTTTTTTAATGAAACTGAATGAAAGAATTATCTGACTGGTGTTAATCAGATTTAGTGAGTTATTTAACTGATCTGAATCTGATCTGGTGAGTTATTTAAGTTATATTTAGCTAATCAAGGGAGCTATTAAACTAATATGAACTTAAAATAAAAGTGATAAGCAACTGATGGTAGATGTAACTAAAATAAGCTGAATGGAAGAAAAATCCAACTCTTACAAAGACAATAAGGAAACATATTTAAATTTCATGACTTTGATTTTGAGAAGTTACAACTGAGATCAGGAGAGACAAAAAACAATATACTATGAATGTCTGCTGTAGAATTGAGGAGCTCTTTAACTAAGGGAAAGAGAGAAAAGTTCAGAGAAACTAGAACAATAACATATTTTCACATCATCAGTTCAAGTAATTAACTACCACAATGGCAATACATTAACTGAACATAAGGATATATTGCAAAGGAGGAAAGAATACTACAGAGTAATCTATGAAGATATTGCAAAACACTCAGACATAATGGCAGAAAGTGAAGCAGAAGAACCAGATGCTAGTTAAAGCATGCTCCATAACAATAAAATTTAAAGAAAGGGAAGTCACCTGGATGTGATGGTATTCTAGCTGAAGCCATCCAGGCAGAAGCGGAGGCCAGTGTTCATATTTACCATGCACTCTATGTGAAGATCTGAAGATCCTCGTAAATATTCAATTCCACAATGTCTCATTCAAAAATTTATCAAAGTGCATCTGAAATAATGCCAAGAAGACCCCAGTCGTATCTTGGTCTTTAACAGCATCAAAAATAGTTTTTATCTCTGAACTGATTTTAGTTTTGATCTCTGAGCTGATTTTAGTTTTGATCTATGTACTGATTTTAGTTTTGATCTATATACTGATTTTAGTTTTGATCTCTGAGATGATTTGAGTTTTGATCTATGTACTGATTTTAGTTTTGACCTCTGAACTGATTTTAGTTTGGATCTATGTACTGACTTTAGTTTTGATCTCTTTTTCACTTAATTTCTTCAAGTTCATAATCTTGATTTTGGATTTACTGTTATGGGTTAGCTTAACACACTCTCTGAGATAACAAACGAGAGGCCGGTGGTCTGTATTTAAAGCTGTGTTTGATATAACTCTAACATCACATGTGGTGTATCTTCAGTTTATATGATTTAAAATTAGGTTTAATTGTGCCGCATAGTCAGGGTATTTTCCATTTATGTCATGTCATGGTTTGACTTTTCCTCTGTTGGTAAAAGCTGTTGATAATATAAAGTTTGTGTTCCTTGCACAGTTCAAGTATTTTTTGATCATCGTAAATAATTTTCTTCTCTGTTTTCATCTATATGTGAGCCTAAATTTTCTTCCCAAGGTGTGTGTGTCATTTCCTCAGGTGTCCGTTGAAGTCACCCATTACTAGGCTATCATCACTATTGTGAATTCTGAAGTGCGTAACCATTATTTTTGAGCATGGAAGTGGTATTAGAAAGATTTTAAAAATATGAATCGAAGTGATATTTATATGATAGCAAGTTGAATGGGAGAGATTTTTAACTGATGGATAGTTGAATTGACATATTTTAATTTGTAAAAAGTTGTTAAACTGACAACAAATATTTAACATGTATGAAGTTGTATAAAACTGGGTTTTAATTTGTTATATTTATTTAACTAATGGACAAATTACTGAAATATTATGAATAGTCAAATGTGAAGTTTCAGTGGTATAGTTCAAGATATATGTTTTATTTATCATGTTGTACCAGTTATATCTTTAATATATTTTTTATGTATTTAGAAATAAAGATTGTTTACATTTTGTTTCTTATTTATACATTTACACAGATAAGCAAATATAATAATAACACATACAGACAAATAAAAATAAGTGTTACATGTCTCAAAACATATTGTACTTAAGGAGAATAGCAGAGCTTGGCACTAGAGAACAAAGATCATAAAAACATTTTATCAGACACATATAATATTTTTATCATATAGATGAAAACAGATCTATACCTATGTTTCATAGATTATACCAAAGCATTTGACAAAGTAAAGTACCAAGAAATAATAAAAATTTTAGAAGGCCTAAATTTAGTCAGCAAAGGTCTAAGAACAATAAAGAACATGTACTGGCAACAAACAATGGCCATAAAAACTGGAAACCAATTGGGAATGTTTCAACAAATAAAACGGGGTGTTAGACAAAGTTGTGTGCTGTCACCAGATTTCTGTAATATGTATAGTGAGATTATTTTAAGATCCATAAGGGACATGCCTGGAATTACAGAGTGTAAACGAGTTACAAGAAATGTTAGACATTATAGTGAAGGAAAGCAAAAATAAAGGACTCAGCCTTAATAGCAAAAAGACAGAAGTAATGGTAGAAACAAATGTAAAGACATCACCGCAATGCACCATACAGACAAGTGGAAAATATTAAAACAGGTAAATGAATTTAATTATCTGGGAACAATGTTAACCTCAGATGGTAGATGTACAACAGAGATGAGATGCAGAATTTGTTCAGGCAAAACCAGCTTCACAAAAAATGAGGAAGATAATGTACAATCCATTTTTGACAATAGAAAGAAGAAAAGGAGTTCTTAAATGTTATGTAGAGCCAGTCTTAACATGTGGATGTGAATATTGGACAACAGACAAACAAATCACTGGAGTCGAAATGTGGTTTTACAGAAAATTGTTGAGAATACCATGGACTGCTAAGAAGAGTAATGAAAATGTTCTGAAAGAGGTCCATGCAAAAAGAGAGCTAATTTCTAATATTCGGAAGAAACAATCATCATTTTTGGCCGTGTAATGAGAAGAGAACAGCTGGAATATATTGTAACAACCGGGAAAATTGAGGGACCAAGAGATAGAGGGAAGCAAAGAGAAAAGATGCCAGATAGGTTAAGAGAATGGCTTGGCAGAAAGCCAAAAACAGAAACGATAAATAACTGTCGAGATAGAAAATTGTGGAGAGTATGATCACCTACGCCAGCAGGTTCGGTACTTGATGATGATGATATAATATATCTTATCAGTACCTGTCCTTTATTGCACCCACTCACTTCTAGAGTAATTGGGGGATGTCTGCTTAGTCTGTTTACCTTCACATTCTCATAGACCCTGTGCATAACGTGTCCGCCCCCCTTGTCTTACAACAGAATTAGAAACCACATGTTCACCAAACTCAAAATAGGAACTACCAGCCTATGTGCACTGGATAACATGACAACAAAACATGTTATACAGGATTGCCCCCAGTACACAGACCTTAGAAGGACAATATGGTCTACACCCACCTCCCTGGAAGAGAAACTATACGGAGCAACCGAATCACTTAAACAGACATCTGCCTTCATAAGAGAGTCTGGAATCCTAGTCTGAATGAGCCATGATCGCAGAAGAAGAATATGAGAATGTTCGTGTTAATGTTATGATTTAAACCTGCACACATATTTTAATATGTAAAAGTGCACAAAAGTTCAATTGCCACAATATTGTACATAACGATAAATAGCAATCTCCCATGTTGTTTAGTTCCTACATGGACTCCATATGTAAGTTAACCAACCCGTCGGAGATATATGAACATTAAAGAGTTTCTATTCGAAGATGATCAGGCTCTATAATAATACATAGTTATGGTTATAGTTAGTCGAAGGCTCCGGTATCACTGCAAACGAATTAAAATATATAATTGCTCAACCGCCCATGCCAGAGGAATCATCCGAATTAAAACTCATCTCATTGAAAGATCCAAACAAAGAAAGGGAGCTGCAGTCCCCATCATAGCAGCTTACAGCACACGTCAAAAGATATAAGGCCAAGCGGTACCGAAAGTGAACGTAGCTGAACTGTCCTTCGTCATACGATATCATCATTCATCGTAGGCAATCGGAATATTGAAACACAATCTGGATGAAAAACACAGCTCACCGTGTGCGCAGAACACTAAACTCAGTAGCTCCGATAGCAAGTCGGACTTGGAATATGAGGAAACTGCAACAAGGAACACTTTTCAGACTGATCCTCAATGGTTTCTGTCGCCTATCCACTAAATTGACCGGAAGTCCACTATAATACATAAGAAAATAGAACACCTACAAGAACACTTTAAAAGACTTAACAGCACAGACACTCAATACAACATGAAAATCAACATCAGCAAGACAGAAATCATGAACATCGCAAAAAAATGAAATAGAATATCAACATAACAATAGGCAGCAGGAAATTAAAACAAGTGGAGGAGTTTAAATACATGGGAAGTCTAGTGAAGAACGACAATTCACAAGTAGCAGAAATAGGCTCAAGATGGATTGAAACTTGTCAAATCATCGGATATATCACATCAGGATATTTTTTTTTCCAATAATGACCTAATAGGAACGGCTAAATGGACACTATAATACAATCTTCATGTCAACGTTGTGCTACCAATGTCAGACTTGGACCTTTGACTCAGAACGACAAGAACAATAACCACTAGGGAATTAAAAATGTGTTAGACGCATGACCGGGAAAAAATGCTACTAAATACAATTCAAACAATACAAATGAGATTTTTGAAACATGTTAAAAGACACAGCAGCCTTAGTAAAAGTAATCTTGGAAAGGAAAGTACAAGGTGAAAGAGACAGAGGCAGACCAAGACTAACATGAACGAGTAACATTAAAAGATGGACAAGTCAGCCTATGACAACCTGCACCATCAAAGCAAGAGACTGAGTGGAATGGCGCTCCATGGTAGCCAACCTTAGAAAGGAGACGGCACTCGATGATGATGTTGATGACCGCCGTTTGTTGTAATGCTGGAAGAATATCAATAAATGTAAGAATACAAACATAAAATAAACATTAAAACGACTATAACTATGACTATAAGAAGAGAAAACACACAAAACCTACAAGTCAATATTGAGGTATATGGAATGAACATAGAAAGAGTTTTTTTTTTTAAATAGCAATCTTGGATATATTATAACAAATAATGGAAAATGCACGGGATAAATAAAAGAAAAAAAGAATAGTAACGGCAAAAAGGAATTGTAACAGCATGAAAAAGATAACACAGAGCAGATAACATTATACGAACTAAAACTACGAATTGTAAAATGTTATATTTATCTTCGATGTGGAGACGACATCCAATGAATGGCGCTCCATGGTAGCCAACCTTCAATGTGGAGGCGGCACCAAATGAATGGCGCTCCATGGTAGCCAACCTTCGATGTGGAGACGGCACCCAAAGAATGACGCCATGGTAGCCAGTGTTCGATGTGGAGACAGCACCCGATGAATGGCGCTCCATGGTAGCCAACCTTCGATGTGGAGGCGGCAGTCAATGAGTGGCGCTCCATGGTAGCCAACCTTCGATGTGGAGGCGGCAGTCAATGAATGGCGCTCCATGGTAGCCAACCTTCGATGTGGAGACGGCAGTCAATGAATGGCGTTCCATGGTAGCCAACCTTCGATGTGGAGACGGCACCCAAAGAATGACGCCATGGTAGCCAGTGTTCGATGTGGAGACAGCACCCGATGAATGGCGCTCCATGGTAGCCAACCTTCGATGTGGAGGCGGCAGTCAATGAATGGCGCTCCATGGTAGCCAACCTTCAATGTGGAGGTGGCAGTCAATGAATGACGCACCATGGTAGCCAACCTTCGACGCGGAGACAGCATCAAATGAATGAATGGAGCCGTGTGTGCACAGTAAACATGTGATGGTTAGATTAAACTAAAACATGTCATTTTTTTGTGCATCTCAAACAAGGAACACAGCTGCAAGAAATGTAATATAGAGTGGCATTTAAACAATAATAATAATAGTACAAGTATTGACACGCTAAAGACTAAACGCTTCCGAGAAAAAATCCCATTTAAGACTGCCATTGGTCAGACTTCAAACCAATTACATAGATATGATAAGAAACTAGACAGGACTGTGTATACAATTGCGTTAGAAAGCTAAGCTGGAAATACCTTGGCCACGTTCTCAGACTGGACGTTGGAAGGCTGCCTCCACAGACCCTTATATTGAGACCAAAGAGGTAAAAGAAAACGAGAGAAACCGAAAGAAAAACTGCGTAGAACCATCATCAACGAGAGCGTAGCTATGGGTCTAAAAAAACGAACCAAAAACTAAAGCAGCTTGTGGCTGACCGTCAGATGTGGAAAACTAGGACTTCTGCCCTATGTGCCATTTTTGACCCTAAGGGATAATGAACCAAACGAACGCTGAAGATGGTAGATAGCGCTGTTTGGGTCTCAATGTGTTTTTCTAAGCCCACTGAAACCTCGTTTTTTTTAACGTTGATGTTTTTGTTACATTCTTCCGCACAGTTCATTCCGTCTTCTCTTTCCTTCTCTCAACATTTCTCTACCCTTCTATTTTGTTACAGACTTTTATAATAAGGAAACATATTTCAGGGGACATAACCTTTACTTCACATTATAGCTGATTCGTATTTGTTTCATCTCCCTTGATCTCTTTCACTAATATTTTTCCTGACTTGAGTCGAATTGTCAGTTAACTACCTAGATGAAACGTTATAAACTCCTTGTCTGGTTCTAGTAACGTTTGAGTATACGACTTCTGGAAGACCTTTCATATGCCTCTCTAGTATCGGAATGCGAAAACATTTCTGAATTAGCGACCGTCAAGCAGACCGCATGAGGTCTGTGTCGCATCGTCTCAGGTCTCCATTATCCCAGCTCCAAGTCACGTGATGCTGTCTTGTCAGGTCGATATCATTTAACTATGAGATTATAATGAAAAATATATAAAAATATTAATAATATAACGGTATCTAATATTAATATTTTTAACAACTTTTAAAAATGATGAAGTGAAGGAAAAAAATTATGAGTAATTTACGTCATTGAATATATAAAGAGATAACAACAACAACAATGACTTCACGACATGATTAGGACAGAAAGATCACAACACAACAAACCTACAGTAAACGTTATGAGACATCAGACTCAAAGGCCGACCACGAAAAAGATGGATTGATGGAATATTAGAAAAATTAGGAAACATAACTGCAGTAGAGGCCAACAGAGGAGGAAAAGATGGATTGAGATGGATTGATGGAATATTAGAAATACATGTATTAGAAAACATAACAGCAGTAGAGGCCAACAGAGGAGGAAAAGATGGATTGATGGAATATTAGAAATATTAGGAAACATAACAGCAGTAGAGGCCAACAGAGGAGGAAAAGATGGATTGAGATGGATTGATGGAATATTAGAAATGTTAGAAAACATAACAGCAGTAGAGGCCAACAGAGGAGGAAAAGATGGATTGAGATGGATTGATGGAATATTAGAAATATTAGAAAACATAACAGCAGTAGAGGCCAACAGAGGAGGAAAAGATGGATTGATGGAATATTAGGAAACATAACAGCAATGGAAGCCAACAGAGGAGGAAAAGATGGATTGATGGAATATTAGAAATATTAGGAAACATAACAGCAGTGGAGGCCAAAAGAGGAGGAAAAGATGGATTGGTGGAATATTAGAAATATTAGGAAACATAACAGCGGTAGAGGCCAACAGAGGAGGAAAAGATGGATTGATGGAATATTAGAAACATTAGGAAACATTATGAAACATAACAGCAGTGGAAGCCAACAGAGGAGGAATAGATGGATTGATGGAATATTAGAAATATTAGGAAACATAACAGCAGTGGAGGCCAAAAGAGGTGGAAAAGATGGATTGGTGGAATATTAGAAATATTAGGAAACATAACAGCAGTGGAGGCCAAAAGAGGAGGAAAAGATGGATTGGTGGAATATTATAAATATTAGGAAATATAACAGCAGTGGAGGCCAAAAGAGGAGGAAAAGATGGATTGGTGGAATATTAGAAACATTAGGAAACATTATGAAAAATAACAGCAGTGGAAGCCAAAAGAGGAGGAATAGATGGATTGGTGGAATATTAGAAACATTAGGAAACATAACAGCAGTGGAGGCCAACAGAGGAGAAAAAGATGGATTGGTGGAATATTAGAAATATTAGGAAACATAACAGCAGTAGAGGCCAACAGAGAAGGAAAAGATGGATTGGTGGAATATTAGAAAGATTAGGAAACATAACAGCAGTGGAGGCCAAAAGAGGAGGAAAAGATGGATTGGTGGAATATTAGAAATATTAGGAAACATAACAGCGGTAGAGGCCAACAGAGGAGGAAAAGATGGATTGATGGAATATTAGAAACATTAGGAAACATTATGAAACATAACAGCAGTGGAAGCCAACAGAGGAGGAATAGATGGATTGGTGGAATATTAGAAACATTAGGAAACATAACAGCAGTAGAGGCCAACAGAGGAGGAAAAGATGGATTGATGGAATATTAGAAACATTAGGAAACATTATGAAACATAACAGCAGTGGAAGCCAACAGAGGAGGAATAGATGGATTGGTGGAATATTAGAAACATTAGGAAACATAACAGCAATAGAGGCCAACAGAAGAGGAAAAGACCAAAAACTATATTTCCCATCGAGGATAAATGGTAAATGAGGAAGAGAATAAGACAAGAAGAATAACTATCTTAACGTTGTTGTCGACTGTCTATTGACTATCATGAATCTAAAGCTTCACTATTCAACAACCACTATATTACATTTGAAAGTGATACTCGTATTTTCACAGACCGCCCCGTACGTCATTAAATCAATAGAATGAATAGCTTCTATCAGACCAAGACACAATCTACATCTCCACTTCAACCTTCTGCTTATGAGTTCAACCATGAGTTCTGGCCTACTTGATGATCTGGAATGTTCTCAATTCGACTTAATGTAAAATTGTAATGACAGAAAGCTTATATTTACCCTATGTTACTGTCACCCACATTCTCAATGACTTACTTTAGAGTTCGTTAACAAGGAAATATACTTCAAACGAAGATCACATGGATGGATGGCTTCTATCAGATCAAGAAACAATCTTCCATCTCCATTTCAACTTATCTGTTTATGAGTTCTGATCCACTTGATGATAACGCAATGTTCTCAAGTGTTTTATTGTATGTTGAATTGCAATAACAGAAGGCTGACACTTACTCCAGGCCACGCACATTCTCAATGACTTACTTGAGAGTTCTCACTCATACTTCGTTAACAAGAAAAAGTATACTTCAAACGGAGATCACAAGAACATAAGAAAAATACATTTTCATAAATTTATAAAATAAATAATTGTCCAGATTATTCAAGACGTAATTACACCAATTTGGTTTCCTTGTGAACAAGAAAGAAAACAATTATTTTATATCTACGTGGCAACATTTGAAAAGTATGCCATTCTGCAATCGAATATTTCAACAACAAAATGTAGACTTCGAGTGCAAAGTTGAAAAAAAAATTGTTTAATCAACATTGCATGCTTAATTCGTCTGCTATATATATTATATCAGCACGAGAGCGTCATAGAATATACCGTTTAGTGTCATATCGGGGAAAATTAACAAGATAGTCTTTAAATTTGTTCTGGTTTTTTGTGTGGAAGGTATACAAGTTGATACAAGATATGGAGATGTTGATGAATACGACAGGAACGCATGATTCGATGACATTTTCAGTACATACAAATAATGCGCGATCAAAAGAGGAATTAATTAGGTGGATGTTCCAACATATCGTCAACCCCATAATCGGCATTGTGGGGGTAGCAGGAAATAGTGTCAGCATTCTCCTGGTAGCTCGTCAAGGATTCAAGAAATGCTCAAACATATTGATCGCCGCTCTAGCAGTTTCTGATATTCTCTTTCTGATAGGCATCAATAATTATCCATTCATTATTTCAGTGGAAAAACCCCCATATGGCTACAAATTCTCTAGAAAAATTAATACTATTTTCTTTGTGCTGAACATGATACATTACAGCGCCTCAGCCATTGGTCTTGACTGCTCACTGATGCTGCCTGTTTTGATATGCGGAGAACGTTTGGTGGTCATATTCTTCCCACTCAAGTTTCGTACTTTCATCACGCCCCTGAGAACATTGCTTGCTGTCCTTTGTGTTTACGTGTTTAATGTCGTTATGTATACTAGAGTAGAACTTGTTTATTTAGATTTTGATCAAGTGATGGTAGGAGGCACTCTAGTGGGCCATGTTGTTCGTAAACCGCAATATCTTCGTGACGTAGTTAGTGGAATTCTTCAGCCAATTGTAGACGCCGCAAACCATCTGGCATATACCATACCAATGATTCTCGTAACCATTGGTACCGTTATAATGGGAGTGAAAATTAATCTAATAAGAAAAAAACGAAGACAGTTAACGTCTAGTGGAGACACTGCCAGAAATAAGTTAACATCACAGAAGGCGATATCAAGAGCAACTAAAACTTTACTTAGTGTTTGTATTTTGTATTGTTTCTGTAACATTTTTGGAGTTATGATTATGTTTTGGGATGTTACGTTTTCATACATAAGAAATGTGTTTGACGTGTTTTATCTTATCATGGCTTTGAAGCACTCATTCCTTTGTGTAAATAGCTTGGGTAATTTCATTATTTACGTGGCTGTTAACAAGAACTTTAACTACTCGACGCTGGGAGGTTGTTGTTTGAGTACAAACTTACGGTCTTAGTGATTGTGGTACGATCTTGTCAACATATGACTCATCCATGTTCAAAGTGCAAACTTGTCAATACATAACGCATCCATGTTGAAAGTACAATCCTATCAACATATGACTCATTCATGTTGAAAGTACGATACGATCAACATATGACTCATCCATGTTAAAAGTACAAGCATGTCAACATACGTCTCACATATATTGTGTGTTATCTTGGCAGCATATGTCTCGAAAGTGCTGAACATATTCTTCACCAACGGTTTCCCACATTCTTATGCATCCACAGTAGTGCTAACGCCATCTATTTATAGCTCAAAATCACTTCCTTCACTTACCAGACACGCAATAATATCGGTCTCACATACGATTTTTAAAACAACATATCCTGTTTTCACACTGATCGATTCGTGTACCGTACAATTTGTTTACATATTACCTCTCTTGTGATACAAGTACAGTCTTATCAACAGCTGTATCACTGATGGTAAAAGTACAGTCTTATCAACAGCTGTATTACTGGTGGTAAAAGTACAGTCTTATCAACAGCTGTATCACTGATTGTAAAAGTACAGCCTTATCAACAGCTGTATCACTGATAATACAAGTACAGTCTTATCAACAGCTGTATCACTGATGATAAAAGTGCAGCCACCACCTTATCAGCAGCTATAGCTCTGATGGTAAAAGTACAGCCTTATCAACAGCTATATCACTGATGATAAAAGTTGAATCTTTTCATAATTTATGTTAGATAGTGAAAGTGCAGGCACCTCTAAATATTTGTCACATATATTGACAGTGTTATCTTGTTAACACGTCTCGCATAGACTAAAGTACACTTTTCTCAATCTGTGTCTCGTATATGAGGATGAAGTACAATCTTTTCAACATATTGGGATTGTGTCTTTATTTTCAAATACTTATTTCACTCTTGCATATTATAAATCAAAATTAAAAGAGTTCTTAAATGTTATGCAGAGCCAATCTTAACACACGGATGTGAATTATCGACAATGGGATAACAGACAAGAAAATCACTGGAGGTTGTAGAGTTGTGGTTTTACAGAAGAATGTTGAAAATGCCATGGACAGCTAAGAAGAGTAATGAAAACGTTCTGAAAGAGGCAAAAGCTAAAAGGGAGCTAATATTAAATATTAGGAAGAAACAATCATCATTTTTTGGCCATGTAATAAGAAGGGAACAGCTTGAGTGTATTGTAACAACAGGGAAAATTGAGGGACGAATAAATAGAGGGAAGCAAAGAGAAAAGATACCAGACAGCTTAAGAGAATGGCTTGGCAGAAGGTCAACAACAGAAATGATAAATAACTGTCGCGATCGAAAGTTGTGGAGAGACATGATCACCTACGCCAGCAGGTACGGTACTTGATAACGATGATGATGTTGACGATGATGATGATAATGATGATGATAATGATGATGATGATGATGATGATGAGCAATGAGGTTCGATCTTGACTAACGAATTTTAGATTCACTCAATTATAAATGGGTACTGGTCCATCTTCAGGGAAAATAAAGCGGCAAGGGCGTAATGTTGACCATGCCCCCAAAAATGTTTAGATTATACGAAAAAAATTATACGAACATCTTATTCACTCTACGTCGAGTGTTGTACTGGTGTTCTTTCTTTCTTTCTTTCTTTCTTTCTTTCTTTCTTTCTTTCTTTCTTTCTTTCTTTCTTTCTTTCTTTCTTTCTTTCTTTCTTTCTTCCTTTCTTTCTTTTTTATCTTTCTTTCTTTCTTTCTTTCTATCTATCTTTCTTTCTTTTCTTTCCTTTTCTTTCTTCTTTCTTTCTTTTCTTTTATTTTTTCTCTTTTCTTTTCTTTCTTTTTTTTCTTTCTTTCTTTCCTTTTTTCTCCCTTTCTTTCATTAAAAAAAAAATAGCGTTGGTTATTTATCTATTTTGTTTATAGTTAGAGTCACATCACATTGATCACATCTTAGTCTACAAGTAATCGTCACAGACTAATCAGTCATAATTCATAATCAAGTTTATTGATCTTTACCTTGGAACGAGACACATAATAGTGGAAGCACTTATCTTTAGAATTACCGTTCTTAATTCTGTACACTCCCGAGGCTCTCGCCAAATAATTATTGAGATGTCCACAAGTGTTATCTTTGTACCATTCAATCTCTCCCCATCAACTTACTTTCGACTTGTTCTGACTTGGTTTTTTACGCAAAACTTGAAATTAATTTAAAAACACTTTTACAGCTAAATGTGGGTTATATATATATATATATATCTATATGTTCCAATTTACTAGTTCTGGTTCTATCTAGTAGTAGTAACTACTACTCAACAACCAAGTTCCTAAGTCACTGCTATCTTTTCCTACGTTCTCTACTCTACTCTTCACTAGTCTACATTTATGATTCTTGACTAACTTGATTTACTACTGCTTACTACTATCTATTACCACTGTCTGTTACTGTCCATCCTCCTGAATGTTATCGAGGCCTCATTATGAGAGAAGTAAAGAATAGTGACACTGTGACCTTCCAGGCATGTTGTAAGAGGCGACTAAGGAGGTTGATCGATGGCTTGACAAGCTGTCATTGTAAAAAGTATTGTTATGGAAACAGAGTCATAGGTTTTGGAAGCAGTGATCTCTGCAATATGTGCCATTTTGGCACGCAATGTTTCTGTTTTTGAAATTCTGGTTCTGCCCTATGTGTCGTCTTCGGCTCGAAAGGACGATAGATAGATAGAATACTGTCTGACCTACTACCTCTTTTGATTCCTGTGCCTAACTAACTGACTATGAATCTTGTGTCTAACTTAATTGACTGCCTTCGACAGTTCGGTCGAAGCAGGACTAAGCTTACTAGTCTACATTTATGATTCTTGACTAGTTCTGTCTTCCTCCTAACTTACTGAAAATCTGATGTGAAGATGGCTAAATACCGAGATCTAATGTACATAATTATGCGCGTGGAATACATGCATCCAATGGTTTGTCGCGAAGTTGTCGCAAGATGACAACTTGCAACATCTTCTGATCATCAGAGTTCACAATCCTGAACCACAGTTGACTCATATCTCATAATTTTCAAAACAGGTTGTTTTTGTAACTAAAAAATAACCTCTAGTCAGCATGACCTCTCCTGGGTTTCAAAATAAGGATATTTATTTCATGACTTTCACCTGTCCTTGAAGTTGTTTGTCAACCTATTTACCTGAAAGGTCAAGCCATGTGTTTATCCACATCTTCACAACTATAATATTTCCATTCTCCCGAAACCAGCCATGTCCGAATCCTATTCTGCACCCACTTTTGTCACTCTCCATCCTCCTTACCCTTGTCCACTAACCGCTATAAACTTTCCATTGCTTACGTGCCGCCAGCAACCAGTGACGACTATTAATCTATACCACTATGATAAGCTGTTAAGAAATGGGTACCGGGTGAGTTACCTGACCCATGCTTTAATTCACCTATTCTATTACATTTCTATCTATCGATCTATCTATCTATCTATCTATCTATCTATCTATCTATCTATCTATCTATCTATCTATCTATCTATCTATCTATCTATCTATCTATCTATCTATCTATCTATCTATCTATCTATCTATCTATCTATCTATCTATCTATCTATCTATCTATCTATCTATCTATCTATCTATCTATCTATCTATCTATCTATCTATCTATCTATCTATCTATCTATCTATCTATCTATCTATCTATCTATCTATCTATCTATCTATCTATCTATCTATCTATCTATCTATCTATCTATCTATCTATCTATCTATCTATCTATCTATCTATCTATCTATCTATCTATCTTTCTTTCTTTCTTTCATTCTTTCTTTCTTTCTCTCTTTCGTTTCTTCTTTCCTTCTTTTCTTCTTTCTTTCTTTTCTTTCTTTTCTTTTCTTTCTTCTTTTCTTACTTTTCTTTCTCTCTTTCTTTATATGTTTTGACGTCTTTAGAGAATTATGTTTTGTGTTTTTTTTTCTGCTACATATTTTATATTTTCCCAGTATGTGTTGTTTATTCCATGTTCCTGATTCACTAGAGTTTGTCACAATTTTTTTTTCCTTCGCCGCTTTTACCTCTGACGAAGTCCCTAGAGACTAGGAACTGAATTTTGCGTGTTAATCCATTTTTCCCAGGCAGCCGTGTGTACAGGGGCCAATCGCCGCACAAGCACATAACTCCGACTTCGAAGGTACTCATATTTTTTTCCACCAGGGGTGGTTGCCGCAGAGAGAAATCATAAAAAAAAATCCCAACTGGTACAGCCAGGATTTGAACCCACAACCTCTCTGTCTCAAGACAAACCAGTCCCCGTTACAATGTTAACATTTTACTATATTATATTCCCTTCTTCACATGACGATATCAGGGTAGACAGATAGTTGAGTCTACACGTGGACAGTTGAATAGACAGATAGTTGAGTCTACACGTGGACAGTTGAATAGACAGATAGTTGAGTCTACACATGTACAGTTGAATAGACAGATAGTTGAGTCTACACGTGGACAGTTGAATAGACAGATAGTTGAGTCTACACGTGGACAGTTGAATAGACAGATAGTTGAGTCTACACGTGGACAGTTGAATAGACAGATAGTTGAGTCTACACGTGGACAGTTGAATAGACAGATAGTTGAGTCTACACGTGGACAGTTGAATAGACAGATAGTTGAGTCTACACGTGGACAGTTGAATAGACAGATAGTTGAGTCTACACGTGGACAGTTGAATAGACAGATAGTTGAGTCTACACGTGGACAGTTGAATACACAGATAGTTGAGCCTACACGTGGACAGTTGAATAGACAGATAGTTGAGTCTAAAAGAGGACAGTTGAATAGACAGATAATTGAACCTACAAGAGGACAGTTGAAAATAGACAGATAATTGAACCTACAAGAGGACTGTTGAAAATAGACAGATAATTGAACCTACAAGAGGACAGTTGAATAGACAGATAGTTGAGTCTACAAGAGGACAGTTGAATAGACAGATAATTGAACCTACAAGAGGACAGTTGAAAATAGACAGATAATTGAACCTACAAGAGGACTGTTGAAAATAGACAGATAATTGAACCTACAAGAGGACAGTCGAATAGACAGATAGTTGAGTCTACAAGAGGACAGTTGAATAGACAGATAATTGAACCTACAAGAGGACAGTTGAAAATAGACAGATAATTGAACCTACAAGAGGACAGTCGAAAATAGACAGATAATTGAACCTACAAGAGGACAGTTGAAAATAGACAGATAATTGAACCTACAAGAGGACAGTTGAAAATAGACAGATAATTGAACCTACAAGAGGACAGTTGAAAATAGACAGATAATTGAACCTACAAGAGGACAGTCGAATAGACAGATAGTTGAGTCTACAAGAGGACAGTTGAATAGACAGATAATTGAACCTACAAGAGGACAGTTGAAAATAGACAGATAATTGAACCTACAAGAGAACAGTCGAAAATAGACAGATAATTGAACCTACAAGAGGACAGTTGAATAGACAGATAATTGAACCTACAAGAGGACAGTTGAATAGACAGATAATTGAACCTACAAGAGGACAGTTGAATAGACAGATAATTGAACCTACAAGAGGACAGTTGAATAGACAGATAATTGAACCTACAAGAGAACAGTTGAATAGACAGATAATTGAACCTTCAAGAGGACAGTTGAATAGACAGATAATTGAACCTACAAAAGAACAGTTGAATAGACAGATAATTGAACCTACGAGAGGACAGTTGAATAGACAGATAATTGAACCTACAAGAGAACATTTGAATAGACAGATAATTGAACCTATAAGAGGACAGTTGAATAGACAGATAATTGAACCTACAAAAGAAAAGTTGAATAGACAGATAATTGAACCTACGAGAGGACAGTTGAATAGACAGATAATTGAACCTACAAGAGAACATTTGAATAGACAGATAATTGAACCTATAAGTGGACAGTTTAAAATAGACAGCTAGTCCTCTCCCGATCATCATAAATGTAAATAATTGATCTGTTTCATAGTTTGTTGTAGTTGTTGTTGTTGTTGTCGTCGTCGTTGTTGTTGTTGTTGATGTTGTTGTTGTCGTTGTTGTTGTTGTTGTTGTTGTCGTCGTCGTCGTCGTCGTCGTTGTTGTTGTTGTTGTTGTCGTTGTTGTTGTTGTCGTCGTTGTTGTTGTTGTTGTCGTCGTTGTTGTTGTTGTTGTTATTGTCGTTGTTGTTGTTGTTGTTGTTGTCGTCGTTGTTGTTGTTGTTGTCGTCGTTGTTGTTGTTGTCGTTGTTGTTGTCGTTGTTGTTGTTGTTGTTGTCGTCGTCGTCGTCGTTGTTGTTGTTGTTGTTGATGTTGTTGTTGTCGTCGTTGTTGTTGTTGTTGTTGTCGTTTTTGTTGTTGTTGTTGTCGTTGTATTGTTGTTGTTGTTGTTGTCGTCGTCGTCGTTGTTGTTGTTGTTGTTGATGTTGTTGTTGTCGTTGTTGTTGTTGTTGTTGTTATTGTCGTTGTTGTTGTTGTTGTTGTTGTCGTCGTTGTTGTTGTTGTTGTCGTCGTTGTTGTTGTTGTCGTTGTTGTTGTCGTTGTTGTTGTTGTTGTTGTCGTCGTCGTCGTTGTTGTTGTTGTTGTTGATGTTGTTGTTGTCGTCGTTGTTGCTGTTGTTGTCGTCGTTGTTGTTGTTGTCGTCGTTGTTGTTGTTGTTGTTGTTGTTGTTGTTGTTGTTGTTGTCGTTGTTGTTGTTGTTGTTGTTGTTGTCGTCGTCGTCGTTGTTGTTGTTGTCGTTGTATTGTTGTTATTGTTGTTGTCGTTGTTGTTGTTGTTGTCGTTGTTGTTGTTGTTGTTGTTGTTGTCGTCGTCGTCGTTGTTGTTGTTGTTGTTGATGTTGTTGTTGTCGTCGTTGTTGTTGTTGTTGTTGTTGTTGTTGTCGTTGTTGTTGTCGTTGTTGTTGTTGTTGTTGTCGTCGTCGTCGTTGTTGTTGTTGTTGTTGATGTTGTTGTTGTCGTCGTTGTTGTTGTTGTTGTCGTCGTTGTTGTTGTTGTCGTCGTTGTTGTTGTTGTTGTTGTTGTTGTTGTCGTTGTATTGTTGTTATTGTTGTCGTCGTTGTTGTTGTTGTTGTCGTTGTTGTTGTTGTTGTTGTTGTTGTCGTCGTCGCTGTTGTTGTTGTTGTTGTTGTCGTCGTCGTTGTTGTTGATGTTGTTGTTGTCGTCGTCGTTGTTGTTGTTGTCGTCGTTGTTGTTGTTGTCGTCGTTGTTGTTGTCGTCGTTGTTGTTGTTGTTGTCGTCGTTGTTGTTGTTGTCGTTGTTGTTGTTGTTGTTGTTGTTATCGTCGTCGTCGTCGTTGTTGTTGTTGTTGTCGTCGTCGTTGTTGTTGTTGTCGTTGTTGTTGTTGTTGTTGTCGTCGTTGTTGTTGTTGTTGTCGTCGTTGTTGTTGTTGTCGTTGTTGTTGTTGTTGTCGTTGTTGTTGTTGTTGTTGTTGATGTTGTTGTTGTTGTTGTTGTCGTCGTCGTTGTTGTTGTTGTTCTCGCTTTCTGAAGGAGGCAGCATGTAGGTCGAAACGTCAGTGTTTTATTGTATTCCTTTTGTGTAAAATTTTCACAATACAGAATAGACAGATAGTTGAGTCTACAAGAAGATGGATGAATAGACAGATAGTTGAGTCTACAAGAAGATGGATGAATAGACAGATAGTTGAGTCTACAAGAGGACAGTTTAATAGACAGACTGTTGAGTCTACAAGAGGACAGTTTAATAGACAGACAGTTGAGTCTACAAGAGGACAGTTTAATAGACAGACTGTTGAGTCTACAAGAGGACAGTTTAATAGACAGACTGTTGAGTCTACAAGAGGACAGTTTAATAGACAGACTGTTGAGTCTACAAGAGGACAGTTTAATAGACAGACTGTTGAGTCTAAACAATAACAGTTTAGTCAACAGATAATTGGGTCTACAAGAGGATGGATGAACAGACAGATAGTAGAGTCTTCATGTGGACGGTTGAATAGACAGATAGTTGAGTCTTCATGTGGGCAGTTGAATATTTAGATAGTTGAGTCTTCATGTGGGCAGTTGCATATTTAGATAGTTGAGTCTTCATGTGGACAGTTGAATAGGCAGATAGTTGAGTCTTCATGTGGGCAGTTGAATATTTAGATAGTTGAGTCTTCATGTGGGCAGTTGAATAGGTAGATAGTTGAGTCTTCATGTGGACAGTTGAATAGGCAGATAGTTGAGTCTTCATGTGGACAGATGAATAGGCAGATAGTTGAGTCTTCATGTGGACAGTTGAATAGGTAGATAGTTGCGACTACAAGAGGCCAATTTGGGTTATCAGATAGTTGCAACTAAAAGAGGATAGTACGGTAACATATTTGTTTGTACATAAGGACAACAGGGTATACATATAGCTGCGACTACAAGAGGACAGTAGAGTAGATCATACATTCACATTTACGTACAGTTTACAGTCTCAATCGTTTTAGACTCGTCATATACTCTAGGACTAAATCCGTCAGGACATTCCACTAGCAATTAGGCTATGAATTCAGAATGGGACAGTCAAATGAAATCCATGGTCCACAACCACCTGCATCCCATACACCGTTGCGACGTTTAAGAACCACAACACATTCTCGACGAAATCCCTTCTGATTGGCTCAGATTCTACATAAATATTTACTATCTTTATCTTATTTCTTCCACACTCTTGATCCACTAGGGGTGATGTAAATGTTTTACTTTCTGTCTATCTGTCTGTCTGTCTGTCGACCTTTCGAGCCGTAGTTTGCCCATAGGGAATAGACTCAGATATTCTTTCCCTGTTTTGAAATTTTCTTTCTAGCAGTCGCAATCCTTGCAAAGATCTTTTTGTAAAATCTTGCCATTTGTCTCTGTTCTGTGCAAGCAATAAGAGAAGGCTCTACTTCATTCTTTTATATATTACTGCTTGTACCGTGTAGCGTCTCTGAAAGGAGGAATGTGTCATTTTCTGACCTTCGCTAGTTATGAAGCTTCAGTTGTTGTCGTGTTGAATTTACTTCCTGTCTCTTTATGGTTATGGTTAGTCGAAGGTCCCGGTATCACCGCAAACGAATTAAAATCCATAATTTCTCAACCGCGCGTGCCTGTGGAATCACCCGGATTAACATCTCATCGCATTGAAGGATCCAAACAAAGAAAGGTAACTGCAGCCCCATCATATCAGCCACAGCACACGGCAAAAGAAATAAGGAGTAACCGCACCGAAAGTGAACGCAGCCAAACAGTCCTTCGTCATACGATATCATCATTCATCGTAAACAATCGGAATATCGAAACACGATCCAGATGAAATATACATTGAAATGGATTCAAGACTAGCACATAAATAACAGAAATGAGACAGCATCCAACAATATCATCTATAATCAAGAGAAGAAGGTGGTCACAAGTTGGTCATTTTATAAGACGAGACAACAAGAGAATCTCAAACAAGCCATCAAATGAGAACCAAAAGGTAAAAGAAAAAGAGTCAGACCTAGAGAGATACAAAGAACTCTGAGACGAGAAACAATAACATAAGCATATTTCGGGCATTAGCTTATTTTTTAATTTTTAATTTGAAATACATATTTGTACGTGTGTTTGTTTGTGTTAGGGCCTTTGCGCTGACACGTTGTTCTGATTTGTGGTGTCACCTTGTATTACGTGAAACTTTAACCATACCATTTATTTATTTGTTTAATTTCTCCTGGCACTAACTCCCTTGCCAAGATTGAGATGCAAATGCAGAACAGGGACTTAACGATGAGAAACAATGATGATCCGGTCAAAGTCTGACGCTTAAAAACAAAGATCTCCGGTTAAAATGACAATTGTTTTAGCGCATCTAAAAATGTGCATTCATTATGTTGGTTCAGGATTTTCTTAAAAGGAACCTGAAAAGCACATTTTGAACGGCAGGTGGTTACTAACATAAAATGGTCTATAAAACCCATAAATATCAATCAAGTCAGGATTACCATTTATTTTGTGTATCAGAAGAACAATTTTCTCTAATGACCTAACAAGGATGAACATGTTGTGATATAGGATTAACGATGATATAAATATATATTTTAAACAATTTTTGCTTCACTAATGCTGAGATAATGCGGACATATAGAAGAACATGTACAACTGGATGGAAAGAAAAGAAAACAAATGATAAAATCTTAAAACAACTATACATGAAAAGAACTAAACACAATTCAAACAAGACAAGTGCGATTTTTGGGGCATGTTAAAAGACACAACAGCTTACAAAAAGTAATCTTGGAGGGGAAAATACACGGTAAAAGAGGCAGAGACAGACCAAGTCTAACGTGGACGAGTAATATCAAAAGATAGACAAGTCAGCCTATGACAACCTGCACGATCAAAGCAAGAGACAAAGCGGAATGGCGCTCCATGGTAGCCAACCTTCGATGCTGAGACGGCACTCAGTGGTGATAAGTTATGAAATATGCATTTTTAAACAATGGCAGACACTTGTAAACGCTTTATAGCATTCCTGCTGTTAATACCTTCAGTCTGGAAAGGGCACTGGAATATAGTTTCTAGGAAATAGTAGCAATCTTGATAATTCTTTTTCTCTTCCACGAATTGTTAACTATATCAACTTATCTATGTTTAAATTATATATGTTTAACCGTTCTGCTTCTAAAAAAAATGTTCAAATTTTCTTTCTTTGGTAAAGAGTTCTAACATTCAATGTACATATTCGTAGATCTTTCTACTGACATAATTTATAATTTCCATCCATGGCTTTCTTTGGAATAGTACGTGTTGGGGCCTCAATCTCTTTCATGGTGGTCAGCAATGTACATATTCGTCTTTTTTTGTTCTGAATATACGTCTTGTGTACCACACACTTTGCTATTTTCGCTTTCTGAGCCGTTAACCACCTCTGATTCTTCCGCGCCATCTACCGTCACATACTTTGTACATTAAACACATATATTTTCGTCATATCAGAGACAAGATTGAAAGATCGTGATTCGGTACAGGGCGAAAAATATACATTTATATATTCCGGCAACAAAATAGAACATCAAAGAGGTGCAGGAATAAAAGAGAGCTACAAAAATATATAAGCATCCACTGTGAATATAGGATGATAGGATTATACTACTTTAAATGAAAGGAAAACTAAAGATAGCAAAATGTTATTCCTTCTCAACATTCCTGTATGGTGCCTAAACTTGGACATTAGACAATAAAACAGAACAGAAAATTGAAGCCTTTGAAATCTGGATTTATAGAAGAATACGAAGAATTGGACGGAAAGAAAAGAAAACAAACGATGAAGTCTTAAAACAAGTAAAAATGACAAGAGAAATACTAAACATAATCCAAACAACACAAATGAGGTTTTGGGGCATGTTAAAAGACATAGCAGCCTACTAAGAAAAATCTTGGAAGGGAAAATACAAGGTAAAAGAGGCGGAGGCAGATCAAGACTAACATGGACGAGTAACAACAAAAGATGGACAACTTAGCCTATGACAACCTGCACTATCAAAGCAAGAGACAGAGGAGAATGGCGCTCCATGGTAACTAACCTTCGATGCGGAGACGGGCACTCAATGATTATAATGATTAATTAATATTCAAATATAACTCTGATCTTTTCATTAAAATATTTTATTTGTCCATTATTTACAAACATGACATGCACATACACAATAAATGACAACAAAACACAGAGATAAATCAGTTTGTTTGTGTGTGTGTGAGTACAGAACATGATTAATATGGATCACTGGGCTTGGCGCTTCGAAGCAAAAAAAAAAAGAAAAACATAAATCGCTATTTTTTAAAAATCTATGCTTGAAACATTATATGTTGTTATACCATTCATTCATCTGCAACACTATTGTGACTGGGGGGCCTCGGTAGCCTAGTTGGGAAAACCACCCGACTAGATTACCGACGTTCGGACAACCCGTGTTCAATTCCCGCTGGGAGCAGTGTGAATTGTACTCGTGGTTGGAAAAAAAAAAATACCCCCACGGTCGACCCAGCCGTTGGCAGAAATGGGTACCAGGGTATATTATCCTGGGAAGGTGAGGAATGTCGCTTCGCATCTGAGTTTCGATGCTTGAGGCTACACTATACAGAAATATCCGAACATTTCTGGATAGGCGGCCGAGCACATATGGGTATATACTCGCGTGCTAAGACGCCGGTTCAAGTCTCGTACTTTACCTTTACCTTTACTATTGTGACTGGCAATTCCCAGTAAAATTCTGGCCATATTCGACACCATAAAGTAACAAAAAGGAGAACTAATGAACCGTATGGTTAAAACATGTTTTTTTTTTTCTTCAGAGAAGATTAAAAATACATGCTCAAATTACACTTGGTTCGTAGAAGTTTATTTTTGTCTAATGTGGTTGGGATATAAACTCTGACCCGAATACCTCATGATGACTTCACTGGGTATGCGGTCTTTATTCTCCAGCCTCATAGAGAACCTACTGCCCACCCTATAAAAGAGATAAATGCTGTAATGATTCAGCGATAATAACAATCTTATTTTATCTTAAAATCTCTTTAGTGACACCAATCACTACTTCGTTTGAGTCCACATATACTAGATACGATAGCTAAACGCCTAAATAGCACAAAGGGCGGTTATCCCTAGCCATTTTCAAAATGCTTACTTCCCCTGTATTAATATTGAGACAACGCTAATAAGTACTCCTATTAAGTGTCAATATTAAAGCTGTCTTCCTCTCACTCTCTCTCTCTCTCTCTCTCACTCACTCACTCACTTTCTCTCACTCTTCCTCACTCACTCTCTCTCTCTTTCTATCTCCTCCCCCTCTCTTTCTATCTCACTCACTCTCTCATCCTCACTCTCTTTCACTCTCTATCTCACTCTCTCTCTTTTTCTGACTCTCTCTCTCTTCCCCACTCTCTCTAATTCTCTATCTCACTCACTCTCTCTTCCTCACTCTCTCTCACTCTCGCTCTCAGCCTCACTCTCTATCTCACTCATTCTCTCTTCCTCACTCTCTCTCTTCCTCACTCTCTCTCTCTCACTCACACACTCTCTCGCTCATTATCTCTCTCACGCACTCTCTCTCTCTCTCACTCACTCACTCTCTCTCTCTCATTCACTCACTCTCTCTCTCTTATTCACTCTCTCTCTCACTCACTCACTCACTCACTCACTCACTCACTCACTCACTCACTCACTCACTTACTCGCTCACTCACTCACTCACTCGCTCACTCTCTCTCTCACTTATTCACTCTCTCTCTCTCTCACTCACTCACTCACTCACTCACTCACTCACTCACTCACTCACTCACTCTCTCACTCTCTCTCTCACTTATTCACTCTCTCTCACTCTCTCTTCCTCACTCTCTATCGAATTCAACTGTGATAGTGTTTTAATCTCCACACTTCTCTTTAATTATTTAAATTCTCGTTTCCCTTCCCTCTAAACCCCCCCCCCCCCCCCCCGCGAGACTGATCTCATATCAAGCACATGACCAAATCATCTCGCGTCTACCAGTTACAACAGTGTGTGCATTCCCTCCTAGACCCAGCTCGTGAGTATTTAATCCCTAGTTTTATGATTTTGTTTGGCCAGAATATTCTGATAGTGTATATCCCAAGTAGGACGCACGAAATATTATCAGCTTTAACGTTTCCTTTCCTTATTGCTCTCTATCATTCACATATCTACAAAAGGAGTGAAATTACAGAGCTCTATATAAGGCTCTAGTTTCTCCAAACACCTTATTGAATGTAGTATCATGGAATGTAATTTCATGTGGAATGTAGCATTTTATTAAATGTAAAAACCTATTGGATTATATTGTCTACTTCTGCACGTATTCCATCTCTTTTAAGGGCACCACACCTGTACACCAGACCAAAAACAAAAGATCACAGAAATGGCAAAAACGAACCTTACATGTCAATTTCTTCTGCTCTTTTTTAGTGAGCCATGAGTCATTCAGTCTCAGAGTGTTTTGTAGGTTATATTAGACTAACTGTCATTTAAAAAATCCTTAACCCAAGATTACGATACCGTAGTAAAATTTACCGCATCAAAACACACATTCCTGAATAATTTGACATTTTCTCGTGTACCTTCCTAATTAACACTTCCGGTGACCCAGTAATTTTTACTCCAGTATCGTAACAGTGAGGTACAGAAAGGTATCGTAATCTAGAGTTAAATACAGTTTTATTGGTTTCGTTTATGGATGTTGAAAATGTATCATTGACCTCAGTATTTATAGTCTTGTTTCAAATTTATGTTTAGTACAATTTGATTGGTTAGTACAGTACATGTATAAACAGAGCTGCTTTTCTCAATTCTGAATACATATTTTTTCTCATAAAATGCTATGTTTGTTTCTTTTCTCCACAATCTACTTTAGATAGGATGAGCACAGAAAGAGAAAATTGGGAAACCCTCCACTAGTGTGATGTTTCATCTATGCGTGACGTCACTCTATCCATAACCGTTTCTGCTCGCGATGCCGAAAACGTCATAAGCTTTGTGTGATTTCTTTCACTCGCGGGCCTTATTAATATTATATATAGCTGTGTTTTTTTACCTTACAAATTGTCTTATTAAGCTTACAATTTAGAGAAAATCCCTTACAAATTGTCTTATTAAGCTTACAGATTAGAGAAAATCCCTTACAAATTGTCTTATTAAGCTTACAATTTAGAGAAAATCCCTTACAAATTGTCTTATTAAGCTTACAATTTAGAGAAAATCCCTTGCAAATTGTCTTATTAAGCTTACAATTTAGAGAAAATCCCTTACAAATTGTCTTATTAAGCTTACAATTTAGAGAAAGTCCCTTACAAATTGTCTTATTCAGCTTACAATTGAGAAAAAACCCCTTACAAATTGTCTTATTAAGCTTACAATTTAGAGAATATCCCTTACAAATTGTCTTATTAAACTTACAATTTAGAGAAAATCTCTTACAAATTGTCTTATTAAGCTTACAATTGAGGAAAAAAAAACCTTACAAATTGTCTTATTAAGCTCACGATTTAGAGAAAATCCCTTACAAATTGTCTTATTAAACTTACAATTTAGAGAATATCCCTTACAGATTATGGGAAACCCTTTCAAGATGAAAGGAGTGCTTAGGTATAATATCTAATTGAATTTATTCCTTAGGTTTAGAGCATGTTTCATTGTGAACAGACGTAGACATTACATTTGAGTCACACAATTAAAGTATATTTACAATTTTGCTGGAATTTGATTACAAATATAATTAATCATTTAGAGAGAGAGAGAGAGAGAGAGAGAGAGAGAGAGAGAGAGAGAGAGTTGTTAAAACAGACAATATTGTGTTAAAGCGAATGGACATACAAATATAAAATAATGTTAGTATGATGTTATTATAAAACACGCAGACTAGATACAATGTGAATAAAAATAAGTAAATGTAGGAAGAAACACGTATTATTTATACATTTGAGATGGATGAGCAATATAAACAATTATGGCTGAGCAATTTATATATTCAAATAGCTGAGCAATATATAGATTATAAACTAGAACATGAGGATCCATGGATAATATGTTACAATTTAGACAAAATATGTGTGTTACACAATGGCAGGTGTAGCCAAGACAAGTTACAATTTAGACAAAATATGTGTGTTACACAATGGCAGGTGTAGCCAAGACAAGTTACAATTTATGTATAAAATTAATATAAACAATACACTTTGAATATAATACCATTTTAAAATAAAAATCTTGACTTAAAAATTATATTCAATTGTATAAGAGTTTGTTTTTTAAATGAGGAATAAAATAGAGAAATAAAATAAAGAAGTAAAATAAAGAAATAAAATAGGGATATAAAATAGAGAAACAAAAGTATAAGTGATGATATATAAACAAATGTTAAAAAGAGATCAATTAAATATACAATTTGTAATCCATCAATCAAATAGTGCGTTTGGTTTGTATGCTTCTCCGCTTCTTGTTTGGTCAGGGTTTTCATCTTATGTTCATTGTGGCAACTCAAAAATTGTTTAATAACCTCTCAATGTCTTGCTTTCCATAGATAATTGTGCTTCATCGTTTGTTGTCGTTGTCCCTGTTTTCTGAAGAAGGCTACAGGCCGAAACGTCAGTGTTATGCCGTGTTCCCTCTTTGTAAAGCTGTCACCATACCTTGGAGTGTCTAACACTCCCCATCACTGGCTCCTTGCTACCAGCTTTACCGCAGCATTGCAATTATGTGCCTGTTCCCTTCCATCTTATCATCTTTGTTTTCTCTTTAAAGACGCCCCAAAAAATCATGGGCTGAACGTGATCAGCGACTCATTGCTGACTGTTTGTATTGGAATAATCAGCAGCTGATCAAATTCAAACTCCACCCTTCTATAGAACCTCTGGAACCAGACTAACCAGCCTGATCAAGTGAAAAGGGGTTGTACAGGGGAGGTCCGTTATACACACGTGTTGAATGTGTTGAACGTGTTGAACGTGTTGAATGTGTTGAACGTGTTGAATGTGTTGAACGTGTTGAACGTGTTGAATGTGTTGAACGTGTTGAATGTGTTGAACGTGTTGAACGTGTTGAACGTGTTGAACGTGTTGAATGTGTTGAACCTAGAACAATAAAACACTGCCACTTGTAAACAACAAACCGGCACATTTACGCCGGGTCAGCGCTCTTCTAAATGTGGATGATAGACAGAAGCAGCGATCGGATGACCGCCTTGAAGGTACACAAGACTTAGTTTGTCTTGTTCCACTACTTTATCAAGAATTTCTTCATTTCTCTTACTTTCTATACAATCAACTTTAGCAAAGATACACAAGACTTAGTTTATCTTGTTCCACTACTTTATCAAGAATTTCTTCATTTCTCTTACTTTCTATACAATCAACTTTAGCAATGATACACAAGACTTAGTTTGTCTTGTTCCACTACTTTATCAAGAATATCTTCATTTCTCTTACTTTCTGTACAATCAACTTTAGCAAAGGTTATTTGTTAAAATCGTAAAACTGCAGAACGGTTAATTCTATAAATTGGGAGGATTCCATGAAAACAAATTCCTACCACTGGTACCAGCTTTATTTACGAATGGTTTAGATGTTATGTACAACACATTTCTCCTAATGATTTCTCTAATATACCAAAGGTTTATTTAACGTTTTCAAATCTAACACACTTTTCCTGTGGAGTTGACATTACGTACCTTCCACGACCATCTGATTCTTCGGCATTTAATGACATCACATGACCTATATTTTAATAACCATTTTGTTTCACAATTCACTACTTGCCCTCACTGTATTCCGCCTGCTTCTTTAGCGCTTCAACTATTGCTTTCTCTCAAACTTCACTAAAAAAAAAAAACTAGCAATATAAACAGATTTGTTTGACAACTGACAATTCAGGAATGAAAAAAAAAGCTGATCTATGTAACAAAGCGACATATTATTCCATCTCTTTGACAATTGCCTTTCTCTGTTTCTTCACGGACTATTGCAACAACGTCTTACCGTTAAACCGATACAAATGTAAGTTTATACATTGAACCTTATTTATGTTTCCGCTAACACATTGACGTCATAGAAACATGCGATTTTGTTTACTACATTTAATGACAGACTAAACTCAAGAACCTCGTCTTTTGTTTTTTCTAATCATTAAAATAAAGTGTAAAAAAAAAAAAGATATGTATGAAAAGTGTGCACTACTTTTTTTATTCTTACTTATCCTTCTTATTGTTTATTGTTAACTGATAAAGTATAGCCAAAACATTATTTTTTTGTGTATATCGAAACTCTTGCCGCCCCAAAATGCTATAATTCCTTGTAGTGATGTCAGATATAAAGAGGATCTAAGTTTTAACGTCGCCACGTGGTATTCATGTGGTCGGTATTCTGCTATGCCGCTTTACTTTCCCCGAAAAAAAAATCAGGTACCCGTTTAAGGCTGGGTGAACCCGGAAGCTGTCGATCAGGTTCTAACCTGACCTCTTGTCCTTTGTAGTCCAGTTCACTAACCACTGAGCACTAACATAGAATTATATAAATGTACCAGTCAAATACCAGTGGATAAAGAGATACAGCGAGGACGATGGCGCTGGATAGGACACACACTGCGGAAGCCAACTGAGAGTATTACACAACAGGCCATTTTTTGGCGTCCTGAGGGAAAAAGACAAAGAGGAAGACCAAGTAATTCTTGGAGAAGACAGATAGAAGCAGAGACGACGATTATGGGGAGCACATGGAATGATCTTAAAAGAATGGCAAGAAACAGAACGACTTGGAAAGTGTTTGTTGAAGACCTATGCTCCATTGGGAGCTGAAAGGTAGAAGAACCCGGAAGCTGTCGATCAGGATCGAACTCAACCTTTTGTCCGTTGTAGTCCAGTTCACTAACCACTGAGCTATCGCGGCTCCTGGTATGGTTATGGCGGTGATTTATTTTTGAAATGTAAAAATTATGTAAGAGACAGGGACAGTTATGTACAATTTGGCGGCGATTGTATGTGTACAATTGATAAGTATTTGGGAATAAATATGTACATCTCAAGAAAGACTGGTACATGAATATGACTAAAAATTAGATAGTTATACTAATTTTTAAACAAGTAGGAAGAAAAAAATGTTATCAGATTGACGTGTAGGTAGACAGATTTGATTAGTGTGTTAAAGGAATGATTGATAAAGAGATAAATGAGATTGATTGCTATGATGAATGTGTTGAAGGAATGATTGATAAAGAGATAAATGAGATTGATTGCTATGATGAATGTGTTGAAGGAATGATTGATTAAGAGATAAATGAGATTGAATGTATGAATGAAGGAATGAACAAATAGATTGGGTGAAAGAAAGACAGATATTTAGGCGTGTCTATGTAGAGAGAGCGAGAGAAGATAAAACAAACAGTCAAGCAGAAATACAGATAGATGCAAAAGGACAAATCTTGAAGAAATATACAAGTGAGCCTGAATGGTACGAGATTATAAAACGAAACTATTTACAATTTAAAATTATGACTTCTAGGCAGTCTCGCCATCTACAAAAAAATTATCGCCACTTCTGCTCATGGCGTGCAAATACGAGCCGCCGTTTTGGCGATCTGGTTGAGCAGGGCTTCCACAGTTTGATCTCACAAAGTTCAGATTTTGACCACACGCCAGGGGACTGGTAGCTGAATGTCCTTGAAGATATGCACATTGTTCAGATGAAGGTCGAGGTTGTAGTAGTGGGTTTGGGACACTTGCTCAAGAAAACTCAGGGGGGAACTATTTCCGTTTGTTCCAGCATTTCCGGTGTTAGTGATATGGCCGATCGTGTCTGAAAAAGGTGGTCGCGTTGAGAATAACCCGGTGTTCATATCAATATGGCTGCGGCTGAAAATGGGTCCTTCACTGTTGTAATGAGGCTCGAATGATTGATCAACGCCCTGATGGGCTGAATTTTGAGGCTGATCGCCTCTGATGCGCAGGAAACTGTGGTGGGAGTCCGATTGTTCGGCATTTTGATCGCCTGTAAGACAATTTAATGGCCCATAACCACTGTACATATTATATATGTTGCTGTATATTCCCATATGAGACCCATATGGGACATCGATATGATATGGTTGCTGTTGATGATGACGTAGTGGTTGATCTTGAAACACCATCATGTGGCTCCTCATATCCTGGTCCTGCTGCTCACGGGCGCCTATTCTTCTTTGACAGCTTGTGCTGAACTTGTCTCTCATGACCGAGCTACGCAGAGCAGAGAGGATAATGTTGGGGCTTGAAGCACCTTTACTGCCACACCCATTGCCGTTGTTGGTGCCCCCACTGTAGTTATTGCTGCCAGCACTAGGAAGATCGTTGCCACTGTTGTCGTTCCCGGCCATTGCAGCGGGTCCAACACTTTCAGACCCCTGATAGGCTGGATTAGGCATGTCAGCGAAGTGTGGGCTAACCTGATTGGGCAAAAATAATATAATATTTGATTGGACACATTAATTAATTATGATGTATAATCATTTATCTCAATGCCAGAACTAGTAATTATTTTACGTGAAATGTGGTTTTAAGTAAGAAACAATCATCATTTTTAAATTATGCAATGAGAAGGGAACAGCTGGAATATATTGTGACAACTGGGAAAATTAAGGGACGAAGAAATAGAAGAAAACAAAGAAAAAAAAACATACCAGACAGCTTAAGAGAATGACTTGGCATAAGGTTAAGAACAAAAATTATAAATAACTGTAATGATAATATAATTGATCGAAAGCTGTGGAGAGACATGATCACCTATGCCTCTAAGCATGGCACTTGATGATGACGACCTGAGATTTAAGATTGAACAAAAATATGGAAAAAGAACGTCAAAGTCTCGACATCTGGTCATCTTCCAACGATATGCCACATACAAGGAGAAATAAAGAAATCTGGTAGCAACCTTATAGATGTCCCAATGACGTTATTGAATTAATTTTGTCAAGGTTATATTGTTGGAATGTTGAGGGTAATAGAGTATAAGCATAAAGGGGAATATTTAAATAAACAAAGTGAAGACATGCGTTCCATTTTTTTTAACAAAAATGTATTTAAATATTCTAAAAAGGGGTGAGGGCAAGCAAGGAGCTTATTACCAACATCAGTGGGAAACAGCCTTCTCGTCGTGCTTTGAGAAGGAAACATTTGGAAGACAGTGTGGGAAACAAAGGGAAGACAATGTGGAAACAGCGGGAAGACAATGTGGAAACAGCCGGAAGACAATGTGGAAACAGCTGGAAGACAATGTGGAAACAGCTGGAAGACAATGTGGAGAAATGCTGGAAGACAATGTGGAAACAGCTGGAGGACAATGTGGGGAAAAGCTGGAAGACAATGTGGAAACAGCTGGAGGACAATTTGGGGAACAGCGGCAAGACAATGTGGGGAAAAGCTGGAAGACAATGTGGAAACAGCTGGAAGACAATTTGGGGAACACCGGCAAGACAATGTGGGGAAAAGCTGGAAGACATTGTGGAAACAGCTGGAAGACAATGTGGAAACAGCTAGAAGACAATGTGGATACAGCTGGAAGACAATTTGGGGAACAGCGGCAAGACAATGTGGGGAAAAGCTGGAAGACAATGTGGAAACAGCTAGAAGACAATGTGGATACAGCTGGAAGACAATTTGGGGAACAGCGGCAAGACAATGTGGGGAAAAGCTGGAAGACAATGTGGAAACAGCTGGAAGACAATGTGGAAACAGGTGGAAGACAATGCTGGATACAGCTGGAAGACAATGTGGGGAACAGCGAGCAGACAATGTGGGGAAAAGCTAGAAGACAATGTGGAAACAGTGGGAAGACAATGTGGGGAAAAGCTGGAAGACAGTGTGGGAAACAAATGGAAGACAATGTGTGGAAACAGCTGGAAGACAATGTGGAAACAGCTGGAAGGCAGTGTGGAAACAGCTGGAAGGCATGTGGGTAACAAGTGGAAGACAATGTGGGGAAAAGCTGGAAGACTGTAGAAACAGTAGGAAGACAATGTGGGGAACAGCGGGAAGACAATGTGGGGAACAGCGGGAAGACAATGTGGGGGAAAGTTGGAAGACAATCTGGGGGAACGTTGGAAGACAATGTGGAAACAGCTGAAATACAATGTGGGGAACAGCGGGAAGACAATGTGGGGGACAGCGGGAAGACAATGTGGGGGACAGCGGGAAGACAATGTGGGGGATAAGCTGGAAGACAATGTGGGGAAAAGCTGGAAGACAATGTGGAAACAGTGGGAAGATAATGTGGGGAACAGCGGGAAGACAATGTGGGGGGATAAGCTGGAAGACAATGTGGGGAAAAGCTGGAAGACAGTGTGGAAACAGCTGGAAGACAATGTGGGTAAAAGCTGGAAGACGGTGTGGAAACAAATGGAAGACAATGTGTGGAAACAGCTGGAAGACAATGTGTGGAAACAGCTGGAAGACAGTGGAAAAAAATGGAAGACAATGTGTGGAAACAGCTGGAAGACAATGTGTGGAAACAGCTGGAAGACAATGTGGGGAAAAGCTGCAAGACAGTGTGGAAACAAATGGAAGACAATGTGTGGGAACAGCTGAAAGACAACGTGGAAAACAGTGGGAAGACAATGTGGGGAAAAGCTGGAAGACAGTGTGGAAACAAATGGAAGACAATGTGGAAAACAGTGGGAAGACAATGTGGGGAAAAGCTGGAAGACAGTGTGGAAGCAAATGGAAGACAATGTGTGGAAACAGCTGAAAGACAATGTGGAAAACAGTGGGAAGACAGTGTGATGAACAGCGGGAATACAATGTGGGGAACAGCTGGAAGACAATGCGGGGGGGGGGGTGGAGTTGGAAGACAATGTGGAAACAGCTGGAAGACAATGTGGGAAAAAGCGGGAAGACAATGTGGGAAAAAGCGGGAAGACAATGTGGGAAAAAGCGGAAAGACAATGTGGGAAAAAGCGGGAAGACAATGTGGGAAAAAGCGGGAAGACAATGTGGGAAAAAGCGGGAAGACAATGTGGGAAAAAGCGGGAAGACAATGTGGGAAAAAGCGGGAAGACAATGTGGGAAAAAGCGGGAAGACAATGTGGGAAAAAAGCGGGAAGACAATGTGGGAAAAAACGGGAAGACAATGTGGGAAAAAACGGGAAGACAATGTTAGAAACAGCTGGAAAACAATGTGGGAAACAGCGAGAAGACAATGTGGGAAAAAGCGGGAAGACAATGTGGGAAAAAACGGGAAGACAATGTTAGAAACAGCTGGAAAACAATGTGGGAAAAATCGGGAAGACAATGTGGGAAAAAGCGGGAAGACAATGTGGGAAATAACGGGAAGACAATGTGGGAAAAAACGGGAAGACAATGTTAGAAACAGCTGGAAAACAATGTGGGAAACAGCGAGAAGACAATGTGGGAAAAAGCGGGAAGACAATGTGGGAAAAAACGGGAAGACAATGTTAGAAACAGCTGGAAAACAATGTGGGAAAAAGCGGGAAGACAATGTGGGAAAAAACGGGAAGACAATGTGGGAAAAAACGGGAAGACAATGTTAGAAACAGCTGGAAAACAATGTGGGATTCAGCTGGATAAGAATGTAACGATTGAAAGAAATCTATGGAGGGAGAAATAGAAGAAAGCGGAAATAAACATAAGATTAAGATAAGAGTATGGCATGTACATTGATATTATATAGAAGATTCAGAAGTACATTTAATATAACTAGGGAGAAGTAATTCATAAAATTGCACTCCCGAAGCTGCATGAATGTAATTTCATGATTGGCTATATTTTAGATATGTCTGTCTCATCATTATCAGGTTGCATGTCCTTCGCAGAATCTTGCATTCACCACATCCTGTGTGAAATAAATCTCTGTTTCTAGCCAGATCGGACACTTCTAATCTGTTGTCATGTTCAAGGTTTCCTTTATATATTTAAACCACTTTCTTCTTGGTCTGCCGCTGATGTGTCGCCCAGGAATCATTGCCTCCATTATTGTTATTTTCAGCCTGGTGTGTCTTGTGACGTTACAATAGTATTTTATTTTCCTCTGTAGAATGTTTTTATAAGCCAGCTCTTTTTATAAATTTGTAAGCTTTTTAACATGTCTTCATTGGTCTTTTTCAATAGCCAGTGTATCTAAAGGATTTTTTTTGTAGCATTTTGTTCGAAATGAATCGATTTTCTTCTTTGCTGTTTGCAAGATTATCCGTGATTCACAACCATATGTAGCTACCGGGAACATAAATGACCTTGGTAATTTTAATTATGCTTCCTTGCAGAGATTTTAGCACATAAAGGTAAAGGTAAAGGTAAAGTACGAGACTTGAACCGGCGTCTTAGCACACGAGTTTCCACCCATATGTGCTCGGCCGCCTATCCAGAGATGTTCGGAAATTTCTGGATAGTGTCGCTTCAAGCATCGAAACTCACGATGCGAGGCAACATTTCTCACCTTCCCAGGGAAATACCCTGGTACCCATTTCTGCCAACGGCTGGGTCGACCGTGGGGGTATTTTTTTTCCAACCACGAGTACAACTCACACTGCTCCCAGCGCGAATCGAACACGGGTTGTCCGAACGTCGGTAGTCCGGTCGGGTGGTTTTCCCAACTAGGCTACCGTCGCCCACGTTCTTCATGTCGTTTAATTTCTGTGTTGCTATTGCTAATTTTCTTTTGATCTCTTTCTGACAGTCTCCGTTGTTAGGTTACTACAGATCCCAGATATGAGATTTGTCTGTCTAACTATTTAATGAACTTCCTGACTTTGAGTGAAACTTACTTGGTCACGTGGTGTCCCACAAGTACTGTTTCCACTTCCACTGCCGTCACCGAGTGAGCCTGGCTCCTGTGTCAAGGTCGTCGATGAGCTACCAGCTGCTGGCAGACAAAGGAGCGACCCGCTGAACGAGGGCGTCAAGCTGTAGGCAGTATCCATGAAGTGAGCCGAGTCTGGCCTCATCTGCGAGGGCGAGGCGGAGTTCGGATACGTATGTTCATCCAGGGAGCTCTGTTCAAGACTGTTATCCCAGTCGATGGACATGGCGTCTGTTTGGGAAAGCAGCGGAGGAGAAGAGAATTAATGAAAGCATGTGGATGTGAGAACTAAATAAAAAATGTGGAGACACACATGCAAGCAGGCAGGTAGGTAGGCAGGTAGATAGTCGTAGGTATGTAGATAGGTACGTAGTAGGTAGGTATGTAGGCAGGCAGGTAGGTAGGCAGGTAGGCAAAGTAAGCCAAGCCATCCAGGTAGGCAGGTAGGTAGGGTAGAGTAGGTAGGTATGCCGGCAAATGAAGCCAAGCCCAGGCAGGTGGGTAGAGAGAGTGAGAGAGAATTATTTAATTACTTCTATGCTTTCAGTGCTATGATATCAATTCATCCACTACATGGCATTGGGCCGAAGAGCGTCAGCTCACGGGCTTCTAAATCCATAACAACAACAGGTACAATGCCGCCTGGAGGATGCGTTTCGGCCCTGGTATTCAACATAAGCCTCTTAAAATTTCGCTAACCCGTCCTGATTCATTATTATCCTCATTCATTATTATCCTCATTTATTATTATCCTCATATACAGAAATATATGATTTAAGACGTCATTGCTGCCATTTACATGGTTATTTGTACCAATCAAAGACATTAACACAGCATATTAAAACTCTCCCCATCCATCACTTGTCTTGGACATTATCTCCACCTCCCTCCAGTCTAGACCAATGTTCTTGAGGGTTTCCATGATCCCTCTTCTTCATACATTCCTTGGCCTTACCGTCATTCTCTTTTCCTATGGTTCCACGCAATTACCTGTCTTGCTATGTTTACAATGTCTGTGAAGACGACTGGCAACATCTGGCAAGTGATCGCACATCATGGAGAGCATGCATAAGGAACGGTATAACAACATTTGAGACTGTGCTAGGACAGGACTTTGAAGAGAAGAGACTCATGAAGGGGGATGGTAAACCCTGTGGACCAGCGAGCCTGAACTGTTCATTCTGTGACCGCGTGTGTTTGTCAAACATTGGTAGAATTAGCCACGAGAGAAGCTGTTCGGCAAAAACAATACCTAAAAAAAATACGCAATAGCCTCCACTAGACCGTCTGACAAGACGAAAAGGGCCATATATATATATATGTTTACAATACCTACACAATACCGTATGGCTTGAAAAGCTGCATATATCCTAAATCTCTCTATCGACATTTCGAGCCGTAGCCGGCCCATAGGACGTAGACCAAGATACTCCTTATCTTATCTAATTTTTTTTCTTTCTGGCAGTTTTCAATTCTTTTAAAGATATTTTATCAAATCTCGCCATCTGTCTCTGTTCTATGTAAGCAGCTCTATCTCATTGAGGGAGCCGATTCCTGCAGCTCTTGCCTCTCTCATCAATGTTCTTCTCAGTGTCTCTCTGGGTCTTCCTCTTACCTGTTGTTTCCCATATGAGGGCTTGCTTTGCTATTTGGTTATTATCTCTTCTCATCACATATCCAACATATGACCATCGTCTTTTCTTTATTACTGAAGATATTAGTGGTTGATTGGCGATTTCTCTAATTTCCTGATTTGTTTTGAACTCGTTCCACGCTATACCAAGTATTTTCCTTAGACATTTATTTTCGAATGCGTTCAACTTTGTTTCTATATCTCTTGTTGTTTTCCAGCTTTCACGCACATACGTAAGGGTTGATAGCACATTTGATTTGAATAGTCTAAGTTTTGTGTTTGTGCTGATGAGTTTTCATTTCCACAACTTTTCAAGGCTTCTGAAAGAAGATATATTCTAAATATTTCCTAAATATCCTAAATATTTACATGCAATTATATTTATTTGTAATTTCTTGCCTGTTTAAATTATTAAAATCATACTTAACTTTACACATTACAAAAAAACATTAGGAAGTTTAAGTGTGTTTCGAACCCATCTCCATTGGTACTCAAAATGAAAGCATTTACATGGGAACCTACTGTACTTACCGGTAATACTACTATTTCCACTAACTCCACTGTTCATAGAAGGATTTTTATTTTCCTGATTGCCTCCCTTGGTGTTGTTTGCCGACTTTTTCAAACGAGCTCTGTTGTTTTGAAACCAGACCTGGTGTGCGAACAGAAAATGTGAGTGAAGACCATCATTCAGTTCATATTCTAGCATTTCTTATTGTTTCTATTCGTATTGTTTCTGCGATACCATGGCATATTATTGTGCCTGAGTATATGTTGTTATTTGTTTTTCTTTCAGATGTTTCTTGGGAAATCTCTAATTTTGTTTGATGCCAATCCTATTGGGGCGTAGTTCATCTACTTCTTAAAATACCTTTATTAGGAAAAGATCTTGTTTTCTGCATATTTCTAATAATGAATTGTTTTCTCTCTCTTTCCTTCTCTTTTTTACACTTTCTTTCTCTCTCACTCTTTCTTTCTCTCACTCTTTTTTTCTTTCTCTCACTCTATTTCTTTCTCTCACTCTTTCTTTCTATCTCACTCTCTTTCTGTCTCACTCTTTCTTTCTCAATCTCTCACACTCTTTCCTTCTCTCTCACACTCACTCTTTCTCTCTCTCTCACACTTTCTTTCTCAATCTCTCTCACACTCTTTCTTTCTCTCTCACTCTTTCTTTCTCTCTCACTCTTTCTATCTCTCTCACTCTTTCTATCTCGCGTTACCATCCTCCCATATCCTATTTCTATTTATATTCCTAAAATAATGTCATTTTAATCGTATCCTTCTCAGGTTACCAGTAATTTGTCCTCTGTTATCTGATTTAGTAAACCTACTTTTTCTCTGCTTTGATAATCTATGTAAAACATTTGTTTATCGATTTCTTTATTGTCATCGTTTCTTATTCTTCATGATATTTCTATCGGGAATCTCTTATATCGTTTATTTTGTGTCTATTTGAAACCATCTGATTTGTTCATAGTATTTATATTGAAATCCCCAATCTTGCTCACCGTGTCACAATTGACTCACCTGAACAACTCTCTTCTTCAGATTAATATGAGTTGCTATCTTCTCCAGTTCGTTTCCATCTGGGTTGCTGTCCCTCAGAAATCTGTCCTGGAGAAACTTGATTTGAGCCTCGGTGTATGATGTTCGATTTCTTTTGGCCTTTTTCGGCGGCTGTTGTCCATCTATAACAAGAAATTAACATTTGTATCATTCTGTTATATACAATTAGTTATTAATTATTATTATTGTTAAAAAGAGTTCTTAAATGTATGTAGAGCCAGTCTTAGCATGTGGATTCGAATCATGGACAATAGGACAACAGACAAGAAAATCACTGGAGGCTGTAGAAATGTGGTTTTACAGAAGAATGTTGAGAATATCATGGAAAGCTAAGAAGAGTAATGAAAACGATCTGAAAGAAGCCAAAGCTAAAATATAGATAATTTCCAATATTAGGGAGAAACAGTTATCATTTTTTGGCCACGTAATGAGAAGGGAACAGCTGCAATATATTGTAACAACTGGGAAAATTGAGGGACAAAGAGATAGAGGGAAGCAAAGAGAAAAAAATATCAGACATCTTAAGAGAATGGTTTGACAGAAGGTCAACAACGGAAATGATAAATAACTGTAGAGATCGAAGTTGTGGAGAGACATGATCACCCACGCCAGCAGGCATGGTACTTGATTATTATTATTATTATTATTATTGTTATTGTTGTTGTTATTATTGTTATTATTATTATTATTATTGTTATTGTTATTGTTATTGTTATTGTTATTATTATTATTGTTATTATTATTATTATTATTATTATTGTTATTATTATTATTATTATTGTTGTTATTGTTATTGTTATTGTTATTATTGTTATTGTTATTGTTATTGTTATTGTTATTGTTATTATTGTTATTGTTATTGTTATCATTATTGTTATCATTATTATTGTTATTATTATTATTATTATTATTATTGTTATTGTTATTGTTATTATTATTATTGTTATTATTATTATTATTATTATTGTTGTTATTGTTATTGTTATTATTGTTATTATTGTTATTATTATTATTATTATTGTTGTTGTTATTGTTATTGTTGTTATTGTTGTTGTTATTATTGTTATTATTATTATTATTATTATTATTATTATTATTATTGTTATTGTTATTGTTATTGTTATTATTATTATTGTTATTATTATTATTATTATTATTATTATTACCACCAAATTAACCAACCAATCAAAGCCCTACAGGCCACATTTTGGAACACAAACCTGGGATAAGTTCACTCCATCCATCCCTTGGACATTTCATTAATTTTCTTCCAGTCAATGTACTTGAGAAATGAGAGGGGGCGGCCGAATCAGAAGATCGCGGGTTCGAATCCCGGTTTGTGTCAATGGGTGCTTTTTTTCTATCGCGTATGAAATAAAAACCCAGACCCAAATATCTCGAGGCAACTGCACTGGACACACGACCATTATTCTCCGGCCCTACAATTCCCCCGATAGACTCTAGTAATTGGAAAATGTTTTTTTTTTTTGGTGTCCTTGATGGTGTCATGACTTCTCTTCTACGTGTATTCTTTGTCTTTCTACGATTTCTCGTTCAGGTTTTTATTTCCCATACAAATATTATTATCGTCTTCTTTTTGTGTCATGTTCGCTTCGATGGCTCCTTCCATAGATAGTCCTGTCTCTTGTCTTGATGATGTACACTGCCAGGAGTTATCCAGTCCAGTTCTTGATATGAACAACCCACTTCAGCGTTTCTCTGCCTCTGCTTCCTGCACTCTGTATTTCACCTTCTAGGGTGAGCTTCAGTAGATTAGTGTGCCTCTCATCATGTGCCACGCCGTCAAGCGATTATGTTCTTCCACAATGCATCGTATCAATTCTGTTGCCTGCTCTCCATGCCCTGACACCAAACGATCTAATATCTTCTCTCTTTGTCGTCCGCGATCTCTCTTTCCATCTATTTTGCCAGTTGTAACCAAATATTTCAGCTTTCCTCTTCTCATGATGCGCCCGAAAAATATTGATTGTTTCTTTTTGATGTTTTTTAGGAGCTCCCATTTAGTGTTTGCCTCTTTAAGAATTTTTGTGCCTCTACATGTGTCAACAAATAATCAATTCACATGTTCGAACTCTGCGTAATAGTTCCTTCTAATATAACCATTAGAAATTATTTATATTCTCTTGCCGCCAGCGAACTTCTCAACTGTATGCTGTTATACTCATCTTACTTGTCATTTCTTTCTCTCTGCTAATCTCTATAGCGGTATATTAGTATAGCCCTTTTCGTCTTGTCAGACGGTCTAGTGGAGGCTATTGTGTATTTTTTGAGGTTTTGTTTCTGTCGAACATCTTCTCTCGTGGCTAATTCTACCAATGTTTGACTGAAACATACAGTGATTTTGTCTATGAGGGCTGTTATTCTAATTTGCCCTTGTTTCGATGTGTTTGCTTTAACAAGTCCAGGGCACAAGATCCTTACGTTCCATGTGTCAAGTTTAAACATTGGTGCTTTCTTCCTCATTTCACTTTGCCTACTCTGCATGGGCACGGGAATAAGGATATAGTGCTTTAGCGGTATATACACATCAAATATTAAAGAAGTAAGTTTATCATGCTATCCATAACACAGTTGCTTAATGTAATCATAAATTAGCATTTTAGCTCTAATCCTAGATATCCAACAGCACCTTTTGATAAAGAATCTCCTCAATCTATTACTTAATTTGTTCTTTATTCTTAAAAATTCATCATCATCATCGTGTGCCTTCTCCGCAACGAAGGTTGGCTATCATGGATCGCCATTCTACTCTGTTTCTTGCTTTGATGGTGCAGGCTGTCATAGATTGACTTGTCCATCTTTTGATGTTACTCGTCCATGTTCGTCTTGGTCTGCTTCTGCCACTTTTACCTTGTATTTTTCCTTCCAATATTACTTTTAGTAGGCTGTTGTGTCTTTTAACATGCCCCAAAATTGCATTTGTCTTGTCTTTAGTAGTTCTCATTTTATATTCAGTTGTTTTCAAACTTCATCGTTTGTTATCTTTTGTTTCCATCCAATTCTACCTATTCTTCTATAAATCCACATTTCAAAGGCTTCAATTTTCTGTTCTGTTTTCTTGTCTAATGTCCATGTTTCTGCACCATACAGGAATATTGAGAAGATGTAACATTTTGCCATTCTTAGTTTCAGCCCTGCTGATATTTGTTTTGTTGTTAGTATATTTTTCATGGCATTAAAATTATTTTTTGCCATACCTATTCTTTTGTTTAAATTTTATTCTTTAAAATTAAATTTTATTTAAACAACTCTACTCTGCGTGGCAACGCAAACAAATTTTCTATATTTTTCTATTCTTTCTATATTTTCTATATACGAATTTCGAATGTTTTCTATATTAATTAATATTTGTGTTACATAAACTGGAGCATCGGTGGCTGAGTGGTTAGCGTGCTCTTTTCCTGATCAGAAGGTTCTGCGTTTGATCCCCAGAAATGACGGATTTTTTTTTTCTGATCGACAAGGCTCCTGGGTTTACCCAGCCTCTAAAACTGGGTATAGAGATTGTTCTGGGAAGTTAAGGCGGCCTGGCGTGATACCGACCACATCACCCAGAAATGTGCCGGGGTCATGGAAAAATATGGTCACTAACAGAATATTTTCCATACGCCTAGCAAGGCGTGGAGGGAACCTTTACTTTTACTTTACTTTTACTTTACTTTTACTTTACTTTTACTTTACTTTACTTTTACTTTTACTTTACTTTTACTTTACGTTTACTTTACGTTTACTTTACTTTTACTTTACTTTTACTTTACTTTTACTTTACTTTTAATAGTAAATGAATGCTTATGAGGATAAGTTTCAAAAACATAACCACATTTGTCATTTTCAACCTCTAACCCCAAAATTGATTGAAATTTTAATTACATTTTTTAAATAAATAACTAGAATGTACCAGAGAAGTTGATGTACTTGATCAGAGAGGCAAAGACAGGTGGAATCGGCTTCCTCAATGAGATCAAGATGCTTGCACAGAACAGAGACAACAGGAGAAATTTTATAAAAGATCTTTGCAAGGATTGAGACTGATAGAAAAGAACATTTAGAAAAGATAAAAGTTATCTAGGTCTATGCCCTATGGGCCGGCCACGGCTCGAAAGGTCAATAGATAAATAGACTAGAAAAGGGTCATCCGCGGGTTATCTTTCCTCTCAAAGGAATATAACAACTAAAACATAACCAACAAACATCATGTTGCCCCTCGATCCAAGTAACTACAAACATAACCCATTTAACCATTGGTTGGTCATCTCGTTCTCCATAAATCAAAGTGGTATTCACACAACAATCGTTGTATGTGATCTTTTCAGTCTGTCATTACAATCTCTTACCAATCTATCATTATCCACTTACTTATCCATCTAACCTGACATATCCAACTATCCATGTATCCATCCATATTCATCTATCTGTCAATCCATTGGTCCATCTATTTATTTCATTCGCCTATTAAATATCAAAATAGCTGCCGAAATCGAAAGTTGTGGAGAGACATGATCACCTACGCCAGTAGGCCCGGTACTTGATGATGATGATGATTAAATATCAAAATAGGTGCCGAGATCGAAAGTTGTGGAGAGACATGGTCACCTACGCCAGTAGGCCCGGTACTTGATGATGATGATGATTAAATATCAAACAACAAATATGCCTTACCGGAGCTCTCGCCATTAACCATGTCCCTATAATGGTTGGTACAGTATATGTCTGTACCGTTGACAAGATGATACTTTTCATTATTTCCAAGCTGACGTTTGCAGATCTGCAGAAGAGAAATAATGACGTCAGGAATACAATATTGATATTAATTTCCATTTACATACAAGGATCAACAGTAATATGAAACGAATACTAAATAATATCAAACAAAAAAATACAAAAATCTCAACGACTCCTTGTCAAGTAAATATTTGACCACGATCTACGATTTTAATCGGGACACATAGACCAAGAATAGAGTCTGAATAGTAAGAAAACAGAAGTAATGGTTATATCGAAGAAACAATCATCACCATCATGCAACATAAAAATAAACGAGACAAATCTAAAACAAGTACAACGTTTCAAATACTTGGGCACAATAATTACATCAGATGGGAGATGCACCACAGAAATAAAAAGCAGAATAGCTCAGGCCAAAATAGCATTTCAGAAAATAAAAAATATCTTATGCAACAAATTTATGTCAATAAAAATGAGAAAGAGAGTTCATCAGTGCTATATAGAACCAATTCTGACCTATGGAAGTGAATCATGGACAGTAGACAAACAAATGAAAAGACGGTTAGAGGCCACAGAGATGGGATTTCTCAGAAGAATGTTGAAAGTTCCCTGGACAGATAAAAAGACCAATGAGGAAGTTCTCAAAGAGGCCAACACAAAAAGGGAGCTCTTAAAAAACATCAGAAAGAAGCAATCAACATTTTTCGGGCACATCATGAGAAGAGGAAAGTTGGAATACTTGGTTACAACTGGCAAAATAAAAGGAAAGAGAGATCGCGGACGACAAAGGGAGAAAATACTGGATAGCTTGGTGTCATGGCATGGAAAACAGTCAACAACAGAACTGATACGATGCACTGTGGATAGAAGATTGTGGAGGGACATGATCGCCTACGCCAACCGGCAGGGTACATGATGATGATGATAGACTAAGAAGTGTCTCTTTTTCGTTCGCCCGAAGATTTGTCTATATCTACAATGTCGTTTCCTGTATAAATTTTACTGTCTTTTGTAATTCTTGCAGTGGCCTATACAGTTTTGAGAACCAGAAGTTACATTTCTATTTATTAGGTTCGACAGTACTCAGCACTGAAGAAGTTTTTTTCTTCAACTGGATTTGTTGTACAAAATTAATATTTAACAAAAAATTATCTTGAGTGTCATTCTGGCAAGTGCTGCGTCTTATTTTATTATTTCGAGACAGTGTTAAATCATTTCACTCTCTACATCTGTTTTAAAGCTGACCAACTTATTTTGATAAAACAATCCAAACAAAAGAGAGCTTTCCTTTCCTGGAGATAACATTTAAGCCTGTTCTTCTTGGGGACTGGATAGTCTAAAGATACCACGTGGATCTCAGGGCAAGAAGGACTCTGGTTCGAAGTATTCGAAAAGCGGTGGTAATTTCTTTTTTTTTTTTTATTTGAAAAAAATTAATCCGTGGTTACTTTGATGTCGGGAGTCGATATAGCTCAGTGGTTAGTGAACTGGACTACAAAGGGAAGAGGTAGGGTTCGATCCCAACCGACGGCTTCCGGTTCACCCAGCCTTTAATGGGTACCGGATTTTTTTTGCTGGGAAAGTAAATCAGCGCGGACGTAATACCGACCACGTTACCACAAAAAGCATGTGCCGTGGGTCTGTAAAATGTTATAGTCACTAACACCATATTCCCTATACGCCACTTGGCGTGACAGGGGTACTTAACTTTGATGTCACCTTCCCCTGATCGCTTGCTTCGTGAGATCCGATAAAGACAATAAACAGGGGGTCACGTGTGCACTCGCGCACGTGAAGAACCCTCGGCAGTTACAATGCCAGAGTAGGCCATAAATATGGCCGCTGTCAATGCAAAGTTATCAGCAGAAACCCACACAGTGGCTCCAAGGCCGTGCTATGGGGTTCATGCATGTGGGCCAGGTTTCTACTCGGAATTTTACGAGAGGGATTATCGGAACACCTATGTATTCGTCTGGTGTGCATGATGATGACCACACAAGAATCAACCATGTCTGTTCTTCACTGTTCAGACGAAGTCCTACTTTGTTTAACTTCCTATATACTTAACAATAAAAGCGCATTAGTGTTACAATGTATTTTTTAACTATCATCATAAACAAAGAGACTACTCAAAACCTACGAGTGGATATCAACGTTGAAAGAATAGACCTGGAGACAGTTCAGAACTACAACTACCTTGGACATACTATAACCAGTGATGGAAAATGTACAACTGAAATAAACAAAAGAATAGGAATTGCAAAAAGTAATTTTAGTGTCATGAAAAATCTACTAACATAAAATATAACATCAGGGCTAAAACTAGGAATTACAAAACGCTACATCTTCTAAAATGTCCTGTTTGGTGCAGAAACATGGATATTGGACAAGAAAACAGAGCAGAAAATTGAAGCCTTTGAAATTTGGATTCATAGAAGAATATGAAGACTTGGATGGAAAGAAAAGAAAACAAACGACGAAGTCTTAAAATAATTAAAAATGAAAAGAGAACTACTAAATACAATTCAAACAAGACAAATTATATTTTTTGGGTCATGTTAAAAGACACACCAGCCTAATAAATGTAATCTTAGAAGGGAAAATACAAGGTAAAAGTAGCAGAGGCAGAATAACATGGACGAGTAAAATCAAAAGATGGCCAAGCCAGCCTATTACAACCTGCACCATCAAAGCAAGAGACAGAACGAAATGACACTCCATGGTAGCCAACCTTCGATGCGGAGACGGCACTCGATGATGATGATGATTTGCTAAAGTTTACTGATCACTTATATGAAGCCAGAAAGTGTACTGGACATTATTTCTGTAGCCAGAATCATATTATTATTATTCCAATCTGGCGAACTCACCTTACACAGAAAGCAGGCAATGTGGTAGCGGTGCTGGCCAGCCACCCTCATCCAGTCTTGTTCCCGCTTGAACTGAAGGGAACATTTCACACACGACAGTCCAAACAGTCTGAAACAGAGGACAAGGACACGTTTAGCTCACGTCATCCAGTGATATAGAGCATCATCACACGGTTCATTAATGACGTATATGAGATTTTTGGAAAAATAACAAATAATCAACAACAGAAAAAAAAAAGAACAATATATGGTTCTAAGCAGAATCGAACCCATAATCCTTGGCACAGCGCCTTGCCACGAAAAGCCAAACACTAGGGAACACTGCCAACTCGGCTAACAGGGAATGAGTAATTTTTATGGGTTCGCACAAACATTTAACACTTCTGTGATTTAACCCACTACGAACAGGTTAACCCCTCAACCACCAGAGACGAAAATTCGTTACAATTAGTTTGTCTCTGTTGCCGTTCAGCGTCATTGTGGCAATGTTCGCCTCAATACTCTGTGGTGTATCTTCTTTATGGCGCTCATTGTGATCTCTCCTCTTTCAGGAATCCATAGTCCCATAGGACTGCCTCTTCCCCATTTATAATACATGAATATACTTCTTTGACAGGGTTATGTTTTCAATCCTTTTAACTAGTAGAGGACAAGCTCAGTGTTTATGTTCTATTTGTGTTCTATATTCTTCATGCTGAATACACCGGATAGCTGAAAGGGATTATTGATTCACAGCTCATTGCAGTCGTTAGGATCAGTGAACCGAAGCTGATGAAAATCTTGCGCCATCTCGGCGCTGTAGTTCAGGGAACGGACGAGCTAGTCTTATACAAACGATCAGGGAAGGAAAACCCAGTGCATACAAGTGTTGTGCTGACGTTACATATGTCGGTCTTAAAGCATCATCATCATCGAGTGGCTTCTCCGCATCGAAGGTTGGCTACCATGGAGCGCCATTCCGCTCTGTCTCTTGCTTTGATGGTGTAGGTTGTTATAGGCTGATAATTATCCATCATTTGATGTTACCTGTCCATGTTAGTTTTGGTCTGCCTCTGCCTTTTTTTACCTTGTTTCTTCCCTTCCAAAATTGCTTTTAGCAGGCTGATGTGTCTTTTAACATGACCCAAAAATCTCATTTGTCTTGTTTGAATTGCGTTTAATAGTTCTCTTTTAATTTTTAGTTGCTTTAAGCTTCATCGTTTGATTTCTGTACTTTCCATCCAATTCTTCTATAAATCCCAATTTGAAAGGCTTCAATTTTCTGTTCTGTTTTCTTGTCTAATGTCCATGTTTCTGCACCATATAGGAATGTTGATAAGACATTACATTCTGCTATTCTTAGTTTTAGTCTTGGTGTTATTAGTTTTGATGTTAGTATATTTTTAATGGGATAAAAATCACATTTTACCATTCTTATTCTTCTTTTCATTTCAGTTGTACATTTTCCATCACTGGTTATAGTATGACCAAGGTAGCTGTAGCTCTTAACTCTCTCCAGGTCTATTCCTTCAACTTTGATATCCACTTGTGGGTTTTGAGTATTTTCTTTGTTTATGATCATAGTTTTAGTGTTTTTGATATTCATATCGAGTCCATATTTTTTTATTGTCATGTTTATTTCATTAAGTAATTGTTGTAGTAAGTAAAGTACCCCCGTCACGCCAAGTGGCGTATAGGGAAATATGGTGTTAGTGACCCTATATTTTACAGACCTTCAGCACATGATTTTTGGGGTAATGTGGTCAGTATTACGCCCATGCTGCTTTACTTTCCCAGAAAAAAATCCGGTACCCATTTAAGGCTGGGTGAACCCGGAAGCCGTCGGTTGGGATCGAATCCTACCCCTTGTCCGTGGTAGTCCAGTAGACCTTTAGGATTTTCTGCTAGTAGTACAGTATCATCAGCATATCTTAGGTTATTGATTATCTTTCCATTAATTTGTAGGCCTGGCATCTCTATGATGTTTTTAAAGATTTGCTCAGTGCACAGATTAAACAAGCTTGGTGATAGGATGTATCCCTGTCTTACTCCTCTTTTTATATCAATGAGTGTAGAGTTCTCTTTGTTATATTTTTTATTATTGCTGTTTGCTCCCAGTATAGATTACATATTAGTCGTATGTCCATGTCATCTAGATGTATCTCTTTTAGGCATTCTACAAGTTGTTTGTGGTGTACTCTATCAAAAGGTTTGGTGTAGTCTATGAAGCTGGCATATATTGGTTTGTTTACTTCTGTGTACTTTTCGATTAATGTTCTCATGCAGAATGTGACTTCTTTTGTTCCGCTATTTTTCCTAAATCCAAATTGTTGCTCATCTAATTCAGTATTGATTTTATTCTGAATCCTTCCTTGTATAACTTTTAGCAAGATTTTTATAACATGGCTCATTAGGCTTATTGTTCTAAAGTCACTGCATTCAACTGCACCATTCTTTTTAGTCAATGTAATGAAAGTTGATGTTTTTAGTTCATTTGGTATGTATCCTGTGTGGTATATGTCGTTGCATATGTCTGTAATCACTTCAATGCCAAAATCTTCTAGTGCCTGTATCATCTCTATCCGTATGCTGTTAGGTCCTGCTATATTTCATTATATTATATATATATATATATATATATATATATATATATATATATATATATATATATATATATAAGAATCATATAACCTCTGTGTTGCTGAATTAAAGAAATGAAAAATAAAATCATAGATGCATTTACTACTGAATCTGGGTAATATAGAAGATAATCAAAGAACTGCCATGCTGCGGAAACAAACGTCTCGCCAGCAACATTTCAACATGTGAATCATTGTCAAGACTCCTGCCTTCCATCGTCTAATTTCTCCCATATTCTCAAATAGTCCCGATCGATTTGACTGATGCCGTGTCGTCTAATTATCAAACTAGACCAATAATTAGACGTGCACGAACGTGACTAGACGGCCCACCGGTCCGCCGCCGGGAAGCGGCGAAACGAATTAGTAGGAGCAGGTTTTTAATCTACCGTGAAAACCCCGCCAGTTTATTGAAAACTCGGACCTGGAAATAAGGAAATGGCAGGAAGCTTTTGTATCTGTGGGCGGGATATGAAAGAGAGAAAGAAAAAGGGCTGGGTCTCATTAATAGACGAATCTAGCTCTTTAAGTTTACTTTCCAGAAGACGCAAAAATAAGATAAGAATATAATGTAAGGACATGAAATCACATTCTAACATCGTAGACTGATTTAGGAAGTCTATTATTATGAAGATGAATAATTTTATCTTATGATAGTTTTATACTTTCCAATTTGTCTACGGATAAATAAAGTGTGATTACAGGAAGAGGAATGAGCGAAGTATTGATGGTAACGAAGTGAAGGAATGAATAAGGGGGTATTGGGGGAAGGGGGGGGGGCGAGGAGAGAATAAAAGGAAAGACGAAAGAAATATTAAGAAAGGGATAGATAAAAAAAAAAACAGACAGAAAGAAAGACGTATATTAAAAAGATAACATAAAAGAAAAAGTGAAAAATTGAACAAATAAAAGGGGGAAAAAGGAAAGCAAAGAAAAAATTGCGAAAGCTTCACATCAGTTATGTCCGACAGTGGCCAGCATCAACTTTATCAGAGAAACTGTTGGAGGCTTGACGCCTAGTGGCAGCATCAAACATAGGGGCGGGCGGTCTTGAAAACATGTCGGCACTAAAATGTCGGTACCTGTTCAATACACAACCCCCGCCCTAGATGCACCTTTTCCAACGAAAGAAAGTTTGAAAGAAAGAAAGAAAGAAAGAAAGAAAGAAAACGAAAGAAAGAAAGAAATAAAGAAATAAAGAAAGAAAAATGTTAAAAATATTTGGGAGAGAGCGAAAGAGAGGGAGAGAGAGAGAGAGAGAGAGAGAGAGAGAGAGAAGTGAAATAACAAATGCGCAGTGTAATAAAAAACAAACAAACAAAAAACACACGAAAAAAAATAAAAGAAAATGAAAAGCAATGAATAACAAAAAAAACTAAAGATGTTTTCTTGTAAGAAAAGATGCCAGTGATCAGCAATGATGGTCTCTGGACAGTGTTGTAGGCAAGCACTTGATCGGTGAAACAAGAATGAACAAAGTAAAGATGTGAGAAAGAACGTTCTGAAGCGGGCAAACAAGATATGTTAATGGCATCGTTGAGAAACTAATAATAATGGAAGTAGTAGTGGTGGTGGTAGTGGTGGTGGTAGCCGTGGTAGTAGTAGTAGTAGAAGTGGTGGTGGTGGTAGTAGTAGTAGTAGTGGTGGTGGTAGTAGTAGTAGTAGTGGTGGTGGTGGTAGTAGTAGTAGTGGTGGTGGTGGTAGTAGTAGTAGTGGTGGTGGTGGTAGTAGTAGTAGTAGTGGTGGTGATAGTGGTGGTAGTAGTAGTAGTAGAAGTGGTGGTGGTGGTAGTAGTAGTAGTGGTGGTGGTGGTAGTAGTAGTAGTGGTGGTGGTGGTAGTAGTAGTAGTAGTGGTGGTGATAGTGGTGGTGGTAGTAATGGTAGTAATAATAGTAGTAGTGGTGGGGGTAGTAGTAGTGGTCGTGGTGGTGGTGGTGGTGGGGGTAGTAGTAGTGGTGGTGGTGGTAGTAGTAGTAGTAGTAGTGGTGGTGGTGGTGGTAGTAGTATTAGTAGTGGTGGTGGTAGTAGTAGTAGTAGTAGTGGTGGTGGTTGTGATAGTAGTAGTGGTCGTGGTGGTGGTGGTGGTGGGGGTAGTAGTAGTAGTAGTGGTGGTGGTAGTAGTATTAGTAGTGGTGGTGGTAGTAATAGTGGTGGTGGTGGTGATTGTGATAGTAGTAGTAGTGGTCGTGGTGGTGGTGGTGGTGGGGGTAGTAGTAGTGGTGGTGGTGGTGGTGGTGGTGGTGGTGGGGGTAGTAGTAGTGGTGGTGGTGGTAGTAGTATTAGTAGTGGTGGTGGTAGTAGTAGTAGTGGTGGTGGTGGTGGTTGTGATAGTAGTAGTAGTGGTGGTGGTGGTGGTGGTGATAGTAGTAGTAGTAGTGGTGGGGGTAGTAGTAGTGGTGGTGATAGTGGTGGTGGTAGTAGTAGTAGTGGTGGTGGTGATAGTAATGGTAGTAATAATAGTCGTAGTGGTGGTGGTGATAGAAGTAGTAGTAGTGGAGGTGGTGGTTGTAATGGTAGTAGAATCAGCAGCAGCAGCAGTAGTAGTAGTAGAAACAGCAGCAACAGCATTAGTAGTAGCAGCAGCAGTAGTAAAGGTAATAAAAGCAGTAGTAGTAGTAGAAGCAGCAAAAGTAGTAGTAGTAGTAGTTATAGTTGTAATAGTTGCAATAATAGTAGTAGTAGCAGTAGCATATCTGTATCTCTTCGTCCCTCAATTTTTCCAGTTGTTACAATATATTCCAGTTGTTCACTTCTCATTACATGGCCAAACAATGATGATTGTTTCTTCCTAATATTGGAAAGTAGCTCTCTTTTTTGCTTTGACATCCTTCAGAACATTTTCATTACTCTTCTTAGCTGTCCATGGTATTCTCAACATTCTTCAGTAAAACCACATTTCTACAGACTCCAGTGATTTTCTTGTCTGTTGTCCTATTGTCCATGATTCACATCCATATGTTAAGACCTGCTCTACATACCATTTAAGAACTCTTTTTATTGTTTCTATTGTCTAAAATGGATTGCATGGTATCTACCTCATTTTCTGGAAAGCTGCTTTTGCCTGAGCCATTCTGCATCTCACCTCTTTTGTACATCTTCCATCTGAGGTTAACAAAGTTCCCAAATATTTAAATTCATTTACCTGTTTTAATATTGTTCCACTTGTCTTTATTTTGCACTGAGGTGATGTCTTTTTCTTTGTTGTTATCATTACTTCTTTTTTTTTTTTTGCAATTAAGGCTGAGTCCTTTATTTTTGCTTTCTTTCACTATAATGTCCAACATTTCTTGTAACTCATGTTCACTCTTAGCGATTAATACTGTATCATCAGCATACCTTAGATTATTTATATTATGACCTCCACTTGTTATTCCAGGCACGCCCCTTATGGATCTTAAAATAATATCACTATAAATATTAAACAAATCTGGTGACATCACACAACCTTGTCTAACACCCTGTTTTATTAGTTGAAACATTCCCAATTGGTTTCCAGTTCTTATGGCCGCTGTTTGTTGCCAGTACATGTTCTTTATTATTCTTAGATCTTTGCTGTCTATGTTTATGTTTTCTAAAACTTTGATTATTTCTTGATGCTTTACTTTGTCAAATGCCTTGGTGTAATCTATGAAACATAGGTATAAATCTGTTTTCACCTCTATGGCTCTTTCTACAAAAAGATCTTATGATATAAATGACATTGCTTGTTCCTTTATCTCTAACAAAACCACACTTTTCATCGCTAATTTCTGGACTGATTTGTTTCGCACTCTTCGCATGATGATTCTTAGTAATATCTTAGTCATGTGACTCATAAAGCTTATTGTGTGATGATCATCGCATTCAATCGCACCCGATTTCTTTGGTAGGGCTATGAATATTGATTTGAGCAGATCGTCTGGTATATATCCGCTGTTGTAGATATCATTCAATATTTTTGTTATTATATATATTCCAAAATCACCCATGGCTTCAATCTCTTCTTTAGTTATATTATCTGGTCCAGGAGCTTTGCCTGCTTTCATATTGTGCAAAGCGTCTTCCATTTCTTCTCTGAGTATTTCTGGTTCTTCTCCATTATCCTTAATATTTACTTCTGTTCGTTCATCATTATAAAGATCTTTAATGTATTCTGTCCATCGTTCCTTTATTGTTTCTTGTTCAATCAACAGTTCTCCTTCCTTTGATCTTAAACATCCAGTTTTTGATTGCGTTTTTCTTCCCGTTAATTCTTCAATTTGTTTGTATATAACTTTAGCATCTCCTTTTTGTTGCATTTCAATATCTTTGCATCTCTCTTTTAGCCATGCTTCTTTTGCTTCATTGCATTTTGTTACAATTTCTTTTTTTAATCTCTTATACTCATCTTTATTTTCTTTATTTCTTCTTCTTGTATCCATTAGCTGCAAAATGTCATCTGTCATCCATTTCTTTCTTGAAATTGTCCTCACTGGTGGTATGAACTCTTTTGATGTTTGTTGCATTGATTCTTTTAGCATTTCCCACTGTTCATCAATGCTTTGTATCTTCTCTATTGCATTATTCCGGTTCTGAATTGTGATTTTATATTTGTCTTGCAGCTTCTTGTCTGATTTGAGTAAATCTAAATTTAACTTTATGTTAACTGGGGCTTGTTGTTTTTAATTTTACTCTAAGCTTTCCCACAACTGGTACATGATCACTAATGCAACTGTCCCTGGTCTAGTTTTCATACACACCAGACTGTTTCTAAATCTAGTACTTATCATTATGTAATCAATTTGATTACGTGCGTTGTCTCCTGGGCTTTTCCATGTCCACAGACGTCTTGGATGTTGCTTAAACCAGGTGTCTCCTATCATCATGTTGTATGTTCTTGTCCAGTCAATAAGTTTCTCACCTCTTTCATTCCTCTCGCCTAAGCCATAATGACCAACTACTTCCTCAACTCTTTCCTTTCCTACTTTTGCATTAAAATCCCCTAGAACTATGGTGTTTTCATGTGGTTTGTATTCATGAAGTGCCTCATCTAACTCGTCGTAAAATTTATCAATTGTTTCCTCTAGACTGTCTGCTGTTGGTAGCAGTAGTAGGAGACGTATAGTAGTATTATAAGCAACAGTAGTACCAGCAGCAGTAGTAGTAGCAGTATTGGTAGTAGTTATAGTTGGAGCAGAATTAGTAGTAGTATTTGCAGCAAATGTAGCAGCAAAATCAGTAGCAGCAGAAGTAGTCATAGCAGTAGTAGTTTTAGTAGTAGTTGTAGTAGCAGCAGCATCATGAGCAGTAGATGTAGTAGTAGCAGCATGAGCAGTAGTTGTAGTAGTAGCAGCAGTTATTATAGTAATCATAGTAGTACTAGCAAAGTTGACATAATTAAGAAAATGCAAATAATTATTATAACATTCATTCAAATTACATTAATAAAATTAAGGTCAGAAATAACATAATGATAATAATAAAACTTAAAACAGAGCTGAAAAAGTAAGCGTAAGATAGAAAGTGTGGAATAATAATAATAATAATAACAAATACAATAGAAAATCATACACCATTACAGGACGAATTTAAAGGAAGAATGAGAAGAAAAAAAGAATATGAATGTGATTGGGGGATAAAAGGAGATGGTAATGAGAAGACATCAAATATGAGCAATACGAATGCTAAATGTATAAAGGCACACTATGACCACGAGTAGCATGACGATGGAGGTGATGGCAGTGACCAAGGCATTCATCTGGTTAGAGTCACAAGACTACACCCACGCCTTTATACTGAGTGATTCGATGAGTATGATAAAAATGTGGGATCTGTATGCAGGCAATGGGTAGAGTCATTGCAGAAGTTAAAAATACGCAAGGTCACCTTTGTCCAGGTCCCTGGACATGCGGGTGTACGGGGAAATGAGAGAGCGGACAGGTTGGCTAGCTGCGCTGTCGTTGAAGACGGTCAACCAATGGATCGGACGGACATCATCAATGCCCTCCGAGATGTAGGAATGGCATTGAACTTCAACAAAAAATAGTCCACGTCACTTCTTCGGGCGAAAGAGATGGGAGTTAAGATGGGCACAGCCAGAAACGAGAGGACTTAATGGGCGTATCAGAAGACTTATCAGCCAACACAAAACTAGAGTCATCAGTCGCTGGACACTGCGAAACTTGCTGAGGAGGGGATCTAGCACCTGTGGCCATGTTCGGAGTGCAATGATGATGACCCGCAAATAAATCAATAACTTAATTAATCAATTATTCGCTGATTAATTTTACTGAGGACGAATTAACGAAGTGGTAGGCTGCTCGTTTATCATTCCGAACTTTAGTACCAGCTTCAGCCATGGACCATACTTTAGCGGCGTGTACGAACTTTGAACTTTGCAAAGTGTATCGAGTTAGACTAACTAGTGCCAACATTGACAATACAAACGTTACGTGACCACCTTTCACTTTCATTAATCCTCACTTCCAGGCGTAAGGCGCTCCACAGCACATGGGCTGAAAGTGGTCAGCGACTCTTAGCTGACTGCCTGCGTTATGATCAGCGACATCAGTTGAAAAAGATTCTACTTCTGCTTCACCGAATGTCGCTAGGTACATATTAAACAGACTCGCCAAGGGAGTTGAGATCGAAGAGGGTGGGCAGTACACTACCCAATAAAATTGTATGAAAACTCTGATGTTTTGGGCGCACAAATCTCACAGTTTCTAACCAAATTACTACACGTTTGCGTGCAATTAACATTCGTGTTGACTTGCAGGTGGATATCAAAGTTGCAGGAATAGACCTGGAGACAGTTCAGAACTACAACTACCTTGGACATACTATAACCAGTGATGGAAAATGTACAATTGAAATAAACAAAAGAGTAGGAATGGCAAAAAGTAATTTTTATGCCGTGAAAAATATACTAACCTTGAAAACAAATAACAACAGGGCTTAAAATAAGAATAGCAAAATGGTATATCTTCTCCATGCTCCTGTGTGGGGCAGAAACATGGACATTCGACAAGAAAACAGAACAGAAAATTGGAGCCTTTGAAACGGGCATTCATATAAGAATAGGAAGAATTGGATGGAAAGAAAACAAAACAAACGATGAAGTCTTAAAACATCTAAGAATGAAAAGATAACTACTAAACATCGTCATCATCATCATCGAGTGCCGTCTCCGCAACAAAGGTTGGCTACCATGGAGCGCCATTCTGCTCTGTCTTTTGCTTTGATGGTCCAGGTTGTCATAGCCTCATTTGTCCATCTTTTGATGTTACTCGTCAATGTTAGTCTTGGTCTACCTCTGCCTCTTTTACCTTGTATTTCTCCACCAGGATTATTTTTAGTAGGCTGTTGTGTCTTTTAACATGGCACAAAAAATCACATTTGTCTTGTTCTAATTGTGTTTAGTAGTTATCTTTTCATTTTTAGTTGTTTTAAGACTTCATCGTTTGTTTTCTTTTCCTTCCATCCAATTCTGCCTGTTCTTCTATATATCCACATTTCAAAGGCTTCAATTCTCTGTTCTGTTATCTTGTCTAATGCCCATGTTTCTGCACCATATAGGAATATTGAGAAGATGTAACATTTTGCTATTCTTAGTTTTAGCCCTGGTGTTATTTGTTTTGATGCTAGTATGTTCTTCATGACATTAAAATTGCTTTTTGCCATTCCTATTCTTTTGTTTATTTCAGTTGTACATTTTCCATCACTGGTTATAGTGTGTCCAAGGTAGTTGTAGTTCTGAACTGTCTCCAGGTCTATTCCTTCAATTTTGATATCCACTTACGGGGTTTTGAGTATTTTCTTTGTTTATGATCATTGTTTTAGTCTTTTTGATATTCATATCTAGTCCATATTTTTTGCTTGTCATGTTTATTTCATTAAGTAATTGTTGTAGATCTTTAGGATTTTCTGCTAGTAGTACAGTATCATCAGCATATCTTAGGTTATTGATTATCTTTCCATTAATTTGTAGGCCTGGCATCTCTATGATGTTTTTAAAGATTTGCTCAGTGTATAGTTTGAACAAGCTTGGTGATAGGATGCATCCCTGTCTTACTCCTTTTTTTATATCAATGAGTGTAGAGTTATCTTTGTTATATTTTATTATTGCTGTTTGCTCCCAGTATAGATTGCATATTAGTCGTATCTCCATGTCATCTAGATGTATCTCCTTTACGCATTCTATAAGTTGTTTGTGGTGTACTCTATCAAAAGCTTTGGTGTAGTCTATAAAGCAGGCATATATTGGTTTGTTTACTTCTGTGTACTTTTCGATTAATGTTCTCATGCAGAATATGGCTTCTTTTGTCCCGCTATTTATCCTAAATCCAAATTGCTGCTCATCTAATTCAGTATTGATTTTATTCTGAATCCTTCCTTGTATAACTTTTAGCAAGATGTTTGTAACATGGCTCATTAGGCTTATTGTTCTAAAGTCACTGCATTAAACTGCACCATTCTTTTTAGAAAATGCAATGAAAGTTGATGTTTTTAGTTCATTTGGTATGTATCCTGTATGGTATATGTCGTTGCATACGTCTGTAATCACTTCAATGCCAAAATCTTCTAGTGCCTGTATCATCTCTATCTGTATGCTGTCAAGTCCTGCTGCTTTTCCCTTTTTCATTGTTTTTATAGCTTTTTCCACCTCAGATTTTAAGATTTTATAGCCTGTTGTACATTTTATAACTGGTTTCTTGTCCCTTTGATCATGAAATAGTTCTGTTATATATTCCTGCCATCTATCTATATATCTTTATTGTCTGTTATCATTTTTCCTTTTTTGTCTGTAATGCATCCACCTTCTGTGGTTTTTAAAATTTTTTATTAGTCATTCTCTTTATTTCTGTGTGCATTCCTCTTAAGTCTTGTTTGCTTTCGATAGTTTCTATTTCTATACATTTTTGGCTGAGACAGTCTTCTTTTGCCTTTTTTTACACATTTTGCGTATTTCATTATCTATTTTATTGTATTGGGCAGTGTTCTTCGCTTGTCTCCTTTCTTCCATTTTTTCTAAAATGGTGTTAGTTATCCATTTTTGTTTCTTGTTCTTTTCTCTTTTGGGTAAAGTGTCGCAGGTTTCTTGTATGTTTTTTTTATGCATTGCCATTTGGTTGTTACTTTTTCTTCAGGATTTTCTTTTCTGTATTGTCCAATTCCTTCTTCTGGCAGCATCTGGTATGTGTTCTTTTCTTGTATTGTATAGGTATCTTTAATATATTTTTAATTTAAAGCTGTTATATCTAGTGGATTTGTTGATGAATTAGATTTTTGCTTGTTTCTGGTTAGTTTGATTTCCATTTTAATCATTACAGGATTGTGATCTGAATTAATATCTGCTCCTGGGTAGGTTTTGTCTTTCTTTACGCTGTTACGGAACCTTTCTTTTATCATTATGTAATCTATTTCATTCCTCTTCTTGTCTTCAGGGCTTTTCCGTGTGTAAAGCTTTCCTTTTCTCTTGCTCAAAGTAGGTGTTACATATTATCAGCCTGTTTTCTGCACAGAATTGTATTAATCTGTCTCCTCTGTCATTTCTTTTTCCTAAACCATGATTTCATATAATGGTCTTATATCTACCCTTTCCTACTTTAGCGTTCATGTCACCCATTACAATCAAGATGTCTGAAGATTTCACTTGCTTCATAACTTTATTTAGGTCTTCATAGTATGCCTCTATTTGTTCATCTGTGTAGTCTTGAGTAGGTGCATATGTCACTACTAAACATAATTCAAACAAAACTAATGAGATCTTTTGGGGCATGTTAAAAGACACAACAGCCTACTAAAAGTAATCTTTCAAGGGAAAATACAAAGTAAAAAATGCAGAGGCAGACCAAGACTAACATAGACGAGTAACATCAAAAGATAGACAAACCATCCTATGACAACCTACACCTTCAAAACAAGAGACAGAGCAGAATGGCGCTCCATGGTAGCCAACCTTGGATGTGGAGACTGCACTCAATGATGAAGATGATGATGACCTTTCTTGGATATACAGTAAAGACGAATAATAGTAGTTTACACTCAGAAGTACACACTTTATCTGCGCCATCTTTGATAACAGACACAATGACCGCACACTTAACATGTAAAGTAAAAAAAGTAAAGTACCCCCGTCACGCCAAGTGGCGTATAGGGAATATGGTGTTAGTGACCCTATATTTTACAGACCTTCAGCACATGATTTTTGGGGTAATGTGGTCAGTATTACGCCCGTGCTGCTTTACTTTCCCAGAAAAAATCCGGTACCCATTTAAGGCTGGGTGAACCCGGAGCCGTCGGTTGGGATCGAACCCTACCCCTTGTCCGTAGTAGTCCAGTTCACTAACCACTGAGCCTATCGCGGCTCCCACTAATTTTTAGGGAATTAGTAAAACCCAGGTGTCCTCGGCAGGGTACGAACCCCGGCTGTTGCCGTGGTAAGCCAACCGCCTATCGATTGCGCTAACATGTACCCAACCAAATTTCAAACCTTTACTTACATGTTGTAATCGTTCCGGCAGAATACCTGCTCGTTCTTGACGTAACAGGACTTCTGACTACTGAGGTTGTCATGACAGTTGCTGCACTTAAGACACTCCGCGTGCCAGAAGCCGTGATCTTTCACCTGTATGACGTAGCGATCAAAGACGGGCTTCTGACAGCCGAAACAAAGGTGGGAGCCCTGAAGATAAATAATGAATAAGTTCAATAGTTTGTCATGTCATGTCATGTCATGTCATGTCATGCCATGTCATGTCATGTCATGTCATGTTTTGTCATGTTATGTTATGTCATGTCATGTCATGTTATGTTATAGGACAGTGAACAGTGTGGTTAGTGTGAGAAGAGAAAAGCTGGAATTATTTGTGACAAATGATAAAATTGAAGGACTAAAAAAATAGAGAGAAGCAAAGAGAAAAGATACCAAACAGCTTAAGAGAATGGCTTAGCAGAAGGTCAACAGCAGAAATTATAAATAACTGTCGCGATCGAAAGTTGTGGAGAAACATGATTATATCATATCATATCATATCATATCATATCATATCATATCATATCATATCATATCATATCATATCATATCATATTATATTATATTATATCATATCATATTATATCATGTCATATTATATCATATTGTGTTTCTGTGTTATGTCATATCTGTTACCGTACAAATGTCGTTGCACTGAACGGTGAGCGTTTACAGTAACCGTTTCGAATCCCTGTAGAACGGCGGCTCTTTCTAATAATCATGTACCTCAGTATTTTATCTCCAGTAAAATCGAGTGCCTAATTCTATCGGAAACAAACGCTTTACTTTCCCATTAAAAAAAATCCGGTACCCATTAAAGGCTGGGTGAACAGGAAGCCTTCGGTTGGGATCGAACCCTACCTCCTTGTCCTTTGTAGTCCAGTTCACTAACCACTGAGCTATCGCGGATCGCGTTCGCACTATACATGCGTCGAAATTTCAAGATTAACTTTCCAAACGACATAGTAAATATCTCGAGCCATTTAACTTGTAAAAAATCAAACAAGGGAATTAGGAGCGTCATTGCTGTGTAGGTTTTATTACACGGACCGCATAAACTTGAAGGAATCATCGACCAATAAATGTTGAGGCCACGCCCATCTAACAATTCTTCTGTCGAATCATAACAGGTGACAATAACAGCTACCATATGTCACTAGATCAAGTGTGCCAGCATGAAGTTATAAGGGGAGATAATTACAGTCACTAACATACCAGCCAGTTACTAGACCCTCAGTTATCGTTACTTCGCTTTGATGAGGCACGACTAGAAGGTGTAACATTGTGTCCTCTTTGTTAGGACCGCTGCTATTTCTAAAAGGGGACAGATGTCCTAACTACAGAGCCCCATATTCCTTGCTTAGAGATCAAATTAAGGCTTATGATTGTTCCAACATCGTCGTTAATCTAAAGCTCAATCCAGTTGTTGACTTTTCCTCATTATGATTAATGATATCTTTGATAATCACAGCGCATAGTTCAAGACAGTTAATGTGGTAGGGGTTAGTTGAGTGCTTTGTCGAGTACAACTGTTACTTGAGGTTATAACTCTCTGTGCATATAAGATCATTAGATACACGCTTAGTCAGAGATAGTACTGTTCACGCAGTGTATATGTATGTGTTTATGTATATACAAAAATTGGAAATATACATATAAGATGATTAGCAAGGCCCCTGCACAAAAATATGGGAGCCACGATAGCTCAGTGGTTAGTGAACTGGACTACAAAGGACAAGAGGTTCGATCCTGATCGATGGCTTCCGGGTTCACCCAGCCTTAAATAGGTACCGGATTTTTTCAGGGAAAGTAAAGCAGCACGGTCTTTAACGCTGCCTCTACCTCATTTATATTGCATTTTCTTGTCCAAGATATATTATAGTAGGCTGCTGTGTCTTTTAACATGGCTCAAACAATCTCATTTCTCTTGTTTGAATTGTGTTAAAAAGCTCTCTTTTAATTTTTAGTTGTTTTAAGACTTCATCGTTTGTTTTCTTTTCTTTCCATCCAATTCTTCTATAAATCCACATTTCAAAGGCTTCAATCTTATTTTATGTTTTCTTGTCAAATGTCCATGTTTCGCCGCCAAACAGGAATTTTGAGTATATTAACAATTTGCTATTATTAGTTTTAAAACTAGTGCTATTTGTTTTGATGTTAGTATCTATGTATCTTTCGTTTGCCTGAAGTATTGTCTATATCTGCAATGTCGTTTCCTGTATAAATTTTACTGTCTTTTGTAATTCTTGTAGTGGCCCATATAGTTGTGTATGTAGTGTTGTTTCTGTGGACCAATGCATTTTCCTCAGTCTACTATATTCAGTACAGTCTTGAAGTATGTGGTTAGCAGTCTGGGGCGCCTGTCCACATGTACATGTAGTTGATGTGCCGATCTTGAATTATGAATACACATGACCGTGGAGTTGATGGTGTCCTGTTCTGAGGCGTATAATAACGTGTTCCCAACTATTCATATTATGAAAGGCATTATTCTGATTTGGGGGCTTGTGGTCCTCTGATTGATTTGATTATCTTTTTCTTCTGATGGTATGTAGCTAGTGTATAGGGTTGTGTGCCTGTTACACCTTCCTTTACCAGCTGATCTGCTCTCTCGTTTCCTGGTATTACACAGTGAAATGAGGTCCTCTGCATGGCAACCCTGTGGTGCTTACAGAGTTCCGTCAATAAGGTATGCAGATATAGCAATTTTCTGGAATTGTAGTGCCTGGAGTACTGATCTTGCATCTGTCAAAAACACTACAGGTTGTGGGCTAAGATTACTGTTCAGCTGTTTTTCTATTGCCAACTTTATTGCTCGGATTTCTGCATCATAATTGTGACAATATTTCCCTGTTGCTATTTTGTTCATATCTTTAGTGTTATTTGGGTACTCTATATATGCACCTGCTCCCCCATTCTTTACTGCATTCTGTGCTGATCCATCTGTGTACACACGAATCCATAGGTCATGTGGGTATTCTTCATCCATGATGTTAGTATATTTTTCACGGCATTAAAATTACTTTTATGTCATTCCTATTCTATTGTTTATTATTTTTTGTATGTTTGAATGCTATTTTGGTTGTCAATGCTTGTAACAAAACGATCAAATATTGACATCATCATAATCATTGAGTGCCGTCTCCGCATCGAAGGTTGGCTACCATGGAGCGCCATTCCACTCTGTCTCTTGTTTTGATGGTGCAGATTGTCATAGATTGACTTGTCTGTCTTTTGATGTTACTCGTCCATGTTGGTCGTGGTCTGCCTCTGCCTCTTGTACCTTGTATTTTCCCTTCCAATATTACTTTTATTAGGTTGTTGTGTCTTTTAACATGCCCCAAAAATCTCATTTGCCTTGTTCTAATTGTATTTAGTAGTTCTCTTTTCATTTTTAGTTGTTTTAAAACTTCATCGTTTATTTCCTTTTCTTTCCATCCAATTCTACCTGTTCTTCTATAAATCCTCATTTCGAAGGCTTCAATTTTCTGCTCTGTTTTCCTGTCTTATGTCCATGTTTCTGCACCATACAGGAATATTGAGAAGATGTAATACTCCGCTATTTTTAGTCGACTATTCGCTATTCAAAGGTCGACAGATCAGATCTTTCTGAACTGCTATATATCATCTGTAACCACAAGCGTGTTTACACTTTTAAAAAAGCTTTGTCTAATCACTTTAAACGTAAAATATAAAAATCTGGACATACATAAAGAGCAAATTAGCTAAATAATCATTGGAAAACAGTTGTGAACAATACCTGCAACCAACAGTGGATCAAGATCCTACTTTTACTCCCTGCGTTGGTTGTAGTAACAGACAACCAGTCTAGCCAACGAGAGGGGAGTGAAAAGAGAGACAACCCGATAACTAAAAAAGGCTGACCTAGTCGGATATATTGAATCAATAGGCGTGGATATCGCAATTCTGTATACACAAAATCATCGCAACCACACCCACTTAACGTCCTTTAATATCGAGAGATAAAGAGGTACACTAGTCGGGCGAGCGAGGAATGGTAGGAAAAATGTGATGCCAATACAGAGAGAAATGAATAAACTGCAGCGTAATTAATCGACTTATTTAGGAAATCATTCGGCCACAACATGGGAATTATTGTTTGTCGTGTAGAGATTATTAATTAGCTGAATGGAAGTCACTGTACTCAAGGCAGGCACATTGGAATTTAGTCCTTACCAAAGCAAATATGTCCTAGTTGGTCTCTTCTCATTACATGGCCAAAAAATGATGATTATTTCTTCCTAATATTAGAAATTAGCTCTCTTTGCTTTGGCCTCTTTCAGAACATTTTCATTACTCTTCTTAGCTGTCCATGATATTCTCAACATTCTTCTGTAAAACCACATTTCTACAGACTCCAGTGATTTTCTTGTCTGTTGGAAACAGCGTCTCTAAAAAAACAAACAGTTATTGCTAATATCGGTGAGGGTTGTGAAGAATAATTAGGAACTAGTAGTGTAACTAAAGAAATATACAATATTGGTTTCCTGTTTATGCGCTGTTTTTGACTAACATAACCACATACAAGTTAGACCTCTTCAACCAGTGATCGCATTGACTCTCAATAAATCCTTGTGCCTGTAGTTCAATATTTTTGTTTGACATTACCCCGACGAACAGATGCCAGTTCTTAAATAAACGACTTTCAACATCTTGTTTTAAGAGAATCTAAACCCGCAGTTAAGACAATATGTCTGGCTACAAAACTGTCGGGTACTCTTAAAATAACGAACATATCTGGCAGCTCATTGAATGTCTTGAAACGACATTAAAACAACGAACATATCTGGCAGCTCATTGAATGTCTTGAAACGTCATTAAAACAAAACATTCGTGAATAAATTAAACGTCAAAATTAAAGACGATCAGGAGCAGGTAACTCATAAACATGTCGGCTTAGATCCCTTCTTTTGGGGCTTATTGAAGGGAGATAATGCGTCATAAAGATGTCAGACAACGTACGTCACAATCGTTTACTGAACTCAGGTTCAATTCTGGATCAGCGGAAGAATAAAGAAACAAGAGCGTGGTGTAAGCCTGATCAATGGCTAGCCGGACACCGATATGTTTGTTTAATGTCAGGTTAATAGATCAGTGTTGTTGGGACGGTCACAACATAGATGTCGCAACACAAACAACCGCTTTCTTTGCTGAAGCGCCAGGTTCGTAGACTGGCCAGCATTTTCCTTAAAACAGAAACGGGATATATTTGAATGACGAATATCGGGACGGGTTTATGTAATATTCCATATTCATGCAAAATACGACAATAAACAGAAATTGTAATTCGTCATCAAGTGTCACGCCTGATGGCGTAGGTGATCATGTCTCTCCACACACTTTCGATTACGACAGTTATTTATCATTTCTGTTGTTGACTTTCTGCCAAACGATTCTCTTAAGCTGTCTGGTATCTTTTCTCTTTGCTTCCCTCTATCTCTTAGTCCCTCAAATTTCCAAGTTGTTACAATACATTCCAGCTGTTCTCTTCTCATAACATGGCCAAACATTTATAACTATTTGTTTCTAATATTGGAAACTAGCTCTCTCTGTGTTTGACCTCTTTCAGAACGTTTTCATCACTCTTTTTAACTGTCCGTGGTATTCTCAACATTCTTCTGCAAAACCACATTTCTAAATTGTAATTACATAACATATTAAGCATACCATTGTTCTTCAATGGAAAGCCGGTGGCCGAATCGACAACTAGTTGCACTCCAAACCAGGAAAACACGAGTTCGAATCCCGGTGGAGTGAAATATGTTTTTTCCCGTGAAATACAAATTCAGATGTGAACACCTCATGGCTGCTACTCCGGACAAACGGCCTTTATTCTCAAGTGCTCCCGGCAGACCCTAGTAATGGGATAATGACGTCAGAATAGTTACTATTCTTCAATGACAGAATGCACACAATATTTTAGATAGAGCTATTCACTAAAATCTTCATCATCATCATCAAGTACCGGGCCTGCTGGCGTAAGTGATCATGTCTCTCCAAAACTTTCGATCACGACAGTTATTTATCATTTCTGTTGTTGACCTTCTGACAAGCCATTCCCTTAAACTGTCTGGTATTTTTTCACTTTGCTTCCCTCTATCTCTTTGTCGCTCAATTTTTCCAGTTGTTACAATATATTCCAGTTGTTCTCTTCTCATTACATGGCAAAAAATTATGATTGTTTTTTTCCTAATATTGGAAATTAGCTCTCTTTTTGCTTTGACCTCCTTCAGAACATTTCCATTACTCTTCTTAGCTGTCCATGGTATTCTCACAATTCTTCCGTAAAACCACATTTCTACATACTCCAGTGATTTTCTTGTCTGTTGTCCTATTGTCCATGATTCACATCCACATGTTAAGACTGGCTCTACATAACATTTAAGAACTCTTTTTCTTGTTTCTATTGTCAAAAATGGATTGCATAGTATCTTCCTTATTTTATGGAAAGCTGCTTTTGCCTGAGCCACTCTGCATCTCACCTCTGTTGTACATCTTCTGTCTGAGGTTACTACAACCTTACCATGAAATAATTTTGTGCAGTCAACAACAACACCTTGTCATCAAACTTCTCACTCTCCTTAACTCCAAAATTGTCTAGCAACTAACATAGTCCTCATAATCTCAACACTTACAATAGATCTATCTGTTGCCCATATATTGTTTATAACAGAAAATATTTTCTCAACATATGCGATCCGTCCTGGACTATGACATCTCCATGATTATACAAAGGTAAAGGTAAATGTAAAGTACGAGACTTGAACCGGCATCTTAGCACGCGAGTTTACACCCATATGTGCTCGGCCGCCTATCCAGAAATGTTCGGAGATTTCTGGATAGTGTCGCCAAGCATCAAAACTCAGATGCGAGGCAACATTCCTCACCTTCCCAGGTTAATACCCTGGTACCCATTTCTGCCAACGGCTGGGTCGACCGTGGATGTATTTTTTTTCCCAACCACGAGTACAATTCACACTGCTCCCAGCGGGAATCGAACACGGGTTGTCCAAACGTCGGTAGTCCAGTCGGGTGGTTTTCCCAACTAGGCTACCGAGGCCCCCATGATTATACAAATTACTAGTATCCATGGTTGAATATAAGATTATAGGTTATGATTTATATTCGGGACAAAAAATGACATTTTGCATAAACTGTTTAAAAAAGTATCATAACGGCATTATCCATTACTGGGGTCTACTGGGGGAGGTGGGCATATAATAGGATCGGTGAATAATGGTCGCTGACCTGGGCTGTCGCCGCGAGATGTTTGGGCATGTGTTTTTATTATAAATAACAGGATACAATTGACATTTTTATTACATTGACGGGAGATCAGTAAATACGAAAAATAAGCGTGTCACATTCAAAACATAGGTAGGTTAGCCTACATTGTTGTCACATTCAAAACGTAGGTAGGTTAGTCTACATTGTTGTCACATTCAAAACGTAGGTAGGTTAGCCTACATTGTTGTCACACTCAAAACGTATGTAGATTAGCCTACATTGTTGTCACATTCAAAACGGAGGTAGGTTAGCCTACATTGTTGTCACATTCAAAACGGAGGTAGGTTAGCCTACATTGTTGTCACATTCAAAACGTAGGTAGGTTAGCCTACATTGTTGTCACATTCAAAACGTAGGTACGCGTAGCCTACATTGTTGTCACATTCAAAACGTAGGTAGGTTAGCCTACATTGTTGTCACATTCAAAACGTAGGTAGGTTAGCCTACATTGTTGTCACATTCAAAACGTAGGTAGGTTAGCCTACATTGTTGTCACACTCAAAACGTAGGTAGGTTAGTCTACATTGTTGTTACATTCAAAACATAGGTAGGTTAGCCTACATTGTTGTCACATTCAAAACGTAGGTAGGTTAGCCTACATTGTTGTCACATTCAAAACGTAGGTAGGTTAGCCTACATTGTTGTCACATTCAAAACGTAGGTAGCTTAGCCTACATTGTTGTCACATTCAAAACGTAGGTAGTTTAGCCTACATTGTTGTCACATTCAAATCGTAGGTAGGTTAGCCTACATTGTTGTCACATTCAAAACGTAGATAGGTTAGCCTACATTGTTGTCACATTCAAAACGTAGGTACGCGTAGCCTACATTGTTGTCACATTCAAAACGTAGGTAGGTTAGTCTACATTGTTGTCACATTCAAAACGTAGGTAGGTTAGCCTACATTGTTGTCACACTCAAAACGTATGTAGATTAGCCTACATTGTTGTCACATTCAAAACGGAGGTAGGTTAGCCTACATTGTTGTCACATTCAAAACGGAGGTAGGTTAGCCTACATTGTTGTCACATTCAAAACGTAGGTAGGTTAGCCTACATTGTTGTCACATTCAAAACGTAGGTACGCGTAGCCTACATTGTTGTCACATTCAAAACGTAGGTAGGTTAGCCTACATTGTTGTCACATTCAAAACGTAGGTAGGTTAGCCTACATTGTTGTCACATTCAAAACGTAGGTAGGTTAGCCTACATTGTTGTCACACTCAAAACGTAGGTAGGTTAGTCTACATTGTTGTTACATTCAAAACATAGGTAGGTTAGCCTACATTGTTGTCACATTCAAAACGTAGGTAGGTTAGCCTACATTGTTGTCACATTCAAAACGTAGGTAGGTTAGCCTACATTGTTGTCACATTCAAAACGTAGGTAGGTTAGCCTACATTGTTGTCACATTCAAAACGTAGGTAGTTTAGCCTACATTGTTGTCACATTCAAATCGTAGGTAGGTTAGCCTACATTGTTGTCACATTCAAAACGTAGATAGGTTAGCCTACATTGTTGTCACATTCAAAACGTAGGTACGCGTAGCCTACATTGTTGTCACATTCAAAACGTAGGTAGGTTAGCCTACATTGTTGTCACATTCAAAACGTAGGTAGGTTAGCCTACATTGTTGTCACATTCAAAACGTAGGTAGGTTAGCCTACATTGTTGTCACATTCAAAACGTAGGTAGGTTAGCCTACATTGTTGTCACATTCAAACGTAGGTAGGTTAGCCTACATTGTTGTCACATTCAAAACGTAGGTACGCGTAGCCTACATTGTTGTCACATTCAAAACGTAGGTACGCGTAGCCTACATTGTTGTCACATTCAAAACGTAGGTAGGTTAGCCTACATTGTTGTCACATTCAAAACGTAGGTACGCGTAGCCTACATTGTTGTCACATTCAAAACGTAGGTACGCGTAGCCTACATTGTTGTCACATTCAAAACGTAGGTAAGTTAGCCTACATTGTTGTCACATTCAAAACGTAGGTACGCGTAGCCTACATTGTTGTCACATTCAAAACGTAGGTACGCGTAGCCTACATTGTTGTCACATTCAAAACGCAGGTACGCGTAGGCTAGGTTTTTATCACATTCAAAATGAAGGTAATATCAGTCTAGATTATTCTGACATTCAAAATGCAGATATGGTAAGCCTAAAGTGTTGTCACCGCCTTACTTGAAAAATGAAAATATCTCAATGTTTTTATGACCTAAGATCAGGAGTATAGTGTTTTAGATGTTCATGCAGCACGACCTCAGTGTAAAAATGTGCACTTCATGGAGTCAAGACATTTATCACTACAAAATATAGACTACTGGTTTTACCTACTTTCTTCATGGAGTCAAGATATTTATCACCACAAAAATAGATTACTGGTTTTACCTACTTTCTTCATGGAGTCAAGACATTTATCACCACAAAAATAGATTACTGGTTTTACCTACTTTCTTCATGCAGTCAAGACATTTATCACCACAAAAATAGATTACTGGTTTTACCTACTTTCTTCATGGAGTCAAGACATTTATCACCACAAAAATAGATTACTGGTTTTACCTACTTTCTTCATGCAGTCAAGACATTTATCACCACAAAAATAGACTACTGGTTTTACCTACTTTCTTCATGGAGTCCAAGACATTTATCACCACAAAAATAGATTACTGGTTTTACCTACTTTCTTCATGGAGTCCAAGACATTTATCACTACAAAATAGACTACTAGTTCTATCTACTATCATTCGCAGAGATTTACATGAGGTTTCGAGTGTTCAATTTCTGTGGCCTTGGCCGTCATCAAATTACTTTGACAACGTTTTTTTTTTCGTATCGAGTCACATGCTTAATTTCACTGTATGATCTTATACAGCACAGAGCACCCTCTCCGTAGCACCGACGAAGGTCCCCTTCAAGTTTGTATGACCTGGCACGATCATCATCGAGTGCCGTCTCCGCATCGAAGGTTAGCAACCATGGATCGCCATTCCACTCTGTCTCTTGCTTTGATGGTGCAGGATGTCATAGATTGACTTGTCCATCTTTTGATGTTACTCGTCCATGTTAGTCTTGGTCTGCCTCTGCCTCGTTTACCTTGTATTTTCCCTTCCAATATTACTTTTAGTAGGTTGTTGTGTCTTTTAACGTGTCCCAAAAATTGCATTTGTCTTGTCTAAATTGTAATTAGTAGTTCTCTTTTTATTTTTAGTTATTTTAAAACTTCATCGTTTGTTTTCTTTTCTTTCCATCCAGTTCTACCTATTCTTCTGTAAATCCACATTTCAAAGGCTTCAATTTTCTTTGAATGGCACGATAGTTTTAACAAATCTCAGCTCAGGCTTCGAATTATTTCAAAAGTGTTGATTCTGTCGAGGGTTGATTAACAATTTGTTGTTGTTGTTGTTGTTGAACTCGCCAGCCTTCAACTCTGACGAAGTCCCTAGAGACTAGGAACTGAATTTTGCATGTTAATCCATTTTTCCCTGGCAGCCGTGTACACAGGGGTCCCTCGCCGCACAGGCAGATAACTCCGACTTCGGAGGTACTCATGTATTATCGATAAACGATATTGGCTCCAATGACATGTGTGGATCTACTATCTTCGTTACTGTCATGCATCCACTAACAACTAAATCGACTGGCTTGTTTGGAAACCATCGCTGCAAGAACTTAACAGTCTGGCATTCTTTCTTTATCAGGGAGAAAGAGTTGTATATTTGATGATGCAATTCTGAGAGTTCGAGATTTGGGAGTAAGGCTCGGTAAAAGTGAATTAAATTACTAAGAAGACAATTATGAAGTGTATGTAACAAACACGTTACTGGAGCTGTCAGCATGCAGACTTTGTCTCATTTGTTTGGAAAAAACTGGACACCTGTGAGTCTGTCCTGGCTGCAGGAAGAGCGATTCCTTGAATCAAATATATGCTACGCGGCTACCTTTACACTATCCTTCTTTGTGGTAACACTTTTACTTCCTGTCCCCCGGGGCGGACTTCTCCCTTTAGTGAACAACGACATAAACCTGTTATGAATTACCAAGGTCATGAAGTTGTAACGTTTCATGCTCGCTATACCAGCACGGCTTTGACTATTTACAAATAAAACACAGTATAAACACAGTTAAGCCGGAAGCAGAATATTATGAGACTAAAACGAATACATCAAACTTATCAACCTAATACTTCTCAACAACGACATCAATGGCTCAGGAGACTTATTGTCCAAAAAATGTCACGTTAAAGGCATGGTTGCTCTTTTGAGGTGAACAATGCTGTTTTCCGATACAAAATTAAGAGCGATTGTTCTCTCTATGTGGCATTGCTTCACTGGAAATATACACTACAATGATTACACGCAGTGACCAGTCTTTAAGAGGAGCTCAGCCCAGCACGTAACTTCTGGACATTTGTCAGCCCGTGTGCTGAAATGTCGCACAGATCTTGAAGAAACCATGTTTCATGGCCCTCCCAGAAATTAGCAACTTTTGTTGATGTTCTCCAGCGCGTGGAGGACGTTTCCATAGGGATAGCGCCCCCTGAGCGACACCTATAGTTTTAGAATTACCTAACTTTCCTTTGACGGTTGTTGACAATGCTCATAATTACTGACTGGCCTTGATGTTCAGTTGAAAGGAAGTCGGCATGGAAATGAAAGGGTTTGGGCTTGGATTGGGGGAAGTGTGAGAGTCACATTATTGCTTGAATATACGCCTATTTATATACATTAGTTGTAAGATTTCATAATCTTCAAATAACACCAGCCCTAGAACTAAGAATAGGAAAATGTTATCTCTTCTCAACATTCCTATATGGTGCAGAAACATGCACATTAGACAAGAAAACAGAACACAAAATTGAAGCCTTTGAAATGTGCATATATAGAAGAATAGGTAGAAGTGGATAGAAAAAAAGAAAACAAACGATGAAGTTTTAAAACAATTAAAAATGAAAAGATAATTACTAAATACAATTCAATCAAGACAAATGAAATTTTGGAGGCATGTTAAAAGACACAACAGCCTACAAAAAGGGATATTGTTTGGGAAAATACAAGGTAAAAGAGGCAGATGCAGACCAAGAGTAACATGGACGAGTAACATCAAAAGATGGACAAGACAGTCTATGACAACCTGCACTATCAAAGCAAGAGACATTGGAATGGCGTAAATGGTAGCCAACCTTCGTTGCGGAGACGGCAATCAATGTTGACGATGATGAGTTGGACGATTACTGTTAATTAAATATAAATTAATCAAACGATTTTACTACGAAACAAAGCATAAAATGAACTAAAAATAGAGGCTGAAGAAGAGTATATATAAGTGAAAGTGAACCAAATGATTCAACTTCATCAAGTACCAGGCCTGCTGGCGTAGGTGATCATGTCTCTCCACAATTTTCGATCATGATAGTTATTTATCGTTTCAGTTGACCTTCTGTCGAGCCATTCTCTTAAGCTGTCTGGTATCTTTTCTCTTTGCTTCCCTCTATCTCTTCGTCCCTCAATTTTGTTCCAGTTGTTACAATATATTCCAGATGTTCTCTTCTCATTACATAGCCAAACAATGATGATTGTTTCTTCCTAATGTGGTAAATTAGCTCTCTTTTTGATTTGGCCTCTTTCAGAGCGTTTTCATTACTTTTCTTAGCTGTCCATGGTATTCTCAACATTCTTCCGTAAAACCACATCTCTACAGACTCCATTGATTTTCTTGTCTGTTGTCCTATTGTCCATGATTCGCATCATATGTTAAGACTGGCTCTACATAACATTTAAGAATTCTTTTTCTTGTTTCTATTGTCAAAAATGGATTGCATAGTATCTTCCTCATTTTTTGGAAAGCTGCTTTTGCCTGAGCCATTCTGCATCTCACCTCTGTTGTGCATCTTCCGTCTGAGGTTAACAAAGTTCCCAAATATTTAAATTCTGATATTAATATCAGTTATACAAAAATAAACTTTCCAATTTATATTAAATAATAGTCAAAATAATAATAGTTCGCAAAATGTATCAATTGCCAAAATGGTGTTGCCAATGCCAGACATCTAAAAGTAACATTAACAAGCAGCAGAGAAAATAATAAATTCCAAAGGAATAAAGTAAATATTAAATACAAATAAAAAGATAAATGTAGCAATGAGCACAAAGCTGACCCCACGAAACAAATTATTATGGGTTATTTGTGAAAAAAGGAAGTTTACAGGAGTGCACAAATTATAGGGGAATTATACTACTATCAGTGCCAGGAAGAATATTAGGCACAATCATTCTGGAGAGACTAAAGGAGGCTATAGAGAAACACTTGAGAGATGAACAAGCAGGTTTTAGGAAGAACAGATCATGTGCTGATCAAATAACTACTCTACGCATAATAGTTGAACAAAGTTTAGAACTAAAATCCCCACTATATATTGGATTCATAGATTATGAAAAGACATTTGATAGTTTAGACAGAAGAATGCTTTGGAAGTTGCTGAGTCATTACGGAATCCCCATAAAGTTTATTAACCTGATAAAAACAATGTATGAAGGAATGAAATGTAGTGTGGTGCATGAAGGACAGCTTACAGAAGCATTTGAAATAAGAACAGGAGTAAGGCAGGGAGGCATTCTGTCTCCATTTCTCTTTCACTGGCTTAGATTGGATTATGAAAATAACTCAAAACAACAGAAATGGGATCCAGTGGTCACTGACCAAACAACTTGATGATTTAGACTTTGCTGATGACATAGCTCTCCTATCACACAGCCATCAACAGATGCAGGATAAAATGAGCATACTTGGTGAGAGATCACAACAGCTAGGACTGAAGATTAATAGAGATAAGATCAACATTATGAGAATCAATACAGTTGGCAATAACCAAATAAAACTAGGAGAAATACCTCTATTAGACGTACAATCTTACATATATCTGGGCAGTAATATAGATAAAGAGGGAGGAACAGAAAATGATACCACCAACATAAGGATATCAAAAGCAAACGGAGCTTTCATTGCACTGGGAAACATATGGAAATCCAAAGAAATTAGGCTAAATACAAAAATAAAATTTTCAACTCCAATGTTAAGTCGGTCCTATTATATGGCTGTGAAACATGGAGAACAACAAAACTGACAGTCACGAAGATACCGACTTTCATTAATCGATGCTTACGCAGAATAAAAGGATGGAAATGGCAGGACAAAATCACTAACATAGAATTATGGAAATGTACCAGTCAAATACCAGTAGATAAAGAGATACAGCGAAGACGATGGCGCTGGATAGGACACACACTACGGAAGCCAACTGAGAGTATTTAACAACAGGCTCTTTTTGGAATTCCCAGGGGAAAAGACAAAGAGGAAGACCAAGGAATTCTTGGAGAAGACAGATAGAAGCAGAGATGAAGATGATGGGGAAGACATAGAATGATCTTAAAAGAATGGCAAAAAAAACAGAACGACTTGGAAAGTGTTTGTTGAAGACCTATGCTCCACTGGGAGCTAAAAAGGTAGAATAATATAAATAAATATGTGAAAAATCTCCTGCTGTCTGCTACATTCATGAATTCAGTTCATATGTTCGGTTAATGCTGAATATTGGAAATGTCACCGAATGAAAAGAAGGAGATGACCACAATAGTAATAAAGGAATTGGATGAGAAGATCAAGAAGTAGATGATGCTGATGATAATAAAAACAAGAAAGAAAGAAAGAAAGAAAGAAAGAAAGAAAGAAAGAAAGAAAGAAAGAAAAAGAAAGAAAGAAAGAAAGAAAGAAAGAAAGAAAGAAAAGAAAGAAAGAAAGAAAGAAAGAAAGAAAGGGGGATGATAATATTTTTAGGTTGAGTAAAAAAATATTTTACTCGTGAAATAGAGGGCATACAATTTGTTTCTTGTTGTAGAACATGTGGTAATGAATAATTGACAAGAAAACCGTGCATTGGCTCTCAAAACTGATAAGAAAGAGAGGCAAGTTAGAAGAATTCCATCTTCTTCTTTCCTTTCTCATCTGTCTTTCAGCGTCGAGGGCATAGACACATTACTTTTATAAAGAGAGAATTCAATTTGAGTTACATTAACCAAATTATTATGTAGAAAGAATTACAAGGAGTTACAAAGAATAGATTACATTAATAAGAAGAGTGTTAGAAGTGAGCTGCAGCAAATATGATGTAAAGAGAGCTAAGAGTGAATTGCACAGATTAGATTACCCTGATCGACGGCTTCCAGGTTCACCCAGCCTTAAATGGGTGCCGGATTTTTTTTTCTGGGAAAGTAAAGCGGCACGGGCATAATACCGACCACATCCCCCCCCCCCCCCAAAAAAAAAAATGTACCAAAGGTCTGTAAAAAGTATGGTCACTAACACCATATTCTCTACACGCCACTTGGCGTGACGGGGGCTCTCACTTGGCGTGACGGCGGCTCTCACTTGGCGTGACGGGGGCTCTTTACTTACGTTACATGGATTAGATTACGCTTATAAAGTGAAGAGAGGTAGAAATGAATGATGACTATAGAAGAGAAGTGAGTTACGAGGAAGAAGTGAGTTACAGAATTTCAAGCTGGAGAAATAAAGTGAAAGAGTACTGCTAAAATATGTGGCTAATAATTTCACTCAGGTACTTACACTCGCGTGGTCCTCGTTGTTTGTCTCTAGTATCAACTGTTTCATCCAGCCAGTCTTATCTTGACATGACTCATCCACTTGTAATTGAGGTCCATGTATATTGTCATTTAATTTATTGTTTTGAAGTAATTTGTTTTGAACTTTATTCACGTCATTTGATTCAATTTCATTGTTAATTTTCCTTTTACTTGAGTTATTATCTCCATCATCTACCAGTAAGACTAACAAACTTTCACTTCCGGCTTTCACGTGCGATTTCTCCACATCAATATCTTCATCCGAATTATTTCTATTTTTGGATTTGATATTTGACTCCGGTTGAAACTCTACAACTTGACAAATACATTTGCTGCAAATTATCTGAGTACTTGCAGGGCGCTTCTGAATTGGCGAATCTTTGGAACTGTTTGCAATAGGGTCACGGTTATTTGTAAAACGAATTGGAGGACCAACTATGATTGGTTGACCCTCTGGATTAAACTCATGAGATTGGTTCTTGCGTTTGTTGCCACCTGATGTCCCGACTTTGATAGTCTTCTCTTTATCAGCTGAAGATGTGTGATCAGAGATTGGGTCTTGGGGAATGTTTCTGTTGCCACTTGCTGCTGACATTTCTGAATCTGTTGTTAACTTTGTCAGTGGATAAACAGCATCTAAACATTCACTGAAGCTGTTTGCATTACTTCTTTCCTGTCCTCGGTGATCATTTGTTGAAATATCGTTTTTATCTTGCACGCTGTTAATGTTAGAATCAAAGGGAGGATATTCGTAATCTTTTCCTAAATTAGATTTTGAATTCAGGGATTTTCCTTTATTGCGTAAGTCACTAATTTTAGCATGCATGCAGTCAGGGTAACTTCCTTCAGAATTTGTGAGCCATTTTTTACTCTTGGATACAGCAGGTAAATATTTCAGATTTCGTTTGGCGCCGTTGCAAGTTGGAACTTTTTGTAAACCCCAGCAAATGTTTATGCTGGAATCTTTCTTCTTCACAGATTCTGAATGAGGCACAACAGACACAGGGTAGGAGTGCTTTTGAGAATTCCCGTTTGGGAAAACAGAATTAATCGGCGTTGTTTGTATGAAATTATCATGGGAGACCCCCGGTGTGATGGTGTTTTGGGCTGTTGTGGAGCTTGATTTCTTATTGGCGCTGCTAACTGTGACGTTCTTCGCATTACTGCTGACGTAAGGAGTACAGGTATTGTTGAAGTAACTTGCATTAGATTGAAGATAGCTAGAGAAAGGGGTGGATTGACCATCACTAATAGCTGTCGTGCCATTCCATAGGTAACTGTTGTAGTGCTCATCAAATCCACTGGTATATCCATAAGACATTGAGGCAATGTCGGCAGCGGTGTTAAAATGCCCATCACTGAAATCTGTGATTGCTGAAGAATACTGACACGATGAGAGAGTTCCTGGACTCGAACTGTTACAAGTTGAGACATACTGCTCAGGTTTGGAAACAGGTAAGGAACACCTGAGTCCATTTAATGAATCCATAGTCAAAGTTAGTTAACTCCCCTTATCGCAGAAAATCACAAATTCACTGAAGAAAATAAAACAAGATACGATAACTCACTTTACATTCCAATAATACAAACCCGAATGTTATTAACCCCGATATATATATTTCATTACAAAGGTCTGGAGGTTCTAGAACTGAAGCAGCTATTGTGGTTCAATACGTCATCAACATTTAAAATAATGTATCGTTTTTTTATTTAGATTATTATTTGTTATACCATAAAATAAAATTCGCTTACATTTTACAAATGTTATGTAGGAATGTAGATAGCAATCAAATACCACTAACTAATGTTACCTACAAAATGAACAAAGCTTGTCAGTGATTAAACATTATGAATGCAAAAGGCACTAATTCATTTCTTGAATATGTATTCTTCATATTAAAAATACTATCAATATCTTCTTCTTCTACATTTTAGCTCCCTGTGGAGCATATGTCTACAGCAAACACTTTCCAAGCCATTCTTTTTCTTGCCATTCAATTAAGATCATTCCATTTCTTCCCCATCATCTTCATATCTGCTTCCATCTGTCTTCTTCAAGAATTCCTTGGTCTTCCTCTTTGTCTTTTTCCCTGGGGATTCCAAAATGGGCCTATTGTGTAATACTCTCAGTTGGTTTCCACAGCGTGTGTCCTATCAAACGCCACCGTCTTCACTGTATCTCTTTATCCACAGGTATTTGACTGGTACATTTCCATAATTTTATCTTAGTGATTTTGTGCTGCCATTTCCATCCTTTTATTCTACGTAAGCATCCATTAATGAAAGTCCGCATCTTCATGATTGTCATTTTTATTGTTCTCCATGTTTTACAGCCATATAATAGGACCGACTTAACATTGGAGTTGAAAATTTTTATTTTTGTATTTCATCTAATTTCTTTGGATTTAAAAAAAAAAATCAATATCTACTACCCGCCAATTGTTCTGGCATTCTGATCTAGCACATTCAATTAAAATGCTCTCAATCTATGGTTTCAGTTTTATAAAAACTGGATACAAAATCATATCTGATACTCTTAATAAAAAATATGTAGTTAGGTTAAATCAAAATGTGTAATCAGATTTAATCAAAATGTGTAAATTAAATTTAATCAAAATGTGCAAATTAGATTTAATCAAAATGTGTAAATTAGATTTAATCAAAATGTGTAGATTAGGTTTAATCAAAATGTGTAAATTAGATTTAATTAATAAAAATGTGTACATTAGATTTAATCAAAATGTGTAAATTAGATTTAATCAAAATGTGTAAATTAGATATTTAATCAAAATGTGTAAATTAGATATTTAATCAAAATGTGTAAATTAGATTTAATCAAAATGTGTAAATTAGATTTAATCAAAATGTGTAAATTAGGTTTAATCAATATGTGTAAATTAATTTTAATCAAAATGTGTAAATTAGATTTAATCAAAATGTGTAATTAGATTTAATCAAAATGTGTAATTAAGTTTTTATCAACATGGGCAATTAGGTTTAACCATATTGTGTAATTAGTTTTAATTAAAATGTGTAATTAAGTTTTTTTTTTACCAATATGTATAATTAGGTTTTATCAAAAGTGTTACTACTGGCTACCTGGATATTAGAGTACAGTATTTGGTCTTCAAGGTGTTTATTAAAAAAAATATAAATACATGGCAATAAATATGAGTCTGTTATAATGTCTAACTGTGTCTAACGCTAGAAATGAATAACTCGATTAGCACAGTTGTTGCTGACACACACACACGCGCGTGTTCAACGCTGTGAGGTTCGCTCACAAAGTCATAAATGCCAGCTACAAACAGTATCTTGCAGTCATTGCAGGAAAACAACTCGGTGGAGATAAATAATCCTATTTATTTATAGGACGATTAAAAACGTTAATTAGAGAAATAAACAATATTGAAAACGTAGTCATAGATCTAGTGTACCCGCCCTTTTAATCGTAGATTCATCATCAAGTACCGGACCTGCTGGCGTAGGTGATTATGTCTCTCCACAACTTTCGAGCTCGACAGTTATTTATCATTTCTGATGTTGACCTTCTGCCGAGCCATTCTCTTAAGCTGTCTGGCATTTTTTTCTCTTTGCTTTCCTCTATTTCTTCGTCCCTAAATTTTCCCAGTTGTTACAATATATTCCAGTTGTTCTCTTCTCATTACATGGCCAAAAAATGTTGATTGTTTCTTCCTAATATTGGAAATTAGCTCTCTTTTTTGCCTTGGCATCTTTCAGGACGTTTTCATTACTCTTCTTAGCTGTTCATGGTATTCTCAACATTCGTATCTAAAACCACATTTCTACAGACTCCAGTGGTTTTCTTGCCTGTTCTCGTATTGTCCATGATTCACATCCATATGTTAAGACTGGCTCTACATAACATTTACGAACTTTTTCTTGTTTCTATTCATAGTAAATATAGATTACTGTCATTAAAAAAAAAAGTCTTTATTCTGCCTAAGTGCTACATTACCATTTCATTTGAATTAATTGTCAGAACAAATTGAAACTGTAATCCTTGCATTCTATTAATTATTGCAACGAGTTAAAGACACAATTTTTCATCCTTATAATTAATACATAATATTTAAGTGATCATTGTTTATCCAAATTTTAATAAATTAATTTACTAGCCTTTAACAATCCTCCAAAAAAAAAAAACTCTCTAATTAGAAACATCAGGAATAAAATTAATGAACCTTTGTTTTATCAGAATCATCAGATGTGAAACCATAACAATCGTTATCCTTGCAGAAAGAAGCACATTATCACAAACAGATTTCTGAATGACAGGTTTCAACACATTGGTAGTAGAGTAGGCCTGCTGGTGTCTGTCATGACCAGAGTACTATGTTCTCAAATTGTTTTGATTTTATGCTACTCTCCTAAATACTGCCCAGGAGGTTAACGCCCATTGAATGTCATTGGTCACTGCCCCTTGTTTACAACCTGCTTCCGGTAAAGAAAATGTACCAACGGTCTGACGACAATTCACGTGTTAATTATAAACATAGAGTCTGTGTTGTGACGGTCATGACACGCTTGAGTAATCAAGCGGTAGTTTTTTTTTTTTTTTTTTTTTTTTTTTTTTTTTTTTTGCTAGTGCTCAATTTAACTTTTGTAAAACATGGTGGTCGGTTCTTAAATGTTATGTTTAAATGTTATGTAGAACTAGTTTTGACATGGATGTGAATCATGGACAATAGGACAAAAGACAAGAAAATCATTGGAGGCTGCAGAAATGTGGTTTTACGGAATAATGTTGAGAACACCGTGGACAGCTAAGAAGAGTAATGAAAACGTTCTGAAAGAGGCCAAAAAACAAAAAGACAGCTAATTTATAATATTAGTATGAAACACAATCATCATTGTTATAACCATGTAATGAGAAGGGAGCAGCTGGAATATATTGTGGCTACTGGGAAAATTGAGGGACGATGAGATAGAGGGGTGCAAAGAGAAAAGATACCAGACAGCTTAAGAGAATGGTATGGCAAAGCTCAACAAGAGAAATGGTAAATATCTAACGAGATCGAAAGTTGTGGAGAGACATGATCATTTACTCCAGCAGGCATGGTACTTGATGATGTTGATGAAAAGAAGGTTGGGGAGGGGGAGGGTAAATATAAGTAAATGGGTGTTTTTGAGTGAATAAGTGGATTTGGGTGAGTGAGTAAATGGGTGGATTTCATTGAGTGAGTAAATGGGTGAATTTGGGTGAGTGAGTAAATAGGTGGATTTGGGTGAGTGAATAAATGAGTGGATTTGGGTGAGTGAGTAAATGGGTGGATTTGGGTGAGTGAGTAAATGGGTGGATTTGGGTGAGTGAGTAAATGGGTGGATTTGGGTGAGTGAGTAAATGGGTGGATTTGGGTGAGTGAGTAAATAGGTGGACTTCGGTGAGTGAGTAAATGGGTGGATTTGGGTGAGTGAGTAAATGGGTGGATTTGGGTGAGTGAGTAAATGGGTGGATTTGGGTGAGTGAGTAAATGGGTGGATTTGGGTGAGTAAGTAAGTGGGTGGATTTGGGTGAGTGAGTAAATGGGTGGATTTGGGTGAGTAAGTAAATGGGTGGATTTGGGTGAGTGAGTAAATGGGTGGATTTGGGTGAGTGAGGAAATTGGTGGATTTGGGTGACTGGATAGGTCGGTTGGTTTGAATGAGTGAGTTATTAGATTTTGAAACATTGGTTGCAGAAGTAATCTTATTCTGCGTTTACTGACTGTTATTTATCTTCAATGTACGACCTTAAAAGGGCGTAGGTAGGCCTAGACGTTATTTCGTCGCGTTGTTAGTTGAAGTAGCGCAAGAAAGTCACAGTTAAGGTTTACAAATTTTATAACATTGACACAATAATAATCTGTGTCTGTCTGACTGTATATGTGTATGTCTTTCACTCTGTCTGTCTCTGTCTATTTTATTGATGGATGTATGTCCTTCACTTTGTCTGTCTCTGTGTATTTTATTGATGGATGTATGTCCTTCACTTTGTCTGTCTCTGTCTATTCTATTGATGAATGTATGCCCTTCACTTTGTCTGGCAACGTCTATTTTATTGATGAATGTATGCCCTTCACTTTGTCTGTCTCTGTCTATTCTATTGATGAATGTATGCCCTTCACTTTGTCTGTCTCTGTCTATTCTATTGATGAATGTATGCCCTTCACTTTGTCTGTCTCTGTCTATTCTATTGATGAATGTATGCCCTTCACTTTGTCTGTCTCTGTCTATTCTATTGATGAATGTATGCCCTTCACTGTGTCTGTCTCTGTCTATTCTATTGATGAATGTATGCCCTTCACTTTGTCTGTCTCTGTCTATTCTATTGATGAATGTATACCCTTCACTTTGTCTGTCTTTGTCTATTCTATTGATGAATGTATGTCCTTCACTCTGTCTGTCTCTGGCTATTTTATTGATGAATGTATGCCCTTCACTTTGCCTGTCAATGTCTATTTTATTGATGAATGTATGCCTTCACTTTGCCTGTCAATGTCTATTTTATTGATGAATGTATGCCCTTCACTTTGCCTGTCAATGTCTATTTTATTGGATGAATGTATGCCCTTCACTCTGTCTGTCAATGTCTATTTTATTGATGAATGTATGCCCTTCACTTTGCCTGTCAATGTCTATTTTATTGGATGAATGTATGCCCTTCACTTTGCATGTCAATGTCTATTTTATTGATGAATGTATGCCCTTCACTTTGCCTGTCAATGTCTATTTTATTGATGAATGTATGCCCTTCACTCTGTCTGTCAATGTCTATTTTATTAATGAATGTATGCCCTTCACTTTGCCTGTCAATGTCTATTTTATTGATGAATGTATGCCCTTCACTTTGCCTGTCAATGTCTATTTTATTGACGAATGTATGCCCTTCACTTTGCCTGTCAATGTCTATTTTATTGATGAATGTATGCCCTTCACTTTGCCTGTCAATGTCTATTTTATTGATGAATGTATGCCCTTCACTTTGCCTGTCAATGTCTATTTTATTGACGAATGTATGCCCTTCAATCTGTCTGTCTCTATCTATTTTATTGGATGAATGTATGTCCTTCGCTCTGTCTGTCTCAGTTTATTTTATTGATGGATGTATGTCCTTCACTCTGTCTGTCTCTGTCTGTTTTATTGCTACCAACTGTTCATTCTCTAGCACACAGGTTGTCAACCTACGGCCCTCAGACCAGAACCGGCCTGTCAAGCTATTTTGTCCGCCCTTATACGGTGAATAAAATGTAATAATTCACTTTCTTTTGTCACATTCACCCATGAGAGGACTGAGTGGTCTAGAGGAAAGACGTCGGTCTCTGGACAAGATGGTCCTGAGTTCGATCCCCCACCACAGATGACGGGGATTTTTTTTCTTCAAAAATCAAAACTGTGATGTCTTCATGACTTTATCCTCTCCCCTGGTCACTGGGTAGTGAGATCTTATGTTTAGTCCTCGCGAAAAACAAGAGGCCCCGTGTTCACTCGCGCATGTTAAAGAACCCTTGTTTAGTCCTCGCGAAAAACAACAGGCCCCGTGTTCACTCGCGCATGTTAAAGAACCCTTGTTTAGTCCTCGCGAAAAACAACAGGCCCCGTGTTCACTCGCGCATGTTAAAGAACCCTTGTTTAGTCCTCGCGAAAAACAACAGGCCCCGTGTTCACTCGCGCATGTTAAAGAACCCTTGTTTAGTCCTCGCGAAAAACAACAGGCCCCGTGTTCACTCGCGCATGTTAAAGAACCCTTGTTTAGTCCTCGCGAAAAACAACAGGCCCCGTGTTCACTCGCGCATGTTAAAGAACCCTTGTTTAGTCCTCGCGAAAAACAAGAGGCCCCGTGTTCACTCGCGCATGTTAAAGAACCCTTGTTTAGTCCTCGCGAAAAACAACAGGCCCCGTGTTCACTCGCGCATGTTAAAGAACCCTTGTTTAGTCCTCGCGAAAAACAAGAGGCCCCGTGTTCACTCGCGCATGTTAAAGAACCCTTGTTTAGTCCTCGCGAAAAACAAGAGGCCCCGTGTTCACTCGCGCATGTTAAAGAACCCTTGTTTAGTCCTCGCGAAAAACAAGAGGCCCCGTGTTCACTCGCGCATGTTAAAGAACCCTTGTTTAGTCCTCGCGAAAAACAAGAGGCCCCGTGTTCACTCGCGCATGTTAAAGAACCCTTGTTTAGTCCTCGCGAAAAACAACAGGCCCCGTGTTCACTCGCGCATGTTAAAGAACCCTTGTTTAGTCCTCGCGAAAAACAACAGGCCCCGTGTTCACTCGCGCATGTTAAAGAACCCTTGTTTAGTCCTCGCGAAAAACAACAGACCCCGTGTTCACTCGCGCATGTTAAAGAACCCTTGTTTAGTCCTCGCGAAAAACAAGAGGCCCCGTGTTCACTCGCGCATGTTAAAGAACCATTGTTTAGTCCTCGCGAAAAACAAGAGGCCCCGTGTTCACTCGCGCATGTTAAAGAACCCTTGTTTAGTCCTCGCGAAAAACAACAGGCCCCGTGCTCACTCGCGCATGTTAAAGAACCCTTGTTTAGTCCTCTCGAAAAAAAACAGGCCCCGTGTTCACTCGCGCATGTTAAAGAACCCTTGTTTAGTCCTCGCGAAAAACAAGAGGCCCCGTGTTCACTCGCGCATGTTAAAGAACCCTTGTTTAGTCCTCGCGAAAAACAACAGGCCCCGTGTTCACTCGCGCATGTTAAAGAACCCTTGTTTAGTCCTCGCGAAAAACAACAGGCCCCGTGTTCACTCGCGCATGTTAAAGAACCCTTGTTTAGTCCTCGCGAAAAACAACAGGCCCCGTGTTCACTCGCGCATGTTAAAGAACCCTTGTTTAGTCCTCGCGAAAAACAACAGACCCCTTGTTCACTCGCGCATGTTAAAGAACCCTTGTTTAGTCCTCGCGAAAAACAAGAGGCCCCGTGTTCACTCGCGCATGTTAAAGAACCATTGTTTAGTCCTCGCGAAAAACAAGAGGCCCCGTGTTCACTCGCGCATGTTAAAGAACCCTTGTTTAGTCCTCGCGAAAAACAACAGGCCCCGTGCTCACTCGCGCATGTTAAAGAACCCTTGTTTAGTCCTCTCGAAAAACAACAGGCCCCGTGTTCACTCGCGCATGTTAAAGAACCCTTGTTTAGTCCTCGCGAAAAACAAGAGGCCCCGTGTTCACTCGCGCATGTTAAAGAACCCTTGTTTAGTCCTCGCGAAAAACAAGAGGCCCCGTGTTCACTCGCGCATGTTAAAGAACCCTTGTTTAGTCCTCGCGAAAAACAACAGGCCCCGTGTTCACTCGCGCATGTTAAAGAACCCTTGTTTAGTCCTCGCGAAAAACAACAGGCCCCGTGTTCACTCGCGCATGTTAAAGAACCCTTGTTTAGTCCTCGCGAAAAACAAGAGGCCCCGTGTTCACTCGCGCATGTTAAAGAACCCTTGTTTAGTCCTCGCGAAAAACAACAGGCCCCGTGTTCACTCGCGCATGTTAAGGAACCCTTGTTTAGTCCTCGCGAAAAACAAGAGGCCCCGTGTTCACTCGCGCATGTTAAAGAACCCTTGTTTAGTCCTCGCGAAAAACAAGAGGCCCCGTGTTCACTCGCGCATGTTAAAGAACCCTTGTTTAGTCCTCGCGAAAAACAAGAGGCCCCGTGTTCACTCGCGCATGTTAAAGAACCCTTGGCAGTTAAAAATCGAAAAGAGTTGAGACCAAAAATGGTCGCTTTCTGGGCAAAAAGTATTAAGCAAACCTAACAATCCACACCGAAGGCGGATGTGTCGGGCCGAAAGGCGGTAAAGCAGATATCGTGAAAGTTGCCGTAAACTAGCCACACAAAGCATCCACGCCCACTTAAAGGATGGCACTTGACGCTAAGAAGAAAATAAAGACATCCGCCCGTGGTTTATTTTGTTATTAATCTTCTTTGGATGAACTATTGTCCGTGTTTTGTTATTTTGTTTCTTGGCGATTATAGCAGGCGATTGAAATATAATTTTTATGTTGCATTTCTTCACAATAGTTAAAAAAAAAAGTTTCAATATTTTATTCAGGCCAAATGCTAATTCTCATTGGAAAGTAGTGTATTGGTTTCTCCCGCACAGCAGATTAGTGTTATTTTGGGTCCTGTTGTATTCGACTTATATAGCCGGCCTGTCAGTTCTGGCTTTCAACGTTTCATCCACTCTTCATCCGAGGTATTTTAAAGGATCATTTTTAGAAACATACTCTTTTCTAGATGGAGAAAAAAGAAAGGTGTACAAATTTGAGAGCAGAGGCTTTGACATTCTACATGGTCATACAGATTCTCATTGGTCTTAACTCCAATAATTGCACCCTCAGTGATGTAAGGTCAACCATACAAGTGGCGTCAAGCCCAAAACAAGACAGGCCCATCCAGGAAATAAGGAACAGCAAATATATACACTGTCAGTGAAGACAGAACTAGTCCTGCAATGGATACAAGGACATTGTCTCTTCTCTGGAAATGAGAAAGAAGATGAACTTGTAAAAGCAGGTGGAAGCCTTCAACTGTCCAACCAAATACATTGCCTCAGAGAAATAAAGACAGTCCTGAAACAAGCTAGGGAAACAAAATGGAGAGAGTCTATCTATCTATCTTTCGTTCGCCTGAAGTATTGTCTATATCTGCAATGTCGTTTCCTGTATAAATTTTACTGTCTTTTGTAATTCTTGCAGTGGCCCATATAGTTTTGTCTGTAGTGTTGTATCTATGGGCCAATGGATTTTCCTCAGTCTACTATATTCAGTGCAGTCTTGAAGTATGTGTTCAGCAGTCTGGGGTGCCTGTCCACATGTACAAGTAGTTGATGTGCCGATCTTGAATTTTGTATACATGTGACTATGGAGTCGATTGTGTCCTGTTCTTAGGCGTATAATGATAACTTGTTCATATCTATTCATATTATGAAAGGCATCCTGATTTGGGGCTTGTGGTCCTCTGATTGATTTGATTATCTGTTTCTTATGATGGTATGTAACTGGTGTATCTAGTTGTGTGCCTGTTGAACCTTCCTTTGCCAACTGATCTGCTTTCTCATTTCCTGGTATTCCACAGTGAGACGGGATCCACTGCAGGGCAACCCTGTGGTGCTTGCAGAGTTCAGTCAATAAGGTCTGCAGATGTGGTAATTTTCTGGATTGTAGTGCGTGGAGTACTGATCTTGCATCTGTCAAAAACACTACAGGCTGTGGGCTAAGATTACCGTTCAGCAGTTTTTCTATTGCCAACTTTATTGCTTGTATTTCCGCATCATAATTGTGACAATATTTCCCTGTTGCTATTTTATTCATATCCCTAGTGTTATTTGGGTACTCTATATATGCACCTGCTCCCCCATTCTTTACTGCATTCTGTGCTGATCCATCTGTGTACACACGGATCCATAGGTCTTGTGGGTATTCTTCATCCAGGAAACTGAGAGCTATTGTTTTTCGCTGTAGACTATTTTGTTCCTCTTTGTCAACTATTCCTTTCACTTCTGTCCGTATTTGAACTGATAATCCTGATTCATCTGTCCAGGGAGTCTGTTCTGGTATGGGCAGAAGGGGTTTAACAACTCTTGGCATGTCTGGTGTTTGTCTACTAATACGCTTGGCTTGGTGGATAAAGCTGCTTCTCTTAAGTCGTCCCAATGCAAGATTTTGGAATCTGTCCTTCATTGGATGTCTCGGCATGCATACAAATTTTTCTGCCTGTATCAGCACCTTTGTGTCTCTCCGTTCTCTCAGTGCTGGTATCCTCCACAATTTCTCCATCTCCAATATTGGTGTTGATTTCATTGCTCCTGTGATGACCCTAAGTGCCTGGTTTTTTACTTTATCCAGTTCTTGCAATGTGGTGTTTGATGCTGAGCACCATGCGGATGATCCATATTCTAAATGTGGGCGTATACTCTGTTGGTAAACTTTACTGAGTATTTTCCCACTCGCACCCCATGTGGTTCCACACAACTTTCTTAGAATAGCCAATTTCCTCCTTGCTTTTTGGGTTGCCTTATTTATCTGCTGTTTCCAAGATAGTTTGTTATCAAATGTAACTCCGAGATATGTAGCTTGTATGTCTTCTTTCACAGGCTCATTGTTTATGTAGATGGCTTCTGCTTTTTGTTTTGGGGAGAGTGTGAAAAGTGTAGTACTGCATTTGTCTGTATTGATGCTGATACACCATCTATTTGTCCATGAATTCAGTGCATTCATAGCTCTTTGTAGCAATTTGGAGGCCACTGTTGCATACTCCTCTGTGCACCACATTGCCAAGTCATCTGCATACATTGCCACTTTGATGCCATGTGGTAGTTCAGTAACTAGGTCATTGATGTAGATCAGAAAAAGTGTTGGAGATAGTACCCCTCCTTGTGGAACGCCCTGACGCAATAAGACCTTCTTACTCTTAAGACCATCCAGTTGCACTCTGGCTCTCCTGTTATGCAGATATGCTTTGACCCATTTGTACATCCTGCCATTTACTCCATAATTTCTCAGTTTCTTCGAAAGCCCTTCCTTCCATACCTTATCAAATGCTTTCTTTAGGTCTATCCATGCTGCTAGTACCAGTTTCTTTTCTTGAAACGCATCTTCAATTTCCTGGGAAAGATAGGTTGCTTGATCTTCGGTAGAGTAACACTGTCTAAAGCCTGCTTGTTGTGGGACAAGGAGATTTTCACTTTCCAGGTACCACTGCAGTCTGAGATTGATTATACGTTCCATTGTTTTACACAAACAGCTTGTAAGGCTGATTGGTCTATAGCTGGATGTCATTGAACCATCTTTTCCTGGCTTTAGTAATGGTATCATAATTGCTTCTCTCCATGCCTGTGGCACTCTACCTGTGATCCAGCAAATGTTGTAGATCTGCAGTAGTTTTGCTTTAGCTGCAGTTCCCAAGTTCTTAATCATTTCATTGGACACTCCATCATTGCCTGGTGACTTTTTCATTTTTAATTTGGATATTGCCAGCTCTAGCTCTCTTTGTGTAATGGGTGTTTCCATTACTTCATGTGTGGTCTCTTCTTGTCTTGCATTTTGTTGTTTTAAACGGATCTCTTGTCGTTTTTCTAGGCTAATTTCAATATTATTGTCATTTGCAAAGGAGTCTGCAAAGTAATTTGCTGCTTGTTTACCTGTTAGAATGTTTCCATCCTTCTTCAGTGTAATTTTGGTGTTCCTTTCTGTACCCTCATCATTCAGCTGTTTTACAAGCTTCCACACTTTTCTTGTGTCTCGTTCAAGATTCAAGGACTCTGTTTTCTCTTTCCAGCTTCTCCGTCTGGCTTGTAGTTTAGCCCGTTGAAATTTGGCTTTAGCATGCTGGTAGTTGTTGTGGTGTTCTTGGCAAGGGTTATTTTCTGCTTGCTTTCGAGATGTTTCCATGTCATTGTGCAGTTCTTCTAGTTCACTACTCCAGTATGGTTTGTAGTGTTTCCGTGCCCCTCTAGGTATTGTTTCACTGGCAGCTTGTATTATTAGTCTACTGAATTCATCAACTATTTTGTTGATGTCTCTATCTGTATTTATATCTTTAGTCAGTACACTGGTGTAGTGTTGATGGAGAGAGTCAAATATGAGTCAGAACAAAACAGCATAAAACAAACTTAACACACGCACACACAAACCAATATATTCATCAGAATCAGAACATGTTACTGTGTCTTCAGAGCACACCTACACTCGATACGACACTGTAATTTTGCAACCTACAACTGGAGCATCCAGACAAATTTCAGAACATATATCACAGGACAGCGCACTCTCAGCAACATAACAACATAAATATGATCCATAGAAACACCTGTGCGTGACTAATTATAATGAGCCGGTGAAGACCCTAAATGCTCCATCATGTTCGTGATCCATGCTCTGTCTAAACATCTAAAGTGCGTTGTAGTTGCTGACAGCTGAAGAAGTAGTAGTAGTAGTAGTAGTAGTAGAAGTAGTAGTAGTAGTAGTAGTAGTAGAAGTAGTAGTAGTAGTAGTGGTGGTAGTAGTAGTAGTAGTAGTAGTAGTAGTGGTGGTAGTAGTAGTAGTAGTAGTAGTAGTAGTAGTAGTAGTAGTAGTGGTG